>CM074297.1:8620824-9313324 GCA_037194245.1 Opsariichthys bidens
GGAGGAGGAGTACCTCTGTGCTGGAAGGTCAGACTCATTTGAAAGTGAAGAACACTGGGAATTGTGGTATTAACAAAGAACTGAAAAGCTCATGTGTGATGTCAATGAGGATACAAATCAAAGGCCTAAAGAAGCAGAGGTGACCCTTTGTGTGATCAATTGTCTGACTCACAGAGGTATGTACTGGCCTAGCCTTGCAGAGCGTCTCAATGAGGAAAGAACCTGCACCTGCACAGAGCGGGAACCTAAACTTAGCTGCAATATGGATCGGATTTCTTGGCTCTGAAGACTCTTCATGTTAAGTGCCACCTATTCTCTTCACTGTAGTCATCTTATAACTCTGACATGCTTCAAAGCGAGGATCCGGGAGTGTGAATTGCAGGAAGTCAGAGTTCATTACAATAGAGAATAGGGTTTTGGATTTACAAGTTGCAAAACAATGGGTTCAAAGAGTATGGAAGGAAGGAAAAGATGGTTTGCCAGGAGATGTACCCATATATTGTGGCCAATACTAATTAAATCAATTGCGAAAATCTAGCCAGGCTTGAAATCCAGTGGCCAAAAAAAAAAAAAAAAAAAAAAAATCTACACAGTGTATCGGGACACTGCATTTATAACTTGTCCTACTAGCAACATTACACATGATCGAATTTTGCAAAATGGTGTCCGTGGACCCCTGGAGGTCCACCTCAAATGGTCAAAAAATCCCCACATTCTGTAAATAAAATACACACATAAAGAAAAAAATATATAAAAAGAAGCAGAACAATAGAGCCAACTCAGAACATTCATGCAAATTCAGAAATGAGGAACTAGCTCACTTTAAATTCATGAACTGAATTGGCCACACCCCACAGGAATGACAGCAAGTTGAATTCTACATATCTGGGAAATTACGTATATAAGTACAACTAAATTAAACGTATATGAACAAATAAATTTATGTGAATTTATTTAAAATTCTATTAATTTTCATTATACTTTACACATTTAAAATATACATTTTTTGCTACAGTAACTCATATTCTATTTAAATTCCAGTTTAATTCCCTGAATTTAAGATACATTTAATTTAACTCTGAAAGTCACACTACACTGCTAAATAAAAGTCTTAAATTATATTAGAACTGCAAAATATTCAGATATATAGAAACACTCACATGATTGCAAATTTGAGAGTGTGAAGAGATCAACTAGAGTGTGCAAAATTCCCATTTTATAGTTTCTGAATAATTATTTTTCTTTCAGATAATGGGTGGGTGTAGTACTTTGCTTGGACTCCGATAATCCTACATTCTTCATTACGTGCATTTCACGAATTTGTAATCGCTTTTGAAAGCATGCTTGATTTTTGCTTTAACTTCTGAATTGCGATCACGTTCCGTGTGGTGGGGGGGGTGGGGAGATTGGAGTTTGCACAGTAACTCGTTTGGCGTCGGTCTTGAATAGAGATGTGTCCTTCTTTGTAGCAATGCAAAAAAGTGAGAAGTTATTCTAGCGAGGCTAAATGCTCAGGCACATCATTAAGAGAAGCATCACAGGAGAATTTGCACTTTGTTTATACACGAACAGGACCTGAGGTCGATCATTACCGTCAGTCACAAGGTTGATTATCCTTTCCATTTCTCACCCACCATTACAAATCTGACAAACACTGCCTCATCTGTATGTAGTCTCCACAATATAACCCTAATCAGCCCTGCAAATGAGAAATGACACAGTGTTTTGTATTTACTACCGGCTGCCCAGATTCATTGTGGCACCGGGAGGAAGCCACCACACAGTAATTGGGCTAAAGGCAGACAGATGATATCATAACCACGCCTGATTCCCTGATAGCTGCGACTCCCTCAGGCTTGACTGTGGAAAGTGGCCTTTAGAGAAGACAGTCTTGAGCTGACGTACTCGCTGTCTGACCCAAGCCACCCCTCTCAGTCCAGGGCATGTCGGACATGGGCCAAAGATCCATGGAAACAGCTGTCAATGCCCCCTCTCGAGAGGACAAAAGAGCAGATAGAAAAGTTGAAATTTAAAGGCTGGCCTTTCACAGTTTGCATTATCCACCAATCGGGGTAAAGGATCTCTCCCGCTAGCCAAGCAGGAGTACAGTACGGAGAGGTTGATTAGTTGACCTCAGCTTTCTGCATGTCAGTGAAATAGTCTGGCAACATATGTCAGAAGCTTAGTATAATCTAAAAGGTAGAGGAAAGAAAAAGTATGAGCAGCGACTACATCCTTCCCGTGGCAAAAGACTAGATGGCAGATATGCCAGCCTACCTTATCCACAGAAGAAGAATCACACACTAAAAGAACAAGAGCACCTGAGGCTTTTGTATTGACAGGGATCGAATGATCCTGCGAGATCTTTCCATCTTCCCAGTTTGAATCAAAGCTCTTATGTTCATTTCTTTCGTGGCCAACAGCCTTTTATACAAACCCAAAAGTGACAATGGAGTGGGCTGAAAAATGATTGGGACTATTCTTCCAACATTACAGTAATTCGACAAGATGGATTGCACTCTCAAGCAAGATCAGAAATGTGCAAGGGCTAGCTAAAAATCACTAGGCTTGTCATTTAATTCGTCCCCAAACATATACGGCTGCTGTACGCTAACAGAGAGGAGAGATTCGATGAGAATAACTGTCTTTTGCTTTTATTATTTAACTATTCCTTATTTCCATGAACTATTTCTTATTATTTGTACATCTTGTACAGCCCAGAAATTTTCCAAATTTTTTAACAAAGATCTTAAATCAATTCTCAAATCTATAATATAATATAATACAATATAATATAATAGTTTTATATATGTGAAGTTAGTAAACGTAATTTCGTATACCCGTCTAATCTTCCAATTAATAGCAAGGTATAAAACCAGCATCTTACCTCCTTCCGGTTGTTAGTTCTTTCGGCATCCCTCCTCCTCACCTTCTCCTTTTAGAACAATTTTGTCTGTTATAGGGGGGTTATCAGAGCTCGAGTAGAATATCCTCTCCGAGCCCCTCAATAGCAGACAGCAAGCCAAATACGTTTACCACTTACACTAAGATTATATGAGCACATGAACTCGTGAAATTCCAGGTTAGTCTTAGAAACCCTCTTGCAAGACTATTTATCCCATTTATTCTTAAAAATGTGTTATCTTGGTGGATTTCTTTGCTTATATTTATCAAAAAAAAAAAAGAAAGTATTTCAGGCAATCAATCTTTACAACCATTTACTTGTAAAATAAAAAAATTACTTATGAGTTGTCATGGGAGGGATCATTCATCCCAAAAATGTGATGCATTAAGCACACACTCACCAGCACAAAGTTCATTGTCAGTTTCAACTTTAAATGTGTTCAGATTACCATTCTTCCTCCTTTGTGCAAACGAGTCATTACAGTCGTGATGACTTGTATTAATAGCTTTTCTCTCTATGTTCGAGTGAGAGGTCTTATTTTAGGCAAGGTTTATTACAGATCTGTGTGCCATAGTACTGGTAACAAAGCCAACATAATTCACACTGCTTGGTTATGGTTCTCATTAATTATCATGTTCATTACAAGGGGACCGGGGTCTTGAGTTGGCCCAAGGTTAGAACGAGCCGGGGTGTACGTGATACAATACAGAAGTGAACAGCACTGGGTTGGGGAGATTTGGATGGCAGGCAAGGTTTTTTGGCAGGGTGTTGGACCATGTGTTAATGGCTGAACCCCAGGGATAGCTTATGTAAGGAATGATTAGTATTCACTCATTCTAAGACTAGATCAAAGCATCATCATCATACCTGCATCTAAAAAATAACTACACTTATTTTGCATTGCAACACTGCACGCTCGCTTTAATTAAATAAACATTAGGCATAACAGATTATTCATACAAATTAAAAGCTGTCACTTTTATGTTCCTAAATCATGGTGTTATATAAAACTTTACCATTAGCGTATTAGCGTATGAGAGTAGGAGTTCAATCTAGTTGAAAGAAGACCAATCAAATTTAAAGTTAGCCTGTTGATACGCTAATAATGTGTTAAAAAATTAAAATTAAAATTAGCATAAACATATGAAACAAATACTGGGTAGTCAGTTTTAGTTAAACTGAAATACGTTTACAAAGAATATTTTTCTCAAATTATCAACAATTATTTTTATGTAACTTTTTATGTAACTTGGGGTCTGCCAAATTCAAAGGATAAAAGGAGGCATCTTATGAATCCTCCTCATTACTGAATTAAATTTAAGAATATTTATAATTAAGATTTCTCTCAACCTGTACACCATCTTGAATGTATTTTTAATGGAGCTCATTGCATTGCTGTCAGGAATTGCATAATTCACAAAGTATAAATGTTTACCAAAACAACACTTGTTGGGGTCCCTTTGAAACATATCCATTGTGGTCTGTGCTATTTGCAGTGCATTTCTGTATTTGGGTGCATTGTGAGTATTTGCTGCAGATGTGTTGCCAAACTGATGAAGACTTTTTCTTAATTTGCTACTGTTTTTTTATTTGCATGTGTTTTCTTCAGTTGTAGTGCATTTACCTATGTGTTATTTGCAGCGCGTTTCTGTATTTGGTTGCACTGTGAGTATTCGCCGTGTTCACGGTATTGCGTTGTGAGTATTTGCACAATGTTTCTGTATTTGGTCACTCAAATTTTTTTTAAATTTGCTGTTGTTTTTTTCTATTTGCATGCGTTGCAATATTGGTTGCGTTGTGATTATTGGCAGCAGATGTGTCAAAGTGATGTTTTCTTTATTTACTGGTGTTTTTTTCTCTTTGCATGTGTTTTCTTCAGTTGCAGCATGTTGAGCTTTGTGCTATTTGCTACTCATTTCTGTATGTGGTTATGTTGTGAGTAGAGTATTTCCAGCATGTTTCTTTATTTGGTTACATTGTGAGTATTTGCAGCACATTTCTGCATTTGGTTAGATTGTGAGTATTTGCAGAACATTTCCGTACTTGTTTGTCAGCACATTTCTGTATTTGTTTGTGAGTATTTGCAGAACATTTCTGTATTTGAATGCGAGTATTTGCTGCATTCTTTAGTATTTGGTTGCATTGTGAGTATTTGCAGCACATTTCTTTATTTGGTTGTGAATAATTGCAGAAAGTTTCTGTATTTGAATGCGAGTATTTGCAGCATTCTTCAGTATTTGGTTGCATTGTGAGTATTTGCAGCATGTTTCTGTATTTGGTTGTGAGTATTTGCAGGATGTTTCTGTATTTGGATGCGAGTATTTGCAGGATGTTTCTGTATTTGGTTGTGAGTATTTGCAGGATGTTTCTGTATTTGGATGCGAGTATTTGCAGGATGTTTCTGTATTTGGTTGTGAGTATTTGCAGCACGTTTCTGTGTTTGGATCTGAGTATTTGCAGCATGTTTCTGTATTTGTGAGTATTTGGAACACATTTCTGTATTTGAATATGAGTATTTGCAGCATTCTTCATTATTTGGTTGCATTGTGAGTGTTTGCAGCACATTTCTGTATTTAGCTGCTTTGTGTTATCAAACTGATGAAGACGTTTTCTTAATTTACTGGTGTTTTTTCTATTTGCATGTGTTTTTTCAGTAACAGAATGTTGAGCTCTCTCAGCCACCGTAGAAATGTGCCTATGATGCCTTCAAATGCATACTAAGTAGCTCACTAGGATTTAGAACACAGACATTGTTTGCATTTATTCAATAAAACAGATAATCCTGTGAATGGTCTCTTCACACTACAATGACTACACTCATCTGGTCATTTTGATAAAGATTACAATGGTTATGCATGATATAACCAAATAATGATTTTCTCCAAGGCAATTGTTGTGTAGATTACCAAAAAAAAAAAAAAAAAAACACAACAACAACTTATACTTAGCAAATATTTCAGTATTTTGTAAAAATCTCCCTGTGGTGACCCTGTTGCTCTGAGGAAAGTAATCTCATTGTGTTCTTCCTCAACATCTTGGAGTCTCACACCAGTGGGAAAAGCGTGCAGCCAAAGTTTCTATCATAATATTGAACTGTTGCAGATAAACCAGGACGCTCGAAAAGAGAAATCCATCTGTAGGAGAGCTGAATGAAGCTACAGGCATAGAGAATATTTCGACACTGCCAAACAAACAGCTTCTCTGATTTAAACAGTACACAGATGAAACACTGGCTTGCACACTAAGATTTTTATGTTCTGTCCAGTTTGTTTTCTAATTAATTTTCTGGATCCATCCTCAAATGTGGAAATTTTTTCCCCTTTTAGCTGTGCTTAAGCTTTGTTTCACATCCAAAGAAAATGTTCAGTATCAATAGGAAGCAGTTTGCTTTGAAGCTCAGCTCACATTGGCATGTTGGTTTTGGACGAACTAAAACAAATGCAGATTATATTGCTAAATAAAGTAAAGTGACATTGCCGTGTGTTGATCACGGCACAGCAAAACTAAAAAAAATCTAAAGCTACACAGTGGGAAACTTTTGGCCAATTTGTAAAAACAAGAAACATTTAATTATATGGGAATGCGGTCTTTGACATCTAATCTTTACCTACAAGACAGCTCACCAAACCCATTCATGTTCCTGAGCAAAACGATTGACAACAAAATCTAGAATGAAAGGAAATTTACCATCTCATTTCAGATTCCATGTTTTCCCCCATCCTCACAATATCCGTATCTCTCTGTCATAGAGGAGACTGAACAATATCATACATGAGTGCAAATCTATAGCAAGACTACCCTGATGATGGCATTTTAAATGAAATGGTCCCTGAATCACAAGCCCTTCATCACAAACTGAAACTTCCCACTGTCTGTGGCATCTAAACACCTTTCATGAGGATATGGAGAACTCATTCACTAATCAACTCCCAATCAAGTGTGAAAACCAAGTATGCAATTAGAGGACAAGAACTGTGGATGCCAGAGTGCACGAGACAATAACATGCACCTGTTAACAGGCACTTAATGGCTCCCATTGTGGTTTTTATTTGTCTAACCATTTGTAACAAACTCCATTTCTTTTTGTCCTCTTTTTTTTGTTGCTAATTTTAACAACTAAAACTTATTGAAAATCATATGCATTATTTAATATCAGCAAGCATGTGTTAATATATATAATCACAACATGCTATCTAGTTTTGTTATATTATGACCCAACAAGCTCAAGTATCACTGAATCAACAATTGATTTTACCTAGTAACAGAGACTTTACGTAATTAATCATGTCACCTATTCTACAAACTGTTGTATTCTTTTTGTCGATGGGGATTCTCTATGATTGATTTGAGATCCTCCTGGCCGTGAGTAAAGCATATTCAGAGGCATTGTCTGCAGTCTGTCTGGTTACTGCTGAGCTGAAGGTTAGCGGAGCACCAGAGAGCCTATGCCCAAGAGATAGTGTTCATAAGGGGCGAGACATCGTCCAAGTCGAAGCAGTTGTCGAAATGTAGACATCTAGTAGGGTATACATTTGTAGGTGTCGAAGTGGAGATGCCTCATTTAGCTTAAGTCAGATGCGTAGGTGGAATTTCGACCGCATATGACATGAGTGATATTAAAGAAACATAAACTAAACTGTGCATCCAAATAATCGCATTTTTTTGGGTGTAGTACGGCTTAATAACATAATAAATTGCACAACTAAAGTAATATGTTATGCATTTTGTTGGCACAAAATATCTGCTGTTGAAATCAAAATGCATTAAAAGGAACTGTAAACACAAAATCACTGACAATTAACAAAAGGAATGTATTTCCATGGTAACCCACATGAATGAATGAATAATATAACACGGTGTATTAGTGTACTTTGCAAGCGAGTGTGCCAGAATGGGATTAATTTCATTCGAGAGTAATTTTGTGGTCGATGGAAGTCTCAGCTGAACTGTGTGACATTGCACTATTTAGCTGTGCATGTTACCTTTGTTTTCTCAGTTGTTAATTAAAGGTGGAAACAAAAAGCTGAAAATGAGCCCAGAGCTCAGAGGACAGGTGTACAGAGTACAGCGGGAGGACTAAATTGGATTTTGTGTCTCTTGAGCCGGACTTGGGAAGATCATCAGAGGTAGAGCTGCATTAAAAAGAGAGGAGATAGTTGCAAATTATACAGTAGATTACATTTATAGCTGTACTGTTGTTGACTAGCACACGGAAAATGTATTCTCCCATTAGACTGAAGTTTATTTGTGCTATGTCTAATATTTCAGCACTGGCTGTCTTGCAGAAGTACCACAAAGGTCTATAACACATAAACAACTTCACCACCGGGACATTTCCATAACCTTGTAGGGTATGGAGTCTGCTATCAGTTCACAATGACTGAGAGCCCACTCTATGATGTTTATTTAATCACGGTGGCCAAAAACCGCCAACACAAAGGTTGCAGTTTGTGGGAAGCGGGAACTGTAGAGCTACAGAAATCACAATAATTCTCTGCTGCTATCACGCCTTTATTCACGTCACTTAACGTAGAGTTATATGAGGTCCCTACTATTGCTTTCATCATTATGGTAAATAGGTGCAGAGGTAAAAAAGTGGAGAGGCTCGAGAAGAGTTTGCCGTACGCCTGCTGACTGTCCTGAATGTTCCGCAACTCATTTGAAATGAACAAGAAGACATACCTATATTTAGATGATGCAACCAATGAGTGAGTGAGTTTCAGTGCAATGCTGCAGTGCCATTACAGTGGAGCCTGAGGGGATTATGTGATCTACGGGCACTGGGTTTCAGTTTGCTCATACAGAGGAGCACTGGGCTACTACAGCAACCGATTGAGAGGAACAATTTCCTTGCTTGGCTGAAAGAGAAAAGATAAGTGGAGGGAAAGGAAACCAAAATGGCATGAAGTCACAGGGATCTAAATGCAAAAGCATTGGATTCAGCTCAGCCAAAGGCAACAGTTTATTTCATCTTCCTGCACTCTGAAATCTAGATTTAAGATGCTGTCATGTCTACAAAATTGGAACACTGGCATGAGCAAAAGCTTTGTGCTAGTGAACACGTACACAGTGCTGGCAAACATAATCATGATTTAACAGACAGAAGGTGTTGTAAATTCACCGCCAAACATGTTGCACAATAATCTAATCAAACATAATTATAATGTGGTCATATCAAAAGAAAAAGTAGTAACAAAGCCAGCAAGATGCAGTTCTTTTGGAAAAGTGCTAACTTAATTTCTCTGATATGCTTTTTTAAAATGATATGTTTTTTTGTTGTTGTTGTTTTTTCTCTGACATGCTTCTTTAAAATGATTTTCATTAAGGCAACCGCTGGTTATATTTACACTACCGTTCAAAAGAGTCAGGAAGAAATAACTTTCAAGGACACAATAAAATGATCAGAAGTGACAGTATGGACTGCATGCGGTTACAAACAAGTTCTATTTCAAATAAATGCTTCTATTCTTCGTATAATTCTGAAAAAATGTATCTCAGTTTCCAGAAAAATATTTAGCGGCAAAACTGTTTTCAAAATTGATAAGAAATATTTAGAATGTTCTGAAGGATCACGTGACACTGAAACCTGGGGCATCATTTATAAAACTTTGATAAAAGTGATAAACCTTGCTAAAAGTGAACGTGCGACATAAATTTGAAAATGGTGTACGCAAAAAAAAGAAAAAAGAGAGATTTATAAAACCATGCGTACACCAGAACCTGCGCAAAAATCCCTTTATAAATCCCAGTCAGCGGAAGATTGTCCGTTTGTTCATCTCCACCCTGTCTCCTCCCCAAAATCACCATATATGGAGCTTACAACGCCTAGTTTTACATTGCATAACCTCATCTGCATATCATTTCCATGCATATTCACGTGACATCATTGTTAACGCCATCAAAAGTACCATTTAATGCAATTAATTTGTGGCATACATATTACTAAAAATCATCTAATATCCATGTTGTTTTATAATAAATATATCAAAATATCCATAAAAACAAAATTGTAGCTATAAAATAGCTTACTTCTCAGATAAAGTTTTTATAATAGAGTTGATTCATTGATTTCCAATGTCCAAATAGTATTTTAATTGTTTTAAACATTTCAAATGAAATCAAATGTGTGCAGTTTTGCAGGTGAACATATCTTTTAGGATGTTTAGGCTATTTTAGTGTAAACAGATGGGACTTATTTATTGCAGTGAAAATACAACTGTCTGACTCTGCGCTTCACAGACAGAGTATTTTAAAAAGGAAATGTATAAATCTTACCGTTTTCTTCAAGTTGTATCCTTCAAATACAGTGGACACGACATCAACCCCTCCAGCTGCAGTTGTACAGTAAGTATTATCATTGCACCTATTCAAACCAGACGATAGACCGTTCGACCATCGAATCCAGCAGTGTCTTTCATTATATCGCAGTAAGTGTGCATCACTGATCATCGCTCTCGCTAGTTTAAAGAGGAATCATTGTGCTCCTATCACTCCTCACTGACATTAAAACAGTGTCACAGGAAAGGTGATCAAAAGTAGCACATCCACTATCTAAATCCATATCATTTTTGTTTATCTTCTGCATAATGACTTGTAATTTTAGGGCTTATCGCCATTAATAAAAGTGGAATATTAATGTAAATGTGTATATCAAAACGCAAACAGAGTTTAAAAACCTTCTGTTTACTTCATTACTTTTCTCACTCTAGTAAAAGTGTTCATACGCATGGGTCAGAGTTTGTGTGTAGGTGTGCAAAATTTCCATCAAAAGTTCCATCGCTTTGCGTAAGCTCTTGCATGTTTTGTGCATACGCAACGGTTATAAATGAGGCCCCTGGAGTTCAAAAATGTAACTTTTGTTTTGTAATCTCAGTAAAAATTTAAAAATAAAAACATTTAAAGTAAAAAAAAGTAAAAATTGAATGCAAGCATATTAAATGATTTATGGCCTGTATTTAATCAAACCATTCCTACAGGAACACGATAAAAAGTTAAAGGAAGTGCTCACTAGCACAATAAAAATAACAACAAACAGTAAATACAGAAAGAGTACTAATTGTACTTGGACACGAACTATTCAGGCCTCCTTAGATCAAGGACAAAAGTATAGACACCAATCCGAGTGAATGCTCTCTGAAGCCAAACCCATTCCATCTGTTTTTATGTGCCACCAACCACAGGCCAGCAACAGGGAATGAGGTGTCCTGCTGACGTTGCCATGGCAATCCAATCTTTCCACCATTCTAAGACCAGAGTTAGAACATACTGTACTTGGGCACTGGCTCCAGCTTTATAATCTCCTCTGACACACATTCAGGTATAATGTGGTAGGCTACGGAATCTCAGAACAAGTCTGAATGCCTCCACTGCCGTGTTTTCAGCCGCGGTGGCATTCAAACATAATTGCGCTCGCCCCGAAAGAAGCAGAGCAAAATTTGTCATGAGGATAATACCTACAATAATAATGATTATTATGGAGACATCAATCTACAAAATTATACCACAGTCTTTCCTTGGAGCAGCACACTTTGTTTTGGAAACAAAGGGTGCTGTGCGAGGCTGATGAAGGCCTTCATTATAATTGGTATTTGGAATGATTAATGTATACCTCAATTAGGAAAGTGTATGGGTCCCACTATAGAAAGCTGTACACAGAGAGTGCTGGAAGGAATGGCTCTCTCAATAAAACTCATTCTGTCACATCCCATTGTGCAGCAAGAGAGAGGCTTGCCGCCTGCCCCCTCTGATTATTTATTTCGTTTGCACAAAATTGCATTTATTTATTTATTTATTTTAGTCGGATCATTATTTTCCCATTCTGCAACCATTTCATCAAAAAGATAATTTATCTCTACCCGCTTTAATGAAGTGATAATTTGGCGATAATTAACATAATCTTGCACCAAAGCAAATTTGCCTAATGACTGTTGTTTTGATAGTCAGAGTCAGAAGGAGGGTCCGAAGCAGTGAGGCAGCATGCCAAATTTTGGGGAAAAGCACCAGGAGAATCAGAGTGTGACAAACTTAGAGTCAGGGACATCTAACTTTGTGACCTTAACTCTCTGGAGTGGCTTGCAGACATCAGGCAATTGATTGGACCTGTGTGAGCGATGAAGGATTTATAGGTCACCCAAATGCCCATTTTCTCTTCCACAAAGTAAAAAATAGCTGAAGTCAAAACTTGGAAGTGCATGAGCAAAAGGGGGGGGGGGGGGGGGGGGGGGGGGGGGGCGCAAACACTTGACAAGTGAAGTTTGATGGATTATCAGGTGAGGACATGTAAATGAAGCAGTCTGTGACATTTCATTTGTGAGAGATATAATCTTGGTCTTTCTATTGGGTGATATTTGGCCATTTCATTTCCCTTTCTATTCTATCAGGTCAGATTAATTTTCTTCAACTCTGCATCTAAAGCTCTCTCATTACCTCTGTGTCTATCATAGAGCTTATATCATCCACTGCAAGAGCTTTATTGACCTGATCAAGGTTGAAGGGACAGCATGCTTTTTTTCTAAATGCCTTCAAATTTACAAGCAAAGCTCAACCACCAAATACAGCATCCATTTTCCACAAAAAAAGTGGACATTATGTATTAATAAAATACCATTCAGAGATGTCGTTTCATCAGTGAGGCATCAGGAAGGGGCTAGAACAGATCAAAGCCTCGGAAAACAGCCAATCAAAACAGTGTGTGCAAGCAGTATTTTAGTCTTTGTGCTAAACAGTTGTGGAATGAATAAATGGTGAACTTCTTTGGTAATGGTGTGGATAAGGCTGTTGTCTTGGACGTTTACTTGGAAGTTGAATAGAGCAGAATACATTTTATTCACATTATTTAAAATGTGTTTTTGTGTGTGTGTGTGTGTGTGTGTGTGTGTGTATGTGTGATAAAGTTTAAAATAGTCAGAGATAAAAAGTTGAAATTGTGAGGAAAAAATTACAATTGCAAGATTTACAGTCACACTGTGAGTTACACAGTCACAATTTGGAGATATAAAGTTGCACTTTACCCGCATTTATGCAAAAAAAAAAATTGTGAAATTTAATCAATAGACACAGACATAAAATTACAACTGGAAGATAAAAAGTTGATTTTAAGTCAAATTGCAAGATATAGCAACATTGCAAAATGCATTTAAAAAACATGTGAGATGTAAAGTCACATTGTGAGAAATAAAGTAAAAATTTAATACATAAGTCACACCCTTTTTTATTTTGAGGTGGACACTGTCTTTCTTAATTTTATTTCACTCTTTCTCTAAAGAAAAACTTTAGCACACCATTAATTCTTCATTTTGTTCATGCTGATTTGGTCTGTGTGGTTAAAATACTCTTTGAAACACTGGAAAAATGCTGACCTCCCTATGGAACATTTGTTAAAAATTATTTTCAAACATTTCCCCTCTGTCTCCCTCCATCCTTATTTGCTCCCATTTCTTTTCACAATGCAGGTGCATACAGCTGGCTGAGCAGGAGAATGTGTCTACTGTCCTTGCAACGCTATCCTCTCACATTTCATTATCAACAGGGTTTCCATCATCTTCTCATATTGACCCTCATAGTGAGACTAATACATTCTGTATGGCAGCAATAATCTTCTCATGGAAAAACTTGACAGCACCAACTACAATGAAACAAAGTAAGCACTAACTGGGAAAAAAGAAGACAGGACAGTGAGATTGAGGGTTAGGGATAGAAAAAAGAAAAGAAAAAGAGGAGGAGGGTGGCACTGGGGGAAGGGGCAGGAGACAAAGCACCCAAAAGAGAGAAACAAAGGGAGTTTGAATGAGAAAACCTGGTTCCAAAGACAATAAAGCAGACAAAGCAAATAAAACCTTATGTTTGAGAATGTTGTTGAACAAGGGGCTTTAAACACATTACGGCCTATTTCACTGTTTCCTTGAACCATCTTTAGGGTGGCGTAATCCAGCATGTTGCTAATTGTACTAGAGACAATGCTATAAGACAAGGTGGTCCTCATTAAAGACCACCAGTTTGTAAAGAGAACAATGGCATTCCAGTCCATAACACCTTGCGGTGCCAGGCAGCCATAGTGCTTTCAAAAAGTCTTAGTATCAATTAAGAAGCTTGGAAAGTTTTAGTGGTAAAACAGACTGCATATTTAAACAGCTGGGGATCAGCTCCTATTAAATAGGCTGCCATCACCGCAGTCCCATTGTGCTGGTGTTTAGAAGATTTCCAGCCGGTTGGATAAACAGAGGAGGGGATTTAGAGGAGGAAAGTAGCCTTGCTGTAAAAGGGTGCACACACAATAAACTAGTGGAGAATTTCATTGCATCCCATTCAGGTCAATCCTAAAAAACGGTCCAAATAAAAAGACAACTCAATCAGACATGAAACATACAGAAGAATGGAAGCCTTGGCTTTGTTATTAGTATATTGCACAGCAATGCTTTATTAACAAGGAGAACCTCAGAGGATTTCAAACTGGGATGAGGCATAACTTGAAACCTTAGTTAATTGAAGCTTTATGAACTTTGTTCAAAGGTAGTGGAGGAATGTTTTACCTCTGGGAATATGGTCCCTTTCAATTTTATGAATCAATTCTTCTCAATCTTTAAATAGTCCAAAAGGAAATTGTTTTAATTTGACCTCTGATTTTCCTCTGCGATTTAGCTCCTTTGAGAGTAGTAAGTGCTAGGGGTGTGAAGAGATCTCGTACCACGAGAGAGACTAAAACGTGACGAGATTTCTCGTCGAGGTGAAAAGTTGTCTCGTTGTGCTATCAGTGTGAGGGTGAAATTATTATTGAAGATGCCCCCGCCACTTTCAAATCGTTTGTGTGGAAACATTTCGGTTTTCCAGTAGAAATAATAAACGGCAAAAGAATAACACACAAGACACAAACAATATGTAAACATGTATTCTGTCGTGCAGCACGCTCGTTTTTTCCTGGCGCGCCTGTGCCGTGGCAAGATGAAAACATCGACTTTTCAGAATGCCGCAAGCGCACCGCAGGTCATGTGACAAGAACCAACCGATCAGCTTCGACCTTTCCGTAACAAAACATGGAAATCTCAGCCAAACAGCTGATCATAGCTGTACACGGGGGTTGTTATATCTCATCTCCATAAATATATCTAGTAGTAAAGCTAAAGCAGGGGCTAAAAATCAATTTATCCCTTGCTGAAACTTCCTCATGGTCGTGGAGAGCACAGTAAACGCTTGCAAAAGTAGGAGGAAGCGACATGGTTGCGCTTTACATGCTTTTTTAGGCGCGATATGTGAACGGCCCTAAAGGGGCAGAAAGCATCGCTATCACTGCTGATGGTTGGACTTCTCAGTGTACGCAGAGCTATATAACGGTTACAACCCACACAATTAGTAGTGACTGGGAAATGGTCAACTTTGTACTGCAGTTAAAGGGACACTTAAAGTGTTATTTGAATTTATTTATTTATGTTTTTTTTTATTTATACTGTTTAATTTATGTTCAATCTGTAGAAAGAAGTTCAGTGAGATTTCTCATGTGAAATTATACAGGGCAGAAAACAATTGGTTGATTTTGTGGCAAAACATTTAGCAGTGTTTTCATGTTGTTTTACTGCAAATAATTCATTAAAATAGAAGTAAAATGACAAGCATTACAAGTTGATTTCAAAGTGCAGCAACATTTTTGCATTTTATGATTTTCAGTTGAATAAAAGACTATTTTCCCTTCATACGTTTCATTATTGAGGATTTCTTAAAAATACTATAAAAACCTCGTCTCGTGAACCCAATCTCGTGTCTCGTCTCGTGGGATAGGGTCTCGTCACACCACTAGTAAGTGCTATATATATATATATTTCATTAACTAATGGTGAATTGATATGTCTGATGTAATCTTGAGTCAGACTAGCTGAGTTTCCATCCAAATGTGAAGTGAATCTTTAGCAAAAAAAAAGAAAAAAAAAGGACAAATGCGAATTAATTAGGTACATTTCCATCAAGTTTTTTGAGCGGATTATGGTGGCATTGGTCACCTAGTAACAAACAGTAAATAAAACACTGTGACTTTATTTACTGTAGAAATAACTAGTAATTATGCATAATTACATGCAATTAACCCTAAACCAAACCCGCATCCTAACCCTAACCCTATAGTAAGTACATCTAGTTAATTGTCATTACTCAGTACTTAAACGTATAATTACACTGGACACTTTAAAATAAAGTATAACCGAATCAAAAACAAAGTTTTCTGTTACAACACCATCAACGGAAACTGTAATTACGAATAGTTACATGGGTTTAATGTTCACTGCGTCAGAATTTATTTCCATCGCCCATTATTCGCTGTCACCGAGACAAGCTCCGTGATTCCCTCCTCTGTCCGCCGGAGGGCACCATCTCCCGAATACTAAGACTGTTTACATTCACTACATTTCCCAGAAGCCCCATACTTAGGTCCTGATTATCAGCCAGCTGCCCGGCATTAGTTTGGACTATTTAAAGAGCTTTCATGCCTCTTTGCGAGGTCTTGTTTCCATTTGGTGCAATTCTAAGCGTTACTTCCTGTGACTGCTACTCTGTTGCCAGTTGCTATCTATTTACCGTTTACGACTCATTGCTGCCTGCCCTTGTGTTTTGTCTGCCTGGATTATCGACTCTGATTGTTTGCTGCCTGTCCTGATCTCTGCCTGTTATCCGACCACGACTCTGTCTGATCTCTGCCATTACTGTTCTCCAGTACTCTGACCACTGCCTGTTTGTTTGCTCTAATAAAGCCAGCATATGGATCCAAACTCGAGTGACGATTCATTACAGAAGACCTCGCCAGAACCCGATCCAGCGGCTTTTTCTCATCTGTGTGCGACCATGTCTGCTCAGGCAAGTCAACTCGCTGCTCACCAGCATCAACTGAATCGACTTACCTCTCTCATGGAGGAACTGGTCAAGGTGCTCCAAACTTTGTACGCCACACCGACCCAACCCGCAGCATCAACGCCCGCGGCAGCCGCCATTTCACACACGAGCGAGATACCATCACCAGTGAGTCCTCATTTATCCTTCCCCGAACGGTTTAATGGAGATCCCCTCAGATGTAAAGGATTTTGTTTACAATGTTCATAGTTTCTCACCCAACAACCCACACTATATCCCACTGAGGCGTCTAAAATCACATTTGTTTCTTCCCTGCTCACCGGAGGGCCTCTGGAATTGATTACTGCCGTTTGGCGTGTTCATGGTACTGCTTTCCCTACTTATGATTCCTTCATGCAGAAATTTAAAGAGGTCTTCGATCATCCTCACGAGGGAAGAGGGGCTACCGATCGTTTGCTAGAGCTCGCTCAGGGACGTCGCACCGTAGCGGAATATGCCCTAACTTTTCGTACGTTAGCTGCTCAAACAACTATGGTGGATGAAACACTTAAAACTGTATTTTGCAGAGGTTTGAACCCCGATCTCCAATCGGAACTAGCATGTCGAGACGAGGGAAAAAACTTGAATCAGTTCATTGAGCCAACTATTCACATTGACAATTTGATTCGATCTCGAAGAAACACACAACGCAGTACGGTGAGATCTTCCCCACCACCACTCGCGGAGGAGCCTGAGCCGATGCAGCTAAACAACTACCATTTGTCATCAGAGGAGCGTAATCGAAGAATGTCACAACGACTCTGTTTGTACTGTGGTCAGCCTGGTCATCTACGCCTCTCCTGCCCATCTCGTCCTGCAGCTGATTGCCAGCGAGTGGTGAGTCTCCCAGTCGATACTATGAATTCTGAGATGTGCATTAATGTCCCGGTTACATTGAAGATACATGATCGGTACGTTTTTACTCAGGCTTTGCTAGATCCTGGTGCTGCTGGGAATTTTGTGTCAAAAGGGTTTTCGGCTAAGCATAATATTGCCCTTATCGATTTTCCCTCTTCTCTCACAGTGGAGGCGATAGACGGGAGACCACTCGGTTCGGGATCAATTTCTACTATAACGGAGAAACTGGTTATGCAGACGGGTATCCTGTACTGAGACTATCCAGTTTTATGTTTTCCCCACTTCTATTGTGACTATCATTTTAGGTTTACCCTGGCTTCGAAGGCATAACCCTATTATTTCCTGAAGAGATGGCACAATGGCATAATACTTTTTATAAGACCTGTATCTCAACCGACCTTTCCATGCCTCTCAGAAAACAGAAATGTTTCTTTGTCAGATACAGCCACTGATGAGACCCTGCCAGAGGAGCACAGAGATTTGGCCGAGGCCTTCAGCAAGGCTAATGCATCGAAACTACCACCCCACCATCCCTACGACTGCGCCATCAATCTACAAACAGGCACCACTCCACCTAAAGGTTGTATATTTCCTTTATCACAACCCGAATCAGAGTCCATGAAAAAATATATTGAAGAGGAACTCGCTAAGGGATTTATCAGGCCTTGGACCTCACCAGCATCTGCTGGGTTTTTCTTCGTGCATAAGAAAGATGGCGATCTTAGACCTTGTATTGACTACAGGGGGCTCAACGAGATAACAGTAAAGTATCGATACCCCCTACCTTTAGTTCCGGCAGTATTAGAACAACTATGCACTGCTAAGTTTTTCACCAAACTAGACCTTCGATGTGCTTACAACCTCATACGTATCAGGGAGGGTGACAAGTGGAAAACTACCTTTTCGACCACAACTGGCCACTACGAATATTTGGTAATGCCGTGTGGGCTGGTCAATAGCCTTTCCGTCTTCCAGGCGTTCGTTAATGACATCTTCCGAGATATGCTCAATCGATCCGTCATTGTATACATAGATGATATCCTGATCTACTCTGAAACCTACAACGAACACGTGAATCAAGTCAGAACAGTCTTAGAACGCCTGATTAATTACCAACTCTTCTCCAAACTCGAAAAGTGTGAGTTTCACCAAACATTCACGGCCTTCTTAGGTTATATCATTAGCCCCGATGGCGTGACCATGGATGAGAAGTAACCGCCGTTCTCAACTGGCCCCAACCCAGCACGCTAAAGGAACTCCAACGTTTTCTGGGGTTTGCAAACTTCTACCGACGCTTCATCCGTAACTTTAGCTCAGTGGCGAACCCCCTAACATCCATGGTGAGAAAGGGCAATTATCGTCTAACCTGGTCCGCCTTTCAGCAGATAAAAGAGCGTTTTTCATCTGCCCCTATTCTCTGACATCCCAACCCCGACCTTCCTTTCGTGGTGGAGGTGGACGCCTCCAGTTCAGGTATAGGGGCCATTCTCTCACAACGGCAAGGGGAACCACCCAAACTTTATCCTTGCGCCTACCACTCACGCAAACTCACCGGCGCTGAGAGAAATTACGATGTGAGGGATAGAGAATTATTGGCAATGAAAGCGGCATTCGAGGAGTGGCACCAATGGCTAGAGGGAGCCAAACACCCTTTCACAGTTCTTACCAACCATAAGAACTTCGAATACTTAAGAACCGCCAAGAGGCTAAACCCCCGGCAGGCTAGATGGTCCCTTTTCTTTTCACGTTTCCAGTTCACCGTGACTTATCGTCCTGGGTCCAAGAACATTAAAGCAGCTGCACTCTCCAGACAATCAGAGACTCAAGACACTCCTCAGACCCTAGAGACAGGGATTTTTCCCAAATTAGTCGTGTCTCCTATCCAGTGGGATATTTGCACAGAGATTGAGCAACATAACGTTCAGAACCCAGCTCCCGGTTGACAAAGTCTATGTCCCTGAACCGCTAAGAACTAGATTAATCCAACAAATTCACTGTCATCCCTCCTCCGGTCATCCAGGCATAACAGCCACAATTCACCTCGTTCAGAATCAGTTCTGGTGGCCCAACCTGAATGTTGATGTGACCCAGTCTATCAAGCGATCTGAGAATTGCAATATTGACAAAGCATCCCGCCAAGCACCAGCAGGACTTATGCAACCTTTACCTCTACCCCAACACCCTTGGTCTCACATAGCCATTGATTTCATAACTGATCTTCCATTCTCTAATCAATGTACCACCATTCTTACCATCATTGACAAATTCTCCAAAGCCTGCCGCCTTCTGCCTCTCCCCAAGTTACCCACTGCCCTCCAGACTGCTGAGCACCTCTGCAATTGGGTGTTTCGCCTCTATGGACTCCCAGAGGACATTCTGTCAGACTTCACATCACAACTGTGGTCAGCTCTATTTCAGTCACTGAACGTTAATGTAAGCCTTGCGTCAGGGTATCATCCCCAGTCTAACGGGCAAGTGGAGAGGTTAAATCAAGAACTCACACGATTCCTGCGCTCCTACTGTAGTCACCATCAAGCAGATTGGGCTCGTTACATCATGTGGGCTGAATATGCCCAGAATTCCTTACGCAAAGAGGCAACCGGATTAACCCCTTTCCAGTGCGTTCTGGGCTTTCAAACTCCTCTCTTCCCTTGGTCAGGGGAATCGAAAAATGTTCCGGCAGTTAACGATTGGCTCACTCGCAGCGAGGAGATATGGAACCAGGCCCACATGCACCTACAACAAGCCATTCGACGCCAGAAGGAGCAGGCGTTCTCTGGTACGCTGACCCCTGCCTGTTTGTTTACTCTAATAAAGCCAACATATGGATCCAAACTCGAGTGACGATTCATTACTTTCGCATTAACTCTTTTTTCACACAAGTCAAAAAATACCTCAAGCGAGCATATTTTTTTTCTTCGTTTGTTGTTGTTGTTTTTTGCTATTTAAAGGATTTATATTCGAAATTTGGTGCTTTCGTCAATCATTTCTGATGCGATACTTCAATGTGCATAAAAACAAGGTGATGGAAACATAGCTACTGACACCAGTTCACAAAAAAAGTCATTTACATAGATAATATAAAAAATAACCATATCAACTTCTAATTGGGCACAAAAAAACAAAACAATACACACTCAGATTAAAGATCACTTATACTCATATACTCAGGTTAATATATAAAATATACTCGTATACTCAGGTTAATAGATAAAAAAAAACTGTAAGACAGTAGATGTAATGTTGAATTAGTCGACTGATTTCAATGTTTGCAATATTTTTATATTATTGATGTGCAGCAGGCAAAGATGACACCAAGATAGGTTTGATCAACTCCATTTTACTACTTCACAATCATACATTCTCCTTGTAATAATTCAACTCATCAATTCTTCAACTTGACTAATTTCAGCGTTGCCTTTTAACATTAAAACATTGATTATTTCAACCACCCCTCTGTAACCCCTACAGCAAGACAAACAGCTCATTCATATTTAAAGGCTTTTCAAAAGCGATTACTTAGCCAAGGGGATTTCCAAGTTAAACTGGTTAGATAATGGGATCAGAGACTCATCTATATTCACACAGTACAGCTCTAACACCAGTGCACTGTTGCCAGATTCACAAAGGCAAAGCGACAAATGTTTTCACACATCTGCTCCTCTTTAATGGATCAGATAATAGACAAGTTGCTCCTTCAGAATCACAGTCTTGATTATATAATATCAATCAGTTTCATCTGAGGTCTACACTGATGCTTATAAAGTCTGTTAAGCATTGTGGGAGGTGAAAAAAATGGTCTGGGGAGTGGGGTGAGATGTGTCACCGCTTGATCTAAATACTGTGGACAATTTCTGTCATGTAATCATACTTAGAAAGTCCCCATCATATAAAAATGAAATACCTGTGGTTAATGACATGACATGGCTTACCACTAATGTGGTGATGAACGTCGAATTACCTCGGTCTACATTTTTCTTGGCTAGAGAGCAATTTCAGTAAAATATGCCATAGCTTACTTTGAGCTGCAAAGTGAGCAGAAGTATTATAGCTGCCATTTGCACCCCCCCATATCTGTGACACAAATATTATTTTTTGTTATTTTACTGAAGCAGGCACCAGGCATGCGGTGCCCAATGTGAGCAGCACATAACATCTATGAAGACCAAGTCACACTCTCAAACACTAGGGAAGAAGTTGGCTGTTTTCTTCTCATGGGCTCCTTTTTAATGACATGGCGACACACCAATGGCAATTACATTGAGCCTCAAACAGATGCTTTCAGTTTCTAGCTATAATTCACAAAACCACAAATATATGCTTTCGCTCGACCATCGATCAAATGTGATCAAAAGTGACAGTTAAGACATTCATAGAATTATTTTATTTTAAATGAATACTGATTTGCTCTTCTTCTTTTTTTTTCTTTTTTTTTAACACACATACTACTGTTGTTGTGTCACAAAGTTGAATGGTTTTTTTTTTTTTTTTTTTTTTTTTTAGCCGAGAATGTAGTTATTTAGACCTAAAATATGTGACTCATCTATAAACATAGCATCTGCTTTACAATTTGTTTAGATGCGTTTGCAGATGTGAGCTCCAGGCCGTCAGCAGCCATTCAGTGCTCCTGTACCCGCAAAGAACAGCTTATTCTTGGCCAGTCCTTCAGCAATAAGCCACTGGCTCTCATGTAAATAGTGGTTAAGCATGATGTATAATTCATTTAGTGTTTATCAAACAGGCAATCTTTGGTTTTACTAATCTATTACTTGTTCCAAATCCAAATTAATTTGGGTTAAGGGGAAAATCAGGTTTCATAACTAATATTTAGACTATATTTAACTAAACCCTGTACTAGAGCACTGCTGTTGTCTCTTTGATTGAAAGTTTACTTGTGTTTATTTCCTATTGTCTAATTAGGAAATTTTTCAGCATAATTGCTCTAGTATTCGGTGTCACATGATCCTTCAAAAATCATTCTAATATTGATTTGCTACTCAAGAAACATTTTTATAGCACAGTTAAAGGCTCAGGGAAGGAGGAGGTAGAGCCGGTGAACATTCAATTTAACTTTAATCATATAATTGCAGTGACTGAGACAGATCAGACAGCCAATTATTTTTATATTAAAAAAATCCAGAATATCGCTCACCCAACAAGCAAACCATGTGCGCGAGATATCTGAAGTACTTCCAAACAGCAACTAACACCCATGCAGAACCAGGTGTCCAGTTTACAGGACACATTAAGACTGATAAGACTGCTTTCACAACCCAAAGGAATTTAAAGAGAGTTTTGACTCTTGCTTAATTCACATTGAAATAGACAAATAAAGAGTTTTAATCCAATATATTCTATATATAACCACTTGAGAAGTGTATATACACATGTATCCAATTTTCACATCTGAAGATGTGCCTTTAATAGGGTTGCCTGTATCAATTCAAACTCTTTTGGATTATTGTTTCAGAATTGCATACTATGGTTAACTAAGATTACAGGAGTAGCATGCTTGCTATCTATGAACTCCAATTTTTGCCCCATTTCATAATATTATTTCACAGTATTTCTGTTTTTGCTATAATTAGGATCAGAGAACTGCAGCCTTGGTGAGCAGAAGAGACTTTTAAAAACAAACAAATAAAAAAAATCTTACCGATCTAAAGATTTTGAATGGTGTATTATATATTAATGACAATTATTTTAAACAAAACAGAAGTAAAAATACAAAAAAAGTAATAAACGGGTAGAGAGTTATTGCAATGTATTGCTAAATAATTTTAGTGCCACAGCCATTGTGCATACAGTAAAGTAAGAAAATAGCCTTGTGCCAAGAACATTTCTGCTTAGTTTAACACTGACAAAATTTTACACATCTCTTTCATTTAAACTCTTTTGAAATGTAACAAAAGAAACGTGTTCATTGTGTTGGACCGAGCTGAAAAGCCAGCAGCACATAGCAAGCAGGGGTCACAACTGCTTTTAAAGTGAACTGTGAGTGTGTCCTGCTCTAAACACTGCATGATGAAGTCAAAGTGAGAGCACTAATGCATCAGCAATCAGCCTAGAGGGGCTTGGCACATCATGACTAAAGGTTACAAAACATGCCCGGTCCATGCTATAAACCCTATAACCTTTCAAAATAACACAACAGAGAGTGATGACAGGCGAGCTGCTTCAAATCGGCTCTAATTCACAAATTCGTATTGCATTATAATATGCTCTACTCTTAACTCTCACTCGCCTACAAATGATGGTCTTCAAGGTGAACAGGCTCTGGTACATTAACAGTTAGAGTGAAAGCAATCATGCCATTCCAAACAAACTATTCATTTACCGTCTATCTATGAAAAGAATTCATCAATCGCCAATCTGTACTCTTTGTAGAGCTCAGAAACACAGGACTGAGTAGACTGGCACACAAACAACTGGAATTACAGTCTTTATGAAGAATTGATGGCTAAGGCATTCTACATATATGTAACCTTGAAGATAATGCAGTATGTATTAAAAGAAATAAGAGCTTGTACAAGAAGATCTTGTACTACAAGCCAAAGCATCAGGTAATCTGTTGTGGAAATGCATGAAACACAAACAACATGGCAAAGCCTGAGCACTAAAGCATGTATGGCTGAGGTGGCCTTGAAAATAATTTGTCATCCGAAAAATAAATAGTCAGCCATTTTCATCTTTCATCTCACAGTGTCTCAAGCTACACACATCTCAATATGGAGACAGGCCTTTTAATCCTAAGATCAGACATGTATTCAAAATGCCTGGCCACCATGTGATGGCTCATTAGTTGTCCATTAGGCCTACCTACCTGACATCAAAGCTGCCATTTTATTGGAGGAGCTGAAATCAAGGGCCTGAATAAGCCGAATGTCCCTTAGTGCATTGGCTATATTCAGCTTATTCTGAGCAGACCAGCTTTGTTGTCCCGTAGTGACCTGAATAGGTAATGAGGTTCTCAGACTAAGGCCCACGAGCTCTGCAAAGGATGTGGGCCTAATTTGTAATCTGCAAGCTGCTCACAGAAGCACAAGCCTGCCCATTTTCATGCAAACACATACAAACGCACATACTGAAGTTTTCTTACACCCTGTTGCCATAAGACACAAATAAAACGAACAGCCTTACAGACAGCTTACAAAAGATCGACTTGCAGATAAAAAGCTTTTTTTTTTTTTTTTTTTTTTTTCTATAGGAAAAAGACACACAGGGTAAATTAAAGGGGAAGTTAAAAGGTCCTTGGTCTGACAGCTGAGATTGGGTCCAGACCAAGGACTTGCCCAGTTTGGTAGTGGTGTCAGGCAGGCGCCAATAGGAGCCAGGGGAGTGAAGAATCATTTCTTCCTGGCTGGCATTCAGGCTGCATCAGCGCTGGGTACTCTGCTGCATGGACCAATAAGATGAAACTGTGACCTGAATTAATTGGCCCATAAGAGCCGATCACCAAGGTTACTGCAGGAAATCAAATAGAGGAATGCCACAGGAAGTGCTTTGTTCAGAACACATTCCCACAGGTCAGTCTTGATGCCATAGTGATATTAATGACGGCATTCTGAACCTGCATGTGAAATATTTATCTTTCTTTCACATCAAAAAGCACAGCCAATGCCATTATGGGGGCAATTATTCAAAAATCTGCTCTAGGTAGTCTCAACAGTATCAACCATTACTGAATAATGTATTTAGAATAGTTCATCTTGTCTTTCTGCTTTGATCTTTGCATTACTTTTTTATATTGACAGTGCCAAATGAAAACAAAATCTGAAAGGAACTGCTCACCCAAAAGGTTTGTCATCATTTACTTACCCTGAGTGGTTCCAACCCTGTATTTTTTTCTCTTTCTTCAGTGAAACACAAAAGGTATGGCTTTTGAGTTTTAGTGCCATGTTAAAATTTAAAAAAAGAGACAGATATAAAGAAAAGATGAAATGTTTATGAATAAATCCATAATAGGAATAATAAATCTTTTATAAGAATAAAGTCACAAAGTTTTTATAAGACTGCAACATTAAAATAGTGATTTAGAGGGTTAGTTTACCCAAAAAAGAGATTTCTGTCATTACTCACTCACTCTCATGCCGTTCCAAACCCCAAGACCTTCGTTCATCTTCGGAACGCAAATTAAAATATTTTTTATGAAATCCGAGAGGATTTTTTATCTCCTATATAAAGCAATGAAATTACCACATTGAAGGTCCAGGAAGATAGTTGAGACATTGTTAACATAGTTGTTTATAGCTAACATTAAGTTTTTGCACTGTTTTAAGAATAATCTCTTGGCTTTTGATGGGAATAAAAAGCTAAAATTCTAACATTAAATGAATAATGAGAATAAAGTTTTCAATAATTTTTTAAGTTTTATTTTTTAAGGTTTTTTTTTTAGTTAAAAAAGTTGTCATTTTACTATACAAAAAAATCATAGAAATGCAAAATTTCCATTTTCGCTCGTGTTCATAATTTCTTTGTATGACAGTCTGGCCTAAGATTATGTCTACACAATTTGGCATATTTCGTTGTGTTATCAAAACTAAAACAATTGACTCCAAACGCAACTGCACAATGTGCTTACAAAATCTTTAACATAATATTTAACTAATATATTTTAAATAATAAATTAAACGGGTGAAGACGTCAATTTTCCAAGGCCAGACATCACTTTTGACCACTACTGTACAAACGGCAGAAATAAAGATATGTTAATCAGAGAACAATAGCAAACATTTCAGTCTATTCCTTACACAAAGCTAGTGAATGGACTTCGAACACTTGCAATGTACAATGTGCATTTAGAGATGATTTTTTCAATATTGTTTTTTGACCTTTATTAAATTTAAGAGTTATATAAATAAAAAAATCACTTCACTAATATTTTGATTGAATCACTTTTCAATGAAACTGCGTGCAATTGTGAGTATTTCTTGGAGAGCAAAAGTTCTCTGGAGGGAGCTTTCAGGTGCTCACAGACAGCATACAGACTGTTCGTCAAGGACTTTAGCTTATGGTCAATAGACTCACCACATTGCAAATCCATCTCTTACACAGCACAATCCTAAAATGTGCTTTAAAAAAAAAAAAAAAAACTGTCATTCAGCATCAGCTTTGACGGGGTCCTTGATTATGATTTCACTTTTTTAACTTTAGTTAGAGTGTAATGTTGCTGCTTGAGCATAAATAACATCTGCAAAGTTATGATGCTCAAAGCTGAATGCAAAGGGAGATATTTTCTTTAAAAGAAATCACTTTTTAAGGATTACAACAAATGGCTGGTAGGGTCTACAATAAGCTTCTTCACGGGTTTGTGACTTCACAAACGGCAAAAAATACATAAACCCTCCCCATGGGAACACGCAACAAAAGGGTGTGGCCATCAATGGGCTGCTTTACAGAAGAGGAAGAGTTGTTGTAGTAGAGTCTTGTTGCCATGCGGTCATTTTACGCCGGACTGCTTCACAAACAAGTGTCAATTCAACGCTGGATTAGCACAAAAGACAACATGATAACACATGCTAGTCGATGAATCAACTCCACAGCAACTACATAAATGTATCCACTAACAATTCAGAAATGTCCATTTGCGTTCCAAATGTTGTAGCTTCTTCCCGAGTCTCGGGACTCCAGTCTGAACAATGTAAGACTGGACACCGTTACTATGACAATCGTCATTTTGGCTGCATGAGATTCTCCAGCTTTGTTGTTGTTGAGCAACTGACGCGTGAGCTGTTAAAGCTCCGCCCTTTTGGGAAGCGGACCGGGAGCAGCACTTCATTAGCATTTAAAGGGACACACAAAAACGGCGTGTGTTTGCTCACACCCATAGGGGCAAATTTGACAAGCTGTAATAAATGATCTGTGGGGTATTTTGAGGTGAAACTTCACATACACAAAAATGTATAAAATGTTTACTAGTTTTATGAAAAAAAAAAAAAAAAAGTAAAAATAGTGAAAAGAACCATTAATCAAAATCAATTTTTTATTTATATTACACCAAGACTTCCTTTGCAATCACATCAAATTCTCAATTCTTCTACACTACAAAAACACAGTTTTTTCTTCCTTTGCAGGTGGGTTGGCCCAAACATCTTGGAGAACTAACAGGTTTCCCTCTACGGATTTAGGCAGCCTCAGTTCAGTTTCTTCTCTCAACGTAATCGCAGACAGCCTCCTTGACTCTTGAGTGAGAGGCTCTGGGGGCCATACCCATGCCTTTATGACTTCTCTCTTCTCTTTACAACTCAGGGATAACTTGACTCCTGTTTCTCGCTCTTTTTTCCGTAGTGTTGTGGGACTCTTGTTTTCTTTGTGGCCTCTTAATTGGGCCAATCAGATGCCTCCATATATGATAATATCTGCCTATACTCTCAGCATGCCTGCCTTTCTCAGATCTGACCCTGCCCCCCAACTCCATTCTTCCAGGATATGGGCAATTCTGCTGCAAAAACTTTACGCCCAAACAGACCAAATGAAAGCCCCTTTGCTTGCCACTTCGTCCTCCAAATGCTGCCGCAAACTTGCACAAACTGCCCCTTGCTACTCACCTACGCCCCTTGACTACAGCCAAATATTTCAAATTCACAGCTCAAAATATATTCAAAATTCCTGCCATTTTTTCTGCACCACCATTCCCTTTTTTGCTGCACCCCAGTTGCTGTTTTTCGTGGCATAGTTCCACGCTTTTTCGTGGTGTTTTTGGTTAAGTTGGCTCGTTTGGCCTCTTCTGATGTCTGAACTCCACTTCAGTAGATGATACCAACAGGGTCCGACAGTAGATGGGCGTACAGGGGCGTACCAGGGTTTCACTCTTCGAATTAATTGTGAGCTGCTCGAAATGCTCGACATTTTGCGGGCAGTAGTAAGGAATGATCTTTCATCTGCTGCAGTATGTGCTGCTTTCTCTTGCACTGCGTCTACGGTCCTTTCTACGGTTCCTATTTCTTGTGCTTCTTCAAAAGAGCTTGGACATCACAGAGCTTGGAACCCCTGTCTGTTGAAATCTCTGCTGCCTGTCTGCGGACCTTCCTTGCTGAGACCTGACTGATGCAGTGCCTTGTCCTTGTGTGCTGTGTCAGTCTTGCACTTTTGACTGACTTTTGACCTCACTGTGTCTTCAAACCTCACCTTGTTTTAGCTGAGTTTGGCTGTTCCCTCACAGCTGTTTCCTTCCACCTTTATTTCTTGTTTTTTGTGTAATGATTGTGTATCAAACCTACATATTGAATTGATGATCATTAGCACCTGTTTGGTTACACCTGTTTGGTAATTACACTACCTAATACTATGCCCTACAAAATCCTGACTTTGTGGCAAGTGTAGTTTTGTGAATTTGATGCTGTTTGGGTAAAGGGTGGGTCACACCAAATATGGATTTGAATTAGATTTTTTTTCTTTTTCCACTGTTCACTCATTTTTTTTAATTGTGATAATAATAATTATCTTACCAAGTTTTTTTTTTTGAAAGCATTCTTACTTTTACATTTTTTTTTCCACCTGCCTAAAACTTTTGCACAGTACTGTAACATATTTTGGGGACATCATGCATTAAACTTATATTACATCTTGTGAAAAGGGGCATAATATGTCCCCTTCAAAATCTCAGAGGACATATAACACATGGGGATTGCTAGCTGTATATACGGGCATGTTCATATATGCTTAAAAATGATGCACAACAAAACTATGTTTTGCCAGCTTCATTTTAGCATTTTGACAATAATGAGATGAATATGAATGATTCATCACTGAACACTTATACACACGACTGCACATCTACCATCTGCATCTCGTCCTGTGGTTAACTGTCATCAGATATAGAGCTGCAACTTCAAACGTTCGATTTCAACACAGAGGCTGCTGAAGGCACTCCTCTACTGCCTTTTAGAAGACTAACGTCTTGCAGTACTGCGAGGAAAAACACAAGCAGTGCCGGCAGGTTAATGAGACATGTGGAGTATCTGAACATGGGATCACACAGAGTTTTTTAGCTGACAACGGCAGCAGAAGCAGAGACACTCCTATCAACAGAGGTAGCTCTGTAATTAAACCGTTGCTCTCTTCAAAATGAAAGCCGCATGCCATACGCAATAATTATACATTAAGCACTGCCACCTGGGAGTTCCTCGATAAGCAACCACTTTTCCCCTCATTTTATTCCATATTTAGGGCACATTCAGTTTGTCTGATGAGAGATAAATGGCGTGTGAGGTCGTGAGTGTGATTGGGATGTTATGTGCTGCCGGCCCTGATTTACCTATATATTTGTCCTAAACTCTACATTTTCACAGCTTGAAATGATGGATTGTGGGGCGAGACGTGGATGAGCTAAGGGTTTGGGTAAGACTTTCAACTTCACAGTTGTGTGCGATTCAATTTAAGCTCAACAGCAATGATGGCACCAATTCTTGTCCTTTTGAAGTGTTAACAGTTTCTTAACATGCTAGCCTAATTGGTTTAAGGTGGCACAACACATGACAACAAGACATTTAGCATGACCTTGCAAACCTAGCACTACAACATCAGGCTGAGAGATCGTCTAACTCAATGACACTTATATATTTTAGCCAGTTAGCAGCTAAACAGGTAATGTAATGGAGACGGGCAAAGCCCAATAGAAAATCTCAAATCATCTGCATTACTGGTCAAAAATTTTGGGTCAGTAAGATTTTATTTTTATTTTTTAAAGAAATTAATACTTTTATTCAGCAATGATGCAATAAATCAATTAAATGTGACAGTAAATACTTTCATTGTTACAAAACAAATGTATTTTAATAAAATGATGTACTTTTGAACTTTTTATTAATCAAAAACTCCTGGAAAAAAATAGCAGCATAACAGTTTAACATTGAAATGTTTCTAGAGCACCAAATAAGCATTTTGAAATGATGAAATGAGTGATGAAATAATAAAAATTAATGATAAAAAGTCAAATTTGTCATCACAGGAAAGAAATCATTTTTAAATATATATGACAATAGAAAACAACTGTTTTAAATTGTAATAAAATTTGTAATAAAATGTTTTACTGTTTTTTTTTTTTTTTTTTTTTAATCAAACAGATATGCAGCCTTGCTAAGCATACGAGTAAATAATGTTATCTTCATCTCATATAGTGGATGAAGTGATGGGAAAATGTTTTAGCCTGCAAGAAATTGTGGAAAAGAAAAAAAACATTACATAAATAAATCAACATCACTTTTCTGTAATTGCAAGAGACAGCCAAGCTATGAATTATTTGGAAAGCACATTGAGCGTATTAGATATGTATTGTAATCGCTTCCTGTTAGTGGAGATTTGACAGCTTATTTGAGAAAACTGTGCTAATTGTACTTATAATTTAATAACAAAAAAAAAAAAAAAAAAAATAGGGTTTTGAATCTGGTTTCAAAAAGAATCTTTATACAAATGGCACACATTTATAGTTGTTCCTCCTTGTAGGGTCATAGGTCAAACTCTGCTGTCTTTGACTGTCTGCTGTTGAATGTGATTTGCTTAAAAGTCTCAATTTCGCCACAAGGCTTGACGTCTGAGTCCTGGGCTCTCTAACCTCTGACTCCATCCTTCAGGCACAATGACACTCCAGAGTCGGCCAGGTCAAGAAGCACTTTTCAAAAATAAAGCATATAAGCTGATAAGACTGTCTTCACAACTTGTGTCCGATTGGGGCCCTAAAAGGTAGGTCTTCAAACTATACCAATTACTGCAAAGAATTCTGCTTTTGTAAGAACTCCAGTGCAACTCAAGTGTAGCAAGTTGTAGGGACAGATGCTATTGATCAAATCAACTGATTATTCATGTCAGTGGTCAGCAATTGACTGCCAAGAGAAACTGGCTACTAGCTGCCAGTCTAAAGCTCAGCTGCTTTGGTTAACATCCACTGAGAAAAGGAATTTATATTACTTTACTTCTGCCTTATTTCACAAATACTCAAAATTAAATGCAAAGCATTGGTTTTAATATTTTTTTCCCCCTTTTGTTTCTTAGCAACTAATTTCTTAAAGGATGTTGCCACAAGCTTAGAACTCTTTGCAGATGCTAGATATTAGGTATTTACAAGAACAACAACAAAAACAACAAAAAAAGTCTTCATGGTGCTTAACACTATAGCGCAACACCATCTCCAATTGTGGTTATACAGTCATTATCATAATATCCCAATGCTGCAACTTCAGTGGAAGTGGAGTTCGATTCATACGGTAATAAAATAAAACTAGATAAAAAAGTTTGTTGAGACAAACTTTAAGTTGGCTTGAAAAAGCCAAGCTAGAAAGTTTGAAGTAGTTTTAAATGCTTGATATTTGAAATAGTTTAAGTTTTACGATAGATAGATAGATAGATAGATAGATAGATAGATAGATAGATAGATAGATAGATAGATAGATAGATAGATAGATAGATAGATAGATAGATAGATAGAATAGATAGATAGATAGATAGATAGATAGATAGATAGATATATAGACAGACAGATACAGAGATATGTTTTATTCAGAATGAACAGTTTTGTTGTCATGGTCAAAGATCATTGTCAACTGTTAAACAGCACACGTTTTCAGCATTAAACAAAAGAAATACATTCAAAAACAAGACAAATATGTGCTAGGTACAAATTTCTAATGCTAGAATGAGCAATTACCACCTAGTCATTTATTTAGTCTATTGAGGGTATTGTTAAAACTGATCCACAAGCAGTCTGACAGCCACAATCATGCTACAATAAGCATATTTGTTTTGTACTGTATTTGCACATTTGTTTATCATTTAATTCATTCATTAAATCCAATTTCAGTGTTTTTGTTTGTTTGTTTGCTTTTACAAGAAATCATTTCAACCCTATTGTACCTACTGAGTCTTTGTTGAGATATTCACACTGCTGTTGTTGGTATAGTCATGGTTCAGCCACTCCTTGCAATCCCTCTTTGCAGACATTACATCCTTGTTCAATTTAGTTTCCTTGTCCACCATTCTGCCACTTGATTTGTAGGCCACTTCCTTGCTTTTCCTGAGCCCTGTCAAACCTCTAGAGAGAGGACTTATTATTGTTGATGACTGCTTTCTTGGGCAGACAGATTTCCTCACAGAAAGAGGCAGACGAGGTGACAGTTTCAGTACATCCATCCATACTGCAGACCATACCACACTCAAGGTTTCCCAGAAAGTAAGTGAAAGAAGTCCAGCCTACTTTGTAATGCCTCCAACTGTCTCCAATTCAATGTCAATAACATGCCATCAATTTATGCTGTGGAAGTAAAGAACAGGTTTGACCTTCTCAATCTAGAGGGCAAAAATACAGATGAGCAATGGAGGGAGATCCGAGATACTATCATCGAAATTGCTGAGAAATATAGTTCATACCAAAAGCCTGAGATGACAAATAGGTGGCTAATCATCAACACCATTAACACAGACAATCAGCTAATAATGGCCAAAGCCAGGGGCAATAAGGACAAGGTTAAAAGCTGAGTGCAGAGTTCCAATGCTAAGCTAGGAAGGACAAGGACTGACAATTGGACGAACAATGTCAACATCTAGAACAGGCAAATAGGAAGGATTACACCAGAATCATGTTTGCTGCAGTGAAGATGCGAACCAGTTTTTTTGCCCAAAAAGGAACGGTCAGGGATTGTGATTGTGAAATTAACTGAGTGACCAATCGGAAATCAAGAACAGGTGGAGAAAATATACAGAAGAGCTGTACTACAGCAGTTCATTTGATCAAGCTTATTAAATTGCTTTACACCGATCAGGAGGTAACAGAACACTTTACAGTGATACAGATTGGTTCAGGATTGGTAAGGCCATGAGACAGGGCTGTATTTTGTCCAACTTTTATGCCAAGGTGATTATAAAAAAAAATTAGCCCTGGTCTGATATTGGAGTGAGGATAGGGGGATGAAGCATCAACAGTTTGAGATATATAGACGATAGAACCTTGCTGACCGATAGGAAAGAGGACCTGTTACATTTAATTTTGAAAATCAAGAAAGAAAGTAAAAAAAAAATAAATAAATAAAAAAAAGGGGGGGGGGGTGTTACACCTTAACATTAAAAAAAAAAACAAAGATAATGAAGACAGCAGCTAGTAGAGAGCTTGGTTAAAAAGTTGACCTTAGGCTCATGGTTGCATTAGGTCATACTGCAATAGTTGGTTTAAATAAGATCTGGAAGAGCAAAAACATCACTTAAACTACCAAATACAGATTAATCAGAACCATGATTTTTCCCATAACTTTGTACGGGTGCGAGAGCTGGACATTAAGAAAGGTCGACAGAAGGAAAATCGATGCACTTGAAATGTGATGCTGGCGGAAAATGTTTTTCGAATAGCATGGACAGAGTTAAACAAATAGAGAAGTATTGGATCGCATAAAACCAGGGATGTCACTAGCAGCTGAAATAACCAGATTGTCTTATTTTGACCATGTTATGAGTGCAAACTAGCTAGAGAAATCTGTAATGTTGGGGATGGTTAGTGGAACCAGAAGAAGGGGACGGCAAAGAACTCGCTAGCTTGACACCTTTATACAGTTGAAAGAAGCAGTGCTTGACAGAACGGCATGATGACTATTTGTCCATAGGGTCGCTGAGTCGGTCATAACTGAATGGATAAGGTAGAAGACAAGTATCCAATGCCAAGCTTTAATTCCGGTAGACTTGGATAGCTTCGACCTCTTTCTTTAGTTTGTGATCAGCACACCCTAAATTACCTATAGAATGGGCCTTTCATGAAGGTCTAAAAGTGGTTGAACTGGTTCCATTCTCTGGATAAGCCATGATGAGGTTCAAACTTAGGTAGATCAGTCTTCATGCTGTCATGGTTGAAATCATTAAGAAGAAAATTCTAAAACTGAAGCTTCCATTTGACTCAAAGTGAAGGACAATTTCAATGGAACTGTACAGAATTTGGAAAAACACTCAAATATAATCCTTGAAGGTAACACACAGTTAATCTTTACTATATGAAACCAATCTATGAATGGCTTACTCTGAGTTGTCTATCAACATTAAACTGGTATTAGTTAATGTTATGAACAGCAGCTACGCTAATTATTTTCCATTTGAGTTTCTGTTTTATCTCAAGATGCCCATCCTGAGGTATCTAGAGAGTATGCCAGCTCCAGTTTAGATCTAGCCTCTTATGAAGACTTCAGAAGCCCCAACACATGACTCTAACCCCTGCAAGGATGTAAGATGACGCAAACTCTAGATCAACATGCACAATTCCAATTTTATTAACATAGGCCTATCCTATTCATTTGTTAACATGTATTCATTACTTCAATGAGCTCATTGTTTCTGCCTTAAATTAATACACTGATAAAATGAATGCATTGTTAGCTAACTGCGTGATTTGTACATGTACGTTTCTGAAATTACATAACTTGGACACAGTCACATAACAGATTACTCTAAATTGTGTAATGTTGACATGCATTTTCTGTAAAGCTGCTTTGAAACAATATGTATTGTGAAAAGTGCTATACAAATAAATGTGAAATGAAAATAAAACGGTATAAGAGCATTTATAAAAACATTACCTTTAAGAGGAAATATATACTCCATTATAAACAAAAGAGTGAAGCTGACAGTTGAAGTAAAAGGGCCTGCAGTAGATAATAATTACATATTCTAGGTCTGGAGTGCAATGACTGAAATCATTGGCTATATCTCTGCACCAGCTGTTGTTCACAACAAAAAACATGCTGACTTTTTTTCCCCTAAACACTGGGTTGTGTTTCGCATTAAACAAAACAAAACCTGCTGGCCCAGCTTCCTTGTACAAAATACACTGTTGTATTTTGCCTTACAACAACTGTATTTTTGCACTGCCTTACAATGGTGAAATAAAACATGTTTAACAGTTATCTAGTTTGTCGTCATTTTGGCACCCATGACGATTCTTGTTACCATTATTATTTGCTTAAAGGCAATGATCAAAATTAAGTTTGAAATGCTTTGGTACATTTGGTAGCCCAATCAATCACAGCCTGTCAGTAAAGAGAACCATCAAGTACCTTCAAACAAAAGTCATCCATACTATATATTAGTATTCTAGGAGATGCTAGTAAAAAACATTGATTTGGCACTGTCATTGTGGCACTGCCTCCCATTAGATTATTTCACTCTTGGCTGCATTTACACTGGACATTGTTGACCGTTTGTTGGTGCACTCAACCACTTGTGACTTTTCTAATGAGAGTTAAAGGGACAAGGCCACTCTTTTGCCCTGTTTCCTTTTTATGTACCTATTTTCACCTCACTTGACTTCAGTCATACACCAATAATCTATCTGCTGACACTGATCCAATATAACCTCTATGGGGAAGAAAGAAGAACTTTGGACAAAATGGTTTCATCAATGCCAAAGGTTTGCCTCAAGTCACACTAACGCAATTGGAGCAAAGAGACTGTCCAGTACAGATGAAACATGATGTCATCTCCTGTCAGAGAATGCCCTGCCTGTAATTGAAGAATCGTCATGGTGAGCATTGTAGGGCCACCAGAGCTTCAATGTCAAGCTACACTCGGGTCTGAAACCTCCTCAAATGTCATTAAAAGGTCATGCTGGACAACTTCAAGTAAAAGTTTGACATTTGAAGACAAAGACATTTATGTTGCCTAGTGTCACCTTTTCTTGTGCTTCTTGTTTGAATGAATTAAAAAAAAAAAAGGAGAGGAGTTCCCCAATTTGTTTTTAAAATGCTGTCCATTTTGTTTTAATGGCAAATTCACTACAGGAATTAAGTGAATCAGGTATTGACGCAAATGTGTCCTCAAAATCTCCACTGAATTTGCACACCATAGTTCGCCACAGATTAAAGTGGATTGCAGGAGGCTAGTGAGTAAGCTGAATTATCACATTCAAAAGTACAGAAATGGTGTAGTGACGTGCAAACTCTTTTATGCTTTAGGATTAGAGATAGGTTGTTTCATATTTCAAGGCCAATATTCTTGCAGCCCATAACTTGAATTTCTTCATCCATCAAAAGGCACAACACTTAAATGATCACACAAACAAAAGGCAATTCTTTGTCATGAGTCATTAGATTTCAGATCATTACAGCCACAGTGAAAAATACACTCTCTTTCACCAAGTCAATAAAGTACATACAATGCCAAAGGGTGAGTTAAAGACATAAGAGCACTCATAAGCAAAGCAAAAAGTGGTAAGTCGCCAGTACAGTTGACTAAAATCTCATTTGAGCTCTGACTGCCGTGGACGCTTTGCCCTCCATGCTCTCGGGAATTCATTTTCAAGGGCAAACTTCACGCAAATAATTCATCTCCCAAAACATCCATCAGCCAGGCTCCAGCTCAAACAACTCAAATCTGTCTTTCACAAGAAAAAACGAGAGAGGTAAGAAAAGAGGACTCATGATGACTATAGATTGTGTGATGCAGCCTTTGAAAGTGCCAATTTCTCAAATAAATACTGAGTGGAGATTGCTCCAGAAGATAGAGCTCTAATGCAACCCTCTACTTGCAGGGACAATCTAATCTTTACCAGCATTAATCTAAGAAACTGGCAAGATATCGTGGACAAAAGAGTGTTTCTGCATGCACCATCTGTGCTCCAGTCATTTGTGATCTTCCTATATTTGTGCTAATTGTCCTTAGCATTTTGCAATTATTACCTCTTACATGTTGGGTGAGGATCTTTCAAGCACAAAGCCTTCTAGCAAAGCGATGACTCTTTTGTCAGTTGTCAAGGCATGAGCCTAGAAACTAAATGAAAATGGCTTCACGGCAAATTTGGTCTAGTCATCAATGTGGTTCACCAAACAAGAACCGACATCTTTCTGTAATTGATGCTTTTTGTTTTTCAATCGCTCTTGCAGACTGTCTCAGTATCTATTTTTAATTGATCAGACCCATCCCAAGAGACTTGTCCATTAATCATTTGATGGAAACGACAACATAGCAGATATCCAGCTGGAATGGAAAGACAGCTTCAGAACAGTTATTTTTACTAAAGTTGATCAGCAGAACAAAAGAACACTGCTCATCAAATCCATCTTCAGAGTTTTCTACTTTTGTTATTCCCTTTTAGTATTAAAAGGATGAAAGCCTGATGGCATATCTATATCTTCCTTTTCCCTACCACTGTAGTGGAGAATATGAAAACTTTAGAACAAGACTTTTAGCTAAATGTAAGCCAAATATATTCATTAATCATAGGTGAAAGAATTCATTTGAAATGTGAATCAATTATATATAAAGACATAACTAGTTCTAATAATTAGATGACTATTCATAAAAGGCAGCAACTGAATACCACACAAATAAAGCCAGGAGCCAGGGACAGACTTAACCATTAGGCAAAGAGAGGCGTCTGTCTTGGGCCCCTGAAAGCCAAGGGCCCCCTAAAATACGTTTTTATTATACAGAACAACCGTCTGCGTTTCCGCGTTGAACGTGCTTTTTGTAGAAAATACAGGGACATATGATTTCTGCGATGCAGAAAACACGGACAGAATCGCGGAATCTTTTCATAAAAATGGAATGCGTAATGTCAGGATGAATGGCGCAGGCATGCGGTTTACTACTGAAGCAAGCATGACGATCGCTGTGCTCATCTGAACAATTCATTCAGAGACACAAAACATGCAGGATTCATATTTAAATAGTATTTTTGCCATTTATTATTTACAAACACTAGTCCATATCGCGATTTGATTGAAGTGTACCGACTTGCATTTAGTGCCATAAATTTCAACAGCAAACCTCTGTTGTTAGCTCTTTGGATGTAAAAAATTTAAGCTTTTTTTTTAATTTTTTTTTTTATTTACATTGGAATAAAAGTTAAATGTTTTATGCCTTCATGTGATTACCATTAAAATTAAAATACATAAAACAAATAGTATAACTCTCTACACAGTTCATTTTTGGTTGAAATCATTCTTAAGCATGAAAATGTGCAATTTCCTTCAAATTAAAATCAATTTAAAAAAAAAATAAAGTTTAGATTTAGACAGCCCTGCATTGTGTAAACAATTCTGCAGTGAAAATTACCCCAAAGTACCACCTATTGTCCAACCCATTTACATGTGAACAAGGGATCTACAATATGAAGAAAAAAAAAAATGGACAACTATGGGACACGACCATGCAGCAGCAATTATCACAACAGTGAAAGAAACCACAAGTTTAAATATGTGCAATTAGGGCCCCATTCATGTATTTTGCCTGGGGCCCCAAATTCACTATATCCGCCCCTGCCAGGAGCATAGCGATAATTTCAGATGCGAGGATAGAATATGTGACATAAGAAAAGATTTTTTGACTTCTGATCAAGTTCTCTTCTGTCTCTACTTTGTCTTAATTGAATTCATAGCATATGAAAAGAAAAGAAAATCATGCATTTTCTGAAGAAAGTCCTCAGTTGTGAGTTAGGTAGAAGACAACTGACCCTTCGCAAAGACCCGCCCCCTTTAGTTACTGTTGCTATGTCCTGCAAGCCATGCGCTCTCATGCCACACATTCTCACGGAGTAAAAAATAAATTGCGCAGCAAAGAGGACACTGACAACGCGTTGACAGACAAGATAGAACATGTTACTTATGACATGAAACAGTTCTACCAGAAAGACTCGGGAGGCATAATAACATGACAATAATATTTATTAACAATCAGCGAGCAAAATATGGTAAGCTGAAGTTCTTTGGCGTAGGCCCCGTCCACCTGGGGTTGCGGACTCTGCATTTCCTGCCTAAAGATGAAGGCAGGGGCTTAGTCGCCCGCCAGAGGTATGGACAGGGACCATCCTGGTGGTGGTGGGGAGGATGGAGTTAAGGTTGACGTGAGGATCTGCTCAGACATGTGTAAGTACCGATCTTATATACACCAAGTGTTAGATAATGATTGGTTAGATCTAAACTCATACTGAAGTAACATTTGAGTCCTCCTGGCAGAACTTGTGCTAGAGCTTTCATTTTCATATTTAAAATATTTTTATTTTTTAAAGAAGTTTGTGTATTAAGGCCCTTTAATGTTTCGTTACAGATCCTCAGTTCAAGCGGCTCATGAACCGATCATCTCTTCATACTAGTTCATTTATAGCATCAAATAAACATGAATGAACATCAGAAGGAATGTTGTTTCAAGCACGGAAAGACGTGAGTACACACAATTTTTCAAGTTCAAGTTCACAAATGTTAATCTACTAACTCCCCTGACTGCTTTGTCGGACAAAATGGTGGATTCGGGGTTATGATAGGTTAGATCGCCTGTCAAACTGCTGGAGAAAGGTCAATTATAACTTCAACCAACCCTAATGAACTACATATGTACTAGCTGACAAAATATAAAAGCTGTTCAGAAAAGCATCACCCCAACAACACTAAAACCAATAAAATGAACTAAAGAGACAAACATTCCCCTCGGCCAAAAAAAATTAAAATTCCATTCCTAAATTTCAACATCCTAAATCTTACACCACTAAACTGTCAACGAGGATGAAAATTTGCTTTAAAAACAGTTAAGAGCAGGTGAGAACTCACCTCCTTATATTTCTACTCATAATTATAATTAAAGTACCATGCGCATGAAGTAAATAAATGATTAGCACGTAATTATAAGTAGTTTTATCATGAGCAATTATAAGTAAAAGGTCTTGTCTTAGTTCCTGGCCAATAGAGAAATATATGTGTGAAAATATTAATGTTCAAGATCATTTTTAACATCTCCATTTATACTAGGAATATCTGCATATCTACAAAATGAAGAATTGCAAATTAAATTATTTAACTTTTTAATGAAAAATAGTTTTAAGAGGCACGAATGAGCCGAAAAGGTGGCTGGTGTCGATCAATTGCAAAAACAAAAAAAACCCCCACTAATTTACAGTAATCACACTTGAAAACTTATAAACTGAATCAAACAACTTGCAAAGTGATTTTGGAGCTTTGAGATCAGTGCTGTGAAGCTAACAGCACAAGCAAGCATAAAAACAAAGCACACACAACCAAAGCCTAAAATAGCCACTTTATATTGAACGATATTTGGTTTGCCAAGTTTTCAGTATTTCAGAATTGACAAATTGACATGTATCGACTATCATGAAGATATACTGTGCATACAATGTTGTCATAGAATTTTGACTAAAACAATACTTGGGAACAAATGTCTAGGTAGTCGACTCACTAGGTTTTGGAAACTTTTACCCCTAACACATTTTTAAGACCGATTCAAACATTTATTTTCCTTTAGAAAGTTGTAATTAAACTTTTCTGTTTTTTTTTTAATGCTTGCTGAAAACCTGCAGAACAATACAATGCTGACAATATTGTTGGACGGTTCTTCTAGCCCATTCAAGGTCATTCATTATTTCTAGAATACCATCAGTTCATTCCAATGCATGGTTTTGCCATCTTAAGGGCTGCTGCAGGATATAATAAAAGAATATGCTGATGAGGGGGTGGTTGGAGTTTGTTCACAAGCTTTGGTGACTGGTTGGTGAGCAGGGGGAGTTGTGGGTGTGTTTGTGGGGTCAGAGCAGAGGGCACAAGGTCAGACTAGTTCCACAGAGGATTAAAATGGATAAACAGAAAGCATTAGCACTGCTTTGTGGTGTAGTCTCCCTTTGAGGAACCGTGCTCATTGTTCCTAGGCTTGCGGGAGGTCAGGGCTAAAGAAGGCAAGGGCAGCGGGGTCAAGGGAAAGGTCAGACAACTTTCTAAAGCCTGGCTCCTCGGAAAGCCCCTGCACCGTTCCGAGGGGGGGAGGGCGGGCGAGGCAACTGTTGCTATGCCGTGATGACTTGGAATATTAAAGCTACTTATCTTGACGCCCCGCAAACACAATGACAGCTTGGAGGGCTTCTGATGCATGCTTGATACGCTAATCACACTCTCTCCCCAGGACCACCTCTTCCTCTCGCTCAGTGTCCTCTCTGTCTCTTTTGCGCACACACGCAAGTTTACTTTTGAGTAGCAAGCTTTGTGTCTGTGTGTGACAATGTTTATTTTATTACATGGCTGTGAGGGACAGCTCTGCGTCTGAGGCCGTGCTCCCATCACACACCTCCCCTTGTGTGTCCATCTGTGGCCCACTCTGTGCCGGAGAGTGTGTGTGGAGCAAGAGGGCTTGTAGCTGAACTTAATGACATCCGTGAGGAGACAGATAATGCCAGAGACCTTGATTTAAGGGTATTCAGAAGCCTAATGAATATTTAATAGCACGAGACACAAAGCATACCTCAAGAACTTTTCAGTAGTATATAAATTAATACAATACAATTTCGGTGATCAGTTGTTTTGAATTTTTGTTAGAGCAAAATAAACCCTACTGACTGCTGCCGACGCAGTGTTTGGAATTTATTCCACAGTGCATCTTCAATTGAAGAACCGTGCAAGCTTAAATAAAACATAACTTTCGATACTCAATGCATTGCTTCAGTTGAGAACTCCAGGGAGTAATTCTCTCTTTAATGTCTCATCTGAAGCTCTCATTCCCCTTCATTTATGTTCACCTTGATATGGAGGAAGAACCACACTGAACTCAACTAATACAGTATTCATGGATAATATATATGCCCTCTGTAATAGTCTAACAGCTGACATGTTTTGCAAATTAACCTTCGACACTTTGGTTATGTCCTTAATGGAAAAAAATGTGAGGGCTAGCAAAACAGTCTATTCATTTGAGGAGAAAATTGAAAGACATTAGCAAACTTTGGCAATTTTATACTGTATTTTAATATAGTTACATATACTCTCTGTTCACAAACCTAGTTAGAGGCTAATGCATCATATGTATGCTCATGTGAAGACTGTTCCAAAGACAACCTAATCATGCTGCCTCTTAAGAACCCTTATTTTGGCCAAAATTCTACGACAACATCAAATGTATCCTTTGAAGAGAAAACAATGATGTGATAAGCTGAATAAAAATAAAAAATAAAACAGTGGAAAATGAGAGAGAAATATTGATTAAAACAAAATAATTCAATATGCAACAACATTGATAAAGTTGTATTTATTTTATCAAAAAAGGTGTGAGCTATTTACATATATACACACACAAATAAAATAAATATAGAAATCTAATAGTCTGGGTGGGTGATTTAACCAAATTCTTAATTTATTTCACAGTAATGATACATTTAGTATCACGATATAGTTATTTTGTGTTATTTTATTTCATTTATTTTTAAAAATTTATTTATATTAATACTAATAAAGAAGCAAATAGGTACAGGTACAATAGGGTCATTTGTCATGTAGCTACACTTAGTACAAACATTGCATAGTATTTACTGTATGAATTAAATATAAATTTATTCTTATTATAGCAAAAAAAAAAAAGTTATTTAATCAACAGCATTAAGTTATTTTCACATTAATGACAGAGCAGCATGTATATTAGGCTGCAGTCACTTTAAGACCAAACACATGGATCATACTGATACACATTCGGTTTACACCCAACTGTTTACTTCCACTTGAGACATAACCGGCTGTGTTTACATGAATACTCCACAAGATGGGCATTTTGACATAATTGTGTGTGTATTCAACCATTCAAGCACAATAGGACATGGAAAATACTTGAATTTGCGATCGCATGCTGAGAGACATGGCTCTTTATATTCTGAGCATCATCACTCTGAAGTGTCAATAGTGCTATGTATTTATATATCACGATATAGATGATATAGCACAATCTCTAACAATAGACATTTTATTACGTGATAACAATGTATATATATCCGTCATACTGCCCAGCCCTACTTGGCATTTGTCCATATACCATTGTTATCTCATGTACTTTTTATCAAGCTGTAAAGAGTTCTATCAATAGCAGCACTTACCGGCTCTTACTGACCTTTAAGTGACTCTGTGTGGTGCAAACTTACATTGGCCTACGGGCTTCATCAAACACATTGTTTGCTGGTGTTCAGTAATTTCAAGCTACAAGAGGCCCAAGCACAAGCTGTCTTGATGCTTGCTGTGCAACCAATGACTGATTGATGGATCAATTTGGAGCTCATTCTCATTTAAACTGAGGAGGAAAGCAAGGCTCTTATGAATCAATATGCTTTAATGATTAATAGAGGAGGAGTAGAGCCGCCTGGTTATTAATGTGTGTCCCTTTTTCAGCCAGTGGCTGTTATATGCCATTACACTGCAGCCAGTTTCAATACTCTGGGTGATTACAGCGGCCGCCTTCTATTTTTTTCCTCCAAAATAAGCAGAATTTTGTTGAACTTTAAAACTCTGCAGATCCACCTTTGGCACTTGTCTAATGTCCAATTTGTTAATGTTAAAAACAGAGCTTTGAATTGTGTCATCACAACATGGCAGCGGTCCTGAAGGACAGCTGCATCCACCAAGTGCACATTTGCCTTCATTTCCCAGCCTGCAAAACACATCTTCCTGCATCACATTGCATACGCGTGTGTCTGCTCCCATTAAGTAAACATGCAAGAGAGATAATACCTCCAGTCTGAGTGCTGCTAGACCCATGTCTCCACTGTATACCCCTCGATTACAATCTGCATGTCTGTAGGCTCAATATTGCATTGTTCCAGAGTGTCTGCCTTCACTGACATCAAAACGAATAACAGTCATTTGCAGGGCTGGCACTTAATCTTGCAGACAGTTTGGAGGAAATGAAATTGTACTCCATAACAAAAAAAGACCTTTGATCATAGAATTCACTGCCTCTTTCTTATACAAAGCGCTTCTTTGTTTGATTGTAGCAAATTTATACACTTGCAACTCCTCACCTCCTCCCTGACATCCTCATTTGATATGTTATCTCTTGTTTTGAGATGAAGGCGTTGCATTGAGTATGTACATGCACAGTGCATGGTGATACTTCCCCTCATGTGAGTCTAATTTGTTCAGAGAGTCATTACTCATTCAGTGTGTGTGTATAAATGTATTTTTCCTCATCTGTATGACCAGGTGGCGTGCATAAGCAGCAGGTATTGCAGAACATCAGGATAACTGAAAGTTAGTTTATCTTAGTGCTATAGTGTAATCTCATTAGTATAACTAGAATGAAACATTTTCAAGAACAATTTTATATGTTTTAAAAGACTGAAATGAACATTTAACTGATCTTTACAAACCCCCTGACTAGTTGGAAGACAAATTTCTCTGGAATCCTTTTTGAGGGTACCAGCACAGGTGGAAGAATCAGACAATCCTTCTAAGACCTTTTAAATTGCAATTATTTAATTATGTTTTATATATTTGTATATAATTCTGTGTGTATAAATACGTATATATATATATAATATATATAATATATATATATATATATATATACAGTACTGTGCAAAAGTTTTAGGCAGGTGTGAAAAAATGCTGTAAAGTAAGAATGCTTTCAAAAAGAAACTTGGTAATAGATTATATTTATCAATTAACAAAATGCAAAGTGAGTGAACAGAAGAAAAATCTAAATCAAATCCATATTTGGTGTGACCACCCTTTACCTTCAAAACAGCATCAATTCTTCAAGGTACACTTGCACAAAGTCAGGGATTTTGTAGGCATATAGTTAGGTGTATGATTAAACAATTATACCAAACAGGTGCTAATGATCATCAATTCAATATGTAGGTTGAAACACAATCATTAACTGAAACAGAAACAGCTGTGTAGGAGGAATAAAACTGGGTGAGGAACAGCCAAACTCAGCTAACAAGGTGAGGTTGCTGAAGACAGTTTACTGTCAAAAGTCATACACCATGGCAAGACTGAGCACAGCAACAAGACACAAGGTAGTTATACTGCATCAGCAAGGTCTCTCCCAGGCAGAAATTTCAAGGCAGACAGGGGTTTCCAGATGTGCTGTCCAAGCTCTTTTGAAGAAGCACAAAGAAACAGGCAACGTTGAGGACCGTAGACGCAGTGGTCGGCCAAGGAAACTTACTGCAGCAGATGAAAGACACATCATGCTTACTTCCCTTCGCAATCGGAAGATGTCGAGCAGTGCCATTAGCTCACAATTGGCAGAAAACAGTGGGACCCTGGTACACCCATCTACTGTCCGGAGAAGTCTGGTCAGAAGTGGCCTTCATGGAAGACTTGCGGCCAAAAAGCCATACCTCCGACGTGGAAACAAGGCCAAGCGACTCAACTATGCACGAAAACACAGGAACTGGGGTGCAGAAAAATGGCAGCAGGTGCTCTGGACTGATGAGTCAAAATTTGAAATATTTGGCTGTAGCAGAAGGCAGTTTGTTCGCCGAAGGGCTGGAGAGCGGTACACGAATGAGTGTCTGCAGGCAACAGTGAAGCATGGTGGAGGTTCCTTGCAAGTTTGGGGCTGCATTTCTGCAAATGGAGTTGGGGATTTGGTCAGAATTAATGGTATCCTCAATGCTGAGAAGTACAGGCAGATACTTATCCATCATGCAATACCATCAGGGAGGCATCTGATTGGCCCCAAATTTATTCTGCAGCATGACAACGACCCCAAACATACAGCGAAAGTCATTAAGAACTATCTTCAGTGTAAAGAAGAACAAGGAGTCCTGGAAGTGATGGTATGGCCCCCACAGAGCCCTGATCTCAACATCATCGAGTCTGTCTGGGATTACATGAAGAGAGAGAAGCAACTGAGGCTGCCTAAATCCACAGAGGAACTGTGGTTAGTTCTCCAAGATGTTTGGGCCAACCTACCTGCCGAGTTCCTTCAAAAACTGTGTGCAAGTGTACCTAGAAGAATTGATGCTGTTTTGAAGGCAAAGGGTGGTCACACCAAATATTGATTTGATGTAGATTTTTCTTCTGTTCACTCACTTTGCATTTTGTTAATTGATAAATATAAACTATTAACATGTCTATTTTTGAAAGCATTCTTACTTTACAGCATTTTTTCACACCTGCCTAAAACTTTTGCACAGTACTGTATATATATATATATATATATATATATATATAATGTTGATTAGATGTTGTGATTATGTAGATAGTTTTCTATAGTTTTTGAATAATAATGAGATAACACCTAAATTAAAAAAAAAAAAAATAAAATAAAATAAAATTAATTACATTACAAATGTTTCTAGTGACAATAACGTTGCACTTTTCAATAAAACCAAAAACTCTCTCAGCTGTATTCTACTATCTTTTTTTTTTTTTTTTTTTCCAAAGTTTGGTCCCACACTCCTGGAGATAGCTTTTTACCAGCAAAATACTGGTTACAATCCAAAACACTAAATCTTCCAATAATAGCTATTGGAACAACTTTTACATATTTTGATGGCTTGATGGTGGTTTACTTATACAAGAGAGTTAAACCCTGAATCTATAATCTAACCATGTTTAATACTCCTCATCCTACAATAGGACAAGTTCTGCTCTATGGTATCATTACACTGCTATCTGCCTTGTTACCTTTCCTCTTTAGGGGCATTGAAACACTGTGCCTATCAGTGCATCTCGCAGCCATTATTTTTTCATTGAGTACCTGCTGCACAGTTGGTAATGACATTTGTATGGCTCCACTGCTTTTCAACCTCATTGCTCTGATGATGATTCTCATTATAACTCCATCTTCCTCTGTGTGCCTCTGAATCAAAACATAATGCAAATAAATCAGACAAAGCCATCAATAACAGCTTAATATGCACATCTTTATCTAATGAGTGTTTGACAGTTGAAAGGCCGGGGGCTCAAACAGGCAATTATGAGGCAAGCACCTTCAAACTCTCAGCTGAAGAGGTGAATCCTTAAACAGAATGAAACGAGTGTCTGTCTGACTTTACTATTCACTTTGTATCAAGCTAAGAGCATAAACTGTATAATAAAAAATAATAAAATAAAACAACACATTCAATCGCACATGCATTTAATCTTCTGTAAATGAGTCTTTTTCTAAATCTAGAACTTCTGCCACATAAAATAAGTAATATCAGATCTGTTTTTGAGGGAATATTAGCTGATTTTCATCTGATTTTCTCAATTTTTTAATCAAAATCATGGCATTATCACCCCCCCCCAGCAATCACCTGCCCTCAAACTTCCTAGAGAATTAAATTACATATTAAAATAAAGATATAAACTATGTATCTTTTAAAGAAACAATACTGTGTACTGATAAAAAGGAAGATCATTTTAAAACGCAGCTTTGTACCCATTTTTTCCCAACACTGTCAAACATTACAGAATAATAATAACAACAACAACATTAATGTCATGATGACGATGATGATCATTTCATTAAGCAAAACCAAAAATTAGCTTTTGGTGAGAAAAATGAAATAAGGAGATTGCACCTAAATGTGAAAGAATATCTCTGATCACATGTGGAACAGATTAATCTAATTATTCCAAGAATCAGTAACAAATGAACAAATTTTGAAACAATTTTTTTCCTTGATATTCTGTGCTGTGTATTGCTAATCTGTACAACACTCCTGTGATCTATGCATTATATTCTATTTTGCTGTGTAACATTTGATGCTGCATGGTTTAAATGAACAAAAGCTGGGGACAAATTCACTTAGACAAACTCCTTTCAAGTAAAGTTTTATACTGGCAAATTTCTAACACTGTTTATTGGAAAGTGGGAACAGTGCAAACATGAGACTAGCATGTGGACAAGTTCATTTACAGCAAGTATGTAATTTGATCACATTTAATAGAATGGGTCTAACATGGCTACTCTCATTGCTAAGAATATGAGACCTTGAAATAATCTGATACCTTGCATCGTCTCAAAAACATACAGTATCGAATTCATTCAAACGTGGTATAATGTGCTATCACAGCACACCGAAGCAGGTAGAGTAATTAGGGGATTCACCAAAGATCTGCACTGAGGGAGGGATGACTGTCAATTGTTGAGATATGCATGCTTCAAATAAATTACATAGTCTCTTTTATTATCAAGCTTCTTACTTAGCCGGTGAAAAGGAGTGCACCATAATCAAAGCCTGCTGATTGCACTGTATTTATTGATGAGCGTAAATCTGACTATAAGGCCACAAAGTAATTACACTGTCATTCTTAATGAGCTTCCAATTTACACTGCTTGATTGCTACCAAGTAAAAAGTATTGTTTTTCTATAGCATTCCATAGACTGCTGAAATTAAATATCTAAATGTGGATAATCAAAAGACAATCTACTATATTTATTTCAGTTAACTAATGGCGCCTTGAAAATAAACACTGTTCATGAAAGTAAATTGTTTAAAGAGAATACCCGTGGGAACACTGAATATTTAAGGAAGCACTGCATCATTTAACTATTATTTCTTGCACAGAAGCTATGATCCGTAATCTGATAAGCGGCCCTTAGACTAATGAAAGAACAGGGTGAAAGAATGAGCATGGGAGAAAAGTTCTGCTGCGTTGCTGATTTGTTGTGATAAAATTTAGTCTATGAGTCAATGCCACATAAATGATTTAGTAAGCACCGCTGGCTCTCATGCTTTGACACATTTTATTAAATTTTTATAATTATTGCAGAGACAGAGCCAGAAGCTCCTGCCCATTCAGAGAGTTTGAGCGAGGCTTCTATATTGGAGTCTAAACCCCAGAGACACAGGAGACGTATTGGGAGACGGTTTCTAAACGCGAGCGCAGCCCACCTCGCCCCCACCTGTACACCCACCCGCTCATTGACACCCACAAATCTCTAAAGAAAAAATCATAGCCACTAGCCCTGAACGGACACGTATGGCCATTTGTCTTTCTGTCTTGGTCCGCTCCAATGCGCCACAGACGCAGGCATGCCAATACTTCACCTTATCCTGACCTTCCCTTCCACACAACACAACACAACAGCCAGAGCGGCGGCCAGTCGTGAAGTATGCTCATGAATAAAGAATGACTGAATTATGGCCGAGCTCTATTTGATTTGCATTAAACTATCATCTGCAAAAAATAGCTCTTCTTGTTCGCATATGAGGGCTCACAGGAATAGGGACACGTGGTGGGGAGGGAATTTGAATAATGGACATATCAGGTTTACGTTATCTCATTTGAAAGTCAAAACCAAACCATGTTGCACTGCAGAACTCACCATTTTAGAAGGTTTGAACTTAATCAATGGCTATTATATATATACATACATACAGTGGGTATGGAAAGTATTCAGACCCCCTTAAATTTTTAACTCTTTGTTATATTGCAGCCATTTGCTAAAATCATTTAGGTTAATTTTTTTCCTCAATGAACACACAGCACCCCATATTGACAGAAAAACACAGAATTCTTGACATTTTTGCAGATTTATTAAAAAAGAAAAACTGAAATATCACAAGGTCCTAAGTATTCAGACCCTTTGCATTTAGTAGAAACACCCTTTTGATCTAATACAGCCATGAGTCTTTTTGGGAAAGATCCAACAAGTTTTTCACACCTGGATTTCGGGATCCTCTGTCATTCCTCCTTGCAGATCCTCGCCAGTTCTGTCAGGTTGGATGGTAAATGTTGGTGGACAGCCATTTGTGGGTCTCTCCAGAGATGCTCAACTGGGCTTAAGTCAGGGCTCTGGCTGGGCCATTCAAGAACAGTCACAGAGTTGTTGTGAAGCCACTCCTTCGTTAATTTAGCTGTGTGCTAAGGGTCATTGACTTGTTGGAAGGTAAACCTTCGGCCCTGACTGAGAGGTCCTGAGCACTCTGGAGAAGGTTTTAGTCCAGGATATCCCTGTATTTGGCCACATTCATCTTTCCCTCGATTGCAACCAGTCATCCTGTCCGTGCACCTGAAAAACTGCCACCACCACGCTTCACTGTCGGGACTGTATTGGACAGATGATGAGCAGTGCCTTATTTTATCCACACATACTGCTTAGAATTAAGGCCAAAAAGTTCTATCTTTGTCTCATCAGAGAATCTTATTTCTCACCATCTTGGAGTTCTTTCATGTGTCTTGCACTGAGGAGAGGTTTCCATCGGGCCACTCTGCCATAAAGCCCTGACTGGTGGAGGGCTGCAGTGATGGTTGACTTTCTACAACTTTCCCCCATCTCCTGACTGCATCTCTGGAGCTCAGCCACAGTGATCTTTGGGTTCTTCTTTACCTCTCTCACCAAGGCTCTTCTCCCCCGATAGCTCAGTTTGGCCGGACGGCCAGCTCTAGGAAGGGCTCTGGTCGTCCCAAACTTCCATTTATGGATTATGGAGGCCACTGTGCTCTTAGAAACCTTAAGTCCATCAGAATTTTTTTTGTAACCTTGGCCAGATCTGTGTCTCTGAGCTCTTCAGGCCGTTCCTTTGACCTCATGATTCTCATTTGCTCTGACATGCACCGTGAGCTGTAAGGTCTTATGTAGACAGATGTGTGGCTTTCCTAATCAAGTCCAATCAGTATAATCAAACAAAGCTGGACTCAAATCAAGGTGTAAAACCATCTCAAGGATGATCAGAAGAAATGAACAGCACCTGAGTGTCACAGCAAAAGGTCTGAATACTTAGAACCATGTGATATTTCAGTTTTTCTTTTTTAATAAATCTGCAAAAATGTCAAGAATTCTGTGTTTTTCTATCCCATGTGCTGTGTGAACATTAATGAGGAAAATTAACTAAAATGATTTTAGCAAATGGCTGCAATATAACAAAGAGTGAAAAATTTAAGGGGGTCTGAATACTTTCCATACCCACTGTATGTATATATATTTAATAAATTTATCTCAAATGTAATTTCTATTTATCTACACAGACGTGATGTGTTTATTTCTCTCCAGTAGATAGCTTCATGGCAGCTGTCACCTCACAGCTGTGTCAAGCATTCCCCAGCCTCATCACCACATGTCCACTTTCACACACACGGCCCAGCCTTGCTCATCGCCAAACTCCAGCTCCAAGTGTGATATTTAAAGGTCACATATTGTAAGAGTCGCGGGATGTGCGATCGGACTCACAGCAACCGCATTAATTACCATGCCGCTGATCACCACGGGCTTGGATGGGGAACAACACGGCTTGTCCAAAAGCAGTTTCATTACTATGTCTGAAAAATCACGCCAGGCTTCTTCTTCTTAAAGAAAAATATTGCATCTCGAGAATTATATAACTAAATTTAAAAACGTCCTCTTACTCTAAACCCATCAACCCAAGCGATCAAGTAACAGCGCAGCTCCAAGTTCAGTAATTGAGCGTCTAATTAACTCGATGCAAGGCCTTTTTGGACTGGCTATTTCCTGTGGGCTGCAATGCCTTGCGCTGACCTGATTTGATAGCGCAGGACTAAAATGAGCATCTTAATGTCCCACATACATGCTACTTCCCTCCCCAGCTGCAAGTGGGCAGCCCAGCACAGAGCGCTGCAGCATTTCCGTGCATCTGCAATCAGGCTGACAGAACATGGTTGATGAGGGTACAACTAACAGCCTTCCTCTTGCTGATATTCAAAGGTTAATTTGTTTCCATTAATGATTAAAGGGTGTCCCATTACCTTAACACGGCTTCTAGATGTTTGGTAAATGTTAATTAAGAGGGCTAATTCAGAGTCCTATCGGGGATGCGAGAAGGGGAGATGTGCGAGGGTTTCGGGGAGTCCCCACTCTGTCAAAAGAACAAAAGCGAATGTCTCACAAGTCCCAGTCTAGTGAAACGGTATTGTATGATATCAATATGTGAATCTCGCCCTGATATCTGAATGACAATAGTTGAGTAAGTGTCATTGTGTATGACACTTTAAGTCCACTAGCTGGCATTGTGCTCATTCACATTCATTTTGCTAATGAGGCAGTGTAGAGATGGCCTGTGCATCTGGCTGGTGTGGCCTCGATTCACCACAGTGCAATGAAAGCAGAGATCCACAGAGTTTTGATGACAGAGGCATTAACGCTGAACATCAACAGGCAGACTGCTATTCAAAGCACTGCAGGCTGTAGTAATGCTGCAAACTGTGTGACCATTCAAACATCTGCAGAGCGTTATCGCTTTTAAAGTGCAGAATTGAAGTTCTTGTCTGCATCACAATCCAGTAGCTTTTTCTTGTTGCTGCCAATGCAACAGACAATATTTTTACTTAAGGGCAAAAAGGAAAACGAGAATATTTTTAGAAAGACATTTGCTTTTTTGTTTGTGCTGATACCAAAGTGTTTTTCTGAGTCTCTTTTGACAATTCAATTCTAATAACTCAATCTAAAGATCCCTGGGGCTAATGGGTACAGCATTGCCAATATTTAATAAACAGGGCTGTCAATCGATTCAAAATTTTAAAATAAAATTTTTTACGTTTTGCTGCTAGAGGCCTGGAGTGACAAATATGAACTAAAAATATGACATTTATTTGGAATATATTTGTTTTTGGTTTTGTAAGGTGACAAAGTATGTTTCACTTGAAGATAATTCATACTTGTTAATTAAGTGACAATCATTTAGCAAATTTGGGTTTGCTGATGTCAGAGTGATTGTGAGAGACCAGGTTGTGTGGTTAAAGATAGCATAATTAATTTTTGAACATGAATTAACGCCATAAAAAACTCATCAACAATATTAAAACTCTAACATTATTACTTAAAAAAAAAAAACAACTTCATATTATTTTAATTCACCAATTATTATCATTTGTAATGCACGCCACATAGTGAATGGCTAACTTCATGTAAAGTGTCACCTTGACACAGAAGAGCAGGGTTGTCACTTAAAGGCACAACAGAGGTCTCTCACACCGCTAGAGATCTTCTACTCAAAACAAAGGTGTAGCTTGATGATGCCGAGATTGAGCGCAGAATCAAGGGAGATGTCACTTTCACCTCGCAGCCGGTAGAAAAGAATCTGTTGGGATTCAGGCAGAAATCATGTTCATGAATGAGATTATTAAAGTTACTGTAGTATGAAGCAGAGCAGGCCCAAGTGCTGTGGGAGCTGAATCGCTGGGGTGATTGCAAATGAGAGACGAGCGTGACGCATGGCTCGAAAGCAGTGGAGCTTTTATTTTACCACAGTCACCGCTTCTGCTTCTTTTGATCAAGCATATGTGGGGTAATGCAGCACTGTTGATCATGATAGATATATTTAAGTGTGTTGAAAATGATGTTATAAATGTTACGCTCGCACGTGAGACACTTGTTGCACACTGTAGTAAGCTAGATCGACATTAGAATATCATATTAATATATGCTGGATGACTTGTGCTGCTAAATGGCATGGAATTCATTTAAAAAAATATTGTATGATGGGGAAAATGCTGTATTACTGTTACTAAAAATAAAGCTGCATCTGATTACTAGAAAACTAGACAAACAATGTTGAGCTATTTATCAATGATTAGTTTTCTGTCTATAAATGTATACAAACAGTTGTTCCCTTGTCTAATAAAACATTATATATATTAAAGCGTCTTCCCATGGTTTCTACAAAATAAAACCGGAAAACGAGGGTTACACAGAAACGGTGCCATTGATAGAAGACGCAGGGACACGGTCCATGTCCTGGTTAAAATGGCTTATTTCTGGATTTAAACATTCTTGGACACATCTGAGATAATATAAGTACACAAGTCAACAAAATATATAACACTGTTCTAGTGGTTTTTGGATATTTTAATGCAAATCTTACATATTGTGCATTCCTTTCAATTCACAAAAATTCACAAGTAAATTAGAAACCTATAATCGAAATTACCCTGACAAATCCCTTTCATCAAAGGGCCAAGGTAAGCGTTTGCAGTTGTTGTGCCCCTGACAAGCCTAGTGTTTCTTCTCTGCCTTCTCTGTCTCTTTCTATAGAGGTAATCCTGTCAGAGGGGCCTCGAATGAGACAGCAGCGAACCAAACATGGTGGTGACAATAAACAAAGGCAACCATCAGGTCAGACGACAAAACCAGTGACAACCCCCCCCCCCCCCCCCCCAAAAAACAAAACAAAAAAAAAACAGGACAACAGTGCGCTTATTTAAAAGGACTCCATTGAAATTCCATTTGAAGATTTGATGGGTTGGGTGCAAAGAAAAAAAGAAGAGAAAAAGCATGGTCCACAAGCGTGGGACTCTCAGCTTTATCCTCCGTTGAATTACAAAGTGCAGTTCCTTCCTGTGATCAGTCAGCCCTTGGCAAAACTGGCACGGCTTTCTCCTGTGCAGTGCCCTGGGCACTCTGCCATGATACAAAACTTCCTTTGAACCAAACAGCTGTGGGCAGCAGGATTGATATTATATTTAATGTATTAATTACATACACAGAAAAAGGTCCATAGTTAGACAGCCTGTCTTTCATGCAAACAGATGAGCCAGGCGTGTAACTTTAAATTATGAGCCCCTATTCATCCTCCATCTCTGTCTGTTAAATTCATCATTTGTTTGCATTTCCTGTCCAACATCCCAGAGAAAACGATAGGCCATTACACTTCTTGAGAACATAGTTTGTTTCCTAAAAGGAGAGATCAAAATTAAACAACGATGTGGACAAACATCCGTCCATCCGTAGCTTACACAACAGATTTACAAAACTGTTGACAAAGCTCTAAGTAATGTGTGTCTTTCAAACAAGTCCAGACTCCACTCCCTCTGTATTCTGATGTATGTCCTTGGTCTCATTGTACTCATTTGTTTTTCTTATTTTGCAGTCTCTGCCAGCAAACATACATTAAATTTCATACGTACATATTACCCGTCTTGTACCAGCACAGAATATTCACCAAAAGGTCAGGTGACTGAACACATACACAAGCCAAAACAATGATGCTTCAACCTGCTCCTATACTGTCTTCTGCTCATCACATGCAGCATACATGCAGTGACAATATAACGTCTAGGGCTGGGCAATATATCTCATATTTCAAAATAGATCTCATAATTTTCAGACAGCTTTTTTTTTTGTCTAATCAGAGTAAGGATGACTTAAATAGGAAGACTATGTAAGTTTCATTTACAGGCATCGATATTTAAAAGACCATTTTTACTTGCACATATTTTAATTAAAACATTAAGGGACAGATTTATTGAACAGGACAAGTTAGCATGAGAGTGCAATTCCAAAAAAAGCGCAAATAGGAGTGGAAAGTTCCATGCGTGATCAACTCACGACACGCACATTAAAGAGCACAGACGCAGCCGGATCGTTTCCATAATCACCAACGCAATCTACCAAGAGCAGCGCAAATTCACATCTAGTCTAAGACATGCTTTTTTGGGGGCAGAAAATAATTGACTAGCGTAAACCTTAGTAAATCACCTTGGATGATCAATTTAACTGACAGTAGTTTTTTAATTCCAAAAGTGGATTTACACGGGCACAAGCTGTTAGTAAAATTTAGCTAAATTTGCATAATATATGATACAAAAATATTACAGAACTACAATCCATAATAGTGATGAAGCAAAAAAAAATAAATTACTGAAATGGACCGTTTGACCCGATTCACAGAAATGATTTTACTAACTCTTCATAAACACTTATCCATCTTAAAGGGGTAATTCACTGCTGGCAAGATGAGCTTTTAATGAAATGTGGCTGTTTATGCAGTTGAAACACTCACTCACACACTCACACACACACACACACACACACACACATTTACAAAATGGTGCAACATGATTAGAGAAAACTGAGAAAAAACGCTGTTACATTCCCTTTTGTTTTTCCAAAAAGGTTTGAAAACTTCAGTACCCATAGTGCACTGGACCCGCTGCCATCCAAGGCCTGTCAATCAGACTGTCCATGGGTCAGCCCACATATGGAAATAAGATTTGTAATATTAACAAAAGCCCAGCAGCAGTCAAAAGTGCACCGAATGCTTTTGCCGAAAAATAAAGGGGAAATCTGCATACAGGTCAAATGTAAAAGTACAAACTGTTCATGCTACTAACACTGTAATAATAGAAACCTGGTTGAAAGTCTGCCATCTTGTCCTTTAATGGTTTCAACCTCAATTTGTGAGACCTGGAATGGTCATAAATTAATCTAGGGGTGCCAAATTTGTTTAATTTTACATTGCCAGCATCATTACAAACATTTTGGGAGGATTCAACATATCACACAGATCTAAACACAGATCTATCAGAAAAAACAAACAAAAAAAAAAAAACATCAAATACTCAATTAAACACCTTAGAGCAAAGCACAACATGAGACACTAGCTGAACTCCACCCTGCATCTTTCTCAATATTCTACTGATGATTTCCCAACATTTTCTACCATTCTTATAAATAAAAGTAGTAAAAAGCTAAATAATGTTAAAGCTGAAGAAAGGAGGGAGTACACAGTTTAGACCAAGATTTTTCCATTATACTGATTCTGTTCTTTGACGTGACAGATTGCCTTAAGTGGAAACCGAGAGATTTCTTTTTTTCCCCATCACATTTCATTCCTCGACACACACACACTCCCTCTCTATATAAATATATAGATATATAGTTGCTCACTGGCAACAAGTTTTCTCAATAACAGATAGATGCTGTTGCTTAGCAACTGCTGTGTGGCAGTCATGGCTTGTACCTGCTCCTTAAGGCAGCCTCCATCTTGTGTGGTTCTCATACATCTAATTGGTCAGGTGGTAAAGACTGAGCATGTGAAATCCCGCCTTCCCCATCGCAGTCAAAGTCTGTAAATGACAGGTAGCCTAGACATTATTTTAGCATTCTGTCTAGAAATGTGCACAAATACACTGCTACTGGTGTGAATAAAAAATGACAGTGTAAAATATGGAAGACATTTATCTCCCAGTAGAGAGGTTCATAAATCCAGTGCCTAAAAGTATCTTGCGCTCCAACAATACATCAAATTTGGCTGGCCATCAGTCCTGATCATTAAAAAAATTAATAACTACGTAAATTATGCTGTACGCTCTACATGGGCTACAGACGCGGATGTAAAGTTTGATTTACTGTAATAAGCTCAGCTGAATAAAGAAGACAGAGAAAGTCAGGTTAAATGAGACATTGAAGAGATGATGTACATTTGTTCTACTTCTGATATTGCAACAGTCACAGAGACAGAAACAGTGATGGATTTAAAGCTATTTTGGTACAATGTTTGCATTTAATAATTCAATTTCTCAAAACACAGCTCAGCCTCATGCATTTTTATTAGAGGGAAAGCTTCAGAGTTTCATAATTTTTTTTGCCCCTCTAACCCCCTGGATATCCCAGATTGAAAAAGTAAGTCTAATTTTAATATGGTTTCTGGCAGAGAAGCGACTGCCCTTTCATTTTTCTGCCCTTCTCACATCCAGTCCTGTGGTCTCCTGAAATCACTCTCAGTTGGAGAAGACAGATCTGTCAGTCTGAACAGTTCATTTGAACAAAGAAAAAGAAATACAAGTTAAAGGGACAGTTCACCAAAAAAAAAAAAAAAGAACATGCTGTCATCATTTACTCAGTCCATATACTGTTCCAAACTTGTATACATTTCTTTGTTCTGCTGAACACAAAGGAAGATATTTTTGAAAAAAAAAAAATTGTAACCAGGACATTTTGGGCACCTTTGACTTCCATAGTAAGGAAAAAAAAATACTATGGAAGCCAGTGGTGCCCCAGAACTGTTCTGTTTCCCACATACTTCAAGATATCTTCCTTTGTGTTCAGAAGAACAAAGAAATTTACACGGGTTTGGAACAAATTGAGGGTGAGTAAATTAATTTTCATTCATCAATTCATTCATTATTTCAATGTGTCTCAATTGTGATGCATTATCATTATCCATAAAATATATTCTTATAAATGTTTTTATACTTCAGATATTCTATCTTCATGTTTTGTCCTTATTGGAAGAAAGTCATAGGTTTGGAATAATACAAGGATGAGTAAAAGACAGTTTTTCATTTTAAGCTTTAATAGGTCATCCTTAAATCAAGCATGGAAATTAATTTTCACTTTATGCATCTTTAAATTAGAAATCATGTAATTTATTCCTGTGATGGCAAAGCTGAATTCTGTGTTAAATGATCCTTTAGAAATCCTTTTACAATGCTGATTTGCGCTCAAGAAACATTTCTTAGCGTGATCTTTTTGTATTATTATTATCATCTTATGTTGCAAACATTGCTTAATATTTTTGTGTAAATGCCATACTTTTGTCAAGATTAAGTGAAAAGAACAGCATCCACAGCAAATCTAAATATTTTATAATATTATAAATGCCTTTACTATCACTTCTTCTGTCCTTACTGAATTAAACGTATTAATTTCTTAAACAAAATGTTATTGACCTGAAACTTTTGAATAGTATTGTAAATTTTAATTCTAAATTGCTCTTCAACAAGTTGTCAGAGAATATTCTTAATATCCTGATGTGAACAGTGGAGCCATTTAAAAAAATCTTACTGAACTCTGGAATTCTTATTCAATATTCATTAATGTGAATGCTCCCTAACTACAACACTCTCTCTGCTTCACTGGTAGGCCCAGTCTGATCAATAATTCAGCACTATATGGGTGCACTGACAGCCAAGCAACATGTTCTCATATACTTTCTTCTGACCTTAAGATATCACCAACAAAACAATACAACAACAAACTAGAAAATCAATTATTCTTTGTGGCCGTGCATCACATGCATTATGCATTGCATTGCATTGCATTGAAAAAAAAAAATTATATATATATATATATATATATATATATATATATATATATATATATATATATACATACAGTGGGTACGGGAAGTATTCAGACCCCCTTACTTTTTTTTCCCCCTCTTTGTTATATTGCAACCATTTGCTAAAATTATTTAAGTTTATTTTTTCCTCATTAATGTACACACAGCACCTCATATTGACAGAAAAAAACAGAATTCTTGACATTTTTGCAGATTTATTAAAAAAGAAAAACTGAAATAATCACATGGTCCTAAGTATTCAGACCCTTTGCTCAGTATTTAGTAGAAGCACCCTTTTGATCTAATACAGCCATGAGTCAAGTTTTTCACACCTGGATTTGGGGATTCTCTGCAATTCCTCCTAGCAGATCCTCTCCAGTTCTGTCAGGTTGGATGGTAAACGTTGGTGGACAGCCATTTTTAGGTCTCTCCAGAGATGTTCAACAGGGCTTAAGTCAGGGCTCTGGCTGGGCCATTCAAGAACAGTCACAGAGTTGTTGTGAAGCCACTCCTCTGTCATTTTAGCTGTGTGCTAAGGGTCATTGTCTTGTTGGAAGGTAAACCTTCGGCCCAGTCTGAGGTCCTGAGCACTCTGGAGAAGGTTTTAGTCCAGGATATCCCTGTACTTGGCCCCATTCATCTTTCCCTCGATTGCAACCAGTCATCCTGTCCCTGCACCTGAAAAACTGCCACCACCACGCTTCACTGTTGGGACTGTATTGGACAGGTGTTGAGCAGTGCCTTATTTTATCCACACATACTGGTTAGAATTGAGGCCAAAAAGTTATATCTTGGTCTCATCAGACCAGAGAATCTTATTTCTCACCATCTTGGAGTCCTTCAGGTATTTTTTAGCGAACTCCATGCGGGCTTTCATGTATCTTGCACTGAGGAGAGGCTTCCATTGGGCCACTCTACCATAAAGCCCCGACTGGTGGAGGGCTGCAATGATGGTTGACTTTCTACAACTTTCTCCCATCTCCCGACTGCATCTCTGGAGCTCAGCCACAGTGATCTTTGGGCTCTTCTCCCCAGATAGCTCAGTTTGGCCGGACAGCTAGCTCTAGGAAGAGTTCTGGTCGTCCCAAACGTCTTCCATTTAAAGATTATGGAGGCCACTGTGCTCTTAGGAACATTATGTGCAGCAGAATTTTTTTGTAACCTTGGCCAGATCTGTGCCTTGCCACAATTCTGTCTCTGAGCTCTTCAGGCAGTTCCTTTGACCTCATGATTCTCATTTGCTCTACCATGCACTGTGAGCTGTAAGGTCTTATATAGTGTGTGGCTTTCCTAATCAAGTCCAATCAGTAACACAGCTGGACTCAAATCAAGGTGTAGAACCATCTCAAGGATGATCAGAAGAAATGGACAGCACCTGAGTGTCACAGCAAAGGGTCTGAATACTTAGAATTCTGGACATTTTTGCAGATTGGTTCTGTGTTTTTCTGTCAATATCGGGTGCTGTGTGTACATTGAGTAAAAAAATTATTTTAGCAAATGGCTGCAATATAACAAAGAGTGAAAAATTTAAGGGGGTCTGAATACTTTCCATACACACTGTATATATAAAACTTAGGCTATACCGTAGTCATGCGTATCAAACCATAATGTACATACCGAACATACCGAAATTTCCCGAGATGAATACGTGTACCGTTACCCCTAATATACATATAGTAAATTAATCACAATTTCAAAAGAAATCCTGTGCATTTTCTAGAAAAAATCCACATGTATCAATTTACTATTTATTTATGTATCCATTTACTATTTATTTACACACACGCACGCACGCACGCACGCACACACACACACACACACACACACACACACACAGTGATGGTGGGAGCCCAAGGGAAACTATTTTATTTTCAGGTGCTGCAGTGATTGTGTGGGTCATCTGTTGAGTCTAGCTCAATGTCAGCCCCTCCAGGAGAAGAGAGGAGACTCAGGCAGAGCTGAGCAGGGTGGCTGATCACTGACATCCCAGGCCGCATCTCACTCTCCTCTCCACAGGCAGCAGAGGAAAAACACCCCAGCATTCATGATAAAAGAGGCATTCAGTTGAGAACTCCAAAGACCTAATCGCCAAAAACAGCCTTGAGATTGCTCCCGATCCCAGAGGGTGCCAAAAAATAAATAAATAAATAATAATAATTGAGAGATAGGGGATTTCTGTACCCCGCACTAATATTTTTTATTTATTTATTTATTTCCCTCTTGACACATCTCAAACGAGATTAGGATCCGATTCAATTAACTTTTATCTGGGTGGGGGGGGGGGGTGGACTTCTTGGGGAAAAAAAGACAAGAAAGAGATCATGGCTGCACTTCAACAAAGAGTTTCTCATACTGGGATCACAGTCATGTTTCTGTGTTGCAACAAAGTGGATTTACATTGCAAATCAAACCCAGATGGGGTCGATTTTGCATTTTAATGTGCTTCCTCTGGAGAGGAACTCTGCCACTCAGACAAGTTTTGCCTGCTCCGGTTTGCTTCCTAAACAACAACCTGTCCTGACCATCTTCACACACTTGCTGATGGCAAAATGGAGTGGAAATGGAAAGAAAGCACCATACAGTAAAACTGGTGCAGACCAATTGGAAAAATAAGAGGATGTTAGCGCTTTGTTTCTCTTTCTATCACCATTTTATCTATCCAAACTCACAAAATTTGACTGATAAACACATGAGGAACGATCAAAGAAAGATTTTAGTAAATCAATGTTTAAGACTCAAAGCGGGCTCTTGAACAGCTAATATACAAACGCAAGCACAAACCAGTCTTGCTTTTGAATAACGCGCGCTGTATTCAAACTATTGGAAGAAAATTCTTTATAGAGGCATTGATTTTTTTCTCTCTTACGGTCTCTTTTTTGTTTAGCCAACCTTGAAGGAGTCCACCAACAATCCCAGAGAGGGTGGTTTTGTTCATTCTGAATACATCATATTTTCAGTGGGTTCAAAGGTCTTTAGTGCATCGTCTTAAAATAACAGAAAAATAATGCATGTACATAGCCATTTTCGCAGAACTCCGCTGCCGTAAGTATTATGCATTTAGATGAAAGTGTTTTGAAAGTCTTTTGAGAAGAGAAACCGAGCAGCGTTGCAAACCATTGGAGGTGATAAAGTTCATGTGCCCGGGCTAAACAGAGGAATAGACAATAAGAGTATGCTAATAATGCTTGGCAAAAAGGCAAACCCATCAGGCATCTCTTCTTGAAGTACTGTCTTGCATGCAAAATTGTTGATTCAAGTGTTTTTAATTAGCGTCACAGTAAGAGGTGAATTTTTTAATTTCACATCAGCCTGCAGATGTCCACTTAGACATGGCTGCGCAGGTATGGACGCTTTCAGAGGGGATATTATTCTTATAGCAGTGCTGCTTATGAGCACCTCATCACTATTTAAGAACTGCTGAAGAGGACATGGTGAGTCTTTATTGCCTGTTTCCTGCTGCTATCTTTGCATTTCTACGGGTCATCGAGGCTGCATGGGGGACCGTGATTAAAACACCATGCGTTTCATAAGAATTCTTAAGTGTTTGTAAATGATGAAACAATACATGCCGTCTGTCGGAAACATTGGAAGAATGACAGGTTGTCAATTAAAGTTCTCGTAATCACCCCTGTCACGGAGCTGCCAGATTCCATTACAGACCCTGCCAGGATGGTGGAGTTTTCACGTTCTTAATTGCACTGCTCATTTGAGGGAAAAATAAAATGATTTAAGTAGAACATTCCAGCTAATGTTTTAACAGTGTTTTTATCTTGAGCATCATAAAAAGACAGAGAGACACCTTCTCTTGGGAGAGCCTCAGCTGGCAGCATTCTCGAGATTCTGTGACAGCATTAATGAATGACAGATGTGTCCGTCGGATCAAAGATGCCCTAATTTATCGGATTCAAATCTCTCAGGACATGTAATATGCAGATGTGGAGAGAAACGAGCTGACTATCTCAATATACCTTTCTCCTGAAAATTAGGTGCGAAATGAAGTGGACGTGTCAAGCTGCACTTCGCAACATGTATTGCAAGTACGCATGATCTGCTTGAAACAATTTCTAAATATAGTCCTTTTGTTCTGATGGAGGATCAGATCGCAATGGTCTTTTTATATGCACAACCAGAAGCTCAAAATTAGCTATCTATCATAAAAAAAAACCAATAACAACTTGTAAAATATGTAGAACAGATGTTTTTATACTCATGCAAGTAAAGAAGCAATCATTGGTACTAACGTAGTTATTCCACAACAGTAACACTGAGATGATTTACAACACACATGGTTCATAACTCACCAAATTTCCTCTCTGAACTCCGGTAAGTGTTTGGACAGGCACAGCAGTGCTTTCTGGGTCACAGCCTAGCTGATCAATGAGCACGGATAGAAATTTGGGACTTTGGAGACTGCAAATGTAAGCAGCTCTGACCCAAATACAGAGCGATGTGGGCAGTAAAAGGGCACAGAGATAATGAGAAACTGGACAGGCAGTGGCATGGTGCAGCATGCAGATGTAGGCTGAGAGATTGCCACTTGTGACAGGTGCTCCGTCACAGATGAATCATGGTCTGTGCTAATCTCTGATTGGCACTTAATGAGCAAACATCACTAACATGAAGACCACAACCTTTGTCCGCAAAATCTTGGATTGGAACTCCAAATTAATTAAAAATTGCTTCTTGAAAGCTTCAAAAACATCTGCCTCACTTTATAGTAAAATAATAAACAAGGAATGCTCTGGAATTAAAATTCTGGCTCATAACATTTTATATATATATATATATATATATATATATATATATATATATATATATATATATATATATATATATATATGATCAATAATACTCACCTGGAGTAGTGGGCAGCCATTTTTACTGTGGTGACTGGGGAGCAATTGAGGGTTATGTGCCTTGCTTAATGGCATTTCACTCATTTCCTGTTGGTATTTAGATTCCAACCTGCAACCTTCAGGTTACCAGTGTGACTCTCTAACAATTAGGCCATGACTGCCCCATCAGTTTAATGCTAAAACACAGGCTGTCACAGTTAAACAACGGAAAAATCTATGCTAACATTGATATGCATATGCTAACACAAAAAAAAGCTAACATTATGATATGGTCATGTCTCATGTGGACTTACTGGATATGAAAACGCATGATAAAGACATAATTGAATTGGGCCCCAGGTTTTCTGCAATAATATAGAGACCCAAGTAATATATTCACTTGCAAAACCTCTTTTAAAAGCACTTAAGCCTCCTTAAAGCAGGTTGTCTCAACGTACTACTCAACAAATGTCTTGAGGTCTACCTAACACAGGTGCGGATGCTTAATGGCCCTGTTAAGGGTCCCCCCTTCTATCTCCATCCAGTAAAAGAAAACCAATACTTCAGTGTAGCTCACGCATTCACACCCCCTGGCATGGCACCTTGTACTTCACTTGGCCCACTATGCCTTATCAAATGTCTCATTAGCATTCCCTAGCCATAGCACTTCATAAAAGGAGCTAGTAATTCCAGGCAGGCTCCCGCTGTGATGACTTCTTGCATTATCAGATCCCTCATGCCTGCGTGAAGCATTCTCCCTCCGTCTGTGAGCTGCAAACTGTCTGGGCTGGGTTTACATCACTGTGGTGCAGCCGTGTACTTCCTCATTACACCATCCATTCATCAGAGCTGGCTGGAGTCTCCAGAGTTCAATCGTGACGCAAGGGTGCTGGGAATCTGGTGAGGTCTGTGCTGACCCCTACTGCGCAGCAGGGACGGAGAGAACCATTCATTAGTGTATTGAGGTAAGTTTACAGGATGTTACATGTAAGACCTAAAATGATTAATTGCTGGAGAAGATGTTTGCATCAAAAGCGGTTAAATGTCACTCGGAAGGTTTATTCAAACCAACATTGCATGGATTATATAAACAGGATTATCAACATGCATAGGCAAGCAATGTGGCTCTTTAGGGCATACGTTTTCACGATTGGATTACACAGGCCTGTTTCACATGCAGGGCACACGTTTCGAGCAGTGAGTGGTAAGACGCAAGGGTGTTAGATAGTTGGTGAACTGTGAGGATGTAGCATGCATTGCGATGAGCAGCACGTGAGCTGGTGCACATCACCAGTGATTATATCAGTTACTCATACATAAGGGAGCAGCAGTGACATGACTTTTAATGGCTTCTACTTACTTAACTGGAAGTATTTGAGTCTTTCAACTCTCACAGTTGGAGTTCCGACATACCCGCCGACCTTGGCTCTAACTTCAGTTACTTGGATTTATTTTTCTTCTCAAGAAGAAAAAGCGGAGCTCATTTTCCTTTTTTAATACATCTACTTTCCTAATATCTCATGAGACTTATGTTTTCACATGCTTTTTTTTCCCCATTCACAAAAATGCATTCCCCATTTTGCCTATGGTCAGTTCTGGACAAGGTCTGGATATGTATTTTGGAGTTCACTGCTAATTTACTTGGTGTTTGTTGATTTAAAAATGTAACTAATAAAAATAACACTGAAACACTTTTAAGTTCTGAGCTGAAATTTGAGGAAAAAAAAAAAAAACACATGAATAAATGTTTTCCAAAAATTACATAGCACAACAGCTGCTGCATTTTTTATGCTAATACACCGAAGACAGTGGAAAACTCACCATTGCAACTGCTTTAGTGTAGATTATAGATGAAGGCTTCACATTAAAGGGATAATCCACCCATAAAAGGAAAATGATGTCATCATTTGTAAGCAAAGTGTTTGGGTATTATTGTTCCCAAAGCATCATTGACACAGCACAAGTTCTCTCGAAAGGGAACATCTCAGGTTACGTTGAAAAACCTTTCTGAATTCATTTCTTTGGTGGAACAAAATGTCTCAGGTTATGTCTGTAACCATAGTTCCCCAAGAAGGGATTGAGATGCTGCGGCATTGATGATTTGGAAAAGCCTCTGCGTGATTGTGTCTGAAGCGTGTATCAACTAGTTCAATGGTGAGACGGAAGGTCACAGGTGGGTAACGTCACAGGCGGGTGACGTCACGACCAGGAAATCACAAAAGCACATCTGGAATATCGGCGTTAGCTTCTATTAGCCGAAGAAAGTTGATCACAGGGACGAAGGAAGTATGGCAAACTGACACAGTATCTCGTTCTCATTCTGAGATGCTCTCTTTCGAGGGAACTTGCGCTGCATCAATGACTCTTTGGGAACGATAATTCCCAAATGCCATGCTTACAAGTGCCTGTATATGGAATATTGAGAGCACAGCTAATGGGCAAATGAGCATCCGTGAACCTGGAGTAGTGCCCAGGTTTAAGTCATAAAATCTTACGAATGTAAGCGGAGGGGACCAGCCCACTGCATCACAAACATGTTGTAGGAAGACATCCGAAATCAAAGTCTTGGAGGCGCCCATACTCCTTGTCGAGTGAGCTCTGACAGCCAAGGGTGAAGGCAGACCAGAAACCTCATAAGCCAGATGGCTGTTTGTTTGGATGATGGGAACCCCTTCTTAGGCAATCCAAAACAGACAAATAGCTGATCCGTTCTCCTCCACAGGGGAGCTCTGTGGACATAAGTATACAGTGCTTTCACTAGACACAAAAGGTTTAGCTTTCCCTCGTCCTAATCTCCAAAAGGAGGAGGGCAGAATGCCTGGAAAACGATCGGCAGCTGTACATTGGTCACCAATTTAGGGACGTAGCCCGGCTTTGGGTACAGGAATGCCTTGACCATCCCCAGTGCGAACTCAACATGGGTGGGGGACACCGACAGGCCCTGAAGATCCCTACTCTTTTTAGAGATGAACTGGCTAGAAGGAACATTTTTAAGGTTAGAAGGGGCTCAAAGGGAGCCACAGATAGACCCTCTAGCCCAAGCTGGAACTCCGGAATGAATTGGCGGCCTTAGTCTCGAAATGCCACGAAAGAAATGCGTTAATAACAACCAAAGGGATGTGGTAAGCCGCATTGGCAACCACGTACACTTTTAGAGTGGAAGGGGAAAGCCCTGCAGAAAAGCGATCTTCAATTCTAGCACTGAGCGAACTGGGCAGTTAACTGGAACCTACTGTCGCATTCTGCTCCAAGAAGTGAAGACTTTCCACTTCAAGGCAAAGCTTTCTTGTGGAGGGAACTCTGGAGTGAAGTATGGTCTCAACAACCTCAGATGAGAGAACTGAGTTCTATGAGCTCACCCCTCTGAGCGGGGGTGAAGGACTGTGCCTCTTGCCTAAGACAGAAGGTCCCTCCTGTACGGAATCTCCAGGGGAGAGCCATCAAGGAGGGACACTAGATCCAAGAACCACATTTAGCTCTGCCAGTACGATGCTACTAAGAGTACACATTTTGTCCCGGCAGACCTTCTCCAGAACTCCTTGAGGCAGAGAAAATTGGGGAAATGTGTACAGACGCAGCCTACATAAATAAGACAAACCGTATGACACAGAGCATTTGGTGAGGCACCGAAGCTAACACAGGTTACTCCAGATGTGCTTTTATGCCTTCCTGGTCATGACGTCACCTGCCCGTGAAGTTCAATCTCACCATTGGACTAGTTGACACACATGCTTCAGACCCAATCACGCAGAGGCTTTCCCAAAGTGTCCTTGATGCAGCGTGAGTTCCCTCAAAAGGGAACAGAAGATATTTTGAGAAATTTCTCTTGCATGTCAATTGTACCCAAAACTGTTTGGCTATACCAACATTCTTCAAAATATCTTTTTTGTTCAGCAAAATAAAAATCAAATGATGACAGGATTTTCATTTTTGGGTGAATTACCGCTTTAAAACTTATACAGTGCACCAGCATTTTTTGTTATTATCTCCTATTCCTACAGGGAAAACAAAAATACTCTTGTACTTTTCTGTCCTTCTTGATTAACAGTTTACGTACAATTACTTATATAACCATTCTGCCATAATATAACTTCCATATATACCTACTTATGGTTGTCTTTCTATCAACTAAGTAAATTTACATTTAGAAAACGAGGGAGAAAGATGACGATAGAGATGCCATTCATCTTTAATCATTTGTGTGCACATGGCCATGATAAGAATCTGCGATATCAAATAAATTCCTCGTGATTTCAGTTTCTTTAATTGGGTTCAGTTGATAAAGGAATCCGTTATCTAAGTGGGAGGATGCTTGTGTCTCTGGGCAAAGGCAGATGGAAGTGAATCGTCAAGAGCAAACATCGTCTCATCTCTACAAGACCAATTGTGCTCGCCTTGAATATCTTTTCTTAGACATCAAACTCATTACAACACTAAAGCACCAGAGTCTGAGCAACACTGTGAGCAGATCCCTGGAGTTCACTACAAAGGGCAAGAGGAGAAATAAGAAAAATAATAGAATACCATTCAGGGGTCAGAGGGTAAAGTGTGAAGTGGTCTGAAGGCAATCAATCATAACAGAGGCTCTGCCGGGAGAGTCTTATAGTGCCACTGACAATAATATGCTACAAGGACCTCACTTTCCCCAAAACAGTTTGCCCTAATTCATGCACAATCATCAAAGCAGCAACTAATTATTCCAAGCAATAATTTTCCATTTGATAATGCCTTTCAGTAGGCCTCTTCCATGCTGCTCAGCTAGCAGGCGGTCGAAGCAACAGTCCTTCATACAAGCAAGACACTTTATTCAGCTAATTTGTGGGTGAAAAAAAAAAAATGTACAGATGGACTCTATCCAGGCTCAAAATGAATTCCTTTGAGGAGGCCTATTGATCCTCTCTTTTTCTACCCTATTAATGACGCTTTCCCTCACTGCCCTCATGTGGGAGTATGACTGCTGCTACTGATGCTGGGGTGTATTCAGACAGGCTAGAACTAGAGCTTCAAATGCAATCCATGCAGCAGGCCTGTATTATTTTATACACACTTTTTGTGACATCTGAGGAGTGAAGTGTGTGTGTGTGTGAGGTGAGGTTAAGGGGCACGACCAAACAGTGCTTTAGCTGTGAACAGTCTCAGTGTAATGCTCTGCTGGGTACATCACAACAGGAAGAACGAAAGCACCAAAAGGTCATGATACCACAGGGTGAGGACAACAACAAGGGAGAACCCAAAAGCAGCACTAGGCCGGACTCTGTTGCTGACTAAACACAGGAAAGGTGAAATATCTGAAACTTTCATACTTTCAGCTGTGCAAGAAATTAAAGGGATCATATCATGAAAAATGGAATTCTCTTTGATCTTTTGGGATAAAAAAAAAAAAAAAATGCTCAATATACCATATAAACTTATCCTCAAAGCTTCAGAAATGAAAATGATTTCCCCAGTTCAACTAAGACGGTACATTCCAAATTTCATTCGGAGAAACTGAATACATTAATATGCGACTGTCCAGATTTACCGCGCCCAGTAGTGGTGGAGAAATAAGGAGGGAGAAAGTAGGACAGTTTTATTCCAAAGCACCAGAAAATGATAATGCTATTTTTCTTACCAATTTTATTAACAATAAAAGGTAAAGTGTGGGGAAAGTCCACCAAATCCTATTCCGTTTCAGACTTAATGTGTTAAAAATGACCAGCTAACATTAGTTTCAAAATTACTATTAAAAAATTCAATATATACACACAGAATATGTAATTGAGAACTGTTTTGTGAAACTATCACAATGTACTGCAGGCTTTGCAAAGAGGATGATATTGAAAGATGGGGCTTTACAAACTATATCCATTGTAAAAAAAAAAAAGGATTGATGTCGTTGAGGGAAAAAGCAAAAAAAGAGGGGGGTGTATGGTTGCGTAACACTTTATTTTAGTGTCATTCTTAAATATGTTACATGTGCAATAGTAATAACTATAAATTATGCATAATTACATTAGGGCTGTGCAATTAATCGCAATCTCGCAATTTGGGCACATGCAATTTCTAAATCGCATAAGTCTGCAATTTTATTTGTTAATTTATTTATATTTTAATTCAGAATACTGCAACGTTATTGTGTGCATGTTTAAGATGTTAACCAATCAGAACTCACTCAGCACACCGCACAAATTAGAACAAAGCAAAGCGGGACAACAGAATAGGCAAACAGGAGGAAAGAAGAAAAAATATGGATGCGGTTCAGAATAAAAATGATTTGGTACCAAAGAGAAATTCCAGAAATGTATGCCAAATGTAAGGCGAGCGTTGAATACGAGTTTAAGCAGGTGAAATAATCGTAATTTATTTTATGTTGTCTGTTTTTAAGACACAATTTTTTTTTTACAGTTTTGATTATCAAGGAGTTAATCCCACTGTACAGTATGTTACTTCATTGTGAAATGTGTGCACTAAAATACAATTTTGAAGTTTACTTATTATGACTGGAATTTCAGGTTAGTTAACCTTAATTTATTTTATGTTGTCTGTTTTAAAGACAGTTAATTACAGTTTTGTTTATGAAGCTGTAAATACAGTTACTTCATTGTGAAACATTTTGTTCTTGTGCACTGAAAACATTCAGAATGTAGCATGTTTGAAAAAGCAAAAACAAAATTGCAAAATAAATCGCAATTGCAATATTCATTAAAAAAAAAAAACTCGCAATGTGATTATTTTGTCCATATTGCACAGCCCTAAATTGCATGCAGCTAACCCTAAAACAAACCAAACCCTAATCCTAACCCAACAGTAAGTACATGTAGTTACTTAATATTACTCAGTACTTAAATGTGTAAATTACACTGTAGCAAAGACACCTTAAAATAAAGTGTAACCAATGGTGGTGTAAATCTAAATTAAAATAGTAATTATGACATGTCTAGAGGTAAAATGCCCCCTAAAATTTGGCTTTAAAAAATGTATACTTTCTAACAATGTATAGTTTGTTGATACTAATCATGTGAATTCCTCAAACATATCAAAGGTAACCAGTTCTGAATAGTCGCATTCATACATGCCTTTACCAATAGTAAATGCAATTATATTTTACATCATAAAGAATGGTATCTTTTTTATCTTTCTCAACAACTAACTTTGTTGACTTTGTGTGGCTTTCCTAATCAAGTCCAATCAGTATAGCGTCACAGCAAAGGGTCTGAATATTTAGGACCATGTGATATTTGTATATATGTGTGATATGTGCTGTGTGTACATTAACGAGGAAAAAAAAATGAACTTAAATGATTTGAGCAAATGGCTGCAATATAACCAAGAGTGAAAAATTTAAGGGGGTCTGAATACTTTCCGTACCCACTGTAAATGATTTAATTGCTTTTCTTGATTGCACTGTATGTAGTATTTGTCTGACCTTATTAGACTGTGAAACTTAAATCACACAACTAAATGAGGGGGAAACATGTGTCTCACATCTCTCATGTGGATATACAGCCAATATATTTATGGTTTGAGTGAGACATCACTGAAATTGCACTAGCAGACCTCAAAGGGGAACAGATCATGCACTGGAATGTTTCATGAGAGTTTTCTCAGTATTTATTGATTAAAACTGGGACCACCTCTTTTGCAGAGAAGGAAAACCACAAGGAACTACACTGTTATTCCCAAACACAAGAACAACTTGTTTATTTATATCGATTGTTTTGCTGTGTTTAGGAAAAATATCTATACAGTTTCTTTCTGTGACTGTGCCAAGTTCCTTGACTCTATACTATTTTTAATCCATAACTTTTTTCAAAAGATGACCCCCTCAATTAAATCACCAAAACACTTTTTATTTCAGTTAATTTTTTAAAAATTTTTAACGAAAGATTAAAATTAAAGTCACTGATGGCAAAGCTTAGAGAACCTTGAATTATTTTGAATCACTGTCATACCTTCCTTCAAAAACATAACACTGCAAACATACACGAGGAAGCTGTTTGTCTCTTCTTTCATAAAGAACATTGCTCCAGCGCTGCTGTAGGTGATCTTCGGTCAGCATGAGTCAACAGTAATGCTTTGAAGAGTAGTAGTTTCCTCCATGGTAACTCATCCAAACAACACTTCAGAGCTTTCTAATGGTAGACTGATAAATCATCGGTAAACACCAATGTTACCAAGCGCAAGAGCTACCAGAAGCAGTTTTTACGTGGGGTTCTTTGTCTCTTGGCTGATCGCTATGTCGTGCCTTTGAACTGATCTTTGCAGGACGCCCACTCTTAGGGAAAGTTCTGTTCCATATTTCTATCTGCCTAACTATGTGGCCAGATGGAGGCTCAAGTCTTTAGAAATCCTTTTGTAATCCTTTCTCATCTTATGAGCCTCAAATACTCTTGTTCTGAAGACCTTTGAAATATCTTTTGATGGGGCCATATTGCACTGTTAAGAACAGGAAAGCAAAACTGTTTTTCTCCCTCCATATTACAGATAAAAACACACTCAGTCTGATTAGAACATCTGACTCCAATTACCCCCTTTTAAGAGGTCATATTCAGACTTCTATTAGGGACACTGGCTGTTTAACCATATGTTCAGTAAATATTCAGAAATGTAAATTATTTTGTGCTCTTTGTTAAATAAATACTTTATAATTATAACGTAGATAGAGCCAATGTTTGCCTCTATAAACGTGTGGCGCTAAACTCTTTGACTGATGAAAACACAGCAAAGAACAATAAAAATGTAGCTGAATGGTATCACAGCCTATTTAATCAGTATGACCTATAGCACAACATCAATTCTGCAGATGCATTACTGCATTCACTAAGGAAAAGCAATTCAACCAAGTTTCTCCTAAATATGGTTACTTCACTGTAAATCTTGTCTAACAAAACTAATGTAACTGCCTTGTGCTCTATGGTGGGGAAAATGCAGAAGCAATGAATATACCAATAAAGGAATCTGTTTATCTGTTCTGTAGCTCATACCTGTGAGACTTGGATTCAAAAATAATAAACTATTTTCCTGGTTGTGAATCTTTTATTTTCTTTGATTTCCAGCGATACTGCATAAACAAATTTTTAAAAAAATACATTATTTGGGGTGCATCAAAACACGAAAAATTATATTATATATTTTTTCAAAGTTCTGAGAAAATAAATCTTTAAATACCTCACCCACACCTTATACAGAGAGGAACAATTGAAATGAATAATTGAGAGAAGGGTCTACCACCCACCTGCATTATTGAATGCCTTGGTGTTAGTATGTTATTTAACGCAATGCAGAAAGCCACAGGATAAATTCCTCAAGCATGAGCAACATCAAGATGTAGCCCTTTTTTATTTTTTGAAGAGATTAATAATTTTTGCCTTTCACTTTGTGATGGGAGGTGGAAATATTTATGTCAAAAAGTGTCCTTCAAGGCATATATTTTCATAATCACTTCAAAATGACTATTTGTGCATACAAAAATTCAATAAGTCAAATAAGTCAAACCAACTTGCTTACTCATTCAGCAGCTCTGGCAATGCTCAGTTAATATGTTTTGTTTCTATACCCCTACACATATAAAAAGATTCATTTATCATCACATATAACTCCGTCACTCAACTAAATGATGTTTGTTATTAATCATTTTCACAAAATCTGTTTAAAAAGGGAAAACTTAACACAATCTCTTTTCCAAGTAAACCACATTTGAACTAAATCATTCATTTGAATTCAATTTAATCATTCCTGTAATTTCTCTTGCCATCTGTACAGGATGCTTGAGGATGTGGAAATATGTCATGCAAGGTCACATCTCAAATCTCCAACCAATTCCATACCATGTTGCCTGACACTATCTGCTAGCTTTAACACTTCTAGTATCAGAGTTCACTGGGAAGATAAAGGGGGGAAACCTGGTTACGGAACTGCTTCCCAAATGACTTCCCACCCACTCACCTCAGTAAAGAAAAGAAAAAAAAAATATGGAAACTAATCGGTAAGGACTAAATGGATATTTGCCAAGCACATTCCTCATCCTAAAGCTGGGATAAAACTGAGATAAGGCAGGAAAAGCTAAAGTATTTTACACTGTACTGAATCTACATTGGAACAAACACCATACTATGACTGTGGTGTCTTACCTGAACCCACACTGTGGGTCACAACATCCGTAAATCTCGCATTTCTCATGAGCGCTGCTCAACTTATCGTGATTAGATCGCACGCGATCTGGCAAAAGCTGCGATTATCTAATGCGCAGCTTGTCAGAGCTGTATGGCTCTGTGATCAGCAGTAGATGCTTCTCCATCTGACAGCCAGAGGGCGCTTTTGCACAGAAACTCAAAATGTGCCCTGCCCCAGAAGAAATGTACGATATGCGACTCAATCTCGCAGTACTTTCAAATGGATTAGCATTTGGAGCCATACTTCATTGACAAGCTGCACATTAAAAAAAATAATAAATCGCACTAAGAATGTTATTTTTCATAATCGCGCAACCCTGTTTCTCACCTCTCTGAAGGACATAAGCAGTCATCTCAGATTGCTGAGCTCAGGAAGGAAGTGAGGCTGTTGATATTTAAGGCAAAATTCCAAGTAATATCTGAAATGAAACCACTGTAGAATTTTGTGCATGTCATGAAATAAGACAGTCTTTGACTGTGCTCTCACACCATTGAGAGATAGCGCACATTTCATCCTGTTGCAAACCTAATGCCTTTTTTCCCGCAAGAATAATGGCTTTGAGGTTATCATTGCATCTTGTGTGCACAAAGATATTAGAACTACACTATTGAAAATGAGATCGAAAGTATCTGTATTCTAAGGCAAATTCTAAAGGCAGAGGGACTAAGCATCAAGTGCTCAAATCGCTACGACTGAATCAGCCGGTGTAACAATAAGAAGACGCAAAGGCCCCAGTAAATGCACAAGCCATTGAAATGTGGGCCAAGATGGATGGCGGTCATTACTGCGGATCTGTATGTATTTCATGGGGCATTTATTGTCTAAAGCTGAAACGGCCAGTGCACTACTCCCACCTCTTTGTAGAATGTGAAGGCAAATCTAATATAAGGTGAAGGCTCTCTAGATACACATTGTAAGCTAGTGTTGAGAGGCACAATTGCTCTCCGACCGACAGAGCAAGAAACAAGAGCAGAAAAAAAACAAAACTATCTTACAATTCAAAGAGACACGAGGGCTGGAAAGCACTACCCAGCTTATAAAATGCTCAGGGAGGAAAAAAATAATTTCATATTTGTGGAGCTTTGATTAAAGTCCCTCCTTTCCCTCAACTCTCGCTGCGAGAGCGAGTTTGGCACGACATCAGAAGTCTCACTTGGACACATGACCGGGGTGTGGAGGTTGCAGGTGTTGATTAGACGTCAGGTTCACTTTAGGAGGCGAAACAGCGCAGGAAGTGGGCATTCTTGCACTTCAAGGACACAGGTTTGAGAAAGCGCCAGTCATTCCTGCCACCGTAGAGTAAAACAAAATATAAACAGCTTTGTATCAATACCCTCGATTTGACAAAATTGAGACATCATCTCTTGTATGATACATAAATTTGAAAGTCACCGCTACCAGATATTGTACTCTTATTTTGCACACCAATTTCATTTAATCAACTTTAAAGAGATCTATTCTGCAATGCTGTGTGCTTGCTGATCATCGTGTTTGTTATATTATGAAAGTGACTGACATCTCGAATTTACTGCCATGTTAAATTTATCTGAGCGATATACCAGGTGAGATGTACTGCCTCCAATACCCACAAGATAGAGTGGGCCCTGTGCCTGGCATTGACATTGTGTTAAAACAACGCAATGGGTACTTATGTCACGGTTGCCTAGCAACACAAGCCACTTGGTTATTTATTGAATAAAATGAAAAGAGTGTGTATGGAGGGGGGTTCAGAAAAGTCTATTATCCATGCAAATGACTGTTATTTGCCCTATTTTGGCAAAGCTTTTTGTCTCACGACTTCTTGAAGTCTATGTGATTGGGCTGCTCAGATACTTATCGAAATGGCAGGTACCCAAACTGGACAGAGCAAAGTGGTATGCGACAAGACATGAGGGCTCTTAACGGGTTTCTGGGAGTGCCTCCATCCATTAATACAAGGTCAGTTTGCTCAACGAACAAAAACTTCCCTGACAATAATCAACAGTATTGACGGCGTTAAATGTTTACCTTCCTGTTTATTTTAAGAGGTTCACAAAATGACGGTTTGGTACGTACCTCGGTTTTGAAGTCAGGGTTTGGTCCGGGATCATTACAGCACGAGGGGAAAAAATTTTTTTTTCTTTTTTTATTAAACAGTGGTTTAATGAACAAATCGTTTCTCTGTCTTTAAATAAATTAAATTATAATTAAAATGTTCTTAAGGATAAAAAAAACCTCTCCCTTCTAATGCTGTAAACTAGCCTATATAGGGAGCACTTACAGATTACTATTATTATTACTATTATACTAATATTAAAGGTTATAATTAATAACAGAGCCCAAACTATTAAATTCAGTTGCTATTTATTTTTAAATATAATTATCAACACTCACATAGAAATTGTATGCAAACATGTAACTTGCATATAAGGCGGTTTTTGCATTAACATCTAATCTTAATCTAAAATGATATTTCTACTCCAATTTGTTGTTAAAACATATTAATTTACACAGTGGCCATCATAATTTGTATTCATGACAGATTTATTTAAACATAACACCTACATTAAACATAAAATCACAACAGCTAAAGTAAAATATAATGAATATACAAGCAAAGATAGTTCATATATTTAGCAAAAGAATTCATTTCTCTGGTGAACTAACAAACTTTGGACGCTGAATGACGTTTACCTCAGAAATGTAATGCTACGTAACATTGTTCACAAGCTGTTTTATTGACATCTTTCTGCTGCTGAAACGCTGATAAAGCGATTACACAAGATACATTGCAGTAAGTTGTACTGTATCTTTCAACATACCTTCAAATATTTATTCATATTTATTTTACAACTACAATTAAAGAGGAAGAGATGCCACATTCACTCACGCTTCGCACTGCCGCTTGAACTGAGGCGTCTATATACAGTGATCGGTCACCCCACAAAGAGCATCAAAACTTCAAAAATCATGATAAAATGGACATATTTTGAGAGATGAGACTTTGATTCTTATAGAAAGAAACCCCCACACACTTATATACATATGCACAACAATTGACCCTTCGCAAACAGTTTGACTGACAGGCGATCTGACCAATCATAACCCGAATCCGCTATTTTGTCTGACAAACCAGTCAGGGGAGACAACTTGAAACAACATTCCTTTGGATATCCATTCATGTTTATTTGTTACTATAAATGAACTTGTATGAAGAGGTGATCGGTTCACAATCTGCTTGAAGGAGCTACAGCGATCTGTCACGACACATTAAATAGCTACTATCTGGTATTTATTTTTTAAACTTATTTAAAAGTACTCTTTAAAATTACAATATTTTAAAAATGAAACTATTCCACGATGCGCAAGGGTTGACGGCCATAGCAACAGGGGGCGGTTTTTGCGAAGGATTAATTGTTACAAAAAAAAATTCCACAAAAATATTAAGTAGCACTAATGTTTTTACACTCAAATATAAATAAATCAGCATAATGATTTCTGAAGGATCATGAGAAATTATTTCTGTTTTTACTTTATTTTTTTCACAAAAAATGCAGCTTTGGTGAGAATTAGATACTTTTTTAATAAGTATTAAAAAAATATTTAAATAATAAAGTAGAAAGAATTAAATAATAATACATAAAAAGTATTTAATTAATATTAAAAAAAATAATAATAATAATTACCAAACCCAAAATGGTAGTGTATACAGAATAACAGTGTGGTAATGGTAATGTGGTCATTTTTTTATTATTATTTAGAATTTTCTCCCCCGTTGAATTTCAATCAGAAAATAAATAAATAAATAAAACATATATGATAAATACATTTTATAATGTTAGAAGTCACACCTTAACTCTTAACATAAATCAATCTCTGTGACTGACCTAATGGGCTTACCTATACAAAACATCATTGAACACGTCACTTAGAGATAATAAGACCCCTCTAAGCTATCCATTTGACAGAATGTAGGTTATCATAATCCCTTCCACACATACACACAAATCCAAATGGTGCCTATGGAGTAAAGAGGTCATTGGCAGGGCACTAATCCATGGTCTCACTGAGTTTCAAATTCAATCTTACTTTTTATATAGCTTTCTTTCCCTCAAGATGTCCAAGTCCCATATGGTTTCTGTGAGATAGTTTACTGCTAATCTGATCAATGTTCACATTAAGTCATGCTACCCGAGATCTATGGATGAGAGTTTATTATCAATATTGGCTGAGGATTGGGAGACACGCTCCAGAGGAAGAGATAACCGGAATGAAATGTTAATGTAACCATGGACTAAGATAACCTTCCATTACGAAAACAAGATTAGGAAAAACAAGGCTGTAAATGACTTAAATTAGCCTCAGTGAACTTAGTTAAGGAATGGGGCAAATCCTGCATAAACATTTACTCATTTCTAAAACATGGCACACATAGGTTAAGTGCAAAGTATAAGAAAGTGATCCAAGGAACACTTGGCCAATGACAAGAGATCATACTTCATATTGGTGCAGCCACAGCAGAGCTGCTAATCTCCTTTTGGGAAGGCATCAAATTCAAATATGGACAACATGCAGTGAATGACATGTGATGTTCGTAAATCCAGAGCCGTATGGGCAACCCACGCAAAACACATCCATCCCTCGAGGGGAAGAGCTGGCTCGGAGTCAGTGCTGTCTCACTGAGCTCTTCAGATACAGTAAGACAGTAAACACGCTCAATAACATGAGTACTTGCACCTGGTTTGTGTCAAAGGTTAGGCTTTTGTGACAGCGTGCTAACATCGATAGAATGTTTCTCGTTGATTCATCCTAGCGGTTTATTAATCATCGTAGCTGTACCTTAAACAAGGACTGTGTGTTTGCAGAGTTTTGTTTCGCAGCCAACCGAGAAATGAGGCTACACCTGCATCTAATCAAAGCATCTATCAATGAAACAAGATGCTAAAAACAACAGTTTGGCTTGACTAACAACACCATACTTCATGCAAAATCATGATTTAAAATACAATGTTCTAAAGTTAATGACAGGAATGCTTTGCTGATATATCCATATTGTTCATTTAATTAAATCCACATCCTTTTTTCTCTCTGAGATTTGAATAACAAATTAAGCACATCTGCACTGCTTTGACAGAGCCAAAGAGACGACCTGTTAAACTCATACACATTACGAGCACAGTCATAGACCCACGCTATCAAACACAAACCCTCAAATGAGCATAGTCAGGCATTTTTGGGAAGCCTGACAACTGTATACTTCAGCCAGATTTACTTGTGCAATTACCTTCTAAACCCCAGCCCACACACGTCTCTCATACTTCCTCTTTGATTCTGCACATCCCTCATGTTGGACGATAAGCATTTGAGGCAGGAGATTACACAGAAACAAACCTGTTGCTATATTTCACTGGCACTCGTCCATTTCATACAGAGGTATTGTCTCGAAATCAAACTAATCCAGTTGTTGGCCATTTCTGAGGTCTGCAAATTCATACTCCCTCTCTTCTACACGCACGTAGCACGCATGTCTCATAATTAATTTCAATCTCTTCATAAAAGGCTTACACCCTCATACATGTGGATCAAGCCTGCTGCACAGTGGCAAGGTAAGTTAATATCTTCACATGCTGCTGATCCCACTGGAGGGACTTCTAACTGATTAAAGCTGGCTTTAAAGACAATCCTGCACTGACATTCACCTGTATTTAGCACTAATGCTGTGTTTATTACCTGCTCACAGAATGAAAAAATAAAAAAAAGGCCTGCTTTTTGAAAAACCCACTGGACATCTCTGCGCAAAAAGATTTTCTAAGAAGCTTACTTAGACTGACTTTTACAGAAAAGCATGCATGGAATTTGATAAGTTCTGATAAATAGTTGCATTTCAATTTAACCACTTTATTTAATATCCTTGACTTTGTGGACTCTCAAAATACTGGGAGATTTTTGTTAACTTGTTGCTGTGGAAATCCTAAGGAACAATTCAATCAAACTGATAAACTGCCATTGTGGGCAACAAAACCAGAAAAAAAATCAGATTATTTATTTGCTTAAAATAACTTTTTTTTTTACAGGCATTTTGCACAATTTAGCACATTTTTAATTCTATTTGACCACCTATTAACACGCTTTTGGTGGCCTGACTAAAAAAATCATTATTAACACCTCATGACCTAAATAGCAATTTTCATGCTCTATCTAAATGGCGGTCTTGCATAACCTTTGAGACCCATATGCTTGGATCATTTAAAATGGTCTTTTAAATTTAATCCTGCATCCTTGCAAAAACCACTGGAGAAAAAAAGGCTGCACACAAATTCAATGTTTAATATTAAATCATAATATATATATATATATATATATTATTATAATAACATTTTCACACTATTATAGTTTTTACTTGATATCAAAAATGAAGTAAAATGCATTCTTTTAAAGCATAAGAGTTTTTAAAAGGTTAGTGCACTGAAAAATGAAAATTCTGTCATTAATTACTCACCCTATTGTCGTTGCACACCCATAAGACCTTCGTTCATCTTCGGAACACAAATTAATATGTTTTTGATCAAATCCGGTGGCTCATTGGGGTCTCCATTGACAGCAAGATAATTAACACTTTCAGAAGCCCAGAAAGGTACTAAAGATACATTTAAAACAGTTCATGCAAGTACAGTGGTTCAACCTTAATGTTATGAAGAGACAAGAATATGTTTTTTCTAAATATGTCTTTACTACCTTTCTGGGCATTTAAAAGTGTTAATTATCTTGGTATCAGTAGAGGCCTCACTGAGCCATCTGATTTTATTTTAAGATTTCATTTACATTTTTACCATGAGTTATAGAAGACACCCATTAAAATGTCATTCAGTGTAACAATCTTTTCAACAAAAAGAGACAAAAACAGTAGTGTGTGGTGTGTGTGTGTGTGTGTGTGTATAGGTGTGTATGTGTGTGTGTGTCAGCTTGTATATATCTTTGCATCCTGTATATGCTACACTGTAATGAATTACTGTAAAAATTACAGCATTATTTTACAGCTGCTGGCTGTTGTTTAATAATACAGCATATTGCTGTAAACTACAATGCATTCTGGGGTCACGTGTTGGTTTGATTCAAATTTACAGAATATAGCTGTAAATTGACCCTTCGTAATTTAAAAAAATACAGTTATTTACTGTAATCAGAGAATGCAGGGAAATTCTGTAAATTAAATTACAGTAACACTACTGTAAATTTACAGTAACTGGCTGGCAACCCTGCTGCCAGTATCATACTGTAAAATTTACAGTATTTTTTTAACAGTGTATACTACCAAATATAGCATTTTCATTTGATTTAATAAATCACTGTGCAAGTTTAATGACCTCTTACAAAATCAATCAGGATACATTTTCTGTTACACATTGACAAAATTATGCACAGATTTTTATTTTAGACTTTTAAGTCCATGTAGGCTATATGTTATTTGTCCACCAGCAAAATATTTTAGAGAAATTGAAGGCGTTCATCCAATGCTGAATGATGGCAGAACACAGTCATAGTCTGTGAAGTCGATCAATGAAAAATCATATTTTGAGATGAATAATTTAAATTTTAATCAAAACTTTGTCACTAGACATTTCAAACACCTAGGTCAAAAATTAGTTTTGCGGAGTAAATGAAAAAAATATATATATTAGACATTAGACCTGCTGACTATGCTGCTAGTCCTACATTATTTCTAACGTTTGCAATGATTGGCGATTTGTTTTAGTCTATTGATTGTGTGGGCAGTTTTAGGGTCACTTTTCTCGCGTTTTGTGTTCCAGTTCATTATATTACCGGCAAATTAAATGCGTAACTAAGATAAACACAAAGCAAATAATTTCGAAGAGATAATCGCTTCAGTACCTTGTGAGTGAAATCGTTCCGAGTCCTGGTTCAGGGCAGCCAGTACAACGGTTTCATTCGTGTTTGTCATGCTTGTGTGACGACTCTTGCTGCTTTCACCGGTCCGTTGGACCCTCCCAGGGCTGTTGTTGCCTCAGTAATCCCGTAGGTAGAGTCATATATCATTATGTGATGGGAGACGGTGCGCTTCATCGATTCGGAGCACGGTGTTACAACGCCTTACAGCCAGGAATCTGTCGCGTTTTCCTTTAACCGCCGTTGTTGGGCCTAGCGTTTGGTGCGGGGGCGCGCGGATGTTCACAGCTCATCAGCAGCGTTTCATGCATCGACCTTGCGATAGAAACACCTGGAGGATTCTTTACGTTTAATTACATCTCCTCTCATTCCTCGCGTGCCTCATCTGTCTTCCCTAAACTTCTGTATAATGATAAAAGCTACATAAGGAGTTATTTTAGAACGAGGTGAAGTCAGAAACTCTACGCAAGTACGCAAACGAGAGCGCATTTAAAGGGTTGGTTCACCCAAAAATGTCTTCTAAAAAAGGAATTATCTTCGAAATGTATCTTCGGAACACAAATGAAGATGAAAACAGCTTTCTGTCCCTCTATAGACAGCTATGCTGCTACCATTTGAAAGTTCATAAAGAGAAAGCAAAACTATGTGAATTGGGCAGTTTAGTCCAAATTTTCTTAAGATACAGAATCGCTTATGACATACAGTTGAAATTCAGGCTTTTAAATATGTTTATAGTAACTTGCCTAAATAATGCATGTGGTTTAATGGCAGAAACAGCTGGTGCTCATTCGCCCCTTATGAAGACTAACAGGAGTGCATGTCAAGGTTGTAGCCTACAATGCACATTTCACAGTTCAAGAATGTTTCGGCCCAAATTCTGACTGGAATCTATAAATTGTTATGTAACCAAACTGGTTTTGTTGGTTCTCGTAATTGCCAAGTAATTACAAGTACCAAGATTACAAGATAATTGTAATTTTGCTGATTTAGTCCATGTTGAGTGTTCCTAATCAGGCTTGTAATTTTCACTGTAAACAGATACATGATCATTAATTATGTTTTTTTTTTTTTTTTTGAGCAAAAAATTGATGACATGATCATATTTTTTTCCCAATCAATGCTTCCAGAATGAGAATGTCTTTCTATCTAGTAAGTAGCAAACCATGAGATGTGTCTGAAATGGTCTGAATTCTCTCTGTAGTGCACTGTAGTGTTATCAGAATTTTGAGTGAAAATTTTAATTCCAAATATAACTCAGTCATTTGAACCCATAATTTTCTTTGATTTGTAGTGTACAACCATTTATTTAAACATATGCAAGTCAAAAAATGTACAGCTGTGGTCAAATGTTTACATGTTTGCAGAACCTGCATTTCTTTTTAAAATAAATTTAACAATATAAGAGGGATCATAAAAATTGCATGTATTTTTTATTTAGTACTGTCCTGAGTAAAGTATTTCACATATCAGATGTTTAGTCCACAAGAGAAAGACACAAAGAGTATTGAATGATCCACGACTGTTTTTTTAGTAGTTTGTTTGTTGTTTTGTGATAGTTGTTCATGAGTCCATTGTTTGTCCTGAGCTGTTAAACTTTCCACTGTTCTGCCCAAATTCTTTGGTTTTCCAGCATCTTCTGCATATTCTGCATATCTGAACCCCTTTCAGCAGTGAGTGTATGATTTTGAGATCCATCTTTTCACACTGAAGATGATTGAAAGCTGCAAACATTCAATGACGTTCATGAAGGAAACTCGATCCATTAAGAGCTCGATCCATTTTTTTGTCTCTGGGAAACATGCAAGTATTTCCTGTTGCTTCTGGAGGGCAATACTAAGTGAATAAAATATGATCTTTAATCAAAATAAGACAAACTTACACATCATTATCCACCCCCACCCTTGTGTTTCTGTCTTGAGCATGAATGTTTCCAGCTTTTGTAATAGTTTTTTCTTCCAGAGATTCAGCTCTCCATGCTTTGCTGATATCTCACAATTCCGAACCATGACTGAGCAATTACAATACCGCGACTGTTGAAGTGGAGTGTCAAATACAAATTACTCAAGAGAATGCAATTGCAGCCTAACCTGAGAGGAATATGAAACCATATGCAGAACATTTAATACAGCTTGACTATATCACTGAAATAGCATGATTTTGGATTCATTTAACATAGGAATTGTTGGACCAAAAGTTTTTCATTCTTCTGTTGTGAACTGCAAAGAGATACACTAATAAATATTGTATTTGCACTGAAACAGACCAAAGCGCAGACTTTTTTTATTTTAAAAAGGAACGCCTTTCATGTAGCTCAGGTGCACTGCAATGGGAAAAAAAAAGAAAGAAATATGATGCACATGGACTTTTTCCACAGCATCATTGCATCCATAATCCAAGTTGATATCCAATGTTAGTTCATTGACTTGCTGTATCTGCAAAAGAGAACAGCTATAGACTGAATACTGGAAAATGGAAATAATTTGTAGCCTGTACTCTCTTCCTAGCCAAACACAATATGAGCTGGTTCGTTCTCAGAGGAGCCAGCCTGAAGGAAGAGACCAATCCAACATGCAATTTGGTATCATTGATGCATGGGTGCAGAAGAGCACTTCTTTGCTGAAGTCTGCCGTTCACTCGTAGCCTTGGTTGGGAAACAAGAGGCAGTAATGAGGACAGATGAGATCTGCAGCACTAACGGCTGGCTAGCAGTCAGAGCTTTCTCTTTCTCTCATTCTCTCAGTACCATGCCCAAACACCTCTCGCTTAACTTTCCAATCAATCTTTCTCAGTTTCTGGATACTTCAGCAATTTGGCCTCTCAGGAGACAATGGGTCGCAGTTAAGACATATTTTGCTAATTTGACCTTGTTAGCATTTGGATTTTTTTTTTTTTTTTTTTTAAATAACAACATTGCAGTGTTTTCAGTTTTCACCACTATCTTGGCAGCACCAATTAGTTACAGATGGACTATGACAGTTTTGCTGCATATTTTAAAAATATACCAATTTCCAAATCTGTATGTGGACAGCTGAATCCCTCAGGCTGGCATTTTCTTACTTAATGCCAATAGTCATTCCAAATGAAAAACACAACTTCACAAATACAACAGGTTTGTCTCCTTGACATTAAGTGGCATGTAATCAGTTAATTGCATGTTCATGCTTTTTGTTTGTTGTTTCCAGTGGAGCGAAAGTGTACGGTTGATAGCTCTGCCTGGTGCCGTAAAGCTCAAATAGACGATGACTTCTCACAAAGGGCCTGTAGTCCTTTCATGACTCTTTGCAATGCTCAGTGACTGCATCCCTTCTTTGCCATCGTCCATTGTGCAGGCTTTATGGCTGCAGCTGCCTCCTGTCCTGTAATGTTTTCAATACCACACCCCATGGCATGGCAAAAACAGAGGCTGTATGGTGTGCCAATAACCTGTTTGTGGATATGAAAGTTATGTTCCTATTTTTTTTAGCAGTTAATTTGAAGTAATGTAAAATTCTTTCAGACTGCCTGCTTCTACTTGTGGACTACAAAGAGAATAGCAAAATCTTCAACCCTTATTTTGAACTGATAATTGTATCGAACTCCCCTCTGCACTGTACGTTTATACCCATTAGCTGCCGAGACAAATCAGACGTGTTCAGAGAGGGGCAGGACATTCTTATTAATGAGTAATTGGCTCTAAAATTAGTTTTATATTGAACACAACACCTTCCTGATCAATAGCACTGGTCGGGGTGATTAAAATCACTTATCTGGGATAAGTCTCTGCAGTGAAAGGTAGAGGTAATGCACTTCTATTCTTTGCACTGCTCCAGGTCGATAAAAAGGTGAGCCTTACACCAGTGGGCTCCATATTGATGTCAAGAGAAGGGGAGGAAAGAGGAACACAATGCATATCTTACTATCATTTACTGATATTATGGTATCTGGCTAGTGGGGCGGAATTCCATCTCCTGTATTTTGAAGCCCTGCTTAGCCAATTTCACCATGTAATGTATTCTGCAATGAGAGTACTAGAGAGACACATTCTCCTTGAATATCGAGTTCAGTGTGGCCATGATGTGCTGTTGTGCTATTTGCTTTGTATAGCAAATGCAGTATCACTGTTTTCACCTTTCACAGCTGTGAACTAGGATTTGCTACTTGCTTTTTGGCAGTAGGAAGAGGACCATCCTGATCCTAGAAAAAATCTATAGTGCAACATGAGCCATTTATATTTATATTCCATTTTCCTGGAAGAGAAAGTCGTTCTAAACATGTATATCTGCAAGAAGTGAATTAGAAGTACATTAGTACATATAGTACTGTAGTTATGATATATTATACATTCTCTAAAGTGAATTCATTTAAAGGGATACTCCACCAAAAAAAAAAAGATAATTCTCTCATCGTTTACTCATCCTTATGCCGTCCCAGATGTATATGACATTCTAGTAGAGGATGCCAATAAAATGAATGCAAGATGAAGGTGGAATCAAAAACGGATATGTAAGGAGGTCAGATACCTGCATTTTCAATTGAGTTTTAAAGATTATAAAGATACTCTCCAACATCTATAGTGTTTCTCAACTCTGGTCTTGGAAGACTCTCAACAGTACACATTTTGTTTATCTCCCTTATATGGCACAACCTTTTCAATTTGAGTTTCTACTAAAAAGTCAATATGAAACAGGTGTGTTTGGAGACAAAATGGAACACAACATTTGTCTACAGATCTGGGTCAACTGCACTGCATTTCTCAAAAGCACTGTATGCCTCAAGTAGATCATAGGAACCATTGGCACCACGATCTGTGCGATCTTACCTTTTTTTCCCCTCCCTCACTTTCAAACTAAGGGTACATTTACATGACAACAATGTGTTAAAAACAGTAAAGTTTTTCCTTTTGCTTTTTTATTTATTTGTTTTTCCTTTTTTCCCTTTTTTTTTTTTTGGTCAAAACAATCACCGTTCATATGGACCCACAAAAAAGACAAAAAACGCTGTAAACGTACCATTAGGTATATGCTTTTAAACGCAGTCCAGGTGGAGTTTCACAAAGCAGTCATGGTCAGAGTTCATGGTCAGTCTAGTAGACTCAAAAAGGCACTTGAACACTTGACCGAAAGTAACGGCAGGCAGGAAAAATGAAGCATACCTCAGGCTACAGGCTTCAGTTTTTGAACGAGTTCCGCCACATCAGTTTTCCATTTCAGTACAGAATGAGAGGGTGTCACCTGCTACTATCAGTCCAACTGCTGAGACAGATATGACACTTGTCTTCTTTGTCCTTTGCCTATTCTGCACCAGGAGCGTTCCTCAATAATATTGCTAATTCTTTTTTCTTTTGTGTTTATTTTCCTTTTTATCTCTTATGCAGCAATAACCTCTGTTGATATATAAAATGTTCCTCCATAGATGGTGCTTTCAGGAATACCATCAACAATTAAGAATGTCAGAGGAAACAGACTGGGTTGCCACAGATGTCCAGTTAGGCACACATTCTCTCTCCTCTAGTTAGCAGACTCTGGTCTAGCACTTCCACTGGGGGCATTTTAGATTGTTTAGATGGCTGTTTGGGTGAAATGGACTGAATTAGGCTGTGAGAAGAATGTCTTATCCGTGCCAAAGTGCTTCCAACAGGGACAAATTGATGAAAGCAGGCACAGCTTTCAAGCTGAGGCTTAGCAAAAACTCCAATATTTCAGCTGGCCAGTAATTCAAATGCCAAGACAACACTGCATATGGCAATGTAACATAGAGAGATGTGACATAATACAAAATAAAGCTATAAACAATTGCTGAGTGATTCAAACAAGAAATATTATTTCTTATAAAGCGTGCTCTTTATCGGATGAAATCAACCTTAAATACGTCAGAAAATCTGATGGTAATGGAAATGTTTAAAAAATTGAGGTGAATGATTTCCCCCCAAATGTGATTTACAAAAACTTTAAAGCATATCTCTTTTTATTGCACTGTATGTGATTTGAAGCCTTTAAACCAGACCTGTTAGAAGTTTCTTCATTAGGTTTGTATGACTATTTCTATTAGCACACATTTGCAAAAGATGAAAGCACTCAGTTGTTTCAAACATTTCTTAGGTTAACAATATGTCTTGGAAATTTTTAAAATTATTTATCCTGTCCTGTGCTATTTTCTATTGTGTCCTCACCAAAACAACTAAAATACTGCAAATTATTATATTTTACTAAGCAGAGAAGAGAAACATATTTTTTTTTTTTTTTTTTTTTTGCACACACACACACACATCGTACTGAAGAAAAGTTAGAGAAATATTAGAATTTAATATCAGAATATTAGTGCTGGAAATATTTTAAAAACATACCAGGGTTGGTGGGTAGTTAGTAAGTGCATAAATAAGTTAGTTACTAAGTAAAGTAAAGTGCTTTCTGACAAATCAAAACTTTTAATAGTAAGATAAATATATCAAATATTTTAAATTATGAAACCAGAGTTGAAACCCTTATTTTGACACACTGTTTTGTTCTTTTGTATCTTCATCTTTCTAGTCTATCCTGTGTTTAAGTTTCCATGGTTCCTGAATGTTTTCACCTGTCTCTTGTTTAGTCCTTTGTAATCCCAGATATATACTGTCCTGTGTTTCAGTCGTGCCTACCATGTTGGAAACCTCGAAGTAAATTAGATTGATTTTGCATGCAACCAAAAGGCTTTCCATGTTTGACTCATCAAAAACCTAATCCTTTCATTTGACCAATATGATTAAAAAGAACTAATAGTAATCAGCACCAAGAGCCTTTAAATGCTTTCTAAATATATTAACAATGTGAATAAATTACCCTCATTTAAAGCAAATGAATTCTCAGTTGATTCTTAAATTGTAATTAACCACTGAGTTCAAGATAGCATGTCCAATATTACTCTTAATAGCTTATGGGTTTTTGTTTATAAATTTCTTTTAATATTGCTTTAATATCAAGTGTAATGAATCTGCCAGTTAAAGCTTTGCTATCAAATTGCCAGTACTAATTTGTAAAATGATGCAGTCTGCTGTGTGACTTACATTGCATACTTCCTAATAGAGTGGAAACCGCTGACACTGCACTACATTCATCAGAGGCCTATTGAGCAGAAAATTATAATTAATTAATCATGGAGTGCAGCGCATGCTCTTCCAGATCAACCCCTTGGTTATGGACTCCACCTGGGATGTCCGCAGGGACACGACTCAAAAGCTGCCAATGGCCCTAGCCAAGGCCCAGACAGGCTGGATAGACTGTAAACACAGTCACAGCACTTCCTGTTTAATAGGAAGTTGTGAATGAAGCCTACTCTTCCCTCCTGATCAGCTGTAACTTGCAATGAAAGGCACTAGTACTAGTACAGCACAAGTGGTCTTCAATTATTCCAAAGTATTTAGCATATTCAAGTATTCAAATTACTCAGCAGTGTCACACCTGCAAAATGCGACTTTGTAATCTAAATCACTCAAAGGATGTGCATGAATTGCACTAGACGTTATGTATACAGCAGTCTGGATCTTTATACAATGGAGCTCATCAGCATGTTGCTCACATACATGTTGTAAATACTCAAATCTAATGGTATCTGTTAGAAATTAACACCTGTCACATTTTGATATTCCCAGTCATAAATCTCAACAGAAATGTTTGCAAAGAACAAGAACATTACTTTGAAAATGTGTAAATTAATGTCCGTCCATATTAAATCTCAAGAGAATGCCAAGGCTGTATCAAACAACCTTGGAGAAGGAAAGAATGTAGAAGAGGGGAGTGGTAGTGGTGGTGGGGGGGGGGGCAGTTAGTTCAGGTTTTCAAGAATTTATTGCATAAAGAAACCAAGATACAGAGAACTTACGAGCTTGTGAAAACCTTGGCTGTGTTCAAAATTTGTCTCACTCGACAGTGTTTCATTTATAAAGGCTTCTTTTAAGAAAACCATATCGTTGTTACGCTAAGATATAGAAGATGATATGGAGCGCATAGTGAATTGTATAAATCCAAATTGAATTGGGTTAAAAGCCAGTTGGGTTAAAGTAAGCCAACAGTTGAATTTACTATTTATTTTTATTGATGGCATTGTTTTCATAAATAAAATATTCTTTGTTTTCAAATAATGATTGTTCAGTTGTATATACAATACAAATATATTTTTAAATTGCAAACTAAATATTGGAGAGTCTAGCATCCAAAGTAAATATACATAATTGTGTGCATATTACATTCAAATTACACTAGTGCACAGCGCACAAAAACTCAAAATGAGCACTGAATTTAAAACTGTACAGTACAAATATATATAATGTAGTTGTACAGTATACAAATATGGACAGAATATACATAAATTCATAATATTAAATCCTTCAAGAAACAAACATAACTTTATTAAAACTCCTACACTGTATGCATTGATGTGTTGTAAACATACCCAATATAAAACTACAAATACATTGACTACTGAACCTATGATGAAGATCAAAGTTCTTAATGAGGCAGCAATGTGTTGATGGAACTCCTCCAGGTACATTAAAGTTTGCATGCTGAAAAAACTCCCAAATGCACTGTGACAACATCAGCAAATGTTAAATTTGCTGTTAAATTATGCAAAAGTTACACCGAACAGTGATGTACTAAATTAATGTAAAATTAATGTAATCACTCTAATTAGTCATTACTCCTGCTGTTAAAGTGGTAGTTCGCCCAATAATGAAAATTCTGCTATTTGCCATTCCAAACCCGTAAGACTTTCATTCATCTTCATATCATAAATATAGATCTTTTTAATGAAACCTGAGAGCTTTATGTCCCACATTAACAGTCCACGCAACTTCCACTTTCAAGCCCCAGAAAGGCAGTAAAGACAATAAACTAATCCATGTGACTCCAGTGGTAGCCTATAACCTCAGTTTTATGAAGCGACGTGAGTATATTCTATCACTTTACCATTATTTACCACTTTATTTACAAATATTAATCTCTGTCACGAGAGCACCTTGACGCATGTGTCTTGTGTTGCTGTGAGAGCAGACGTTGTGTGAAAGCAACAATTGTGGTTTTTTTAGCTCTGGCATTGGCTTTTTTTTTTCACTTTGCCCTTATCCAATGCCATCTGAGATCCAGACAAGCATCAGTACTCAGATCAGTACTTAATGAATGCAAATGTATCTTCATCATTCATCATACTCAATCCCTGCTGTATATAATATAGCTAATACTCATAATACAAACCCTTTTCATACATCCATCAGATAAACAGTTACATGGGTCCACAAAAGATAATCTGGCGTGTAGTTTACATCTCTCTCTCTTTCCTAATAGCATACCTGTCAGTGCAATTTGAATTGGTGGCATTACATTTATTGCCCTTCTATCCCTGTTTGAAATAACAGAGCAGAATGTAATCACAATGAACTGATCACACATTATGAGAGATTCAGATGTGCTTCATGGTAATAACTATGCAGCTGTCTTATTTTAATTTTTTTTTTTTTTTTTTCCCTCCGGAGACGTAAACAAGAGCAACTGATAAAGAGATAAGACTCACGTCTCTCAGACTGGGACAGATAAGTTCTACTGAGCCTCCAGAGGGGAAAAGGCTATTTTGATTGGCACAATAAGGCAGACGGAGACACAGGTGGTGCCCGAACGGAGATGGAGGGAATCCCTGAAGACCAGATAAAAGCCCTGACAGAGACCCAGCCATTTGATGCCTTTCTGATCTGCATTTGATTAAACTTTAAACATAAACACAACAGCACGCCTGTTCCAAATGAACAGCAATAACTTGAAAGGTGCACATTTGATATCCTCTTGGCTGGTTAACCAATGCTGAATTTGAACACGCTGTCTACATATTTTCTCTTTTAGTATGATTTTACCTATATAGTCTGTTGTGATTGTAACAGTCACAAACCTGAGCTCCATCTGAATTCTTCCACTTTCAAAGTATGACTGAATATTCAGACGTGGGACGGGTTAGTGAAGGACAGAACAACTACTTTTTGACATCTAGAATACCCTTCACATCAGAAACACATTCGTTCTGCTCTACATTGAGACAGATCAGAATTTACGTTTGCAATAAAATGTCTCCAAGTGAGGTTTAATGTGGCTGGTGGTCTGGCAAGGACGGTAGAATTAGCCTCATTCACATTCATTAACCTCATTCACATTCTACAGAGCAACTGTAGAGCTGTGTGTCACCATGCCTGGGAGATGATGAATTGCTAATCAGCTGAGAGCTGTCAAGAAAGCCCCAGGAATGCACGATTTACACACTTGTTTGCTGCTGCATTAACTATTTGTAATCAAATCACTATTTATTGTTGGCTCGGTCAGATATGCTTTATGAGTTGGTGTTGTCACGTCTGCAAGACGTCAAGGGAAAGGCAGGTTTTATGTTACATCTAATGTTGTTAAATTAATGTTTATTCCATTTGTTTAATGTCATTTGTGTTACCGTGGTGTTTAGTGTTTGTTTGAATGACACTGTGCGTCTTCTATATATTAGTATAACCTTCTCAGCTTGTGGAAAAGCTGCTTGTGATGAACTTTGATTCATCATGCGACTCTCATCAGCACTGTGTTTGGTGGTTGTCTGTGTGTTATTAAAGTACAAAACAAGTAATGGATCTTCAATAGATTAGTTAGTAGATTAACATTATATCAGTTAATGAAATATAGTAATTTACTGTAAATTTAAGTTAAATCTGTGAAATCTAAAATGTTGATACTATATTTCTTACCATAAATTTCTGGCAACCACAGCTGCTGTGTTTTTTTGTTGGTTTTTTTATACCATAAATGTAAGGGAATTGTTTTTACAGTGAATATAACATTTAACCTTAATGCTAAATGAACAACGTATTTCAGTCATAAACTTCTTTTTATAAAATGCTACTGACAAAGCCTTAATTATACACACTCACATGAACAGGAAATCCACAAGAAATTTCAGTAATTTAAAGGGATATTTACTTGACACCGCTTTCAACTGAAAACAGAAAATTTTTAATGCATTTTGGTTGTTCATTTACACAACAGCGTTTTGCGGGCCTGAAAACACAAACTTTTGAAAGCGGGTTTCAAAGTGCAAGTTTTTGAAAACAAAACCATTATTGTCTTTATGTAAACTACACAAATGTGAATTTTTTGAAAACTGTGATGGTATGCACATGCATATTACATGTTCAGCCTATAGGTGCATAGTGTTTCTATACAAAGTGTCATTGCCAACTACTGGCCTGAAATGCTGAAATCTTTGTTAACGATGCTGTTGTCTAGATGTGCTAAAAACTGAAAGGTTTTTCACACCGTTGCTGTGTAAATGTATGTATACAAAACAATCATGGTCAAATTTCATGATCATTCACTCAAAAGGCCTAAAACACTTCACCGAGTGCAAAAGTAATGGCAGGCAGGTTAAGTTGTATGCATTTCATTGACTCATAAGAGTTGTGTAATTGGAAATTGTTTGGTCTGCACTGGATGCACTGTATATTTTTGATTCACTAAGAAGCAGCTCTTAAGAGTCATTTGTTCAGGAATCGTTTGGACTACATAGATTAAAATGAATGTGTTTGAATCACTAAACAATGGGAAGAATATAAGGGGAAGATCTGCTAATGTTTTCCATTTCCAATATTATAAAAACATCAAAATGGTTCTCAATAAATGAATACATAACTGTTAAAGGCTGCATTTAGAGAAGCAAAGGACCATCAAGTTCTTCCGTTGTCTAATGAAGAAGAGCTTCTCCTTTCAATCGCTTACATTTCGTCTGAAAGCAAAAATGCCACCAAACCGAGCGTCCCCGGGAGGGGTGGCGAGCTGAAGTTAAATCAATATCCTGACAGCTGAACTCCAGAAAGTCCAGACTGTATCCTAATTAGTGGTCAACATGCAGTAAAAATTTCTCTGCCTAATTGTGCTTTGACGTTCCCCTACTAGTGGTAACAAAGTGCTTGGGAGGTGAGCTGCAGGGTAGCCTCCCAACCTGTTGTTAATGGCCTGTGATTTAAAAGTTAATGAGAGCTGAGTTAAAAGCAGCATTAGCCAAAGGCAACATAAAGTAGAGCTATGTGGATTAACTTTTCATTACCTCCCTCATTATGTAAGCCTGGGGATTAGAGATCCTGGCTAAAAATGAAGCTTAGAAACATCAGGGGTGTGCAACCAAAAGCCCCTCAAGAACATCAAGAAGACATGCTGTGAGAGTAACCACATTCACACCAACTGTACCTAAAATGACACCTTAGTCTTTTCCATTAGGCTGTAATGAGGTTGTGGCAAAAGTATTTAACCTTGAAATTATGAGAAGTCATAAAAAGGTGTAATGAGGAGTCCATGTCATTTTCATAGAAAGTTCATAGTGCTTTCTCACTGAGTTGAATTGCTGGCCAAATGTCTTTTTGCTTCTGTAATGAGCTAAACGGTTGATACAGGATATGGAGCTGAATGAACTTGTTAGCAGTAACTGTTCTCATTCCACCCTAAGCAAGTGGATTTACTAACTCACACATAAGCTGCAGGCAACCAATAAGAGAGCCAATTTTCTCTGAATATTAAGGTAGTCTGCATGGCCTTAACATTTGGAGACACAAGAAAAATATTAACAGCATATACAGATATCATGTGATCATTTAATAGTAAGATAATAATAGTTGAGAATAATCTAAAAAGTCTAATGATTTTCCCATCACCTTTAATACCTTTTATCTTGATTTTAAATTGGTCAATGGACAGCTTGTACACCGACTACAGTGACAGACACTCTCCAGTGAGTATCAGGTTTCAGCTGCAGCTTCTCTGGGTTTGGGTGCTTTAGTCAAACTTCAGATAATGAATCAAATAATGAAAAACATCAAATAGTGAATCTGTCTGGGATGAAAGGTGACAACAGAAGAGAATGAATGTAGTTGCTGCCATATCATATACACCTAATAAAGGTTCATATTTAGTAAAAAAATAATAATAATTACCGGCTGATCCTGCTGTCTGAATATCATTTATGAAAATAATAATTAAAAGGACTTTGGAGAAAAGAGAGGGTTTTCTTACTGACAAACAAATGTAAAAAATGGTCCATTCAAATTTCACTCCTCAGTAAATTATCTGAATATAATCTGAAGTCAGATTCTATCTTTTGCATAAAAAGCTAATATCTGCTACAGCATGTACACGGAGAGATTATAATGAAATTCTGCTTCTTTCTGCATTTATCATGTTGACAGGCTTCCTTTAACTCTTCATTGAATAATACCAACCCTTTGGTCAGTTACAAGCTTGGGGAATTAGATATTGTAAAAGCAGTTTTTCTTTCTGAAAGTGACTTTTTATATGTGGATACATTCTGTTCAAAACTTTGGGGTTGGTACGTATAAGATACTTTACAATTTTTAAAGTATCTTATACTGACCAAGGCTGCATTTATTTAAACAAACATACAATAAAAGATGATATTATGAAATATACAAATAAAATAATTGTTTTCTATTTTAATATGTTTTAAACTGTTCTTAATTCCTGAATTTTTAGCAGGATTATTTTCTGCTTAATATGTGTGTGTGTGTGTGTGTGTGTGTGTGCGCGTGTGTGTGTGTGTGTGATTTATGAGGACACAAATTTGTATAATGACATGGGTAATACCATTTCCTGCGTCCTCATATTTCAAATGGCTTTACTAAACAATGTTTTATTAAAATGTAAAAATCCAGAATGTTTTCTGTGATGAATGTAAAGTTTGTACAGTATAAAAAGCATTACGCCTATGGAATGTCCTCACTTTGATAGCAAAACAAACCTGTGTGTTTATACCATGCAATACAGCTAAATAAAAAAGAACCCTGAGAAAATATCGATTGAAGATACAATAAATAACTCTTCTTGATAAAACCCTCTGAATTTTATTGCAGTTTGCAATATAACATATTGTGTAAAACTATGTCTAAACATTTGGCTTAAGATGTGTTTGACATTCCTGGCCATCTTTCTAAAGAGTAATTTGTGTACTATAGCTCAGATGCTGAGATCCATAAAGCCAGAAGGATGAAATAGAGCAATTAGTTGAAAAGACACATTTGCACATGGATAAGTAATTGGCCGTAGAGCAAAAGTTGACTGAAAGAGTGAAAGCAGCGAAACATTTACAGGCAGAGAATGCAAGAGGTGAGAAGAGGGGAGCTGTACAGAAAAGCAAAAGGTGTAAATCTAATCTGAATGAATGAGGTCACATCATAGATGTGCAATCTCTGATCTGACTGGTGCAAACTCACCCCCATTTGATAATTAAACAACTTATTTTCACATTCAAGATCAATTACTTTCATTAAAAATTAATGTGGACTGGCTGTATCTCGCTGTCCCAGAGTGCACTGCAAACCCAAAACTTTACATTGAAAATGATAAAACCATCCAGGAAATACCTAATTATGGAGATATCATCTATATACACTAAATATTTCCTTATTGAAATGGCCAGTTCTGCAGAAGAACTGAAGGTACTTCTTATGCATGTTTTTAATGTTGCCCCGTGACAGGTCCTCCCAAACAATAGCTCATCTTTACAGCACACATCCCTCGTGACGCCATTTCAACAGCTGATTTCCCCTGCCGGCCAATTAGGTGGGGCACAAAAGACTATAGTAATGGCCTCAGTCCTCTCTTCCTCCAAAAACAAAATGAAAATCACTGCAGACCAAACTGCCAAGGTGAACACCTACAGTGTGATTTATACGCCTCATAAAGAAGTGCCTTAGACGATTTGAGCTCATCCTTTTACAAACATGCTTTCTCCGGCCACGGCTCACACACCGCACTAACGGAGACCAATCGCAATTTAAGGAATAGAGAAGACCAAAATGACGCATTGATCCTTACCGGCTGATAACATTTTTGCAATTAACAAACGGCTGAGAAATATGCCAGATGACTATTTGCAAGAGTGAGTCATGAGCAAGCAATGAGGGGAAAAAAGCTTTATCATTAATATTCTAAACAGGCTATGCCAATTATCGATCTTTATGCATGTGGTTATGAGGCAGTAATTCATCATGTGTTGTAAACCCCAGGGTAATTAAACAAGTGCAATGCTTATGAAGGCTATCATCAGTTTCTTTGCTATAGCGGTCAATCATCCTATTAAGGGCTTCCAGGAACTTGGCATACTGTCTGGGCAGTGGCAATGCACAGCCTGGGGCTGAGAGACCTAATTAAAAGGTAGCCCAGTGGAATTCTTCAAACCAGTGCCAATTTCAGCTTCTTCTCACAATTCCAGAGTTATTCCTCTGCGCTGTATATCTGCGTTTCGTATAATTTTCTGTGCACGCTCTTTCTCACTCTCTCTAGGCTATCTCCGCCTGCAATTCAATATTAAGATTGATAGCTGTTAAGCCACCTCTGGCAAAGAGAGGGGGAAAACTTACGTGCTGAATTTCATTGATTTGCCACTGAATTCCAATATAGCGATGAAAATAAGAAAGCTTTTTATTTCATGCTCCGTTCAGTTGTTGAGCAACATACTTGGAACAAGAGCTGTAAGGCATTGCATCTTCAGCTCAAAACAAATGAGACAATATTCCTGATACAGGAATAAGTCAAGCCCCCCACAGCGTGTTTGGTGTAATTACATTGCCATTTTGTTTTTGTTTTGTTTGTTTGTTTGTTTTTTTTCATTATAGTAATGTAACAGCAATTCTCTCTGTATTAATTGACCTCATTACTGTCAAAGGTAGTTGTAATATCAGACTCCCGTAGAGGTAGAATGAGTTCTAATGGTGAGCAAAGTTTGGCTTAAAAAACTTCAGGAGGCACATACTCGCAGAATCTGTTGGGAAGATATGACTTTGCAACATTTGCCCCTGGTTAAATACGCATATATACTTTCATTAATTCATTTAGAGAGGCTGCATTTTAGAGAGCCATTGGCTTAGAGAAGGAATGTGCAAAAATAGATTGCTTGTTGGGTTAGTGTGTGCACTGAGCTGAATGCGAGTGGAGAGGTTTCCCCTCATGACCCATGGCAACCTGTCAGCTCCCCCGTCTCTTCTACTCCTCTTCACTCAGACAGGCAGGTGTGGTTCCTGCTGCTGCTCTGAGGTACTCCAACAACTCACACCAAGACAGATACTCTCTTTTCTCTTCTCCACCAGAGTTGGCTTCTTTACGCTAATTTGCTGTTTAATCAATGCTCTCTGTGCCTGACCTGTCACCACATGTAGGTATCCGTCAATGGATATAGATTATATCTTGTATATGCCACTGAGTATCAATCCAAAAATGAAAAAACAGACATCTTAGGCCAAATTCTGAAATAGCACCATTAGGAAGGCTGCACTTTAAAGCGTTAGTTCTCCCCAAAATGAATTTTCTGTCATTAATTACTCACACTCATTCCACAGCCATAAGACCTTCATTCATCTTCGGAACACAAATTAAGATATTTTGATGAAATCCAAGAGGTATATGACTTGTCCATAGACAGCAATATAACCACCTCTTTCAAGGACCAGAAAGGTGCTAAAGACATTGTTAAAACAGTCGACGTGACTGCAGGGTGCAACCTTAATTTTACGAAGCTTTCAGTATACTTTTTGGATGCAAAAACAAAACAAAAATAATGACTTTATTCAACAATCTCTTCCCAGGTCTACTTGTTTAAATGAAAAACCTATTTAAAGAGGTTGTTTCACATTTTAAGCAAGTCACAGTTGTCATTATGCCTTTGGTTAGAGGTGGCTGAAATGCAACTTTATGCACAACTTCCCACCTGAATGGAGAAGTTCTTGAGACTCCAGCAGCTTTGCTGATCAACAGTGGGGTTTTTTATAGCTCTCCTTTTAATACAATTAATTTGTTTGACAGAATCTTTTCTTATTAAGCCTTTATCAGACCGAGTTCTTCTGTGCTCTAAATCGCACACAAATCTTTTGATAATTTGATCATATCTATTCAGTTTTCACAAAATATTAGTTGTCCTCATGCCTTTTGCAAGACATTGCAATATTTCATGCTTTTCATCTTCAGAAAGATCTTTCTTCCTCCCCATATTGCATAAGAACTGTGACTTGTTTAATAATGCGGAACAACCTCTTAAGTAGGTTTTCCATTTACCTAAGACTTGGCAAACTATTTAATGAAGCTGTTTGAGATTGATACCAGTTATCTAAAAAGATATGAGAAAAAAACCAAACAAACAAACACTTTCTATATTTAGAAGCAATGACTGAGGTTGTTTCTTCTCTGTTAGTATAAGGACAACAGCCTCTCTCTGGGGTGTTGAGATGGCTTTCAACAGAGCCAAACATGGATAATTGGTTATTCTGTGTAATTTTATGAACACAGCTCAGCTGCGGTGGCTTAAACTCTAGTAAACAATCTACCTTGGGAAACACTCCCATTCAGTGTCTGTCTTGAGTTCTCAGAGGTATGGAGGACATGAAACAGAAGATAAATTACACTTAACCCCTTATTCAACAGTATAATGTCATTTCTTCTGATCTACAGGGATATCAGATGAATTATATTAATGCCAGTGCAGAGTTTATTCATAGACAGCAGAATACAGCATATTGTGCACATGTAATTTTCCATAAATCAATAATAGATGATTTATATGTATGAACTACATTTATAATCATGCATTTAAATGTATCTATTTTTACTTGCCAGCATAAATAATGTAGATGGTTAATTAGTATATCTAATTAGACAAAAGAAATCAGCATGTTTTTTTTTTTTTTTTTTTTTTTAAATCTATCTATATTCATTCATGCTTTTTCTTCATTTACATGTGCAATTATGTCTCGTACGTATGTTTCTTTCTGTTCTGTTTTTCTGCATGGTTCGAACTATATGAAAAGAGTTAGTGAAAGAAAGTGAAGAACAATTTAAAGACAAGCAGAACTTCAAACAAAAACAGTATTGGCATTTTATTTACAGTAAGTGGTTCCTCTTCCTGTATAAAGAGCAAAAATCACATAAATCACACACAGGTTTATATGTTTTATTTTGGAAATGTTCATGAAATACTTTAAACGCTTCATTTTTTTATTTTACATTTTGTGAATATATAACATATTTGTGAAATATTTTAATTAAAACACAGTCTGTACAAAATGACAAACCAGGTTAGTATGACGATGAACTGTGTCTTATTCGCATGTCACTGACGACTCAAATTAATGTTGTGCTATGACCACCCGCATAAAGCATGTGTCTCAAATGAGTCACATGATTCAAAACATGAGTCACATGATTCAAATTTTTAAAAATTGTTGTTATTAGAATTTTTTACCTTCTTCATTAAAGAAAACAAACCTCATGCACAAGCTATTACTCAGCTTTGGGAGTTCTCGGAACATGCTATTGTTTCTACTCTCTTCTATTTGAATGGTGGCAAATTTCCCTTCGTATTCAAAGTTAGTGGCATATCTTGAACAGAAAGGGCCTTTTCAAAGACATGACAATATGAGTGAGCCTTTTGAAGCCCTCCCATGGCACTGAGCATAATAGTAAGTAGAGGAAACTGAGGACTGGAACCGTATGAAATAATAACTACAAGAGTCTGTTAAAGCGGGCAGAGAGAGTAAAAGTTGCAGTTCTGTAAAACACTACTGGCTCAAACAGTCTAACCATGTTATTGCACTGAAATCACCATATTTCACCTTCAAAATACAGCTCACATAAGCACAGCTCATTAATTAAAAAATGTATGTGCGACTTCTGAGATTATGGAAAGGCAACTTCTATGCTGTTACAAGTGAAAGTGAGAATAAAAGGGAGAAAGCGAGAATATCTAAGAGAAAGTGAGCATATACAACAAATGACAATTGTTGTGTTTTTAGTTTCAGCAACACTATAAATCATTTGATTATTATTCAAAGGAAATGCAACACTCTTGCATATGTTATTTATGGGATTTTCTTAATAAAATGTTCCCCACATCAAAAAGCCTTAACGTTTAAATAATATATGAGCAGGAACATGTGCTGCATGCTCTCCACCAAAATTCATTGTTAAGAAGAGCATCATAGAAAGGAATTTAAATTACCTGTTTGATTTTAAGGTAAATGGAATTGTGCACTCCTTTGCGCAGCACAAGGTCACTTTGAAATCTGGAATGAAATCTTTGGAATAAGGGCCATAGAAAAAAATACCACAATTTGTATTAGGGATACACAATATGCCATATTGGTTATTGGCTGATATTGACTTATGACGTAATTAATTGTAGTTGGTCATTTTCTTTAGTTTTACACTTAGATTGGCTTTGCTATCAACACTTAATCTTTAAAAACACCAATAAATTAATAAGATGGGTACTTCACTGCAGCCAAAATGATCTTTCAATAAAACTTGGCTGCCTATAAAAAATTAAACAGGTGCTGCCTGACTAGAAAATACAGAAAAAATGCTGTCGTCTTCTCTTTTGTAAAATAGGTAGGAAACTTCAACACCCATAATGCATGGGCATTTTGCTGTCCAAGGACACTTCCAGCAGTCTGCTATGGATATGCTTACCACTTACAGTCAAATACCACCTTGCTTTTATAGGAAATACTTAGCAAACTTTTAGTTTTAATGGTGTCGACTTATATTGTTCACAGGTGCAAGGACTCAAAAAATAAACATTTACTGGGAGTGAATTGCTTTTGTTTTCCAGTGAAGAATAAAAGGGTTAGTTTACCCCAAAAATGAAGATATTTCTGATGAATTCTGAGAGCTTTTTGTCCCTCCATAGACAGCCTATGCAATTGCACCTTTGATTCTTCAAAAAGTTCATAAAGAGATTGGAAAACAAATCTATAATTAAGTCGTTAAGTCCATATCGTCTGAAGCAGAAGCTCAACCGAACCTGAATGGCGCACAAGAACAAATCTCTTGTGGAAGTGCTGCGTAACACACTAGATTAGAATGAGCCTCGTTGGTTACGCAGCACGGTCGAGCTTCAGGAAGAGGTTAGTTCGTAAGTTTGTTTGTTTGTAAAAGCCTAAATTAAATATGTTCATCAAAAAAAATCATTGGGTCTCGAGGCAATTTGGACTAAACCTCTCAATTCATGTGGATTCATTTTCTTATCCATTTAACTTTCTGATATATTTAACTATTGAACTTTTTGAAGCATCAAAGGTGCAATTGAGTAGACTGTCTATGGAAGGAGAGAAAGTTGTCAGATTTCATCAAAATTACCTTTATTTATTAAGATGAACAAAAGTCTTACGGGTTTGGAATGACATGAGGGTGAGTAATTAATGACAGAATTTTAAATTTGGGTGTAAAGTAACCCTTTAAGCGTGTTGCTAACAGCTGCAAAGATTTGAAAATACAGAGAAAATGCTGCGACAGAAAATCTAAGAAAAAACAAAACTGTGTTTGTAGTCAACATTTTAAACGGGAAGACCACGAACACTGTGTTTTAGGGCAAACAGAGGGTGAATACTGAAAGAAACTTCTGTTCTGTCAGCTCCTCCAACTTCTGAAGCATACAGGTAAAAAAGTTGCTGTAGTGTTCCTTTTTAGCACTAACAATGTTTAAAGAGTATACATGGTATGATACAATTTTCAGTGATAAAGGGTTTACAACTACAATCCTGTTAAAGTCAAAAAGACTTTTTCTGACAAATAAACAGGAATTTACACAGAAGGAGTAAACATTGGTAATTTGCTGTACATTTACTACCGACATTGTAACAATATAAAGCTGGTTGAAAATCAGAAAAGATCACTTTAAATGTAATGTTCAGCAAATCTAAAATTGAAAATTCCTTTTTCCATATACGGCACATTATAATTTTGTGATGACCAAATTCACTTTAGCATTTAAATGACTGATTTCAGTTTTAAGTGTTTTCTACAGACTATAGGATTTTTTTAGTGGTCATTTATCAGATAACATGAAAATAAATAATAATCCACATATTTTCTCTGCCAGAAATGTAATATTTGCATTACAGTGTAAACCATAGGGCAAACACCCTGAAAAAGCTTGGAAATAATGTTCAAATGCTTGTAATTATCAGACTACTTCCCAACTCTTTCATTCCTGAAAGATTAACAATGCGCAAAAGATTGAACGGGGTGGGTGAAGAGGGGAAGAGAGGACACTTTGACCTCTGTGATGAAAATTATTGGGTGAATCAGGAAAGCAATTCTAAATCAGCAGTAAAAAAATGAATGCTCTCTTTGTAATAGGTCTTCAATGTTGTGTCAACGAGAATGTATGCTGAAGCACAGAAGAAAAGGTTGTTAAAAATAATCCTCAAATTTCAATATGGAGAGGTCGACAATTGGAAGAGTATATAACACTGATGAAGCAACTCATCTGTTGAGTGTTCTTCAGGAATTCTTTAACAATGTAATCATGATATCATGTAGGCAATAGACACTCAAAACACATTAGCTGAGAACCCTGAAAAGTAAGCGCAGCAGCTCTATTATTTACAAAACCCAGTAATAAAACACTTGACCTTACGCTTAAGGTGAAAGATATTGGATGACTATATAAAACCTTTCTCTCTGATCTCCTGCTCCTTTTTTCTTATCAGTCTTATTTAATCAGTCCATCCACAAATACTTTGTAACAAATCCATATGAATTAATCTGATATATTGTGAAACAGGCAAGTATATTCTTGCACCTTTTAACAAAATATTTGAAATTTAATCTCAATTGAGTCAAAGTTCAGGCAGAAGAGTCAGAGAGCAAACTCAAACTCTGGGCTCATTTGAAACTCACATTGAGGTATGGTTGAACAATTGTCTTTGATTCTTTCTCCTTGACTGGGCTAATTACTACTCTGCAACATATCTAAATTAGAGTTTGAGAGTTTAAAAAATGTGTTGAGTCACACTGGTTGTGTGATCTTTTATGAGCATACAGTAGCTTTACCCTTGTATTTCAATGCTATATGGCTCTGAGACCATTTTTAAATTTGAATCAATGTTTCATTGTGCATAGAGACTGTTGCTAAACTCCAAGTTATCAGATCTCTTATTTCTGCTGAACTTTCACAGTCATAATGTAAAGACCTTCACTAAAACTTTTGATTGGGTTGTGGGATCTTGGTGTGAAGTAATGTGAGCCTTGTTTTTTATTTTATTTATTTATTTTTTTACATGCAGAATGCACTGCAATTATCTATGAAAGGCTTTCTATTCAAAAACTGGTCAGACAAGCTTTCTTTTGAAACTTGGTTCCAATGATCTCTCTGGAAAATGTCTTACATTAACAAGTAGGATTGCTTGATAGCACAGCAGCTGTGTTCTTCAATACTGAAGTTCGAAAGCAAGTTCACATTTATATTGATACTCTGCTCATGGTATTGACAATTTTTTTTACTGATGCTGGGAAGACATCAAAGCTTTAATCCAGAAACATTTGTCAAAAACAACATTTGCATTACCTACTCCAATATTGAAGGGAACACTGTGCTCACCTTTCACTTGCACAAATGAAACCAGGAACCAATGAAATACAAGGCAAGATTATGTTGTTTTGTACATCTTACACTGTTAGGGTGAAGTTACGAAGCTCTGGAGCCTCGTTGACTGTCATCCTATTTGTCTGATAAATACTTACTGAAAACACAAAGACATTCTTGAAAATCTGCTTTCATATAATACTCTTCCATGTCTAAATTCGGTCCTGGGCTCATGGGTTTCAATTAGAAGCAAAGAGGAACACATATATGACCTCCATGTGGAGAACACCACACAACTCTCTGGGTAGTCCTGAGACTCTCAATGTAATTTTAGTAAAACAAGGGGCTTTAGTAAAACAAACGCCCTTTACTTGAACTTGGTCAATCTGAAATAAATGAAAGTATTTCTTCACCAAAAAAACAACAACAAAAAAAAAAACAACAACAATGACAAAAACCACTAGTTCTGTTATATTGTGAGTACTTTTGAAATCCAGACAGAAAAATGGCAGCTTTCAACTCTTCCTCTTCCTTAGTGAATTGTCCATGTGAAATAAAACACAAAGAACAGACTTTATTCTCTACTTTCCTTTAAATGGAGACCCTTCAAAAGTTTTTTTAAGTTAGTTTCTGGCATACTTATCAAAAAAGGAATTTTCAGACAAGGAAGTGGCACATAGTTGTGCAGAACTGAAAAACCCAAATCTTGGGGGCCTCGCAAAATTAATTATAGCCCTGCCCACAAGTGATGATGTTTTTACTGGGTAAAGCTACTTTCAAACCCGTCGAAAATGTTCAAAAAGTTGTTAACGAGATTATTTTTGCAAGAGATCCACCATTTAAAAGGAATTTTTTGTTTGTTTGAAAAACAGGCCTACTTTTACTTAGCAAGCATGCAAACAATCTATTTATCTATAGCTGTAAATCTTTATAAATAATTAGGCCATCTACTTGTAGCATTAAAAAAATATGTTACAGTTTTGTTTAATCGCTTTTCGAATCAATTTTTTTCTTGGAACAATAAGATCAAATCTCTGAACAGTTAGTTTCTTGTTCACATCTGATTTGAATTTCTTATTGATTTAAGCAAATTGCATCTGTTTTGGCTCCTGTGCAAAAGAATAAGTACAACTGTCTACAATATGCAAAATAACTAAATGCAAAACTGATGAGTTGAAAACTGAGTTGTTTCTCAGTGAAACTGTCAAACTAGTCACAACTTCTAAACATTCTTTGGTGACCATTCACATGCAAAATGATCCATTCAATTATCCAAATCTGTTGGATATGCATGTGTCTTACATAAATACCTATGACATGGAACGTTTGAAATGTCTGCTAAATTGGCCAATGGCCTGCCATTGTAACGAAATGGGATTCACAATCTTACCAATCAAACAATCAAGTTTGGAAGCATACAGTAGGCTATATGCGATTTGCCCAACAAAATCACTACATTTTTGAACATGGAGGAACGTTGCAAAGCTAAACAGCAACAGCAGTTTATCTCTGTAGAAATGTGTTTCATGTAAATTGAAAATTTGCAGTTTCGTGTCATGGAAAAGCAATAGGAATATATGTAAGAAGGCGTGGCTGTGCATGGTGTTATAATAGAGTGTGCAAAAATGAACAAGCAACTGCAACAATTTACTTACACCTTAACTCACCCTTAAACAGTGATGTATAAAGTACTTGAAAGCCATACTTGAGTAAAAGTACAGATATCTTACCAGAAAATGACTTTGGTAGAAGTAGAAGTCACTGTTTAGAATATTACTTGAGTAAAAGTTTTAAAGTAAGTGATATTTTTTGTACTTAAGTATGAAAAGTATTTTTTTGAGATTAAACATACTTAAGTATTTAAAGTAAAAGTAAAAGTAAATGCAAAATACAAAAGAAGCATAAAATATTAGTAAAAATTGTTCTATACACAGTTTGAGCAGCAAGATTGTTTTAACTCTTTCTTGTTTTGTTTGCTTTGAATTTTAAAAAATGGCAAAATGTTTATTGTAAGTTTTAAATATAAAAAATACTAATACATTAATTATACCTTGATCATTCACGTTAATTCATAGTGCATTATAATTAATGTAAGAGGCAACTTTAAAATGTTAAAATGTAAATATTGAAATTAACAATGAACAACGCTTTCATTAACCTTTAATGTCACAAATGAACTCTATTATAAGTTTTTCCATTTCACTAAATCCAAACAATCGTGCTTAAAAACGGCCATATTTACACACAAAGGCATATTATATGTATAGTTTCACTCGTTATTGGCTTCTATTTCAGAACACTTGATGAAATATGTGTTAAAGTGCGATTTAAAAAAAACTGAAATCGAACACATTTCTGATTTATGTTTCTGTCGACTGCAGGATTAGGATACAATTTAAATATGCATCTTCGCTGGATAAAGAATGCATAAAATCGAACAAATGGATATAAACCAATGCAAATTGAGGGTAACAATCGTGACATTAAACAGTTGGTGTTTTTGTCACATTGAACCGATTGAGGTAACGTTACTAACGTCAGCATCCGCTCAGCCTCGACGGCAAACACACTAATGCAGCGTCTAGTCAACAAACTCATTACTTTAGTGATATGAAAACATATATTGTAGTGTACTGCATAACATACCGCTTTGTTGTCTGTTTTAAATCCATTTTTGAAGCGTCCCCGCGCAGTCTCGCGTCACATGTTAAAACAAACGGTACGAGGCTTCAGTGGTAGTTTTATCACAGAGCGCCTCTAGAGGTCGCTCTCGTGCCGCACTCTCCTCAGCCGCTCCAGCAACGAACACAACCCGGAAAATGAAATCAAGCGCGGCTGTGCGAGCACTTGTTTGCGCATGCTTGCTTACAGTCTGTGTTCTTCCTTTTTTATTTTGTAGTAAGTAACGAAAATGCTTTGGGGAAATGTATCGGAGTAAAAGTATACATTTTATTTAAGAAATGTAGTGGAGTAAAAGTAAAAGTTGACAGAAATATAAATACTCAAGTAAGTACAGATTTTCCCAAAAAATACTCAAGTACGGTAACGAAGTATTATTACTTCGTTACATTACACCTCTGCCCTTAAACCTTCCCACACCACTAAACCTGTCTCTAACCTTACCCGTATCCCACCTTGATAGCGCCAAAAGTTTTTTGGGTCACACTTTCTTTTAAGGTGTCTTTGTTACACTGTAATATTAAATATTCATTTACTATAGGATTAGGATTCAGGTTTGTCTTGTTTTGGGTTAGTTAGATATAATTATGTTACAAGGACACTGTAAAATGAAGTGTTACCGTTTTTCGCAATACAGTATGACAGCAATGAGCAAAGATTTTTCCTAGTAAATGTTTACCTACTGCTGAAATCTGTATCTAAAAAGTTCAGTATCATAAACGAGAGCATTCAGCTAAAACTGACATTCCTGTATAGTGTAGAAAACAGGCACTGCCCACTAAAAAGTAGAAAGCACATGAAATTTGAATATATTTCAATGGTGAAAAAAACATGTGTGGCTCACACAATGACAAAACACCCTTTTTATTTTGGTGGCATTGGCCAATTTACTGACACATTTTGAAGCATTAATTAAATGTTTCAGGTTACTACATTTTGCAGACATAAGAGTTCTGATGTTAAAGCAAACAGTTGTGACAATTGCACTACAGTTTAAAGAATGTAATGACATGCTTCAGAAAATGTGCAAAAGCCATTGAAAAAAACTGCAATACATCGCTGTTTTGAAATGGCTTCTATATGGGCTAAAATTGCTCTTGATAAATTTAACCATAATGCAATGCTGCACTGCAGGGGTTGTGGGGGTGTCCAGCATCTCAGTGGTTTTACAGGAACGGCTATGATTAGCATCACTGCCCACTGTCCTCCATCAGATATGAAGTGACAAGCATATGAAGAGATTTATAAAAAAAATAAAAAATAAATAAAATACAAAAACTCTGGCCCCCCTTTGAACTCTATTTTCACAGTCATAAAGCACTAATTTAAACTTATTTATTATTATTTCAGTATTATAAATGTTAAACGGTCTGTATGTATAGGCCTATATACAGACTCTTCGGATGTGTAAAAATCTTTGTCATACCACCCACTCTAGCCTTATTTCTCACAAGGGTCAAAATATTTTACTTACCAATTATACACTAAAGGTCAAAATTTCCCTGAGATGAATGCATGCTAGGAAGGAGGCAATTAAAGCTGAATATATGCATACAGCAAGGCTCAGAAAGAGAACATTATCTTAAACTTCATTACAGATTCCCCAAAGAAACAAGAAATGGTGATTAATCACTGAGGAAAATAAGCAGATTTTTTTTTTTTTTTTTTTTTTCTCCCCTAACCTGCTTTCTGGTATATTGATGAAGTCTCAGTTCTCAGTCAAGGGAAACTTGTAAAGAGTGTCAATCACTGCAAACATGAATACTATATATAATGCTATCTATTTGCTTGAAGTACATAATTACAGAAAATTGCACAAAATAGCTGGAACTGAAAAGGTTCATACATTGAAAAACAATATTGATTTCAGTGATGAGTCATACAGTTTAAAATATGTGTGCCATTCAGAATGAATTGAGAATGCCATCTAAACTTCAATTAAAGCAAATAACCCCCAAGAAGCTGTGGTTTACAGTGAATTTATAACAGCTAATGGGGCATTTTTACCCCCTTAGCTATTATAAATTCACTGTAACCCACGGCTTCACTGGGCTTACTGCTTTTATAAAATGGTTATTCTATATATATATATATATATATATATAATATATATAATATATATATATATATTAAAGCAAATAGATGTATATATCGATGCAACTTTCATGAAGTAAAATCATTAAAAGCCTTCCTTCTGCTGAAAAATAGTCCCTGGCCATGAATTGCAACAGAATGTGTCATCTCATGGAGATCAACTAAAAACAGACCAGGAAAAGTCAGATGGTGGCAAAGAATGTTTGAGTCAATCAGTAAATAAAACTTTTATTTTGAAAGGACTAATAGTGTTGTGAACCCTCGAGCTGTCAGTGTTAGGACACAGGAAAAGCCTTTAACTGTTAAAAGCACAAGATATCGCAGCTGACATTCAAACTGATTTTTTTTCTTTTCTTTTTTTTTAAGAACATAGGACTGACCTGAAGGAAAATGCCATATATATATATATATATATATATATATATATATATATATATATATGGCATTTTCAGGTAATATAAGCTTCAGTGAACGGTATCAATGAGAACAAACATATGTTTACGTTGTTAAGGGTGGTTGCTAAGGGTGTTGTGCAGTGACACATAAAATCGTGGGTGAAGTGGTCATAGTTGTGTTTTATCATGAATCACAGCTGTTGACCAATCAGAATCAAAGACTGAAACTAAATGTTTAATAATTGAATTTAGGAAACAAATAGGTTGCATATTAGTGACAATTCCCAATTTGAATATAAGGAAAATTAATTGAAATTCAAATAAAATTTGAAACTCCCTTGTAAGCAGAAACACAAAGTTTGTCAAGACAAACATTGAATATTGGCTTAACAAAACTTTGTTTCGAAGTTGTTGTTTTTTAAAAATGTTTATAAGGGTTAGACAGACAGACAGACAGACATTTTTTTTTTTTTTATAAATCACTTTTTGCAATAAAGATTGTTTCAAAGCTGCTTTACAGAGATAAATGGAAAACTGATTAAATCTTGTGAATAAAATTCAATTCTGCTGTTAAACAGCTCTGACAATAGTGTCACTATTTTACAGATGAAAGACAGATAGACAGACAGACAGACAGACAGACAGACAGACCGACAGATGTACCAGAAAAGTACATACAGAAAAATTCAGAAAAGTACATACCACAAAAATACGATAAAATAAAGTGCTACCAATAAAATTCATGTATAAAAATATTCAGAGTTTACTTAAAAAACAATACTTGCTTCATGAAGAACTGAACTAATTACTAACCATGATTAATTCGTTTTTTGGGAACTGCACATGATATTCAATTACCTACAAATAGTGCTTTAGTGCAGAACCACAGGACCTTTGCGGAGATCATGTATTCTGCTGCTGGGAATAATGAGATGTTCCAGTACCAAAGTTAATGGTAAGAAACGACAGTCAATTTCTACCACACACATCAATTTTTGGAGATACAATTGCATGTCAGTGCCAGATTCAAATATGCCAAGCATACGCCTATTACTAATTTACACATCTATTAGAAATCTGTCACATCTCCATTCCATCACATGTCTAAATGACTGCAGCACAGTCGTCTCCACTCAGCTGCGGCAGAAGCAGATCAGACTACTCGTTCTGTGCTGAACTCTCTCTCTCCGCCGCCCACAGGCCCAGCCTTCACTCCAGCATGACCTCCGTGGTTTAAAACCTCGGTCTCTGTGTTAGGAGAGATTAACATATGCATATGCAATACCTAGCCACTGCTTCTTAACCTAATGCTTATATGACACCACCATTTACACTCGCTAAGTCTACAAAAACAGGAGGCTGAGGTCACCTAATGCCTTGAGTGCTTTTATCCGGTAATTGTTTTCAGATTTTCTTGGCCATAATAAATACATAGGATAAACTCGATGAAGAAAATGGATAATTATTCATAAATGTATATTTTATGGTAGATGGTAGTAACATTTTCATCACGTATTTTCATTTTACACAGCGACTGTGATTTTAAAGGTGTTATAAAATATTCACAGCTGTGGATTATAGCAAAAAAGGAGGCAACTAGAGTGAACCTAAGCTTAAGTATCATCCAGAGGGGGCATTCACACAAAGCTCTGCACTAATTTCTGATGATGCTCTTTTAAGATTCAATGCCCCCTGCCACGATGTTAGAGATCAAGCATTTGTAATTGAGCCAGGAATTTCAGTCAATCACAGCTTTTTACCTCATACCCAATTAGCAATTACTGTGAGAGGGAAATATCTTCTTTTTAGAGCCAGCACTAATGAGTAATAAACTTCACATAAGACTCACTCCGCTGCCTCACACAGCATAAGCCACTGGTTCTTTTGTAGATCACGAAATGAAACCCCACAGATGTGCTATGATGTCCCTCGCATGGGGCAAAAATCTTCATCTGCTGGAGAAGGATAAGAATTAACCTCTAAATGTCCGGACGCTATGTCTGTGCTCAAAGTTTGAATATTGTACCTGATGATCATAAGAGAGAAAAACAAAAATGATGAGAGAGAAAAAACTAATAAAGGACACGAGGATGCAACAAGAACATTGATATATGGAAGTTATGCTCTCATTCCACTGACACACGGCCTGAACAGACAACTCATTAGCGGCAATTAGCGTTGACACAAAGGTCTCACCCACAAATCACTGATCACGCGCACACACGCTCGCTCCCTCTCTCAAAATCTATTCATGCCATATGAAAGACAGAAGCTTTCTTCTTACTAATTATGGATCTCGTTCATTATCCGAGTGAATCAGACTGCAGTGCTTTGGCCTTTATCCTTCTGCCCAGCTCCAATCAGCCTGTAAATGAGGCAGAAGAAATGAGGCTGATGATTGTAATGGAAGGAGACCAACAAAAAAGGACCACAAATACCCTAGATTGACTGGAAATACTGATTTACCTTCCCTTTGGAACAACAACACCAAAAAAGGGTCTGAGATTCAAATCAAAACAAAGGTAAAAAATAAACACCACCATTTTAACTAGATCTGCATTTGCTTAAGGAAACATAAGCACTTACATGGGGAGCAAAATAACAGTGTAAGCTTTTAGGCTTTGGCTCGGTGTAAATGAAGAGCCACATATCTTTGCAGTTGTAATCACACTCATTTCTCGTTGTCCAACGGCTGTCTATTGTCATGGACTGCATTCCCCATGATCCTCCTTTGCACTTAACCTGTCACTCATCAGCGTTCATCACAAGCACTATAAAGTGCACACACACATGTCATTGTCTGACCTCGTCTGAGAACACACACTCTTACCTGCAAACCTACCTGGGAATATCCTACTGTAAGCTTCAGTGATCTTCTTCTAATGCTGTTATTCTGTTCCAAGTCACCTTGAAGTCATCCAAAATGTTCTCATCAGTCATCTCCTCTTGTGCTCCCTTCTGTGTGCTGGAAACCTGTAAGACAAAACCAGTTACCATCATTAAAAGACTATTGTTATTGATTATCCTGCTCATGATCTCTGCATTGAATTGCATTCCTGCTGCATTGTATTAATAAACTTGCCTAGTCATTGTTCATCTGACTCTATCACCATCATTGTGTCCAAGAATCAATACATATGCAGCCACATTTTTGCTCTGCAAACCAGATGCAAAAAAGGAATAGAAAGAACACGTACTGAATTTTCTTGCAAATATTATACTTCATATACACACACTACAGTTCAAAAGTTTCAACAAGTACACATTGAATTTATCAAAATTATACAGTGTTACAAAACATTCTATTTCGAATGTGTTTTTTTTTGAGCTTTCTATTCATCAAAAAGTTTTTAAGTTCTTTAAAAATGTTGGGCTGTTTTAACCCATGTTTGGGTCAAATATAGTCTCATGTGGCCAGACCTTCAGACTGACGGCAGAAGGTCTGGACTCCATCGCAGCTTTAAGGACCATGAAAGAAGACGTCTGAACAACGTGTAAAGCAACCAATCACAGTTCGTTTTGTTCAACATCATGTTTAGGGGCGTGAAAACGTAAAGTCAATGTGCCTGCAATAACAATGCATCTAATACATTTTTCATTCAAGAAGGTGGTGCTGCAAACTTCACATTCTTAAAATCAGAATTCATAGTCACAGTTGTAAACACAACGGCTTTCTCTCTTCCATGAGGAGGTTTGGCTTCACAACATCTTTTTTCCAAGTGGACTGTTAAAGAATGCGACATACATGTCTCCCAGCAATCCTGGTTACAGCTTCAAAATTTATGAAGAGTTTTCCCATTTTGTGTGCCCTATGCATTAGACGTTCAGCCATCAGACTAGATCAAATTGGGTTTGTCCATTTTTGACCCACACATTTAAGAATGTACATTCAGCAAAAACTCTTAACCGGCACAACTGTTTTTAACATTGATAATAATAAGAAATGGCACCAAATCAGCATATTTGAATGATTTCTGAAGAATAGTGTGACATTAAAGACCAAAAAATTAGCTGATAAAACATTCTGCTTTGCATTCAAATGATATTCCTTTTTTTTTTCAAAATATCCATAAATAGTAAACAATTACTTTAAATTGTTATATTTCACATTATTACCATTTTAATTTATTTTTGATCAAATAAATGCAGCCTTGTTGAGCATGAGACTTCTTTAAAAACCATTAAAAAATCTTACCGACCTCAAAGTCTTAAACAGTATCATAGCAAAACTTGATTTTTATATATATATATATATATATGAATATAAAATCAGTCAAATGTGTAGATCGAAATGTTAAACATGTCCTATATTTTTATAAATCTCTTCAGTTTTTACATTGAGGAGAAGGAGAAAAAAAATCAGTACTTTAATATACTTTATTGCTCATATTGCAAGTACTATATGAATCTAATTAAAAACTATAAAAAAAATGATTACCACAGCAGAGGAAGTTTCATGGCATATCATAAAAAGTATTATATTACTAACACTCCTTGTGCAAATCTACATTATTGCTACCTTTGAAGGCATCTGCTGGAAATATTTGGACTCTTGTAAAGGTGCATAAAAAGTGCCTGTAAGAAACATCCTTCTTGACAGGTTGTTTGATGTCTCCTATGTATCTCTTATCAACTTCTTTTCTAGCATGCTTTTATTTCCCTGATATGATGAAGTGGACCCCAGGAGGCGACAGCTCTGCAAACCGCAGGAGACACCTTACAGCAGCTTCAAGACAGCCTCACATACAAACCTAATTCGTATATTGTGACAATGAAACCATTACTTGCAAAACCCCTTCGAGCAGTATTTTGACAGCTAATTATGACAGTGACGTGATTTATATTGCTTGTTGATAGAAGTTTTCCACTAGATTAAAAAGTAAGAACGTGAGAAAAAAAATCAGCACAGTCTGTGGATCTTATCTTTCTATTCATAATTGTAATCAAGTAAAGGTAGCTTAAAGATAGAAAAACAACAGTGGGCAGCTTTACAAAAAACAAAAAACAGATTATATAAGGTCAATATACAAGGTTAATAAAAAGATGTATTTAGAAAAATGTAAAACTATGCACACGTATTTCTGTGTGTATAACTGAGGTTATTTTAGTGTGAATAGACGTAAAACAAAAGACCACTATGAGAAGAAAGTACATACGTGTGGCCAGCGTCCTGATGGATGTTACCACGTCATGCAGCGCATATGACATTCCCCATTAAACTAATTTTCACGGCCGTGGACTGGCGCTCACACTAGCTATAAGTCTTGCAAAATGGGAAAATGAAATTCGGTTAAACCTCCCATGGATACCAGCTGATTGATGACTTTGTGGTGGTTTTCTGCCGCATGCAATTACAATTGCAATCAGATAGGCAAAGCCCCCCTCCAGCCTTCTAGGGAAGGTTTAGACAGAGATGTCACAGCCGAGACAAAACAGCAGGAATTTGATCTCAAATTAGATGTAGTAGATGAACTCGGCATCTGCGGTGCTGCAGATGGAAGAGCTGTTATCAACAACAATATTAATCTCTAGTCGCTTTCCCAAAAATAATAAAGAAGCACAAAAAAAAACCCACATTTATTCCAGCACGTCTGGTGAATCATAGCACCGAGTGCTACGGCAGAACAAAGAGGGGACTGGGGAATGATAAGAAGCCATGCTTTCCCCAGGGTTCCTACCAGTGAATTACCTGTCTCACAGTCTCCATTGAACACTTAGGTCCCTGCAGCCCTTTTGTAACTCTGTCATCTTTCTTCACTTATTTTAAAACTGTCGACAGCCTGTCAATCCTCAAGGGACTGTGACATCCATGGGTGACTTTGTTGACTTTAATCTAGCTTAGAGCTTCAGTTAGCTGGATGTTGGAAACACCATTTCCCCCAAAACCTCCTTCAGATGCATACCAAATTGCTGCTAAATTAAAAAATCTGAGCCATTTCAAATGGTTTATTCAGTGTCAAAAAGTGTGTGACATGCTTTAATTAATCTAAAACTATTTTAAACAACAACTATCCACATACTGCTGATTTTCTTCTTACTTTTTAATCTAGTGGAAAACTTTTATCAACGAGCAACATAAATCACATCTTTGTCGTAATTAGCTGTCAATTTCAGTCACAGCACAGATATATATGTACTTACCTATGCTGAATACATAAATTTGATATTTAAAAGGTTGTCCAACCATCCATTAATCCAACCATTCTCCAAACTGCTCGTCCTCTGTAGGGTCACAGGAATGTTGGAAACTATCCCAGGGTCTTGGGCCTTAGCACCCTGGACAGATGGCAATGCAGGCTCGAAAAAGGTCACGTCCATATTATTTATCAATTGCTGTGTATATATATATATATATATATAGAGAGAGAGAGAGAGAGAGAGAGAGAGAGAGAGAGAGAAGAGGGAGAGAGAAAGTAAAGCTTGTCAAGATGGTAAACTGAATGTATTTAAACTATCCAAACAATTTATCCAAAGCAGATTATACTGCATTTAATGCATACAGACTGGCAAATTCTATCTTGTGTTATCTTTTCTCAGAATTACACCATGCCCACTCCCTCTGACTGGATCTACAAGAAATTTGCTGGCTAGAGCTGGGTCAATGACAACTCTCGGAGTGGAACTTATGAAAGTCACTTTGAGTCATCAGTACCTCCAAATGGCTCAGTGGGCTGGCATTGCCGCTTCTGACAGGTTGTGCCCCCACTGCCCCTGCGGCCATAGTCCACTCTGCTCTTATTGAGCACGATCCACTCCACAGTGCTGGCAAATGAGAACGGAAGCAGGGGGCCTTGGCCAAGTCCCATCATCCAGCAGCTGTGGTCGTTCCTGGCTCTTTTCTCCCTTTTGCACCCACTCCCTCTCCTCTGACCAACATGGGAATGGAGGGAAGCTATCCAAAAGACATGTACAAATGACCAATCTGAGTGCCAATGCATTTACTCTTTGAAGTTGCACTTTTCTGGTGGCTTCTATATAAGGCAAATCCTGTGTATTTCAATAGTATGTTACAAAGACTTTCTGCTGTAGTTCAGGCAAATACACCGCTTAAAAAAAAATGTTCACTGTGTTGTTCATGTTACCAATAGCCTTGAATGAATGTAATTCACATGTTTTTTATTTTGCTGCTTAAATTGAGAGTTAAATTGCGGCAAAAAAATGTTCAATTGATCACATACATTTCTGATTTTTTTTTTCTTGTATTATAAGAAATAACATGTTAGAAAGAAAGAAAGAAAGAAAGAAAGAAAGAAAGAAAGAAAGAAAGAAAGAAAGAAAGAAAGAACAGAGAAGCTCTCTCAATTGGTACATGGCTTTTACTGCAAGCTCATGCATACGCTGTAGAGATGAAGAAAAAAAGTAAAGAAAAAGAAAAGAAGGCAACCAAAGAGAAGGTCAGTGCACCTGCTGAGTATATGCATACCCGCGCATGAACCCATCTGAATCCTCAGAGAGATTAGGCTAATTTTCTCATCGCATTTGTACAGATCAAAAAAAAAGATGGAGAGGGAAGTAGAACTATAGACATAAGGAACAAACCCAGAATGATAGGGCCTCTCAGGGATTACCTCAATCATATCTCTCTACCTCTCATTTCTCCTTGTGTCATCAGGCATCATTTCTTTTAGGGAGAAGAAAGAAATGATTTAAGGGCCATTTCCAACAAAAGACTAGTGCAACCAGCTGCAGGGCTTCTGCTGCCGGTTGTACGGCATCATCCCAAACGGAAGCCTTCATGCAAAAATATCTGGCAGGCTCACAGAGAAGCAGCCTCCTGGGTAATTCAACCTGCTTCATAATTTCCGTATTTATGGGATTCACCTTCAAAATGTAATGTGGCATGTAGGTAGAAGGAGGAGGAGAAAGGGATGAGCTAGACAGGACGAGATTCAGCAGGGAGTTGTAAAACGTGCCACCGCCACAGTCTGACACCCAGACATAGCAGTTCTGACCTCTGCGTCCTCACACTGCGCCCTTCGCCTCCAAAACAGCTGCTAGAGATGTGCTGCTTCTAACATGGCTTTCATTTCATACAGCCTATTTCACAGCATAAAAGCAGGCGACACACATTGATGCACAGATGTGTACAAACCATAGGACATGCTCTTACCAATGTGGCATGTTTCAAGGACTTAGATATTGTGAGCATGATGCCCTGTGACAGTCCCCATTCCTACAGAGAGATTCAACTGAATAATAAATGGTAAGTAAAAAGTACCTTAAAAATGATAAGAACAGAAGAGTAAAATAGGCATGGATAAAATACATAACATGTACAGTGTACTTGAGCTAAAGTACACATACTGTTATGAAAATATCAATTTTTAGTAAAAGTACAAAATTATTCAAAAATACTGGAATTATTATGAATTATTATAATTTCTTTATACAATTAATTGTCTGAAAAACAATGTGTAGTTCACAAACATTTATGTATAAACTAAATAAGATTTTCATTTACAATGAACAATTCTTAAATGAATGATTGCTAACTTGCACACAGTAAGGATCATATTACTTCTCTTCCTTGGCTAACTGTGAGTTGGACAAGACCAATTAACCCTTCGCAAAGACCCACCCCCTATAGTTACTGTTGCTATGTCCGACAAGCCATGCGTTCTCACGCCACACATCATGTTCTCATGATGCATAATACATTGCGGAGCAAAGAGGACACTGACAACTTGTCGACACACAAGACAGTGCAGGTTACTTTTGATATGAAACAGATTCATATTTAAAATATTGTACATTTTTAAAGAAGCTTAAACAATAAATACCGTATAGTGTCTCTTTAATGTGTCGTGACACTTCGCTGTAGCTCTTTCGAGCGGCTCGTGAACCGACTATCTCATCAAATAAACATGAATGAACATCAGAAAGAATGTTGTTTCAAGAGCGGAAAGACACGAGTGCACACAATTCTTCACGTTAATCTACTAATGATTATGATGGTTATGATCGGTCAGATCGCCTGTCAATCAAACTATTTGTGAACGGAAGAATAGCTTCAACCAGATTCAAAGTTTCATAGATTCAGTGTTGATGCAAGAGCAGTGGCAAACAGATCAGTCTAATCGCAAACAAATTATTAAGTGTGTGTAAATTATGAAATTACCCTAAGTAGTCTAGAAGAATCTGTTCAAAAGAATCATTTATTCATGAATCAGACATCACTATCGCCTCACAGACCAGATCTAGAGTATCATGTAATATGTTTGCATGGGTAGCACATTATTTTAAAGTCCCGTTCCCCATGTTCATACTATGTACTTATTGCATAATTGTAATAACTAGGTACTAACCCCGAATCTACACCTAAACCTATCCTTAACCCCTGTCATTACTACACAGTATTTTCTTAGTTAAGTACACTGTAAGTATATGTAGGTACAACCTCTTTATGAAAGGTAATTGGTTATGCTTTGGAAGTGAAGTCAAAGTTTTCCAAAGTAATATTTTTAAAAAGAGCAGTTGCCGTGCACCACTGGGAATTTCTAATTCAGGATTCTCAAAAAATGATTTGAGATTCGATATGGGTGTAAAAAAAAAAAAAAAAAAAAAAAAAAAAAGAGCATTGAAGATATCTGAAACTACTATCCATGGTGTTCCTCAAGGGTGTTGTTGTAAAATCGAGTGTGGACGTGTAGATAAACTGAGAGAGCGGAACTGCACCAGACAACCTGCATGGAATGCTTAACTTTATAACTGCCACAGACACTGACAGTGGCTGATGTGGTTGGCTTGTCCTCCAGCTGTAGCTTTCATGGAATGTGTCAGCATGGCACAAGAATGAGGTGCAATTAAGAATACTCATCTTCATCTTTAAGTGGCTAAGAAGAGAATTCTATTCATTAAGTGGCATTTCCTTATCGTAAACGAATAAATGTGCTTCTTTGTTATACCATCTAGAATAAAAGCACTGTTCTGCTTTCCACAGTATTGGGTAATGAGATGGAGTGCTGTACAAGCTCATCCATCACATTCAATGTCTGTATGTGACGATCATAGCACAGGACAACAGAGGGCTATTCATGCTGCTCACAACGGCTGGCCAAGCAGAAAATGGAGAGAAAGAGGTCTTTAGAAAATGTTGGTGATCTGTGTAAAACGACTGTGAGTGCGAGCCCCTGATGTCTCATTGACATTGACCTTCATAGTCCACCTGCATTTTCATTGGCTATTCTATGCAAAATTAAAACAGGTTTCACACACAGACACAATCGAGTGCTTTTTGCATCTGTATCCCTTTTAATATGTCATTGTACTCTCTTTCTCATTTTCAGTTTTAATGAGCTTTATTGGCATAGTGAATAATTGTACATTCCATTGCCAAAGCATTGCAGCTCAGCTGCGTACAAAAAAGATAGCACAAACACTCTCTCTTTAATTTAGAGAGCCATCACACTTTCTACTCATGTAAACATTAGTTAGGTTTGTTTAGCACAAAAAAAAGATATTTACAAAATGCTATACCGTTATTCATCAGGAGGAAAAATGGACCCAGTCAACAAATTTAAAATATAACAGAAAATTGATCAAAACCTAATATTTAATAAACTGTTTTTCTAACATTTCAAATCTGACAACTTGCTCAAAGCTGACATTGCATTGAAAACACAGTTTAATCTTAAACTCCATTATAGAGATGAAATTATACAGTTTAAATCTAATTCCATTATAGAGTTGACCTTGTCTGAATGTGGTTTTGTGATCACTTGTTTACCCAATAGCAACAGCAAAAATATGATGATATTATTACTTAGGAGGATATAATTCAAACACACACACACGCAAGCATGCACACACGCACACGCACACACACAGACACAGACACACACACACACAGGCACACACAGGCAGACACAGGCACAGACAAATACACACACACACACACACACATACAAAATCTAATTTAAGAGAGCTTGGAACTAAACGTTTGAAACCAACATACTGTACAGAACCACTGCTGAATGAACACACAATTTGCCTCAAAACGTTAAAATGACTCCACCAATGAATATATTTAAAATACTTTTCAACTAAATAACAGTTCATTTGAGTTTTAAATAAATGAATCAGAGAAATTATAGTTTACCACAAAGTGGTAGAAATCATTAGTGGATTTGTACTCAGTATTGTGCATGATAATGAAGCAAATCTCGCACAAAAGCATCATGATCTGCTAATGAGCTTCTGGGTAGCTGACAGATGCAGAAGTTGGGCAGATTATAGAAAATCGGTGAATCACTTTCGTCAGCTGTCAGTGGGGAAATTCAAGCCCTGAGAAATGCGTCTTCTGGACAGTTTAAGTGCAAAAGGGTTCGAGAACAAGTATAACTGATGGATCCGTCACAGCTGTCACTACAGACACACACTCACAGCCATACAGAAAGCATGTGGACAAACATCACAACACAATTTGCAAATCTCAATTTAACAAGTCTTTAACAGAGCACAATCTCTGTTTTCGAAACACAGGCATCCCTGTTGTCAAACAGAAACAGGTCTTTGTAGTTCATGGGGCAACTACTTAGATTGAATTTCACATTTTGCTTATAATCTCATGGTCCATAGGGAGTATGAAGTTCTCTGTGCATTTGGCTGTCTCAGCTTTTATGCTGTTGTTATTCTAAACTGGCCTGCTAAGTCACCCGTGACCGATTTATGACACGCAAGCTTGTCCCCTGTGGCACACACTGTACCTGTCAGTCCAGTAACATGGCAAGGGCTGGAAAGTTCAAAAATATATATTCCTTTTAGATTTGACAAACATGAACTGACGAGTCTGGGTAAGGTAAAATATACTTATAATCCACAAAAAGCAAAACCATCAGTGTAATAAAATCAAGACCGTTTGAATGTGCTTGTTTATTCAAAGCCTTGGACAGAGTATTTGTACTGTGAATTGATTTAGTTGGCTTTAGTAGTTTGTGAAGTAGGTTTGAGCTCACTTGCTTTGCCAATATTATCTATTTTTAAATAGCCTTCACTGTCATCATAATATTTGCACCATTTTAAAAATAATATTTACAGCACTCAAAACAACATCAAAGCTAGCATAATACTAATGATAATTACAAACATTTAATAAGATGCTGATTTTGTAACAAGAGATATTTATTCATAATTTTATAGAAACTGGGACACTGTGGCTTTGTTGTGCATAAGGTTAAAAAAAAAGCAAACATTTACAGACACAGCGGATTCTAATAACATGTATATTACATTATACTAGCCAAATCATCATATAGTAATCTTATCCTTAGAAATCTGTGGATTTGGGGAACAAGTTAAAGCCTGGCAATTTAAGAGCCATTGTTGAAAATCACTTCAGTCCCCATAAAGAGATCTTGTATGTGGAACTGCACAACCAAGCCGCTTCGAATCTGTCAGTGCATCTGTTTTTATGGAAAATCTCTTCAGAAAGAAAGACGCAAAGAAGTGCGTCTGCTGCCAAGGACAGGCACAGATCGGAACTGCAAGCGTGGAGACATTATCAGATTAGAACGGAGCAGGCAGAGGCAAGAGGTATAATATAGGTTACTGTTTTCTCTCGCTGAGAGAAAATGTCAGCCATGTCTGTAAAGTTGTCGACACGCATATTGGCTGATATGCGGCAACGCTCTTCTGTGTAGAGCTGAATTGGCCTGTTGACACTGAAAATGGGAATTTACTTTTTTGTGCGATGAGCTGAGTCACTACAAAGACATCTTTTAAATGACATTTTAGTATCATATAAAAAATCAGCACCACTCAGATCCTATTGAGAAGAAATCTCAAAGAGAAATGCATCAGACGCACAAGCTTAAAGAGCAAGCCTTATGAAAAGCCTTTTAACTTGTGTAAAAACTACTGTACTGTTCAGATCTTTAGGACCATCTTTAAAGAAGAAAAGGCCAAAAATGAAAGATATGAAATAAAAGCATAAATAATAAACACTGGCAGGTTTTTATCAATTTGGATCTTAGATATGTGTTGTTGACCGAGTCAAAAAGCACTAAAATATTTTTTTCGATATTATTTATTTCCAAACATTTTTCACAAAAGTTAGTATCCGTGTCTTGTCCCTAAATAATCCTCTGGCCACTGGTGTGGAATGAGTGGCGAGCCTGTCAGCCCCATGCTGTGGCTGATCCCTTCCCCACAAAGATGCAGGGCTGGTGGGACAGGGAGAGAGCGCAGGTGGGGAGCTGGAAGCGTCTCATCTCACTCAGAGAGAGGCAGGTTGGCTTAGCCAGCAGGAGCAGGGTTTAGCAAAACTTGCAAATGCCAGCCAACTACCTATTATTTCAGCCTCTCTTCCATTCTCACTCATATATTTTGTGAGTCAATTCACCCTTATTTATAGAGTTTAAGAGATGAAGTACAATGCTAAAACTAAGCACTATAGACTAACGCAAATGGTTCAAAATGCCTGTTCACATTTGAGCTTTTAAATAGACTATAAAACTACTTAAATGAAACAAATCCAAAAGTCCATGAAATAGACTCATTATGGAACTCATTTCATTTGAATTCTGTTCACAACAATGAACCATTATTTTCCTGTTTATCGCTGAAAAGCTGCTTTGAAACAATCTGTATTGTATAAAGCACTATATAAATAAACGTGACTTGACTTGACAATGTAAAATTACTTTGATGGCCAAAAAATATGATTTATTTAGCATTATTTATGATATATGATGATTTTGTTCTGCCAAAATATATTTTATGATGATATTCAAAGCAGAGCTTCAAAGCAGAAGTTTTAATTTAGCAATGGCCATGAGCCGTAAAAAGCTGCTTTCACACTGAATCCATGCCAAAAACCTTAGTGAAGATAACATCCAGGTTTTTGGCATGAGTGACAAGCACCCTTAATTATTGGCTAAACTAGGAGCTTGTGGAATATAATTCCTTCTGTCAGTCTCATTTATATGGAAAAAAGCTTTTAGCTATTGATTGCTCACAAGGCAATCGGAAAGATTTATAGCAATGATTAGCACAACTGTGTCATCAGTTTAATAGATGTTATGTGTCAAGAAATACTATTTTTTTAAAAACAGAACCCAAAAGGAGCAGATATAAAAATTGATAAGAAATGGGGTAAAGACAGAATCCTGTGGTACTCCACAGGGAAACAGAAATCAATAAAGAGAAGTTCCCATCAGATGTAATTATTGATGTTGACAATGGAAAATATAAATAAGAAGTTATTTAAGTAAGTGATTTCGGTAGGTGAGTTAGGGTAGGTCCTTTTCAGTGAAGTTAGCAATAGCATGCTAGCTAAGATCCCACCCTCCACTCACAGCGCTGTACAAACCCACGCCTCCTCCACAACACAGCAAACAGCAAGGAGTAAACCAAAGCAGCACGAGAGGTATGGCGTTAAACTACACCATGTCTCAAAGCACATAACATTATAATAATAATGAACATAAACAACTTACAGGGTACTGACCTATACCACATGACTGCTGCAGATTCTTTTCGGCGTTGATAGTGTTGCCATTGAAACTTTAAAATTCAAGCCACGGGTCTCTTCTAAATTACGGCAGTTATGGCGTGAATATGCAGCATCAGCTCATTGTTTTGGTTCAGGAGGAACTGTAAAATGTGTCTGTTCAGTTGCGGTGCCAGTCAGCAAATACATATTCTGACAGGCAGGACATCCTATTGTAGCCCTCGGGACGAGGTCTATGATTGGCCAAACATTTTATGGTCCTATGCCTTCCACAGATTATGTAAATACATATGAATACATTTAGACCACTTAACCTTCAACTTTCAACCAGCATAACGAAAAATGTTTTTGAGGCAAATCACCTACCCAGCCTTTAAGTGCTTTTTTTTTTTCGCTATAGTGCCGGAAAACCTTACGTACGCACAGATTAGAATTTAGAGTGTGCATATGCTAAAATCCACACAAATGTTCATATTTATAAAAAAAGTATTTGACGTGGAAAAGCAATTTTTGCCGCTCTCCATTCTCAAGTACAGCATTTGAAAGTTGACTGGTGATCTTTTATGTGTTAATGACATCAATTTGGCAGCGTTTACAAGGCGGAGGTCTTAAACAATTCAGCTGTGCACAATTTTAAGATCATTTATTATTTTTGGAAGAGAGGCGTATGCACTTTTTTTGTGTGTGTACAGTACATTTGTTTTCTAAATCACTCATGCGCACATTTGAGAAATGACCGTAAGATCGGACCGTTTCTATGCAACATTTTATGAATGAGGCCTCAGATCTTTAACCACTGCCAGCTTTTTAAGAAACCATCTTCGTCTAGTATTCTGACTATACAAATACATAATAGAACAGAGCTTGTCAACAGGTGACAACATGCCAAAAAATAACAGTGATGAGAGGCTGAACCCGCAGAGACACCCGGTTGTGAGAATCACCGAAACATACCGAATAACACCTGCAGTTCACTAGCTGACCATCATCACTAAACAGAACAGACAAGCTGAAGAAATAATGAAAACAAAACTGGACATGCTAGAAAGCTTATGCTTATCAAATGAGGTATAAACACAGATTATTAGGCAAAACAGCTTGCACTACAAACACAGCTGGATGTGCTGGGTTTTAAAAAGTCATAATGCTTAGCTTCCCCACACTGAATAGCCTAAATCACCCAAACAGCGTATTAAACTTTGGATAATGCAGAGCTATTCATTGCACATTGATAAGTTTCTTTAAAACTGACTAATGAAATGTCACCATAAATTAAACAACGTCCTGGGGAGAAAGAGAGAGAGACAGAGGAAACAATCTGTAGGGTTTTATGCAAAAGCAGGAGCTGACTCTTGGGTGAAATCTAAGCAAATCATTTTCACACTTGAGGCCCTTAAAATCTGAAATGTGAAGATGTGCATGCAAAACCAAGATTGGCAGCTTGCTGACATCCACAACACCTGAACCGCCACAGCATCACATTTGCGTATTTACAATACGAGGGGCTGTAGGTAGATTTATCAAACTCAAAACAGCTTCAGAAATGGAATGAGCCTTTTCTAAGCAATGTCACGTCTTTAATCCCAATCGAGTCAGCTACTGTTCAAAGGAATTTAAATGGTTCCTACTTTGAAGATAGATCCATTATAGACATCCATCCATTCTAAACCAAGGATATGGCTGGATAATCAAAGCCATACTCCAAGAGTGTCTTAATAGTGTTGCTTGCTTCAAAACAAATCTGACAGGCATATTTTTCTGTGCAATGGTTCCTTGGTGAAATATTGCATCCAAAAGTATTAAATACAGTTATAAATACACATTTTAAACACATTAACAAATAGGAACATTATTTAAACCCTTTGGTTGATTAATCAAGCTTGTCCATGTTTACTTAGATATAAACATAAACAAATTAGTTATAGATATGCATATAACCAAACCATATCTGAACATTAACAGAAAACATTTTTTTAAGTAAAAAAAAAAAAGAAGATATTTTATTTACTTTATTTTTCTGCACAAAAATGTTCATAAAAGAGAATATCCCCCAAAGGAGGTTTTGCCAGATTTAACACTTAAAAAAATGTCTCGAAAATGTAGCTATGCACGCAAGCACGCACTCAAAATCTCTAATGTTGCACACCTGATATGCATATATAATATCTGATTATTTGTATGAGACTGCCATTTAGTGTATGCACTATTCTATAACCTCATTAAAGTTTGACTCATTAAAAAAACTCATAATGTATTCATTGTATCTTTGCTCTCACTAATTTCCCTCACACAAACCTATGCTCTAAGTTAATACTGATCATTATTAATTCAATCAATTTTATAATCATTTGACGAGCCAGAGGCTAAGCAAATCTTAGCCAGACTCGGCTCAAGATGCGCTCTGCATTGCAATTAGTGCTGCAGAAATCATCGCCCAGTAGAGCTCATTTACATGTGCGGCTCTGAGGAGGATGGTCAGGGGATATTGGGATTGCAGCATGGAAAACCTTCAGTGTTGTGCCTAATCACGGTTTTCTGAAACAACACTGGCGGTATACCCAAGAGTGCTCGAGGCCCAGACCTGAGACTGAAACAGAAATGTTGCATAATCACTTGGCTTTGATTGCACTTTCCAAGATATTCTGCAGTTCATTAACCTATCCCTAAAAACTCCAGAGACATTTAGCTTAATAGAAAGGACATGGCGGTTTGTCTGGCCTGCTCCTATAACTAAAGAATAACAATAATTAGAGCCAAGCAAAAGAGAGATGTAGATCTACTTTTCTAATTTGCTCCCTATAGACATAACATTAGTATTAAGTGTGACAGGCTAGTCCTTCAGGTCATCTCGCCACTCAAAGTCCCTGCCTAACTCTAATGGCCAAACAAGAGAAGGTGAGGTGACATTTCCTACCGCCAAATTAATTTCTCATCCTGTCAATGTCCACTCTCCCAAGTGAAATCTTCATTTGGCACCATGCCTTTTTTTTAAAATAAGTGATGTGCAAGAATTTAAATCAGGTATCTTCATAACATTCACCAGAATTTTATGAATAGTGTGCATGTGATTATACTAGCAGCTGGATTCCGTGATATACGCCCACTATGACACAACCAGTGACACACATAATGAAGATAAATGATGCATGATAATGTGTTATCTAGAGGACTAATGTAGGAAGTGTGTGATTATCCAATGACAGCAGACTTTCCTGTACTGCCACTGGGATAAATTAGACACATGTGTGGATGTCAATATGTGGAAACAGTCAGAGAGTGTGTCAGAGAGTGTATTCGAGGCTCTTCTGACTGGCAAATGAACCATGGTACCATCTGTTAAATCAACAATAGAAAACATAAATAATTATTTGGCCATCCATTATCCGAGTCCCAGTCCCCATGTCTTGGACATACATACATTACCAGTCGAAAGTTTTAAATAATTACGATTGATGAAAAAAGGATGCATTTATTTGATCAAAAATACTGAAAAAATACTGTAAAAAAAATAAAATGATGTCCTGTGATGACACTGATTAATTTCACACGATATGCCTGTGACAAGCAGGGTGTAGTGAGAGCCGTGAGGGAACGGCATGAGGCCGGTGAGGCGAGTGATAATGAGCGTCAGCTACGCACTGCACCGGTCTCGTATCTCACGGTAAAGACTAGAAGGGATACAGCTACGACCACTGGGTATGCGTCATTTAATATTTATCTATTTAATTTAATTACTGTTTTTATAGTATTGTAAGGGTAGGTTTAGGATTGGCTCAGTGTAGTTGTTAATAAAACACAAACACAATTTTATAAGTAGCACACTTAATTTACTGTTATTTATCCTGAGGTTTTGCCTCACTTCTGGCCATAGCTGTATCTCTTCTAGACACAACCATCTCTCACGAAGGAGTTCCGGAAGCATAATAGGGGAGCGACAACAGTGAAGGGCGAGAGTGGACCAGGCCTGGATTTTATGTTGTTGTTTTATTATTTTTGTGTGGCCGGCAGTCGCCATGAGGAACTGCCTCCACTTTACTTTCGTTTTGTTGTTTGTCTTTTTAATGTTTATTAAACTTTATTTAACATTCGCCGGTTCCCGCCTCCTTCTTCCCGTACTTACGAACTGCGTTACAATACCACATATATGGTATTCCAAACTTTTGACCGGTACACCAGTAGTGTATATACCAGTGTGTACAAATATTCATGTGTTTACAGAATTTCATTTCACCACTTTCGGCTAAATTCCCTGCATGATACCTGCATCAATTGCTTTATCAGAATAAATGGGAACAAACTTTTACAAGGTTAGAATGAAAAAGTGCCGTGTGAATTGATGCTGTGCTGATGAAGGGGGCAGATGTTGAATAGTTTGCTAATGTCAGAGGGAGAAACGGTGGCGACGTGTGCCAAGGTACACGGCATTAGGAACAGATACAGGTATATTTCCAGCCTGGGCACAAGGAGTTGGAACATGCTGAAGTGGACTTGGCACTTGTGCCAGTGAACAGATGTTAATCCAGGACAGATAATTACATCAGTGAGGGAACAGACATTTTTCCACTTAATTTCCGTCTTTTAAAAAGTGTGACTACTCCCAGAGGAACTTGCTGACAGAACGCCCCCAGACCTGTTTCCTGGGAAGGAGCCCAGGGAGGCTAGCGTGCTGTCTAATAGGTGGGCTTCGCTGCGCTCTTCATCTCAGCGGGAGAGGGTGGGGGGAGCGCAGCATGTAGAAGATGGTCCTGTAAAATGTCTCTCTTTGTTCTGCTTTAACACCTCCAAAGATACAAAAGTGCTTGTAAGTGCCAGTAATGCAATAACACAGATTTATTTTGTCAGATAATTAAATTGTTTCATAGTGGGAGGCTGCCAGAGTTTTGAAATTGAAGCATTTGTTGTTTCTTTTACTTCAAATAAAAATGATTATCTGACTTCAAATGAAAATAGATGTAGCTACGTTTTCTCTAATATCATTTTAATTACCCATTAATATAATAAATCACAAAAGTCTTTACGCTTTATGTTTTGTCTTCTATAAACATTGATAAACTTTGACAATGATATTATTTCAAGAAGCTTAAAAGCAGTATACTGCCAAAGAAAACAGAATAAAGAAATCATGTTGTCTAAATAAAACATGTATGACTTCAGAGAGAATGTCATAAAGGTTTGGAACGTGAAGATGAGTAAAAGATAACAGAATTTTCAATTTTGCCTGAACTATTCATGTAATTAATTTCATATGTGAAGTCATGAACATAAATATATGATAAAACACAAACACACCGAATTAAATGTGCATCTAAATGCTCTTATTAGTAATGAATTCATTTCCTTTGTTCACGGTAGTAGTGGGATCTACAGAGCAATGCTTAAGCCTTAAAACAGTCATCTCGAATATTAAATACGACGCGTCACACGCGTTCTTCTTGGTTGCATCAAGATAGTGTACTGCCAGTCTGCTTAGGAAATATTTTGCAACTTTGTTTGTTCAACATTAAATTACATTAAAAGTACAGTTGGTGACTTCACAGGTTTTATGATAGCAGACAAGGACTGCGGAACTGCATTAGGGAAATGTACAGTCCTAAAGACATTAGGAAAACCTCTGAATAAAACTCTGATCCAGGTAAACAAACCTGCATTGACTGTCACTGATGACAGAGACCTTTCATGACCTTGCCCAAGCATCTGGTGACCACGAATCCCAGATAACACCTCATCTAGATAGCAAATGTCCTTCATAAACGTCCTCCCTCGTACTGTAAATGGAGGCTAAGTGTCAAAGAAATATACGGCGATGATACTCAGGGCTCATATATCTTTGTAAACAGCATCTTTCTATCTAATTTACGGCAATAAAACCCTTCCCGGGAGGAGGTTGGAGAGGAGGTGATGTTTATGTTTTTTTTCCCCCTTTTCTTTTACTCAGCGACCAGAGCTAAACTCATTTTAAACTGCCACTTTATTGATTTCCTCTGTGCTGTGACCTGACTCAGTGGTCACTCTGGTTCCACTACATGGCTATGGATGTTATTTGACTAGCCATTTACATCACTCTGATTAAAGCACGCAGAGAGATTTCATTCTCCTTCCGTGCCTTTATCTAACCTGTGAAGGTGGACTGATGCTGAAATAAGCTTCGCAATGGAGAATAATTAAGTGCAGTCCCTCTCTCTCTGAGGGAAATGAAGTGTACAGTATTGAACTGTGTTGATGACGGAATAGCTTCAACCGATTGATTAGGGTGAGAACTTAGTTTAATGCCCTTGGAAAGTGCAGCAGGTAATCCATTGGGTTATTTATCTGTGAAGGGCCACAGAGTTCTGAGCCAAAACGGCAGATCTCTTGGGAAATCCCATTATGGTGAGAGTGTTAGTCACCACACGTGTCACCGGGCAATGAAACGATTTCACCCCTAATACGCTGTAACCCATTTCTCCCCTGACCTCAGGTATTATGCCGTTTGACCCCGTGTGGGATAGAGGTGAATTGGCCTGAGATTTGTTTCCTAATGGAATTCATTTTAGGGTTACTTATCGCCTGTTGAAACAGAGTCAGGATACAAGCACACAGGTGATTGTCAGTGGCCCGCTCAGCCGGGGTGTCACAAGAATGCTTTGCTTCATCATGACTGGGAGGATCGCCGCCAGGGAACCAGGACAGCAAAATAGATTGTGTTTTCAGAGCTCAACACAACAATGACAGGAAATAATGAATGCCATAACAATGCTATTGCAAGATACCTTTTCCTTCCAAACATTTTGTAAGTTGCTGGGAAAAAAATTGACTTCAGCCTGACACTATTTTTGATATCATTAAAATGATGGAAGTTCCCCAGCTGAAGCCCCCAGTCTGACTAGTCACAAACAGAGAGCTATGACAAATTCATTTAATAGGGGTGCAGGTGGCAGAGGGAGGGCTGACGATTGAGAACTGAGCTCCCCTGCTGCCTGATGTTGATACTCCATGTCAGGTTGGTCCATTTATACAATAATACAATGTGTGTGTGCACATATATAAATCTGACTGACTGTTTTATTATTTACATAAATGGAGGGGATTGACAAAAAACACTGGAACCACCAAGCAGCCAAAGATGAGGTTGGTAGAGGCAGTTTAAGCAAGTTTAATCACTATTACAAACCCAGCTGCAGAGGTGAGACACCCTTGCTTGATTGGCAATTAGCATTTAGATCAGATATAAAAGAGATCTGACAAGTGCCAGTCTGATGAGGGGCTTTTAAGCCACAGGCGAGTAATAGTTGAACTCCAGGCCAAACAGCCTCAAAAACAGCAAAGTTATTTAACGTTTGGAACAATCTCAGCAGCAATGAGAGCATATGCCAAACATGAACAAACTGCACTGGCAAAAGAAATCACTGCAAGTCTAAGCTCACTAATATGAACAGATGACGATTTAACAGAATAGGTGCTAAATGGCATGCATGTACAGCCTCATAAATTACCACAGAATTGCATCAACACTTCTGTGAACCAGTCACAACAAAATGTGAATGTCAGCAGCTTCCCAAAACTAAAATTGTTGGCAGTACATTGATAAACCACTTGGACAAAATATGGACCAAATGGCAAACTGTTAAAACAAGGTGGGTATCAGTAATGGCATGGGTTGCCACCTCATGGGAGCCATTAGGTCCAGCGATTGCGGTGCGGTTGTATAACAGCCAAAGAATACAAGAGCAGGTGTATTCAGTGCTGCAAATGCTGCAGTACTCCATGATATTCCTGTATTGCAAGGTGATTATCTCAACATACATACCCTGCATTCAGACACAACAACATCAGACCTATTTGGGAAGTAGCAGAGTTGGGTATTAATGAAAGTGAAAGTAACATATGAAGACCATAGCGTTTGGGGGTTAGGTGCCTTGCTCAATGACCACAGTCATTTCCTGCTGGTATTTAGAATCAAACCTGAAACTTTCGGCTTACCAGTCTGACTCTCTAACCATTAGGCCATGACTACCCTAACGATGTCTAATGTATGTCAAAGACGTAACCATGTCTTGAACATGGGGAGCTGGGGGGGGGGGGGGGGTGATTGGGAGCCTAATGTATTATTTAATGAATCAAAATACAATCAATATTGTAAATGTACTATTATCATTATAGCAGTTTGAAATACCTTTTCTATTTTAGACATGCAAAATGATGTTTTTTTATTGTGCTGAATTGGCACTCAAACTTTTCATTTTGCACCATTATAAAATAAACAAATATTTGATGGTAAACATTTGGAAAAGAGAATTACGGAATTATAAATTGGACCTGTTGTGGGCACAGTTTGATTGTAAGTAGTAATAAATAACCTGAAATGCTGCAGAAATCATAATATTTTCAGAAGCTAAGTGGGCAATAAGAGCAGGCAGAAAATAATGGCGAGGGACTGTGTCATGCTCTCTTCGATGTCCTATATGTATTATTGGGTGTACCCTCTACATCTTGAGAGCACTTTCATCCACAACAAGACTAAATGATGTCAGCCTGCTCTTCTCCTGTGGCCTGTAGACGGGAATTAAGAGCATGTCGTTTCAAAAGAATTAAGGGCCCTGCAGCACTGACCTGATTGGTGACATTCCAGAGTTATTAAAATACTCCTTTGAAAAATGTAGATGGAAAAAAAAAGAAACATCTTTTCCCTGAATAGATCATGGACGTTAAGAGGTGAGAGTGTGACGGTTATGGATGTGTCTTTGTATGTAAACTCTGACTCATATTCAGGTGTCAAAAGGAACAGCAGGAAATGAATCGCTCCATTATATGTGCCATAGATCATATAAAGTCCAATCAAGATTTCAGCATACGAGTGATATTTGAAGCATGAAAGTGACAGATATTGGTAAGCATGCATATTAGCATTGACACTTGAATAGCAAGCAACCAAACAGGACAATCTCTTGCCATAACAATATCAGCATTTGCCACCCATCTAACCTGCATTATGACATATGAGAGAACCACTGCTCAATGACTAGATGATACAAAAGCAAATAAGGGGAGAGTGTCTGCTTTGTCAGAAAACACCATTCCGTGGAGTCCATGCAATCTGGCGTGTCAGTAGAAATATGTTAGACTGGCATGTGGCATTTTCCTGCTCTGTTTACTCCGCCTAAAAATCAATAGAGCACCATTGTTAATAAGCGTGCAATGAAAATCAGTTTGGTGCCCACAACTGAGCTCAGGTTGTCAATTCAACAAGTTGCATTTTATATGTTGTTGTTTGGGGCTTTTGTGGTTGTTTGAGTGTGTAACACATTAGTGGCTTTTCCACTGTGGGGCCAGCACGAGCCAGGGCTTACAATGCGGCAGGCAAGGCCAATAGCCTCGTATCTCGAGCTGCGAGGCCAAAATCAAGCTGCGTTTCTATTGTCGGGCCAGTAGCCCGACGGCGCTTTCAGTAAGACCTGCCCTTAACACACCTCTGCAAAACAACATCACACAACTCTGTGATTTCACCAGCATGGGGGTAGCTGAATAAAATTTTAGATAGCAAAAAGAACATGACAGAAGTGAACGTTTGGTCTTTGCTTAAAGACTTAATATTCCAACATCGATATTTAACCAAGGATTTACAAAAAAAGTACTGTTACAGTGACAGTAATTTATTAATTTGTGACAGGAGTGCATATCAGTTATTCTGAATCAAACTGGTATTCACCATTATGTCATATTAAAAAAATCGTGCCTGCTTCCATTTATTTGTGTTCACGGGAAGGCACAGAACAACTCCTTAAGGCCTGTAAGTCCAAAGGCTTAAACATTTTGAAATATTTATATATGCCATATCATATATCTCATGTTGACATCACATTTCTATAGAAAGAAAGAGCATTTCCATGAATTTTCCATGATGCAATTTGAAGAGTTTTGAGCAATCTCTCCTGTCTCAATATACTGTTGTCCAGAGCAACAGAGGGAGCTCACGAGCAGAAGCCAAGAGTTATACGAGTAATCTGACATATGCAGATACATTAGTTCGGTATCAACAAAGTCACAGGGAAGAGACAGATGAAACTCGAAACCGAATAAATACACAATTATAATCATATATATTAAGTTCCTTAAGCTGTCTGTATATTTTCCATAATCATATGTGGATTTATTATGGCAATGGTTAGCATAAGTAGCATCACATATATCAATGCTACTTATGATCTTAATCCCCAATGATCTTAATCCCCATCGGATCGCAATCTGAAGTTATTTCAAACAATCGTTGGTGTCAGAAAGTGAGTTGAGAAAAATTGTTTTAAATGGCTTAATGTTAAGGTTAGCCAGTAGCCTTCTATGATAACATGGGAAATGAGTAGCGCTGTTGACCCTCTACATACTCAGATAAACTCTACCTTTGTTCATGACCACTCCTCAAGCCCCAATAGCGGAAACATGCCATTATTGCCTTGTAAAAGTGCACCGGGTCAACTTACTTGACCCTTTTCACTTATATAAGCACTACCACACACACAGGGAGGAAAAAGCCTTTCAGGTAACTGAATAAGTATCTCTGCATCACTGAAATGCAGCAATAGGGATGTACTGACACACACGATAGGTACAAGGACTCCTTATTTTCTTCAAATTCAAATTTTGAATGTCAAAACAAAAACAGGAAGCATTCGTCTAGATTTGTCCCACTTATGTGAGTCTGCCGCACTCTTGTAAAGATTATCCTCTTATCTGTCCCCAACAGACTAATAAAGGCCTTAAGGGAGACCACATCTACTTTACAAACTCACAATATACAATTAACCAATGCAACTTTGGCTGAACACAACATGTACATAATTAACCAGTGTAGGAGGAGACCAAAGCAGACAAGCATTAGAAATAAATGGCCATCGTGCCTAAGTGTGGTCACACAAATGAAGTCATTTACAGTTATTACGGGCCTGGTACTAATTAGAGATAAAATGAAGGGTGAGTTGTAAACCCAAGTATCCACTCTTCTATTCAAGAGAGCCTCAGTCAGTCCTGTGCCTGAGCCTAACATTTTAATCAGTGCACCTCCAGTGCACAAGACTAGTCCCCTCGTTGATTATTGCAATTCAATTTAGCATATTAATTATAGGCAGTGCCAAAGGGTATGTTCTATTTTAGCTGGGTTAAAGCTGATGAGCCTTTTTCCCCTCTAAAATATGTTTTCTTATCTGGCACCTCTTTAGCACATGTTTACATTGTATTGTACTCTGGGATGGAGTTATCTCAACAGTAACTATAATTTGAATCACGTTGCCCCAGGACCTTAGTGTAAATTAGTGGCCATCACATTGGGAATATATCCCAAGTTATCCTCCAAAAAATGGATGGTAATATCAGTGATGTGCTGCAGGGCTGGGTGAGAGATGTGAAGTTCTTGTAGTATTACTAGTGTTGAGTTTGAAGAGCTTCTCATTTGAAAAAGTGACGTAACAAAGACAAAGTAGAAAATTTATGGACGTAATTTAGGGTGACCCTTTCTTTTGTTCCTTTTATTATTGCAATCAGAGCAGTATTTAGCATTAAACGTAGTCAAGCTTTAATTTACAGTACATATAACTAGCAAATAAAAACTAAAAAAAAAGGGGGTCAGAAAACAAGCATTTAAGGAAATATTTACATACAAATATGATGTCCAATGGACTTTATTTTTTGCAGAGACTCGAATGAACCAGGGAGTCATTTTGAATTGCTTGATTTTAATGAACTGATTTAACCAATTAACTAATGCACCAAAATGAACCTTTACAAAAAAGAAAACAGTATTGAAAAAAGGGGGGGGGTTAGGTTAGTAGTGCTGCTACTTTCAGTTAATAATCCCCCGGCACTGATGTTCCTAGTTTAGATGTGTGGAACACATTAAAACATTCTGTCTCACCTACATTCACCTTTCTAATCCCCAAACAGAAAAGTCAAACGAAGCATTTTTAAAAGTGTCAGATAGTAGGTGACAGAGTAACAAAATTATGTTAAACAGAGAAGTGTGCATTTCTGACGGTGATGAAGTGAACACACCTGGCGCGGCTCTCCTTGTGTTTGCGTAGAACTTCCTTCACCACTTTCCCCTGGCATGCTTGTCACATCCCCACACAGTGGCAGATGGGGCCTGCTTTTTATGTACTAATCAAGGAGGAATTCGTTCCCTCACAGACATGTCACCCATGACCCCTGCGTCTATTCACATTAATTATTCATCCTCAGTGAGGTGAATGCTGCCAAGGGTGGGCCGACAGAGGAGAGGAGGGAGAAACAGAGGCCGGTGAAAGAGAGAGATCACTCAGTTCTAGTCGTCACCCTAAAGTACTGCTAACCTCAGCGTGTCCGCCCACTCGCCCCTCTCCCTGCAGGACCGTCGTGAGGGTCATTACGTGTCAAAATCACCTGAGAGAGACATATGAGTGTTAGTGGTTGAGGTGCATTGGTAATTGGGAGAAAAAAAGGCTCAGCACGAAAGAAAAATAATTCTAAAAGTCACTTTAAAGTCAATGTCCATTCAAACCAGTCTTTTGCTTCCTACATTTAAGCAATGTATATAAATAAAATAAACATGGGTTGTTTTTATGCTCTCAAAAAAGGAGCAGAAAACCTGAAAGCTCTTGTGAATATAAAAGTAAATTACAGACTAATGCAAAATATTGTGCCACCTTAGAGTCCTTCTTTGAAACAAGTGCCTTTTGCAGTTTGACAAGGTGATTTATAAAGTGCAAATTTGAATGACTCTTTAAATATTCTGTCAGACTAAAAAAAGGTAATAAATTGTATAGTGTTCAAAGAAGTCAAACCACAAGTTTCTGATATTTCTACAGTTATTCACTTTTAAAAGGGGTAGGTAGTTGGAATATTGAAAAAAAGTAAATTTCTTTAAAAAGGGGAAAAATATCAGGCAGATCCCCTTGAGACAAAACCTCAGTGTTTTTAAAATACTTTGTCAACTAAAATGTAAAATATATAATAACAATAAAGACAAAATTTTAAACAGGCAGATTTGCAGACCGAATTTGTTATATTAAAGGATTCGTTTATGTGTTGTATACAGCGAGTAAAATAAGTATTGAATACGTTAACATTTTTTTTATTATACATAGTTCCAATGCAGCAATTCACATTAAATATTGACCAGATGTAGCTCTATATATCAATACAAATAAGGAAATCATAATACTGCAATCCATAAAAAGTTATGTGTAATAAAGTGAAACGACATGGGGGAAAAAAGTATTGAACACACTAACTGAAATTGTATTTAATAGTTTGTAGAAAAGTCTTTTTTCCTGTACGACCAAACTTTAAATCTTGAATACTTTAGGGGTCTCTCTTGTGAATTTTGATCTTCAGTTCCTTCAACAAATGCTCTGTTGGGTTTGGGCCTGATTTACTGGGACATTCTAACAACTTTATTTTCTTCCTCTGGAACCAATTCAAACTCTCCTTTGTAGTGTGTTTTGGATTGTTGTCCTAGTTGGAAGTCCAACAAAGTGTCATCTTCATCAACCTGGTGGATGGCAACAAATTCATCTCAAAAAATGCCCAATACATGGCTCCATTCATCTTCCCTTCAATAACACTGATTCTGACAATACCATGAGTAGAGAAACAGCCCCAAACCATGATGCTTTCACCTCGAAAACATCACTGTTGGTGGGGTATTTTTAGGGTCATATTCACAGCTATTTCTCATCCAGACACGGCATGTGGTACTGTTGCCAAAAGTTACATTTTTGTCTCATCTGACCACATTAAATTCTCCCAGTAGTTCAGACTTTGAGCTTCAACATGCCCTTTCTTCAATAACAGAGCTTTCTGTGGTGAGTGTGCATAGAGGCTGTGTCGGTGGAGTGCTTTTCCTATTGTTTTCTCTGTGACTGTGTGACTGTGCCTGCTGCCTCCAAGTCAAGTCTGAGAGCTCCATTGTTCTAGGGCTACACTTTTGACTTACCTTCTGACTCCTTGATCAGAAATCTTGAGAGGAGATCCTTTACATGGCCAGTTGATGGTGAAATGATGTTCCTTTCTGTTGTGGAAAATGGCCCCAATGGTGCTTACAGGAACACCTAGGAATTGGAAAATCCATCTGTAACTAGTACCGTTGTTATCTATGGTAACAATCTTGTAGTCTTGGGAGAGCTCTTTGCATCTACCCATCATGAGATGTCCAATACTTGCATTCAGAGGTGAGTAGGCCTTTTTTTTCTATCCTAACAACATGCACTAACCCAACTGATTCTAGTTTGCACAGATAGGAGGGTTTTCTTGCCTTGCCTTGCCTTGGTGTACTGCTTTTTATTATCATTTCACTATATCTTGTCATTTCAGCTTATTACACATAACTTTTTTATGGATTGCAGTATTATGATTTCCTTATTTGTACTGATTTCTTGAGATAATACCAACGTCTGGTCAAAATTTTATGTGAATTGCTGCACTGGAACTTTGTATAATAAAAAAAAAAATTAACGTATTCAATACTTATTTTATCCGCTGTATATACAACTCAAACTTTTTTGGTAACACTTAAATATAATGGTCCATCATTAATGGAAGGTAACTATGCAGGAACTAATGCAGGATAAATGAGTAGTAGGACTATAACACTTCAGCTACTACTATTGACTGATTTGCAAGTAAGATGATCTAATCCGTGCATAATATGAAATTTAGGACTGAGATAGTTCCTTAATAGGTAATCAATATTTACTGAATGAGGAATTAAGAGCCATTAATTATGACACATGATAAAGAATTACTAATTTATTACTAATCACAGCAACAACTTGTGCCTGAGATGTAAGCAATTACCTTTTTCCTTTGAAAATGTTTTTCACTTTAAAATAGTGGTCCAAATCAATATAGTTCATGTAGAGTTTCTAGGTAGCACTTGAATAATTAGTGATACATTTTATGAACATATTCAGAGTAAAAAAGACTTAGGGCCCTATTTAAACTATCTAAACACATGGTCTAAAGCCCACAGCGCAAATGCATTTAGGACGTGTCCAAATCCACGTTTTGGCCGTAACGTGCGAAAAACCAATCATGGTCTCATCTCTCATTCCTATTAAAAGCCATTCGCGTGTTGTGCACCTCGTTTTCAGATCAGCACGCACATGGGCGTGCAAATGGGCGCAAATGCATGTGCTATTTAAACACAGTGGCGCAGGATGTGAAAACGATCACTGTTTTGTGCTGAAACTAACAAAAAAACACTTGTATGATGGGGCCTTTAATGTTAATTTTGTGATTGATAATCAATTGGTAATTCTTTGAAATATGTCACAGTTGATATTTATTAATGACTAATCTCATTCAGCAATCATTGATTACTTAAGGAACTAGCTAAATGTGATATTGCTTACTGATTAGTTGAAGTGAAACAGCTGAAGTGTTTATATAGGACAACTCATTTGTCCCGTTACCTATTAATAACATTGACAGACCATTTTTCTAAAATGTTTTTTTAGTTGTCTTTAGCTATTTGTTGTTACAGACACACTGTTTGAGGACATAAAGTATGTTCTGGATATCCAGGAGCACCAGAAGTATTTTATTGTTCCAGTGCTGCAAGAAACACCCAGCAGACAACACACTGTATGACCTGTAGAGAGATGTTAACTATAGAAACTTCCTCATTCATCAACGTTACAGGTTTCTCTCTATTCCTCCCTGGTTGAGGGTCTAATTCACTCCTCTGCAGCTAGTGAAATTGTAAATTGATCCTGATTGTTTACTACACACAAGGAAAGGGGATGGACGTTTTGTAAAGTAGTCTACATTATTACACTGGTTACGGCGGCGAAACGACATGCTAGCACTTTTCATATGGCGCAAATTGCACATTGCTCTTGTTGTAGCTGGATAATTTATTTAGCTTCGCTGATAGGCCTCACTCAGATCATTAGGAAACCATTTCCATTTTGCTTTTTGGCCCATTAGTGGCCACTGGAACACAAGGCCAATGTAATACCCAGTCTGCAATGCAATATCATCTACATTCTGTTTACAATGATATACCAGTACACGAAGAGTGCTAATGTCCGATTAAAATTATATATAATATGTGGGGCGTGTTATACTGAAAACAATCGTCTGCCAAGTTCACCTCCTATTTCCAGTTGAACTCTTGACATTGCTGTGGATTGCTGTCATTACGGTGTTTATTGGACTTTGTGTGCCCTTCTCCTCACAATTTAAAAGATGGAAATAGGAGTGTGCATGCTCCACTGAGCTTCCACCAAGTGACTTTCAGCTACCTTGCAGAAGGTGGGCAAACCAGTGGGGAGTGGGCCATTACGGCAATGTTGTGGTTCATTTGAGTGGCGCGCACTGTGAGAGAAAAACATGATCTCTCTAAGTGGCCAGGGAATTCTGAGTAGCGGGGTCACCGGGGAGGAGTCGCCCGTAAATTACAACTAATTACTGCTTCTATTGAGTCGAATTCGGCACAACCCTGCCATCACCACACAGACGTGGGAGTGACATTGCACTCCAGCTTCCTTGTGTTACCTCTCTACGGGCGTGCTGGGCACAGGCAATGCCGCCTGGATACTGTGATATTCTCGTTCACCTTCAGAGCCAAGAGGAGAGAGAAAGGTGCAACAACATATGGACCACGCTTCTAAGAATAAAGCGGTGACAAAATGGAGACGGTGAAACATTGCACTCATATAACAGAATGTTTGTCTGAATAATGCGAAGCCGAGAGGATAGCAGGTGTGGTAATATAATGCTATATAATTAGTAGCTGCAATACACAATTCACAGCGCACACTATGCGGTATTTTATTTACGTGAACAGAAAGAGGAATATCAACATTCCAACTCGTTTATACATAATGCACATGCAATGTAAAATCAGTATGCAGTTAAAAAAAACAAACATATTACAAAAACATAATCTTGTTTTTTTTTTAGTACATCCTCATTAAACTCTTTGACACATATATGCATTTATTCCAGTAGTAACTGAACTTGCACACAAAATATAAAAGATTAAAAAGATTGAAAAGATTAGTTTGTCGACAAAAACCTGCCAGTTCTTTGGTATCCCAGCATTATATGCAAATTTAATAAAATAGTTTGTGTAAATAAAGTAATTATTTTGTCTTGCGGAATATATATTCATACTAATCAATAGTGTAACACTGGCATTCTGATTATATTTATATATTTATATATATATAATGAGTTAATTAACAAAATATTTAAGATTTAACAAAATAAGAACCTTTGTAATGATAAACATCTTACAGATTACAGATTCTACAGTGCACAATTAATTCCAATATCAAGGATAAACTTTCATGGCAGTATTGATTTTGTAAACTCAGCTCATTTTTATAAATAACTGGCACATAACGTTATTGAGGTAAAGGTCACTTCTTGAACGGGTAAACGCAATTTCCTGTAATGTGTGAACAAAATGCCGTCCAAATATGTCTTTAAGGTTGTAGCCACAGTGTTTTATCTTACAAAAAAGCAGTTCAGTGTTGCATGCACCACAATGAAATGAAAGCAAACACAGCCATGGACACCCACAAAAGTGTCTCTGGTGTTATGTTGTAAGTCTGCTGCAACTCCCCTGTCCCCACTTTCAACTATGGAAAAAAAAATCAGAGTCCATAAAGGGCAGCGGCATCAAAATAAAAGAGAAATCAAAAAACAGAAACATCCTGCGTATAAGCCTGTGCAAGAGCAGAAAATCTCAATACTTCTTGTGTTCCTCATGAATGATTCCCAGCTCACCATTTCTACAAAATAATGCATCACACGCGAAAAAGAACTCAGGCTGCATGAGGGGATGGAACTTTTTAGATGTGTTTACATGCTGCAGAAAAGAGAAAACCCACAAGCTATAGGCGGTGGATCAGACAGAAAAAGAGGGAGCTGTGAAAACACTGAGAGGGAGAGTGAGGATGTGAAGTTCAGGAAAAACGTCCAGTGTGTGGGAATGTGTGACAGCTTTATACAAATCACACTAAATAGGACGTATGAATGATAGTGGAAAAGGAAACAATGAGATTTAAGGGTACAAGGGCCAAGCATCAACATCATTTAACATCACAACTTGGCCTAGTCTGAAGCATATTTTGATTTTCCACCAATGTTGAGGAAGCTTGAAACTGTAGCTTTCTCACTAATCGTTATTTAACTACAGTCAAGCTACCTGTTTGAAAAAGTTGTTAGCTACAATACAAACTACAGGTATAACTACTCTTGCCAGAAAACTTCAACCAATAAACAATGCCATTTAATAAAGCATCACTATCTGATGATACTATATAATTCCTCAATCAGAGCATTTATCTGGCATAAAAAAAAAAAGTTTTAAAATTTGTTTAAATTTTACAATAAATACAACTAATTTGCCTACATAGAAAACACTACTTTTAAAACTTGAAAACATAAAATGAGTTTAAAACATAACAGCATTTATCTAAATATTTTGCTTTAACAAAATAGCAGGGACTTAAACGACACCTATTACGCTTTTTTAAAAAAAAAATGTTTTTAGTTATTATCATTTTACCTTTCATTTAGTGTGTGATATCGCAATTTGTGCATTTAAACAACCTGCATAGGTATAAAGCACAAAGTCAATGCCAAAGGGAGTTACTGTAAGCTCTCCAGAATTTTTTATTTGTAGTCTTGCCATTATTTACGTGACTCAGATTACCATGTTAAATATTTGCATAATAAACACTTACTGGTAGATTTGGCCCAGTGTAAGTGATTTTGCTAAATCAAGGAGACAAACAACGACAACAACAAAAACATTATATGGTCTTATAACCGTGGACATAACAGTGTTAAAGCTACGGTAACCCTGTCATAGATATAACACTGTTAACAGCTGCTCATGAAGCCTCGGGAGCTGAAGCCTGATTATGGTAAGCCCGTTTTCATTTCGGACACAAGCGGTTTGGTCAGTCACAATGGACTGCAGCTGACCAATCAGAGCAGAATGGCCTCTTTGGGAAAGCAGGCTTTTAAGAGACAGGAAATAAAACTGAGCATTTTAGACTGAGGGTAAAAAAAGGTGCTGCAACAATGTACAGTAAAAAAAAAACAAAAAAAAAACATATTAAAAACAACAACACCATTTTTTTTTACTTTAAATCTAATAAAAGTATTCTAGCAGACCACAAAAATAAAATTATGAACTTGTAAATGAGCATTACATATTTAATGAATTAATTGAATCATTGTTAAGAACTCTGCGAACAAACCGATTCACTAAAACAAATCACTCTGCTGCATATTAGAAAATGAACTGGCTAAAGTGAATTTGCTTTCCGCCTCAGCTCGCTCTGCTGTAAAGCTGCAGGTGCAATAAAATGTAAAAAAAAAAAAAAAGTGATTATTAGCATTATTAAGGAGTATTTTGAAACAAAAGTAGTGGGTCGTTAATGGAAAAGATAGGCTGAAACACTAAATGTAATTAAGGCCTTAGCGTCTCCCCAACTCTGATTTCCACCAGTTTGCTCTGTCTGAGCACGTCTCAGTATAGCACTTCACAAAGCCATTTTCACACTGAGCCCGGCGCTGCCCTGTTCTCCAGCAGAGGTCAACAGCCACACCCACCTGTATCTTAGCATCACATCTCAGCCTCAGTGCAGCCCAGCAACAGGCCAACTCTGTCCTTCTCTAAAACCCAGCAGCCCTCAGGCTTTCGCTCTCTGTCCGTCTCTATTTTCTTACTCTTTACATCTCCCTCAGAGAGAAGCTAAATGTGTCAGGAAACAACCAGAATACAAATAAAGCAGAGACCGAAATATAGAAACAGGACAACATGGCAACAGACAGAAAATGCAGGAGAAAAAGAGGGGTAGGGAATATTGAATGAGAAATGAGACTGATGTTCAGGTGGAAAAGAGGGATAATAGAAGAGAGATGGGGATGAGGGAGTGGAGGCCAGAGCTGATATCCTCCAGCGCAGTCAGCAAGCAAACAGACAGGACAGACATTAACACCTGGTAGGCTGCAGCTTTACTAAAGCCTCTTAGCAGAGCGTGTGTTTAGCTTCCAGAGTATTTCATGTGTATCTGCATAACAGAGGGGCTCACCCCTAACGAAAAACTGCTGCAAACCCACCCAGCCAAGGTGAGGCAGGCCTGCAGCCAGGCTATGTCATTACAGTCTGCTAAGTGTTAGTTTGGTGGAGAAAGCGGGTAATTATCTCATTGCCACACTACTGCTGCCTAGAACAAAGAACAAACACACACTGTGGTTAATATTTTAAAGTCAACATGACATCACCCACAGCCAATTTCATTTCCGTAATGCGAACAGTTCTGTAATCAGAAACTGATTATTCAACATGAAAAACACATGGGGCAGGACCGAGAGGTTTTTTGGCTGGGATGTTGAGGATTAAGGTCAGCTAATATTGGAGTAATTTTGCATTGCGTTTTTGGGCTAACTTGTTGAGGTTTGACTTTCACTATTACATTCTGTAGCCTAAAATAATGTGTTTTCATTATTTTTCTCAACCAAAATAGAAATTATTTCTGTAAAATTCTGAACAAACGTTCTGTAAAATGATTAGGTTTTAATGAAAGATCACAAATGCGGTAACACTTCACAATAAGGGTCATTAGTTAAACATTAGTTAATGTATTAACTAACATGTACTAACTGTTGTGTTTGTTTATCTGTTTGCCCATTCTGTCATTTGTCACGTAGTTCTGTTTTTCCCTTCACTCTCGTTTCTTTGGTCACCGTCTTTATTAGTTCATTTAGTTCAGATGCGTTCTGTTAATTTGTCATGTCATTCACCTGTGCCCCATTTATCACTCATGCATTTATACCCTGTGTTCTCCCTCATTCCTTGTCCGTTCTTGTTAATGTTATACGTTGTAAAGTGAGTTCCCTGCCTGGTTTGGTCATTAAATCTCTTTATTTCGTATTGTTCTTCGTCCTTGTGCTTGTCATTACCACGTTACGTAACACTAACCATGACGAATACATCTGTTACTGTATTTACAAATCTTTGTTAACGTTAGTTAATGAAAATACAGTAGTTCATTGTTTGTTCATGTTCACAGTGTTTTAACTAAAGTTAACAAGAGTTCAATAATGTATTAGTAAACCTTGAAATTGGCATTAACGAAGACTAATAAATGCTGTTCATTATTAGTTCGTGTTAACTAATATTGTTAACTAATGAACCTTATTGTAAAGTGTTACCAAAAATCTTTTTAAATTGAATAATAGGCACTAGTAAATTGTGAACAATAAAACCATGTGTCTCAAAAAGGCCAAATCAAATCAGAAGCAGAGGAAATTTTATTTCAACTATTAAAAAGTCTGCTATCGGAAATGAATTAATGTCAAGTTACTCTTTTCTATTGAAAAAAAAAAATCTGTAATATCAACTCTTTGCCTCAATTTGTAAACTTCTTGCACATAAGTTACACGCAAACGTATTCCACATTGCACAACAATAAGACCATGAATGTACATTAAGATAATAAAAAATTTGATATAATGCAGACGCTTTAGCTTTTCAAACAAACGAATAAATATGTATGCATGTAAGATGTAAAATACAAATTCTCACATATCAGAGGGGTCAGAGGTGAAATATCTAGAGGGCAACACATTTTCTTCCACATCAGAAGGGGTTAGCAAAACCCTCCCCTACACCATCAGTGAAGAAAGTCATCTGACATCAAATCAGTATGCAGAACAGAAGAAAACTTGTTTCTGCCAAATTCAAAACAAACTTCCAATGTTAATCGAAATGTCTGATGAAGAGATTAGCTCCAATAAACCTTGTTCTATGTTGTTATTACATCACTGAGCAATGAAAGTCCTGCTCACCAATAAAAACTTTCACATTACACACACACACACACAGGCACATTATTCATACTGTGACAAATAGCTCTGTGTCTTTCTTCACAAGTCTTTGGTCTGTTTTTCCTCCCTCCCTTTTTTAAAGAAAAGAGAAAGGCATCAAAGGACAGCAAGTGGTCGACTCCAGCATGGAGGAGCTCAGACTGGCGGCCACAGATACAGCTAAGGTTAATAGATTGTGGATTTACCAAAATGAAAAGAATATCATATTTACAGGCTACAGCTGTTTGCCCAGCGCTCAACAAAGGTCTAAATGGTCACGTCGTCGCTATGCCAAAAGCGTTCAAAACGCAGTGTGTGTGCGAGACATAGGGGGTGATGTGGCAGACGCATCGGTGACTGGGTGACCGTGCAGAGCAGAGCATATAAATAGCCTGTATTAAAGACTCCAGAGGGAGAGGTGGCAACGGCTTTCCCGGTCTTCAGCAGAAAGCTAAAAATGATCATTACAATCATTAAAGTGAATTGACAGGCGGCCACAGAGAGAGGCAGGCACTGAATTCCGTCCGGCATCTCTGGGATTAGACTGGCGCAGAGTCCTTGTCAGTAATTCTTCAAGACAAATAGCATGGCTCCCCAGACACCGCCCCCTGCAAGTCGGCAGGCAGGCAGCACTAATTAGCAGGGGAGGTGTGAAGGAGAAATCATTACTTTATCCACACAGAGCTCACCCCGCAGTTCCTCGTTCAACACAGCAGCAGCGGAACCAACGGACAGGCACGAAGGAGCAGCAAAGGTGAGAGATGGAAGTCAGAATGGGGAGTAAACGGCATTAGAAGACGTGGAAGGGTGGGGCACGAAAACTTGGTGCCTAGTAATTGCAGATTGATGCTTGAAGCCTGTAGGATGTGCCAGGCACTTTTGTGCTTATCTTAGTCCTTTTTCTTTCTCTCCCCAGAACTGGCATTCCACTTCTGGGTTAACTGTTCGTAAGACTTTTTGAAGGATTCACTATTACCATTACCGTCAGTCACCTAAAATAATGTTTCAACAGCTATTTGCCTACTGGTTTGCATTAGTTTGCTCAGCTGAGTGGCCTAAGTGTCATCATTCAAACAGAAAAAAAAGGAAAGGAAACAATCTTGGATTTAATGAAAGATTGCAAAGGCTTAAAAGATTAAAAATGTTTTGTTTTTTTTATTGTGAATAATGACCCCTTATGAATTGTGTACAATAAGACCAGGAGTGTGTATTAAGAAAGCAAAAAGGGTCTATTTTGATTTCATGCTGGCTTTAAGGTCTTCAAAAAGCATCCCCACATCTAAGAGGGATCAGAGGGGAAAAAATTAAGATGGCCACATCACATCACTTTGCTAAGAGGTGGAAATCATGGTGGTTTTCAGCACGGTGGTTCAGGCTGCAGGATTGACGAGTCAGTAGAGAAAAATTAAGGCATGACGGTGTGAAACTGTACATTTTTGTCAGTCAATCACCACCCACTGCTACTTATACTAATGACAGAAATGAGCACAGTTAGAATAGCAAAATATGTGGTAGAGCATTGCTACAGAGAGTTGAGTATTTCAATAGGTAGCATTTCAATGCCATCACCGAATCAAAACTAGTTAGCTCGAAATTTACAATTGGAATGATTTAATAGCAGTATTTGGTTATGGTTAATTGGAAACAAATTAATTACATTTTCCGCATTCTGCTCTGTCTCGGGCACAGTAGAGCACGCGAGCCTTTCAAAGTAGGCTATACTCCTTTGGCCGTGAGTTCAGAAAGACACGTTCTGCGCATGCACGCTATCTAGTGGGCTTCTGAAATGCTCAAGTCATTCACAAAAATTTGGCTGCATGCAGACGGGGTGACCCTCCTGATGGTGAACATTACGTCACATTGACAGTGCCGAAGTATACATTGATATACTCTCTCGCGTCCTGGGCGAGATCCAAGTCTACATGTAGAGTTGTCAAAAGTAGAGAAGTAGAAAAGTCTATACTTTTGACAACTCTTTCCGTGGCCCATTCAGGGCACAAGCAGCCAAAAAAAACAACAACTCACTGTTCAGATAGTCAAAGCTAGTCCACAGTCTAGTAAACGTTGGCAACCTCTTTAAGTTATTCTTGACTGTGCCGTTGAACAATGCATCGTTTGAAAGAAAATCAACAGAAAATACACATGAGAAACACCATGAGACAGGAGAGTCTCTTGGACATTGAGGCTACTGAACACAGAACAAGCCATTCATGTGGATTTGGATAAAACAATTAATCGCTTTGATGTTCTGCCGGATGGATGGCATATAGCAGACAGCATTTTACATTATTGGGCTACCATTATCATTAAATTAATATTACAATTAATTTTCCCAGCAATAATTTCATAGGGCATGACCACATAACCGATGTGCTGCGAGGATAATAACAGATTAGTTAGATAGCTTAGACCTGGGACACACTAGACAATTTTCAAATCTTAACCGATTTAAAAACTGTCGAGGACCACAGACAGAATGACAGTTTCAACCGATTTTTAGCATTATAATCCTCTGAACGCACACACAAGATGATCCGGCCGGACTGCGAGACCACACACCTGTTGACTGCAGGACCGATTTCACAGTGAGACCAGATCTCATGGAGACTCGTGAGATCAAACGTGACTTGAGAAGAAAAACAAATGAAGCACAATTGATATTGACTTCTCAATATTGTCAGCTAATCTATAATCCTTTTGGAAGGAAGGAAGGAAGGAAGGAAGGAAGGAAGAGGGAGCTGTAATAAGCATATGTCTTTTTTGATTTTCATCCCTATAGCTTTAACTAATGAAAATATGAATGAAAGAGTATTCTCTCTGAAAAAAAAAAATCTTTTATTTTAAAATGGAGAAGTGAAAATGGAAGGTAAAAAGCACTAGAAAGTGCTCCGCTGAAGGGCGGAGCGAGAGAAAGGCTGGTAGAGGATGACCGAAGATGGTGCAGCTTAGTGCATGTAATTGTAGATTGATGGCGGAAGCCTGCGGGACATGCCAGACACTTTTTTGCATACCTGAGTCCCCCCTCCCCCCTCTCTCTCCCCCAGAGCTCGGCTTTGTCCCCAGCAGTATGATTCATGAGACTGTTGCTTTTCTCCTGACCCTGACAGCCCTGCAGCACAAACCATCAGGTACAACTCAAAACAGTTGCACCCTTCAAGATTAATGAGCGAACCCAGTACAGGGCGGAGATGTGGTGCTCTGGCTCTCTCTCCTCCGCTATCACATACAAACACACTCCCTCCCTCTCTCTTCAAAGCCTGCTTTCATCTTTAAGTGAGAGAGGCCAACCATGCAACCCACACAAGCTCATCAGGGTCATAGCTTTATGCAGCAAGACACTGATCAACAAGAAAGAGACAAAAAAGAGGAGGTGGAGGAGAGCGGAAAAAAATGTGTTGGTGTTGATTTACCTAAACACTTGCCATTCATGTCTGGACACAAATCCCTGCAGGCATACATGGAGATCCTACATGCAAACCAAACAGGATTTAGCCTCGACGCTCTCACTGAGTGGAGACGATCTCCGGGCTTCGTGCACCTCAACTGCCACAGCTCTCAGAGCGTGCTAAATATTTCAGTGAAGCTCAGATTGCGTGCAGGGTTTTTAAATATGCGATCTTTATTTCATGGGGACAGAATGCCTTAAAACCCCTACAAGCAGCCCTGTTGCATTACTGCCATTTCTGTACTGCACTTTAGCTAAGCGGCACTTAAAAACATAGCATGTTTGAGCAGCACGTCCCTGCAGCTGTGCCATACCTTTACTTTGCTTGAAAGCTACACAGGACAACAACAAAACTAGGATTGCGGAATGGAGAGGTCAACGTCATAATTACAGTCTTGAGAACAGCTGGTCAAAAAGAGTAATATAATACGTTCACACAAGCTGTTTCCATCAAAGTTGCCAATTTAACTCATGTGAAAAAATTCAATTACTATTTGATAATAAAACAGCTTTTCTATCCCGCATATTTAAGCCAAAATTATTCAGTTAAGTCGTGTTTAGGCAGACTTTTTGATGTACATTGAAAAATTCATTGTGTGTGCTTTCATTTTGTCATGTCTGATAACCTTAAAGAAATCACACACACACACGTTCGTTTTGCTATCAAAGTGAGGACATTCCACAGGCGTAATGGTTTTTATACTGTACAAACTGTACATTCTGCCCCCCCCCCACCCCTAAACTTAACCCTCATTAAAAACATTCTGCATTTTTACATTTTTAATAAAACATTGTTTAGTATGTTTTTAAAGCTGTTTGAAAAGTGGGGATATATGAAATGGCCTCATATTTCAAATTGAATTTGTAATACCAGTGTCATACCCATGTCATTATACACATTTGTGTCCTGATATGTCACAAAAACGCACACACACACACACACACACACACATACACACACACACACACACACACACACACATATATATATATATATATATATTGTCACAGTCACCTGCCCTGTCATCCAGTTTGAATTTCATTTCTCATGATCCCTCCTTCCACTCAGTCAACAATCACCGCAGTTGTCACTCATCACCTGCACTAGTTATAAGAGTCTCACACACACACACTCTTTGTCTAGTCTCATCTATATGACCCACCGGATGTGTTCCTTGGATGTTACACACCTAAAGTCTTCTCACATGGTGTTTGTTTCCTCTCCCAAGTCTCCGGCTCTGTGTCTCCCAAGCTCCGTGTGTCGTACCTACAAAGGAAAGAAAGGAGTGTGTTTATTCTGTGTTCAACAGTGACTGAAAACGTGTGGCAACTTACCTATCTGATATTCACTAGCTGTTTCATCTCTACATGCCACTTCATCCTACACCTTTGCTATGCTGCTGTGTTCAATAAAGTTTGTTTGAATTTTACTTACCATCACCCTGGTCTGTGTTCTGTGATATACATATACATATATATATATATATATATATATATATATATATATTATATATATATATATATATATATATATATATATATATATATATATATATATATATATATATATATACATATACTATATATGTATATAAAGATCATAACTGCAGTCAGTTTTAAGAATGGTGATAAAATGTTTATTCCAACTCTATGGCATTTTTTTCAATCTCAGGAATGAGGTGAAGTTTAATTTTAATTACATTTAGTCTTTTATCATTTCTCTGCTATTCATGAATCATACTTCAACCACACTCAGTCTAAGTTTAAAGAGTAACTTTGCTCTTTTTCAGAAACCTTATTTATATTGAATATTACCCTATGGACATGTTTTGCTGCTTTTTCTTTGTTTGTTTGTTTGTTTGTTTTTTATGTATGCTTATTGAACAACCTATCAACCTACCATACCAGTGCTGCCCCTCAATATACACGTAACGAAAAACTGATAGCAGCATGGACCACACAGAGAACTCTACCATACTGGCCTGAGTTTAGCAGCTGTGCGCACAGGAGAGAACACAGTGTGTTATCTGTCCAAAAAGAGGCCTTTCAGCATGTATTCATAAAGGTTCTGTAATGGCATCCTCTGGGATATCTATTCTCTCCATAGAGTCTGAGAATGAAAGAGAGGAAAGAAGAGAGAGAAGAGGGAGCGATGACTTCATCATGAACAGAATAGAAATGATGCCCCATTGGGGTCTATTAGGAAGTCTTTACATACAATAGAGGACAGTGGGACTGTGAGGTAGGAGATGCAGTAAAGCCCAGGCTTAGTGTTACTAGGGGATCAGTAATGAGAAATATCTCACATGCAAGTCTGATATCTGGATCTCTCTATTGTTAAAATAGTAAGCGCCAAAAAATAAATAAATAAAATGGGGAAAAAATAGTTCACCCAAACTTGGCTTTAAGAAGACTACTAGCACAATGAGCACAAAGGAAAGGTTAAAATGATGCAAAACATCCCAAAGGGGTGCAATGAGCATTCAGTGTAATTTTAAGGAGGGGCCATGAACTATTAAAAAGCTATTAAAATGCTCGTAAAAAACTACTAAAAAGTAAGCTTTAGAGAGAAGAAATCCCGAAATTATACAGTTTTACCCACAGAACCGCCGCTCACTGGATGTTTTCTATTTTTCGGACCATCGTCTGAGATGGTTGTGTGAGAAGAGAATAAAGAGAAGAGACTCCACCAGTCCCCACTGATGGCATGGCATTTAACGGACTCACAATCTTCATTAAACATTCACACCTTACTCTCGCTCCAGATTCAGTCATCATCATCATCATCTTTGAGGTAAAGGAGATCTGTAATCTCCATACTGCTCATTAAAACTAGATTGAAATGGTGCCATTTTCACTTATTGGCTTAATTGTCTGCTTATGTAGTTGAGCCAGATGACAGCGAGGGTGACAGAGCCAAAGGACATGTTCTGTCCATTCAGACTATTGCCAGATCTCATCACTTATCCTACGTAATTCAAACACAGCATGCTGAGCTGGTCTACAGACAGCTTCAATGAGCTTTCTCATCAATTATGAGGAGTGAGGTCATAAATCAGTGCCACGTTAATCATCAATCAGTGCCTGGGCCCTGAACGAAACCTGAGGAACACTGGACTGTCTTTCACGCTCAGTCACGTGCTCAACCGCGCTCATTCATGTCTCACGAGGCAGGCGAGGACAAGACAACTCCAGATCCCCGCCTCTGGGCCCTCAAAGAGATAAAACAGCTTCAGATCATCTGGAGTACCATCAAGGGCATCATGCCCCCATGCTTTGAGTGGCGGTCTTGGCTCGCTTGGTGTCCTAGTGGAAATAAAACACGAATAAAGAAAATGAATAAAAAACACTTTTTTAGTGACTTTGTCCTTCTTTATAGAGGTGCAAAATACAGTCTAGTGGTACATTTTTATTTACTATGAAAGGAGCCAATAATACCTGAAAACTTTACCTGCAGTATTTGTGAGACCTAATTTCAAATGTACAAAGTGATCTTTTCCGGAAAATGCATTTCAATTCCACTTGACTAGGGTCCTTCATTTTGAATAGTCATGACGCTTCTGATTACCATGTGTGAGTACATTCACTCCCTTGCAGTAAATGTTTGCGTAAGTGTTGCTGTTTGTGTATGCATGTTTGTCGGCGAGAGATAGACTGCTTTGGCTTTTTCGAGTAGGTGTTGTGGTTGTCCCTGGTCCAACTCACTGCATGGTGTTTATATTTGCCTGTGTGGTCGGCATCTGTGTGTTCGGCAAGGGTATTTTGCATGTGTTACTAAGAGATACATACCAGAGCATGTGTCCTTTTCTGTGGATCACGGTGTCTTCTTCAGCTCAAGGTCTGTTTGATTTGAGCACTACATGTAGGAGTTCCCATTCATTCTTCTTTTATTTCTGCTGGAGAAAAAATATGTTTATTCACCTAACAATTTTCTGGTAAAGAAAACCACCCATTAAAACATTTTCCCTTCGGTACATTCTCTAGATTTGCAGTAATACTTGCATTGATTTCTTTTAATAAGAGAAAGATACTGTGAGCTTAGTCTGACTAAATTAATGCAGTTAAGCAAACAACCACTCTAATGCTTCCATGAAAAGAATGAGCACATAACTCAGGTGAAATAAATATAAGCTGATTCAAGTGCGCGCCATTGCAAACTCATTTCACATTCATTTCAAAATCATTTTATTATACAGTTATCAATCTGATTTTGACATTTTTTTAACAGAATAAACATAATATGACCTGTAACAGATCTCTGTAAGAGAACATAAGGGTGCTTCATTCATTTTGTTCAACTAAAAACAAAGTAAAGTATTGAGTATAGCTGTTCTTGAACACTTAGTCTAATATATTGGAATTACAATACGTTATGATTATATAAGTAACATTTATAACATTTTAAAACATCATCACTTCATGAAAATTAAATCAACTTTAAATTAAATTTTACATCCAGAGTGTATATTTACACTAAGTGCAAATAGCGTCCCTTGTTGGCAAACACTATTTACGTTAGCTCCGCCCATCAAGGTCAGCAGTAGAGCATAAGGTTCGCAGTACTGCTTTTACCACATCCTGTCAATGTACAAAAATACTGAGGTGCGAATAGTTTCTGCCAATATAAAGCATAGCATCTAATTACTATTTACACTTTTTGCAAAGAATTGCTACTTTTACATGGTGTAAATGAAATATATATCACTATTTTCACCTAGTGTAAATAGCATATCGTTTAGAAATATACCATTTTCATTTAGTATAAATAGCAACTAATGTCTATTTACAGTGTAAATAGCATCTATAGCTATTTGCATTTAGTATATTACAGTGCAAATAGCCACTGCCTTAAATAGACCTATATATGAACTATTTACATGTTTTAAAAATGATTAAAATTGAAAACAAAATTGCAAAATGTTAATTAAAACTATAATGGTGAGAAAATGCCCATTGATTGTGTCTTTGAGTGTTTTTATAAAATATATATATATATTTTGTATATTTTTATTTTATTTATTTGTTTAAAAAAAAGGGTGAGACATTTGCTCAAAATAAATAAAACTTTCATACAATAACTGGACATCTTCTCACTGCGAGTCTGTGATTTACAAATAAAAACTTCAACAGAAAGCAAATACTCATCAAGGTAATAATTTATTCAAATATCCAATTCAATTCAACTTTATTTCCAGACTCAAGGTCCATTAGAAAAGAAACAATAACAGACAATACAAAATACAATACAATACAAACACTTAAAAGAGACAATTAGACCCGTATTTCCTCTGGTATCACGCCACACTTTGCCTAAGGTTTGACAACAACATAATAGGCTAATAGCATTCTGTGAATCATCCAGCCGAGAAACAAATTTATACATCAAATTTCTCATTAAAGCCATAAAAGATTTTACAAAATAGATCATTTTGCACAACTCCAGCTTGGTTTTCTCAACAGAAGCCTCATAGTGTCATTGTAGGTAACAGACGGCTCACTTAAACCACAAAGGAACAATATTAAAAGAATACAATATGCTCTAAAAAGGTTATATCTCAACCTGATGCAAACACATATACAATTTTCTCACCAACATGGGCATAATATAATATTTTATTTTTATTGCATACATGTAGTACTTGCCCTGACAGATATAATTCTGTAAAATTAAGATCCTTTTTGTTCTGCATATCAGGGCATTACACTCTTTTGCATTATATTGCACATCATATTTAATCACATTATCAGATCATATATTTAGCAGCTGTTAAAATACCAAAACATCAGCATACTGTAGATTGATTAATGTTACCAAGCATACATTTACCAAGCACGTTTCACCATGTACCTTCAGACCAGCACTGTAGGAATGAAACAGCTAGCTGGGCATCCCTTGTCGGGATCAGCTGAACAGCTGGACTGTGGAGTGTTTGGCTGGCAGAGAGAAGGGCACAGCTGGCTTTCAAGAGGAAGAGCTCCTCTTGAGCCTGTGGGAGGTCACGGCCTGCTAGGCCGCAAAGTGTTGCGTGGCAGGAGTTGTGTGTTAATGCAGACGGCCTGCGCACTGTGTGCAGATGTTGTTCTGCCTCAGTGGCTACCCACCTCCACCTCTCTCTCTCCCCACCCCCGTCATTTTTGTCCTGTATGGAGGTCTACTAAAGATGAGCCACTCTGCTCGGATCCTCATGGCAACAGCAATCGCATAATACCGGCTTCACGGTTTACAGACCACTGAAAACTCTGCAAGGTCACTGCATCCTTGGTATGTTCGAATGTGCCAAAAAGAGCCTTTTCAAAAACATCAATTAAGTGGTGCTCTAATGACAAATAGCTTTTGACCTTTACCGCTAAGCACATTATGTGCAATCGCTCAATCTATCTCATTTCACTGCATTTAAAACAAACCTTGATATGAATGGCACAAAAACCGTCCTTGCGTTCACCCTTACATCCGGCACTGGCCGGTCTCCATTGTGGTGATGAGTCTCTGGAGTAATGAGAATAATGAGAGCGTATACAGACCCTTTTGCTTGTGACGTGACACCTGAAGAGCCAACAGAAGTCAAACAGCATCATCAGCAGTGTCCTGACAGAGATGAATTGAATGAGTGAGAGTTGAGTGACAGACCATGCAGCAGGGAAGAGGAGATGGTTCTGAAATCTCCACTGTTGGGTGCCAGAGAATGTGCCACATGACAACCTCCACAGCTCTGCTTGATGTTCCACAGCAGCCAGAGGAGAATACAGAGAAACAAAGTAGGTTAGATATGAAGAACTTTATTAAAGCAAGTTGAACTAGTAACTAAACTACACAGATCAGGCATAACATTATGACCACTGACAGGTGAAGTGAATATCGCCTATTATCTCTTCATCACGGCACCTTTTAGTGGATGGGATATATTAGGCAGCGAGTGAACATTTCGTGTTAAAAGTTGATGTGTTAGAAGCAGGAAACTGGACAAGTGTACAAGGATTTGAGCGAGTTTGACAAGGGCCAAATTGTGATGGCTAGAGGACTGGGTCAGAGAGCATCTCCAAAACTGCAGCTCTTGTGGGGTGTTCCCAGTCTGCAGTGGTCAGCATCTATCAAAAGTGATCCGAGGAAGGAACAGTGGCGACAGGGTCATGGCTCATTGATGCACGTGGAGAGCGGAGGCTGACCCGTGTGGTCCGATCCAACAGACAAGCTTCTGTAGCTCAAATTGCTCAAGAACTTAATACTGATTCTGATAGAAAGGTGTTAGAATACACAGAGCATCGCAGTTTGTTATGCATGTCCACTGCGCCAACAGTGGGCACGTGAGCGTCAGAACTGGACCATGGAGCAATGGAAGAAGGTGGCCTGGTCTGATGAATCACGTTTTCTTTTGGATGGCCGGGTGCACGTGCGTCACTTACCTGGGGAACACATGGCACCAGGATGCTTTGGGCAATGTTCTGCTGGGAGACCTTGGGTCCTGCCATCCACGTGGATGCTACTTTGAAACATGGGCTCTTTCAGCAGGTTAATGCGCCCTGCAACAAAACAAAAATGGTTCAGGAATGGTTTGAAGAGCACAACGATGAGTTTGAGGTGTTGACTTTGCCTCCGAATTCCCTAGATCTCAATCCAATTGAGCATCTGTGGGATGTGCTGAATAAACAAGTCTGATCAATGGAGGCCTCGCATCACAACTTACAGAACTTAAAGGATCTGCTGCTAACATCTTGGTGTCAGATACCACAGCACACCTTCAGGGGTCTAGTGGAGCCATGCCTCGACGAGTCAGGGCTGTTTTGGCTGCAAAGGTGGGACCAACACACTATTAGGAAGGTGGTCACAATGTTATGCCTTTTGTCTTCTTAATGGGATAGATCACCCAAAAATTAAATGATGCCAAACTTGTAGAACCGACTTTCTTCTGTGGAACACAGATGCCATTTTGAAGAACGTACTATTTTTTACATCAAGGTTCATTATATATTAAAAATAAATAAATAAATAAAACAGAACAAAAACAAAATATCTTTTGTTCAACTATCCCTTTAAAAACTCTCGTTTGTGCATGTTACAGCGCAGAAGTTCTTTCTTTAATGAGCATGTGAATTGCTATTTTTCATTTATAATGTGAGAACTTATTCTAATAACCTCGAAAACATCTTTAATTATGGCATATGCAGCTATCAGTAAGCGAAATCCTCACACATCACAACATTCACATGAATCGCTGAGCAGAACAGAGGTCCACTCATGATTTTCTAACTAAGACACGGCTGCGTTCCATTAAGCTGGACTTTATTCACTGCGTGAGGTGATTTATAGTGAACTGCTCATTATTTTTGACACTCATTGAGCCAAACAATTCACGGATATTGCAAACAAGAAGTATCGTTTTTGATAAAAACGGTTCTTTTGAAAACATGATGGCTTAAAGGTTACACTTATACACATACATTTTGTTGTTTTTTTTCATTAGTTATGCATCAAAATTGTCCAGAGAGGCATGCTTTCTTCATAAGCTTCTCTTTCAGTTTGTCTGTCACATATTTGTTTGGTTTGCAAAACAATTTTTGCTTAAATAATTCAACAAAAGCAAGCTGGAAATTTTCATTCAGGATCTACAACACTTTTTGACATTTGGAGCCAGGGATCATGTCATCATTCTGACAATACATGCAAACCTCTGGCCTTTCAAATGCATTATTTAAACATATTCTATTGAGTTTCCTAAAAATGGACACAAGAACTAATACATAACACTGATGGCACTGACCCCAGACACTCCGGCACTGAGAATAAACAGAAGCAGGTGACTTTGAGTGATGGTCATCCTCAGACGTGCGTAAGCACACATTCAGCTCAGTCCTCTTTTAACCTTCAAAGTCGCACACTGAGAATGTGAAAACAATAAAACAGCGAGGCTGATGATAAATCACCTCAGCGTTTCGTAGAGATTTACACAGTTTCATTGAGCATTTTACAAGTTATCATCTATAATTCAGAGTAAAAAGTTTCAGTTGTGGTTGGTGATGAAGTGGAGTTAAATGTGAATACAGAATCAAACTGAATGACTGATCTGACAGTGAAACAAAGAGAGGTGCTGAAGGAATGAAAGCCTGGGAGTGTCTGAAGATCACATAGCACAGCACAGAGTCTACAAAAGTTCTTTTTTATCGGTGTGATTTGCAACAATTACTAAATCCCCAGGAGGCTTTGATGACTGGGGGATCACTTGTCCCAAAGCCTACTACTGTTAGAGGCTTAACATACATGGGGCAAGGAAGAGTCGAACTGAGGTTCGAGGATGATTTAAAATGAATCTTTTCTTCTATCCCAATTATGGTTATTAAAGCTTAACTTTATTAATTAATAGAAGAGCTTTGAGAGTTATGCATGTGCTCTCTATATATCGAGAATATTTGAAAAAGCCTTTTATACAAACCAAGCCTGCCACACGAGTCCTGAAAAATGAAGACAAAGCGTCCCAATCGCCCCCAGTATAGGTCATAAACCCCGCCCTCTACATGTAATTTAATGGGACGTAAGACAAAGTAACCAATTAAATTGCACTTCAAATACTGTTTTTTCCAAATATGGTTGTCAGTTTATGTAATTTTTTATCATTTATCAACTTCAAGTGTTGAACTTTTTTTTTATAAATAAGTTTTAGTTAGTTATGTGATGCTATAAAAACAGGGATGTGACACAATGATTGACAGGTTCTCTGAGTGAAGTAGTCATGGCACGGATGAGCACTTTAAACTTACTATTTTCTAAACCTGATTCAAAAATAATTTGCTAACGTGTGCAGTGACATGATGCATATTTTCAAATACTTTTTACATCTCTTGTCTTGCAAACTGGTCAGTGGAGAAGCATGTATTTGTCAAGAGAATTTGACAAGCAAAACTAAAACGGAGTCCATGAAGATGAGATGAACTGTAACACATAAAGCAGCTGGTGGTCAAACCTCTCCTGACTGCTGAGAATGCACATAAGTTTTGTTAGAAATACATGAAAACAAATGTGAATTGGATTGCATTGTGTACGTTTCTTATATAAACTGATATTTCAAACTCTGAAATTGGATTGGATTCATTCTGACTGATGAAAATCAGTGCTTGCACACATACCTTATGTCGCATAGCAAAGAGTGGTCCTTGTCAGTTTTGTGACTTTATAATTCAACGCAGAAAGCGAAATTATTCCATGTTTGTTGTTAGAAGCAACAAGGGCACAGACAGGGTGGCCGCGACCTCAACCAGACGGAACATCCCAGCCTTATTGACTACTCTGTCACCCGTTCAGCCCGCTTCTGATTTGACATTCCATTAACGGCTCCCGTGGGCTGCAGGTTGACGGCAGAGGAGAAAGCTGGGGACAGCAGGACAGGATTTACGAAGGTGGCAAGATCACCTCGACGCTGACCGCACAACTGCACAGGTCATATCCGCATACTGATGTGCACCGTGCCCTAGTGACTACGGTGGAGGCTGAGTGAGGGTCATATTTCATTCTATACAAATCCCCATAAACAGAGAGCGGAAAGGATTTGAAGAGTGAAAACAATACGCAGGTGGAGAAATAGGCTACAATTTGGGATAACATACAGTGAGCAGGTCAAGACCGATAGACCACAACACAAAGTAGACTTAAGTTGAAAGTATATTCAAATGAAACCTCCAGGGAATCACCAAAAAAAACAAAACAAAGAGGAGTAAACCAAAGGAGAGTCTGCTGTATATATATAGACAGACAGATTTTTTTTATTGTAATCATATTTGGGGGTGGGGGTGCCCCTAACATGCATCAATACAATAACTAACATTAACAATGATCAATTAAATTTGTTAATATATAATACATTATTTTACTCATTTTTATTAAAATAAATAATACTAACAAGTTTGATTTTAATAATGTATCAGTAAATAAAATTAACATTAAGATTAGTAAACGTTTTAGAAGTATTTTTCATTTCGAAGTTCTTCACTGATTAAGTTAACTAATATTTACAAATGAAACCTCATGATAAAGTGTTACGCCATTTTACTACAGTAGCCCTTATTAATTATTATAACTTGTGTTGATATAAAAATAAAGAGTGATATAAGTGAGCATCTGTCGCCACGGTGAAATATAATATAGAAATGAAGTATAAATATACAAATATAAATGCATGCGATTCAAATAAATATTTCTAATAATAATAAAATATTAAAAAGTTAAATATCAATGTCAAAACTGACCAATCAGGATCAAGTATTCAGGAAAACCACATAATAATAAGTGATAATGAAGAACCTTCATCCTATTTTCTATTAGAATGGATCCCATTTCAACAAAACGGTGAGTTAGGATTTGACAGACTGTAGTGCCAGCAGGCGTCAGCTTATTATGCCACATGAATAGAGCATTCTGGAAACGCACTACAGGGATGTTACAGCCATCATGGTGTAAATGTGTTTTATTACAACACAGCTGGTAGGAAAGCTGGAGAGACTTTTTTTTTACATTTCTTTGGCCAGAACATCTTGGCCATCTGGCCTTTGCAATTGTGCGGAGGTCGGTTCCTTTACACGCCTGTTTTGAAACTGTTAAGACTTACGAATGTGAATGTGGTGTTTTCATAGGAAGCCTTCAAACACACACACGTAACATCTTCTCACATTGCTCTCTGAGGACATCTATCTACCTCAAACAGATCTCTGGTTTTTGTGGTGACAAAGCAGTGGGAAGCTAAGCTGCTTGGTTTACGTATCAACTGGTGTCTCTCCTTCTATCTCGCTGTCTTTCCCCCTCACTTCCTCCCATAATAGGCCTGTGTCTTTCCTTGACATCTTTGTTTGCCTAACCTCCAGGATGCCACACACACGTACCACCAGCTGCATTCTAACAGTCACGCCACATCACCTGTCCAGATTGGCTGAGGCTGCCATGCATGTAAAAGGGTACGTGCGAATGTGGAGCCGTGTGTCCCCAGACATTCCTGCTTCTGATCGATGGATGTGTGTAACTGCATGTTTTAGCTGCATGAATGCTGTTTATGGGGAGGGAGTTTAGCTCTGTTTGCCTCTCCACTGGAAACAATGAGGCACAATCACATTGGACGGCTGAATAATAAGCGGGTTTATGGAACGTGGCGAAAACGGTCTACAGCTCTACATGAAACAGCCATCAGGGTGCCGGCCGGCAGTCACCTTGTGATGCTCATAACTTTGAGAGAAGGGCAGAGAAAGAGTGAAAGTCAGATACAGTGGCACAAAAACTGTCAGCATTTTGGTCATGCTTAATGCATTTCTGTCATCACATTAGATTAGAACATTTTAAAACCAGTGAAGTCAGGCTAGGTCCCAATCACCCAACAGTGCTGCGTATAGTGGGATTCAGAGGACATTCAAGCATTTTAAACACTCATATACATAATATGGAGTATATAGCATTTTTATTACACAGTTATAAGTCTATAATGAAAAAAGCTAAAAGACAAAAACTAAATGTTTAAATTAATTTAAATCATCTCAAGGCTCTTGCTTGTGAACAAATGGTGTATGCAAGTGAAAAATGATACACTGACACCACTTTACAGGATAAAAAAATGTGGTTCACATTTCTGCATTTTATACAACCTAATACACCTCAGGTTTGGTTTCTTTCTTTCTTCATATTTATGAATATAAATTGCACAAGATCATTACATTACAATTATAATAAACACATAGGTGTTTTCCGACACATACATGCTACGAAGGAGCCAAATCACAATTTTTCATACTAAACATCACTAATGTCATATCTCAATTTTTTTTTCATATTATATAGTTTTAATTGTAAAATTGTTACGATTCTATTGTTAGAATCGCAACAAAGCTTAGGGAGACGCCACACACAACCGCTGTATAAACAATAATATTTATTTAACTGAAGAAATTAACATAAAATGGCAAAGGATCAGTGTAAATGTTAGTGTAAGTGTCAGTGTCCGTGTCCGGTTACAAGAAAAGCATAATCAACGAAGAGTCCAAATCGACGTAGGGGAAGATGGATCAACAAGAACTTCGCTGCGGCTGGTGTTCTCCTGTAAACCTCACATCCTGTACGTCTCTGGTAGTCTCACAACGAGCAACCAGCAAGCAAAAAGATCTTCCGTCTTGATTTGATCCCGTCACTTTTAAAGTGCCATAATCTAATTCCAGCAGCCAATATATAGACAAAAATAAATAAATAAATAAAATACTTCCTCATACCCGAAACTGCTAATATGAATCCACAGAATTAAGGAAAAACATAATAAAACATAACGTAAAGTCCAGGCCTGGTCCTCTCTCGTCCTTCACTGTCGTCGCTCCTCCGTGAGAGATACGAGACCGGTGCAGCGCGCAGGTGACGCTCCTCGGCAATCACGCCACCGGCCTCGCGCCATTCTCTCACGGCTCTCGTCCTCCTTGTCACACACTCCATCCTAGCAGAGTAGCCACAGATGTTGTTCACCACAATAACAATGAACATTAGCATATTAAAGTGTATTATTATTGTTGCTGTTGTTTAAACAGCTTTTGTGCTTACAAACTGTGTTTATGCTATAATTTTATAATAAACACAATAAAACAAATGCATATTACAATTTTAAATACATATATCAAGGTTAATTAAAAATGATTAGCTAATGCAATAACATCCACCTAATTGTCCAAACACGTTTAAAGCTCACTGCATAGCCGTTACATCATGATGTCTGTTTTTTTAAAGCTCCACAATGCCTCTACAGGACAGCAGCGAGTGGTCAGAGCTTGTCACCACACATTGGCTGTATGCAGGGGGATCAGGCCTGGCATTTGCACCAGTAATGTTGACATGCTTGAGCGTGTGTTTGCCAAAGCACAGGCAGTCTCGTGGTGAGTCAATCAGACAGCCTGTGACTCATCTGCTCCTCACTTCCATAACTGACTCAGTCCAATCCTCCACAGATTTTAGGCTATTTGCAATCCTCACATTCATAACATCCTTGTCAATCCATCACTCAGTCCCATCCAAAGACATCTATCTGTCTGGATATACAGACACCAGACCATATGCATTAATACATTCAAGTCATCCTTCTTTGATCTGAATTATTACAGATGGTTATAGGGTTATTTTTTTGAGACTGACAGCAATCAAGTGTAAAAAAAAAAAAAAAAAAAAAAAAAAAAAGGAGCAAGCCGTGTTAGATAAAATGTGCTTACACTTTTATGCTTAAAAAAAAAAAAAAAAAAAAAAAAACTCTGGCCAACTGCTTTACAGGTCAGGCTTTTCTGAAGGACTACAAGATAAAATGCATCTTTGACCGGGCTGTTTGTTTGTATGCCCGCACGCTCTGATCTCGTAAGTGCAAACTAAGTCTTGTTTCCTCACAGCTGAAGCATTATTAATGACACAGGGTTAAGGTGAAGGGTTTTAGAGTGATAGCAAGTAGGCCTGAATGGAACACCTGCGTTATTTTTTCATGAACGCAGATGTGAAACACGTACGTGTTTGTGTTTTTAGGGTGCAGACAGAGTGTGCGTCCCTGCTCGAGTGGTCAACACTTTTATTCTAGTGGGTTAGCGCTGTGTGTGTCTGTGTTTGCGATCCATTGGGAGTACTTCAGCTGAGGGCAAGAGAAGCAAGAAACTTTGAGGAGGCTTTTATGTACTTTTGAGAGAAACGATCCACAGAAAAGCTTTTATAGAAACTCATTTTATTCTTCCATCCACTTCCACTAGCTCAATTATGAGTGTCTTTCCTCTCTTTTTCATTTTTGCCTAAATCAGTGTGGCCTTTGAGTCTTTGGAAGATGAGTTGAGTTGAGCTTTTCATATACAGTTATCTTAAAGGAATATTTCAGGTCAAGTTTAGCTCTATCGACAGCACTTGCAGCTCAATGGCGATTACCGCAGAAAAGAATTCAGATTTACAAAAAGGAAACTTGCATTTGCAGCAATGGAAGATTACTGGACCAAGCGAGTGTTAAATTACACACTTTAAGAAGACTTAGGCCCATTTACACCGGTAAGTAACGACATTTTAAAATGAAAACGATCCTCGTCTACACTGACTTTTCCATGGCGTTTCAGAAACGATCTCCGCCTACTCTACAAGATCAGAAACGCACGTCACATGACCACATGCCTCTTGTGCAAGTAAAAAAAAGAAAAGAAAAAAAAGCAGAGTTTAATTGCACAATGGCTGGTAAAAATGACAAAGGGTGTGATTGTTGACACGGTCGTCAAGGATTCGAAGAGCTAATGTGTGCAGCCACGTCATAATCTTCAAAAGTTTTTGTACGTTTGTACTGAAACGCAATCCCAGTGTTTTCAAACTAAAACTGCAGCATTTTTGAGGTTCAAAAACGCTGACATAGCATAAACGACAGGTAGCAAAACTTTTACGTTTTAAAATGAAAACGCACTAGTAAAATGGGGGCTTTGTGTCTTAGCATTAGACTAATGGGAATCGCTTGTCATGACCAAAAAAGAATCTGTATAATTATTTCATTTAGTGAATTGAAATCCTTTTCAAATGCAATTCAAAATAATGCCAGAAATTCTGTTGTATATACTGAACAAGTAATTGAACATGAATATTTCTTCAAATATTGATTTCTCTTCAAGCAGCAATGTGGAAGCAGCTCTTTCTGTGGAAGATGTTCTACAAAGGTTTCCACTTACTTCTAGGACACACTGTATTTTATAGTTGATGACCTAAAAGAGCTATCTGCATGGTGTCTGTGGTTTGAACTGTGTATACATAGTCACTTCTCTGTTTTTTTTTCTTTTTTCTGTCCATCTCCTTATGCTCTCTTCTTCCATGCAGGTCAGCGATGCTGTGGCCTTGCTGTGAACGATGCAGGGGGTCTAAAAGAGAAAACAGTGATCGCACTGATGGATAGCTCTTCTTTATAAAGACCTGTCCACACACAGGATGAGCCCTACAGTCTTGCAATGCTCTCTGGGTGACCACCTGCCTCTGGGAAATCCTCAGAACACAGACAGGATGTCACAGTGCTCTGAATCACATTGTATGAGAACGATGACTCAAAAGGAAATGAGTGACTAGATGGACAGAGGACAGAGAATGGACAGCAGCACTTTCAGATGAGTGGATGTTTCTCTCTCTCACACACAAACACACACACTCTCAAACGTTTGGCGTTTAATGGTTTTGGAAAATTTTTTATGCTCATCAAGGCTGCATTTATTTAATCAAAATGACAGTATAAACAGAAATATTGTCAAATATTATTAAAATTTTAAATAATTGTTTTCTATTTTAATATATTTTAAAATGTAATTAATTCCTGCGATGGCAAAGCTGAATTGACCCTTTGCAAAGACCCGCGCCCTTTACTTACTGATGCCACACATCATGTTCCCGCACAGTGAAAAATACATGGCAAAGCAAAGAGGACACTGACAACGCGTCGACAGAGGTTACTTTTTGATATGAAAGTTTCATATTTAAAATATTGCAATTTTTTTAAGAAGTTTAAACAATAAATACCGTATATAGTGGCTCTTTAATGTGTCGTGACAGATCGCTGTAGCTCCTTCAAGCGCCTCGTGAACCGATCATCTCTTCATAATAGTTCATTTATAGCATCAAATAAACATGAATGAACATCAGAAGGAATGTTGTGTCAAGCGTGGAAAGACGTGAGTGCACACAACAACTTTTTCCAAGTTCAAGGTCACCAGCGTTAATCTACTAACTCCCCTGACTGCTTTGTCGGATAAAATGGAGGATTCTGGGTTATGATTGGTCAGATCGCCTGTCAATCAAACTGCAGAAGGGTCTTCAGTGTCACATGATCCTTCAGAAATCACTCTAATGTGCTGATAAGGCCACTTTATATTTTTTGTGTAAACTGATAAATACTTTCTTTGATGAATAAAAAGTTCAAAAGAACAGCATTAATTTGATAGAAATCTTTTTTAGCATTATAAAAAAAATGTTACTGTAACATTTGATCAATTGAATCTATTCTTGCTGAATAAACAAATGAATTTCTTTATATGAATTTAACAGACCACTTTTAAACTTTACTCCATCCTTCCGTCCATCTATCTACAAACTTCCGATTTTAAGAAATCCTGTTGATATTGCTTGCCAGACCTATAACCAAATCAGATCACAGAAGCCGACAGGACAAACAAAGATTGTGGCAGAGGATACATTTCTGATGTTTTTATATCCAGAAAGTTAATGTGTTAATCGACAAGGCTTGGCAAAGACAAGAGAGAGAGACAAATTGCAAACAATTACTAATACAATCCATGATTTTTGTTTTTAAACTTTTCTCAGCAACTCAATCAAACAGAGGCTAGAATACTCAAGCCTGCTCTTTCACAGAAATGCACACAGTGACAGACAGACGCTTGCACAGAGCTGGGGAGATGGATGTGTCAGCAATATGATTATGAAACGATTCAGATCTGGAACACTTGTGCTTAAAGCCAACATGGTGCACTGCAACGATTCATAAAGATGAACACACACACACACACTCTAAAAAAGTTGAGAGCAGTGGCAGACAGAATGGGCACAGGCACCCAACTCTGTATTTTATCTTACTTTTCATACTTCAGGATGCAAAATACATCATTATTATGTTGTATTCCCGTTGAAGGACAATCCATCAGAGTGTAAATTGGTGTGGGTGGCTGTACACACGCCCTGGGTTTACAGAGAAATGGAGCACGGCGTGAGAGCAAAAACAGATGAAGTGTGTGTATATGTGTGTGGTCTCGGTTCATCTTTCAGATCACCGGCAGGGCTACTTATGCGAGCGCAAAATAATAAGGATAATATATTACACACACAAGAAAAAAGTACTAATAATAAGCCCGTACTTTCATTATCTTGCATGACTCCAATCTACAGTCCTCTCTTTCAACGCACACATACACAAAGCATTCAATGCTTCAGCTCAGGCCAGCATCCTTCACCTCGAGCAAATCAGCATTTGTGCCAGAAAATGCAACAGGATAACTGATCATTTGACTTCAACAGGACCCTGGCATCTAATGAGCTTTCAAAGCCGAGCAGGCTGAGAAATGAGCCCGACATCTGCACAAAACAGAGCTTCTTGTAAAAATTTGCCTCTTTTCAGTGACCGGCTCACTACAAATGCATCAGTTCTCGAAACAGAAAACACTACTGTGCCAGATCACTTGTTGGTCATTGCATCTTATTTTTGTTTTAGTTTTTTTGTTTGTTGGTTGGTTTTTTAAAGCCTCCATCTGTGTCAGTGATTTAGAGAGCAGACTCAGAGCAGAAGCGTCTGTGAGCACTTACTCTAACAAAGAAAATGCGCACGGCCTGGTCTGCCAGTAAGAGCGTGGCCGTATCCTAACGCATCTCCCTGCAAATGCACAGATGCAAAACTGAACGGACAGAAGCATGCATGCCTGCACACGTGCCACACACTCAGGGGGCTGCAGGGCAGAAAGGACAGCAAGAGAGAGGCAGGGACAGGAACATTTCAACCGTTCCATTTCATCGGTACCCAGCGGACGGCTCCCCAGTGCAGCCGAACACTCCGAAAATGGACAGAGATGCTCACAGTTCAGAATTAGAAAAAAGAAAAAAAAAAGAAAGGGTCTTTGTATTCGCAAAGAGACAGACTGACAGAGAGACAGCGAGGGTGGTGAAATAACAAAGGGGCATCATTGCCTTCTCCATCTCCAACCACAGTGAAACCAAATGTCAGCCGTCAAAAGAACAATGAAAGTAATGCAGCATATTGTAAAGCAGTTTATATTTAGCTTTGTAAACGATGATTTCCAGAACAACTCAGTCAGATTCAAACGGCAAAATAGCATGCGTGTGCTTACTGTGAAGTGAAGGAAAGACAGAGAGCAAAAAGACAACCCCCCCCCCCCCCCGAAAAACAATAGAGCGCCTCAAACAAATGAGAGTGCCGTTATCTCCTTCTGACAGTAGTTTTACTTGCATAACCCATCAATTCAGTAACTGAATAAATGCTATTCATATGACAAAAGGCAAATAAAACCAGTTTCTGTTTGTCTTGAGTGTAATTTGCATCAAAGTACCTTTGAATTATTACAGAATAATAGAGATAAAGGAGAGCTGGTGGTTTTACAGGTATTTTGAATGTCATTTGTAAGCAAACCCACTGGAGATCAGTCTAGTTTACACTAGTGAATAGCATTAAAATAGATAAAGGATTAGTTCACTTTTGACAATTTATTCACCAGCATCATTCAAGATGTTTATGTCTTTCTTTCTTCAGTCGAAAAGAAATGAAGGTTTTTGAGGAAAACATTCCAGGATTTTTCTCTTCCAGGACTTCAGTGGGGTTCAATGGGTGGAAGGTCCAAATCGCAGTTTCTGTGTAGCTTCAAAGGGCTCCACACGATCCCAGATAAGGAACAAGGGTCTTATCAAGCTAAACAATCAGCCATTTTCTTAAAAAAATAAAAAGGATTCTAACCTTTCTAACCACAAATGCTCGCCTTGCACTGCTCTGTGATCCGCCACGGAATTTGGACCTTCTGCCAGTTGTACCCCATTGAAGTCCACTATATGGAGAAAAATCCTGGAATGTTTTCCTCAAAAACATTCATTTCTTTTCGACTGAAGAAAGAAAGACATGGACATCTTGCATAAGATGGGAAAGTGTAAATTATTAGGAAATTTTAATTCTGAAGTGAACTAACCCTTTAATGTTACAACAGCAGTGGTGCAACTGTAATTCGGCTGTCCTTCCTAAAAGTGAATATCCTGCACAATGTGATCACAGTCAGTAAGAAGAACATATTTTATGTTTAATATACAGTATAAATGTTGTCCCAATGAGATTTCATTGTGAGCGGATCTATCTAGCCCAATGAGTAAGTTCTGCACAGAATCGATTGTTGGTGAAATGTCAAACTCGACGTGACTGCGGCTACAGTTTGAGTTAATAAACTAAAATGTTAGTGTAGTAACTGTCCTTTTTTGTGAATATGAAAAATGTGTGAACAGCGTAAGCTCTGGCAGTGTCTCAGTACGAAATTATTCAACTAAAAATGTACGGAAAAGGAATCAAATAGCAGGTATATTGTACTACAGTTTAATATTTTAATGCTAAAGCAGTTCGTATTTCAATTCTTTCAACAAGAATACCCACTGACTGTTTAATTATCTTGCTATTCCACTACAAGAAGAGAAAATGGCTCTTTTTTGACTCCTCACCTGACTGCAGTTGCCTACTCTCCTCTACAAGAGCCTACAGAAATCATCTGACTGACTGAATATCTTGACGTTTACCGTGGTGAGTTCAGATTTCCATGGATGAGAAGGCATTTAGTGGTTAGGACACAGCGTGAGTCTGCATCAAGAGAAGGTATAATTCATTACTCATTATGGAAATAACAGTCAAAAAAGAGACACTTGATTCTTTTTTTTTTTTGAGAAAGTGGTTATTATTTAGTATGATATTCTTTTACATACTTGGGTACAATGTCCATAACCATTTTCATTTTTTTTTTGTCACAGATAAAAATAAACTTAAAGATGTTACAAATATAAATTGCTTGTACGACAATAAAACAATGTCAAGGAAAAAACGGCGGTAGGGCTATGGAGTCTTATAATACCTAAAAAATAAAACAATGTCCTGAGCCAGTTGCAGTTGTTCTTACCCATTTAACTTTGATCTTGTTCCAAGTGCCAATTACAATGAGCAGGAGTGAGAGAGAACTAGGGGAGACCTCTGAGAGAATGGAGATTGAATCACTTGTCAGGAATGGTTACCACACATGCGAGCAGTCTATTTTGGCAATGATATGCAAAGAAATCTCAAATTAAAAGATCGTTCCAGGTCTATATTTAACAAGTTAAAGTGCACCATAATACAGTCTGAACTGAGAATATCGAACAAAAGTGGATAAATGAGACAGCAGAGGACCCAAATTGGCACTAGTGACTTCATATTTTCTTGCTTCTTTCTGGTCTCTGCTTAACGTCCAATTAAAGTATTGGATCTGACTTAAAATGTTACACTGTCAGTCACTTGCAGACTCTAACCTGCATTAGGATATACAGTATTCTCTATCAAATACACATGACACATATATATCAGCCTATAGTAAAGCACAAGTTAAACACCAATATCACAGACGGAGGGGAAAGATCACTGGTATAAAACGACATTTTCTTAGGAAACAGACATAAAACAAACAAACAGAAACCTATAAATTACACATCATTTTGAAGTATCGTTCATAAACATCTGACTTTAGCGTTGTAAAAATGATTACATCCCTAAGCCCTAACTGAATGGCAGCATTGCTGTATTGTATAGGTGACTGAACACTTTACTGTCATCATACAGAAAATGATGTGATGTGAGCCAAATCGTCTTCCTCTGTCTTTCAATATTTTTCAATTAAATCTCAGAATATTAAATTTTACGTCATGAAAGTTTGGCACATTTATTGAAACCGATTTCTAAAAAATAATGTTCTTGCCCAGAAAGATTACAAATTATCTGGTGCCAGTGACATAATGTATGTCACATAATGTATGCATGTCAGAGGTGTCTGCACTGACAGTGCGTGGATGCTGTAATTACCATTAACATGAGTTTAAAATAACCAATAGTGAGTGTCATGAGAGCCAAATGCAGCTTCTGTTGTGTGGTGCTGGAAACCATTCAAAGGGCAGTTTTAATTAGAAAAGCAAATCAATGGATTGGGATTCACTGCATCGCAACCTTTCCTCTCTCTCTCTCTCTCATGAGAGAGTGTATGACAAACAGTGTGAGGAGAAAGCTTGACTAACAGTGGTTTGTCTAACAGTAGGATGTTCTGCACCACACTACGGTTGTACTGTATACACTTGCATTGGATGTGCAAATTAAACATGTTGCCTTCATTTCTAAAAGCAGAAGACTTCTGTGTGGCATGTACTAGTATGTGAGTCAGTATGACTCCAGTCACTCATAAGACTCTGTTTTACATAACGTTGCCTGCAGTGTTATGGACATGGGGGGCAGAAAACATTATGGAAAATGACTACTCAACAAGCAGCAATGAGGGGAGGTGGTGGAGAGATTTCACTAATGGTTTTCACATGAAGACAGCCTCCATGTTGTGAACATCACCTCACTGTCACTGACTACATCAGTACATCCTCACATCCAAGAGAACTCCTCACTGGAATCGGGTTAATGTTCACATATCCAAGGCTTCGGGCAAAATCAGACAAACTGTGAATAAATACATATTTTACAAATTGTAAAAGATGAACTTTGAGTAATAAATCTGATAAAAACTCAGACAGAGCTTAGACGGCATGTAAATGCGGTGGGTCAGTAAGGGAGAGCTCTTAAAGATGACCACTGGATCTTAAAAAAAAAAGCTGAGCTACAGTTTACTAAAATACTCTTCTATAAGAGGGCTAAAAGCTAAAAGCACAGTGCCTTAGAAAGAAATCACGAATGAAACCTGTGACATGTTTGAAAACTGAAATGAATGGAATCTCTTTGATTCACATATCTGCAGATTCACTTAGAAAAACCTTTGACTCTGCAAGAGAAATGTCTATGAAAGTTTGAAGTGTTTACCGTAGATAAAGAGCAATATCTTTCAACCACCTCAGGTACCGTGTGGCAGCTCTTAAAAAGCACAAATGTGTACACACGGTGGCACTGAAGCTAATATCAGCAGCTTTTTCATGTCTCTACATACATAGGATTCGCAATATATGAAAAGAGGCGGCGATCTGAGATTATGGTGATGATAGGCATTACAGACTGGAAATCTAAATTTGATCTGTTAAGAAATGCCAAGCAGAATCAGTCAAGTCAAGGTTTTGTTCAATCAATGCAGCAAATAAAGTCTCTTTGCCAATATGCATACAGAATCATGCGGTCTTTTTTGGTGCTTTTGGCCTTTTGTCAACAAAAGCGTGTTTGTGCGTAGAAAAATCCAATAGCGAGAGATCAAACTGTAGCCAATCATTGATTGTTTGCAGACAGCAAGGTGGATGTGAGATAGATCGGGGGAGTTAGCATCGAGAGATATCAACAGAACAGGCGTAATCGTGAAAATGACAAACAGCCAAATTGAACAGGCCCAATACACAAAGAGAATGTATTATATAAGGCTTCAGAGAGAAATGAGTGTCATGTGATCCTGCGATGACATGTCTGGAGCTGTGGAGCACATCTTGAGGTTGGTTCTGCGCATGTATGTGGGTGTGTATGTATGTGAATGCCGAGGGGTTCTCTCTCCATCCCTGTTCAGTCCTCCTCAGCGTTGTCTCCACTCTTGGGTCTTTGGCACTTGGCAAACGTCCTTAGCCGGCAAGCGATCATCGGACCATAGGGTTTGCATTGTGGCGCGAACGAGATCTTTCCAAACCAGTGCGACGGTTGTCTGTTCAAAGAGAGAACAAAAAAGAGGGATAGTCAGGTGTATTCACAACAGTAGCATACAAGTATGAGACAGAAACATGTATGTGAGAATCAGGTGTGAAGTTAAGAGTTAAAAAGAAGGCAGGCTATAATGAAGACAGCAAACTGATTAAGAAGAAAGCAACATAAGGTCTTCTGGAGTCAGGTACTTCTTGTCTGGTGTCATAGTAACACCATTGAGCTCCTGATGCAGTCTCTTTGCTTGAGAGATCCTCCACCTATAACAATTCAGCCTGGAGAAGAGACACTTGATGGAACCCATACACAAGTACAAAACAGTGCATACACAGCTGCGTGAACTTATCTAAACACCCACAGCTTTGGGTGGCTTTTTAAGGCATAGTACACTCAGAAACAAAATTCTGTCTTCGTTTGCGCACCCTTGTGTTGTTTCAAATCTTGTCCATACAATAAAAGTCAGTGGGGTCGAGTATTGTTCAGACCTCACTTTTCTTCTAAAATTCTTTTTTGTTTTACGGAAGAAAGACAATTATATTTGGAATAAGGGTAAGTAAATGACAACATACGTTTTCTTATCCCTTTAAATGCTAAAATATTCTCAACTATAAGCTGATTTCTTTTTTGAAACTACACCAGTAGAAATATGATGGAGGCAAGTACTAAATGTGCTAGCTGAACTTGGCAACCAAGGCCAGCCCATTATGGGATCACACAAAGACTCTCTCCACTCCAAACATGGTGTAGTGAGGGGCTGGGTGGGGGCCATGTGGCAGGTGGAGTGGACAACCTTCTTCTTTCCCCTGCAGATTTGAGAGCCAACTTCATGCATAAGCCGCCACACCTTTCCTACCTACCCTGGCAGGTCTGCCCGTGCAACTGCCATTACTCAGTGCCAGGTGTCCATGCCACCATGGGCTGGGCATAGTTTAATGGAACAGGCCCCATTCATCATGTCAGGTAATGAGTTAGGAGCAAGTGGGCACCACAGTAAAGGTGGATTCATACTTCAAACGAAATTGAAGTCCAGCTCGTTTGCCAAGGTCAGTGGCGGGGGCCAATGAGAAAACAAGCAAGAAATCATTTTGAAAAGGCTGTTTTATGGCTTTGTCTGGGCAAAGATTTTTTTTTTTTTTTTTTTTTTTTGCAACAAGACAAAGGTGAAATAAAACAGTCACAATAACCATTTTTTTTTTTACTTTTTTTTTTTATTACTACCAATACAGTGCAGTTGAAAGCTCAGTGTTGGTGGATTATAAGAGCAAGTGCTTTGTGCTAACAAATCCCCGTTTTGAGTTTGCCTAGAGCCTTTTAATTCAAGCTTCAGTAGACGTATAAATCTGTCCTAACAAGGATACTCACCACAGGGGAGGGACAATGTTAATAACAAGAGGGTAATACAAAGAGATGGAAGAGACGTGGTTAAGGAAGAGGGAGGAACAGATAAATGAAAAACTAAGAGCACAAATGGAGAGAGGAAATCCGCATTTTCTCTGCAGGAGAACTTCCTCTGGCATTGGTGAAAGCTGAGAATGCTGAACTTTGAACTCTGCACGGAAACCACAATATGAGTTGAAATGACGGCTGAGTCTTTCATCCACTTCCACTTCAAAAAGCCAAGTGCCTGAAGGCCTCCAGTCTCTTTCTCTCTGAACTGAATGGGCATTGCACATTGACAGCAGTGATAAAAACAAAGAACTTTCTAGAACTTGTCAGGGGACAGGCTGTTCAGACTTTATTTACAATTTCTACAAAGAGGTCTCTTCAGCAGAGCTCAACAATAAGCATGATCGCATATTGATAACCGTACAGTACAATAAATAATAATCATAAAAATTAATAAATATACCAGTTATATTACTACAACTGCTAATAATAATAATAATAATAATAATGTTAGCATGGCAAAAATCTGAACTAATAGCCGGACTGTCAGCAGAAAAAAACAACAACATATTGTTAAGCTACCATTTAAAACCACCATTCAAAAAGTTTGTTTGGGTTAATTGTTTCCTTACATCATGATTATATTCTTGAAGTGACAATATGTAGGATGAAGAAGGGGGGAAAACAATATTAAACAGAAGAAAGGATGACAGAAGAGATGGTAGATAAAAGCCTGGTCCAAACACTGCTATTGTTTTGCCAATTGCTTCCAAGATGCACATTTTGCCTTTCTGGGATCTGGGAGGACTAGCAGCACTTCCTCAAGTTTGTAAGTCCAAATTGTAAATGGATGAAAGTATCATTACTTGTTTGAGAGTGGAACATAGGAAAGTTTGAAGCATTTGGCAAGACAGGGAAAATAACGTCTAGAAAGCAATACTTGAGATAATTGCTTGAGCTCAACAGATTGAAGATGAGATTTAGATGGGGAAAAAAAGTCTATGTTTCAACCAAATGGGCAGAAAAAAAACAAAGCAAACAACAAAACAGACCTTGCTCCTTCTCTTAATTTGGGCTGAAAAGCTCTCTTAAGTTTTTGATCACAGGTGCTTCAGTTTAAAATACCCAATCTACAGCAACAATCACACCAACCAACAGCGATTTCTATTGGGGGACACATAATGGGGCTATTCTCTGAAGGGTGAGCATTCACTTCCACAATAAAAATACACCACTAGACAATTTCAGGAGAACTGTGCCACTGATCACAAATCTGTCAAGTGCTTTTGGTTTTGATGGCTTTTTTACCTGCTTTTCCCGGAGGCAGCGTCTTTAGGTTGGATGCACAAAGAAAAAGGATGGAAGTAAAAAAGATTGATGAAAAAATCAGAACATTTGAATTTTCACCAGGGAAATGTCTGTATTCCAGGACTTAATTAAATGATTCAATTGTTTCTCTGTATTTAGAAAGTGTTGATGGGGGAGGGGGAATCAAAGTGATCAAAACGTCATAATACGCTGCAAAGGGGGATCATGGGATTAGCCTAGGGTCATAGACTGGAGAAAAGCACATTACTAAAAAGCACACAAACACTCACAAAGGACTGAGGAGGAGTCACAGGCTTGAACGCCTATCCGACACTTTCACTGTATGATTGAGTGATAGGCCCCAGATGGCCCCTTGTGCATTCTTCTAAAGAGATTAAACGACATAATGGATTTTGCATTACTGTCATCTGCCTGTAATTACATGAAGTTACATCATCAGGAGAGTCCTTTGGCACAAGGTTTGCTCCATGAATAACAAATAAGCTTCAATCAACAGTCGAGTAGTAACTATGTGAATAAATACAGGTAATTATGAGAGTGAATAATTTACATGTTTGATGCAAGTCAAATATTCAATATGTATGCAATAAATATTAAATGCACATGGCAAATATTCTCAGATAAACATTTTTTGGTTGTGCACCTGTTGTTTTGGATAGAACATCACTGCAAGAAAAAACACACGCAAACAAGCGCATTCCGTAAGGTGCAAACTTGTATCACTTCATATTTTTTCAGCGACAAAATGTAATAAAGGTGATTAAATCGGCGAGGGCCATATGTCAACACACAATGTTTACCACTTGTGGGCTGTAGAGGGAGGTGAGGCAGAGAGAGAGAGAGAGAGAGAGAGAGAGAGAGAGAGAGAGAGACAGTGAGAGAGTGAGAGAGAGAGAGAGACAGTGAGAGAGTGAGAGCGAGAGACAGTGAGAGAGTGAGAGAGAGAGAGAGAGAGAGAGAGAGAGAGAATGCTGCAACAGTAGCAGCTATCTGCACTTCTCATCTTCAGCATGCCTTTGCCAGACTGGGCAATGGAGCACCCGCACCAGAAACAGGAAATATAAAGAAGATGTGATGGTGGTGGGGAGAGTTATTTCTTCAGCTATAAGTTATGGTGTTAAGAGAGTAAAATCCGCAGTTACACAAACCAAGTAATTGTTTTGAGGCAGAAGCAGAGTCAGTCGGGAAGGTTTCTGCAGCTGCAGTAGTAGAGAATGTTGTAGAGGTGCCTGACCCTGAGACAGCTGAAAAGTGTGCTTTAAAGCTTTGAAACCTTGATTTGAGTCAAGAAGGTAAAAACTGCAACATAAGAGGGCATGTGTGTTATGGCAAAGTATTTGTTTGCTCTAGGGAAAAAAAAAAAAAGTGTAATGTAGAACACATGGATTTGTTTCCCATCATCTGGATGAAACTTTGTTTACAAACCTCTAAATAACCAGCCAAATAAATGTATATCATGTATACATGACAGATAACCGGGTTTAATGTGCGGTTGTTTTTCACACCAAGTTGTAAAAATAGTATGTTAAAAAAAAAAAAACAGCTGTATCTTATTCAAATGCAGAACTCTGAGCATGAGTCATTTCAATGTGAAAATAAACTGCAGGAAATAGCAGGAAAGAATAATTATTTGACTGAAAAATAGTTTGTAACAAAGGGTAAAAGGAAGAAGAAGAAAAATCCTGCCGTATACTTGGTGGTTGGACTTTTCAAAGGGTTACTCACTCTTGCACTACTAACTCTGGTAAACACTAGGGGTGTAACAATTCCCCCATGTCACGATTCGATACATATCGTGATACTGAGCTTACAATACGATATTATTGCAATACTCCAAGACAGCAAAAAATGTACTGTCGATTAAAATGCTAAATTTGGTATTACATTGGGGGAGGAAATGAATAGGCTTGTACTTGCTGCTGGTAACCCAAAGAACAGGACAATGGTGACACCAGAATAAAAAATGAAAATACAGAATTTTTTTAGACGGATAAACTTGCCCTCTGTCAAGGACTAGATATATTTTTTTACTGGTAACATACGACATTTGGAATTATCAGGACCCACAAATATTATTATATTATACATTATATTTATCATTACATATTGTAGTTTAATGTAGTAGTAATGACAATGTTTTTTCTCACACAGTAATTTTGGGTGAAAAACACAATAAATATCATCATGATCCACGATTGTTGGATTTTTGTATTGCGATATGTTGTGACATGTAAACACACAAGAAGCAAGTAAATGAGGACTGGGACTGTCAGTTTCTAATGTTGTGACTGTCAGTTTCTAAAGTTGCTTCATATGATTTGTGAACTATATAAATATATATAAATGCTCACTGACAATCTTGACAGCCTTGGCATGTATTGCAAACGCCTGCAAATATGTCAGACAAATACCCGAGTGTTATAGTTTTAATGCATTGGTTGATTCAGTTCACAAAACAAGTCTGAACAATTTGTTAACAAATTGGGCTGATATGATCCTCCAGTTTAACTCACAGATTCTGTTGCATAATAGACGTGATCATTATCAGCAAATATTAAGTTACATTTTTTACAGTTATAGTAGACTTGGAATAGAGTAGAAGTCATTTGGGCCACTTTGATGACACCTTTATGGCATCATTTTTAAAGCTTGAACACTCCAGTCTGCATTCACTGTAACGGCATGAAAGACAACGACCAACTGCAGTGTTTCACCCATAATACGACACTCATTTGAACTGACAATGCCGACAGAATTTTCATTTTGGGATGAACTAATCCTTTAAGTATTGCCTGATATCCTGGTTCGTTTTCCACATTGAGATGTGAGCTCTTAAGTGCATTCTCTGCCCTAACTAAAGCAAGAGAGATACCAGAAACACAAGCGAGACAAGACTCTGAAATCCTGCTTTAAGTAACCACACTCTGTTGAAATTACGGATGTTTAGAGCAAGTGTGGGGCATTTGTCAAACTCAGCCACTGCAGATCCACTAAAGGAGAGCACAAACATGAGCTTTCCTCATCAAACTAAGATGGATGAGAGCTCAGATAAGCTGGAAGTCTGGTCTGCATTCTCCCTAAATCTCTCTCGGAGCCATTTCTAAACAAAGATGGGAGATGTGTAACGTCTAATCTGACAGTTTGTTAAGACTCAGACTAATGAAAATAATGAAGTAAAGTAGCAATTAAAATATGTCAAAACTGGTCAGCACGGATATGAGTTTTTTTTCCCTCTTTCATCTAAAATGGCTTTCAATCAAAGCCAGACTCCATTTATACACTCGCTACCTTGACTAAGTGACCCAGATATTCGATATCTGCATTGCCCTTCACTTTCCAGTTTCTACCTTAAAGAGTACATTTAAGTACATTCGAGCTCTCAATAAAGAGGAAGGTCTACAGCCGTCGTTGAAAGGCAACATTTTAGCAGAGCCTGTTGCCCCCCAGCACTTTGCATTGTCCTGCTCGGCTGCACTCTCTCGGCTGGTCAGAGCTGAAAGGAGAGCCAAGCCTTAGAGTAATGTTTCTTGACAGCTCGGCACACAATACGGCACAGGAGAGCTGGAAATCACTACACATGTCGATAAACAAATGCTTATTTTTAGAGGAGAGAGCGAGGCACTAGTTTATCTCTGCAGCAGGAAGTCCCTGACAGATCTGTTCCCGGGACCAACAAGGGAAGGGATGAGAAACTACGGCTGGCATGCAGCGCCGGCAGGCCCAGTGTCTTTCCCTTTTACAGGCACAGCAGTAGGACCCTGTTTGATGGGATATCAAATGCCTGACGGTCACATTTGCCAAGATTTCACATTGGGATCCTTAAGACGGACAAGGAGTCTCTGAGTTGTGGACCAACTTGGTTTTCAAAAGAGAGGGCTGAATTTGAGATCTAAAACAAAAAAGAAACTCAGAAGAAGAGAGCAGAGAAGAAAAGGCACACATATACATAAAAACCATCAGATGAAAATTCCTTTCCAATAGATCGCAGCCCGAGGCTAATCTACAGTGTTAATAATCACCTCTGCAGCAATGTAGAGAGGCGAACTTCAGTAGTAATACAGCAATGTGTTTACGCAGGAACAGAAATACAAAATATGCGACTTGCGCTCTCAAGAGTACGAGAATGTGACTTTTACAAAAACAAAACAAAAACAAACAAACAAACAACAACAACAGCAAAAAACAAAACAAAACAACAACAAAACTTGGATCGGTTTACACTACTTTATGTTGAAGTTATTGGTGTCTATTAGCCCTTAAACAAGCCATTACAAGTAGGCCAAGCCAGAACCGACTGAATTACTTTGGTGATTTTGTGGGACTCTCAATCTGGGGGATTGAGTGGAATTGATTTACAAAAATAAAACACAATACTAATTAAAACACTAAACCTGAAATCAGATACATGCAAATTGCAATCGCACACACACACACACTGGGTCTCCATGTTTTATGGAGACTTTCCATCGACACCAGGGGCCTCATGTATAAAAGTTAACGAAGATTTCATCCTAACAGCTAGAATCTGAACAAAATTCATTTAAAAAAACCCAATCAGCAGAAGACACATTAATCTCTATCCCCGCCTCCTCCCCCAAATAACCATTTATGGACTTTACAACGCCTAGTTTTACTATGCATATCCTCATTTGCATATGATTTCCATATGCATATTCCCATCCATGTGATACCATGTTTAACGGTGGGCTACAAGACATTGGGGGGGGGGAAAAAAGAAATACGGACTATAAATGCTATTTGTGCAGTCACATTACGTTGCTAAAATCATTAAGTATCCTAGTCTTGTTTAAGAATAAATATATCAAAATATCCTTGAAAGCAAAAATTGCAAAAAATAGGCTAATTTTTAGAGAGGTGTTTCAGAGAAGAGTTATTCTTATTCTTTTCCACTGGTCAAATATTATTCTTAATTGTTTTCAGTTTTTGGTCTTTGATCGTCATGCGGGTGTCTGGCAACGAGATGGGATGGTGCATCATCGAACAGCAGGCCTGGAAAGTGTTCGGGTCATGGCTCAGAATATATATATTCTGAGATTATTAGTACTTTTAGTACTAGTTTTAATAAGGGAGGCACTGCTTTAATTATTCACACTGCTTTTGAGGTTTACTGCACAAATAGTAAACATACTTGAAAATTCAGTGCATTTCTCCATCTAAAAGTTGGGAAACCAGGTACCACGTTCCTGTGTGCCAACTGATATAAATTAGTACCAAAAAAAGGGTTCAAATATGCAATTTTTCCTATAAGGTAAACATAGTTTATATAATTTTATTGGAAACAGATAGGCTTTTCTTTTTTTGGCAGAATAAATGTCTTGGTGCAGCATTGACAATTAAAAAAAAAATAAAACTAGCAAATTAGTTTCCTTAATTAATAAATAAATAAAATTATATTTTTCATAATGTTGGAAAGATCACACGAGGAGTTATCATTAGAGTACGGTCTGCCTGCATAGCACACCTCCGTGTTGCAGTGATTGTACAGTATTCTCATCGGACCTATTCAAACTGGCCGATGGACTGTTCTACCATTGAGCATTGTGTGCATCGATCATTGTTCTTACTGTAAATATTTTCTCAGAATATGAATTCTCCAATTTATCTTAAAGAGGAATAATGTGCCTACCACTCTTTGCGTACGTAGCATGCCACAGGAAAAGTGTTCAAAAGCAGCGGATCCACTACAAATATTTATATCTAAATTCATATAGATTTTGTTTATATATTTTATTTTGATAATAATATAAAATACAATAATATTGTTACATTACGTGGAATATAAACTTTCATGACGAGGAAGAATACCAGGAGATACCAGGCTTTAATAGCAAACGACACAGGAACAGGATAAACATAAAAGAAATGAAATGTTACATTAATGAGATTGAACAAAGGACTGAAAGACACCGGGAGAATATATACTAGAACACATGAGGAGTGATTAACAAGACACAGGTGAATGACATTACCAATAAGACAGGCTGGGGAGAAACTAGGTCACGGACTAAACCAAAAATGCAATTAAGGAGGGAGAAACCGACTATACGTTAACCTATGTTAATTGCAATAAACTGAAAAATTCTATTGGTTAAATAATAAAAAATAGAGTTTGAAAATGATCATCTAATTGTAAAATAATAAACAAACAAGCAACAAACAAACAAACAAACAACCCAAAGGACTATTTGGAACATTTTTTTTTTTTCAAAATAAAAAACAACCAAACAAATTAATTACTGTCTCCACCGTAATCCACTATTAACAAGCAGACATGAAATATAAATCAACAGATCACTACTATTTAATGAAAAACAAAAGACAAAAAAAAAAACAGGCTAATCAAAATTGGAAGTGCAAGTAAAGCATTACTAAATTATGACTGTCACTAAAAACTGTCGTTCTTGATGCGCTGTGTTCTCATCATGGCTAAAACATGGGGTGCAGATGGGGCCTCTGGCAGGAACATTACCCCCCAAGATCAACTCAGGAAAGGTGAGTGGCTAATCCATTAGGATCATGTGCGCTAGGCCTCAAATCACCATACTGATCCTTCAAGACTGATAGTGACCCAGCAGAGATCTGGCTTGCCAGTGGAATGAGCATTTGGATAGGCTCCTATTAAAGGCCAAGCAGGGCTGGGTTTCCTGAACACTGACATACATGTATGTCTCCACATACATTTTATCCACAAAAGAAAACGTCATGCATCCATAACATGCATGTAGTCGGAAGAGGCCACATGAATCAGAAATCTGATAAGACAAGCGTAACCAGATCAATGCTATTTCCAAGCTGAAGAAAGCGGCATAGTTAGGGAGAAGCTTTGACTGACGTTGGGGTGAGAAGACAGAGAAGATAGTTGGACAAATGGATACCAAGATATTGTTTGACAGACAGATGGAAGCGTAAATGGATGGTTTGGCAGCATGATAAGGTAAATAGACTGATGGATAACTAAACAAATAGAGGAAGAAAATGGCTGGTGTGGTTGCATAAAATAAAAATAAAAATCTTTTATGAAGGGGGATCCAGATAGTAAGATAAACACAGATGGATACTGTTGACATGACATAGATCGATAGATTCTTCAATCCTATTTCTTCTTTCAAATGTAATTGTATTTTGGATGAATCAGGAATGGCTGAGTGTGAAACGGCATGTTAACCGGAGGGGACATGAGCGAACAAACATCCCTCAGTCTTCTCGGCCATTAAATCTGATGTCACATCAGCACAGAGGAGCCCTATAAATCCACATGATAAACATCACACTGAATATATTTTGAGCAAACACAAAAGAACTCACACATACATACGTAAACACAAGATGGAGGCTGTGCAGTAAATCAGATGTGGGTGAGATGTGAAATGACGGTGATGGAGTAGTGATGGGTGGTGAGGTGGAAGGATGGGAAAATGGAGGGATGGAAATGCTTTCTGCTTAGAAGGTCTCAAGATACCATTTGAACAATTAATTACTCTTGGTGGAGTTGCAACAGCAGAACTGGGATGTATCAAACAGTTAAACAGAAAAAAAAATCTAACTTTAAAGATTTAAGGGATATTTCATTCAAAAATTTCTGTCATCATTTACTCACCCTCAAGTTGTTGCACACGTTTTTAACTTTGTTTCCTTTCAAGGAACACACAAGAGGAAAATGATAATGAATGTGGAAAGATGCTTTCAAGCTTCAAAAAAGAAGCAAAACACTAAAGTATCAAAAGTAATTCATATAGGTTTGTCGGATTAACTTAAGAGAAGTTATTCTCATTAAGTCCTCATGGTGACTAAATGCAATTCCTTTTCTTGAAAAATTCACCTTAATCTTCCACAACAGATAAAGTCATACAGGTTTGAAACAATATGAGAGCGAGTATAATGACAGTATCTTAATTTGTGGGTGAAGTATCCCTCCAATGGCAAAATGACTGAGGTAAAAAACTGCGCCACCTGGAGCTCTCAGGAGGTCACGTGGAGACTGCGGTCAGTATATTTATCCAATCCTCACGTTGAGATCAAAAGGAAGCACGTGAAAGCAAACATTCAGACTTTCAAATAACACTCATACAGGTGACCCATCTACCCAAGTAGGCACACACTAAAAACAGTTACAGCAAATCCATTAGAGTAACATCTTTCGAAGCAACCAAACAAAAGACGCTATCTCTTAATCCTGTGCCTGGGATTGCTCATGCCAGGGAATGCACAATGCGGACCTTAACTTAAATAAAACATGCTGCTTGCTCTTTCTCTATTTACTCATCTTACTGATGTCTTCCACAAAGAGCGTAAAGATCATGGAGGCCCATTTTCACAGAGAACCCCTGACCCATTTGGTGAACAGTCTGGACTGAGTAAGGTTTTAGGAATAGAGTGAGTTTACTTCTTGAAATATTCATTTGAAAGAACTTGCTTGTGTAGAGCAAATTCATCCACTGATGGTCAGTGTTCTTCATCATCTTCTCCTATTTTTGTCTCAAGCCTTTCCACGGCTTAGTTGCCATCTTGAGCTCTATGAATTACTGATTGACTTCTAATCTGGTCACTTCTTTCCGTTTCCTTTTTTGATTCTCTTTCGCTTGCGTTCCCTCGTTTCACCTCACTGTCGTTGCATTTGTTGCTTCTTCTTCTACAAGGCATAAAAGAACAAGCTTTTTTTCTCACTCACCAGAGGGTTTAAACTTTTTAACCATAGGTTACTGCACATGAAAAGTGATAAATGCGGCACTAAATCACATGACTACAAGTCTTTTACAAGTTTTGTCATACTATTCATCAGAAGCATGGATGGGCGAGCTAATTATGAGGATTGCAACAGCATCTCTTCCAGAATGCCAACGACGAAGGATTGGTTAACCTGGGGGTGGGGGGGTGGGGGAGTTGTTTTACTGTGTGCGTGGAGCGACGACACGTCCCCGTAGACCTGCGGGTGACAATGGATTTCATGTGAATGAAATATTCATCAATGCTGACTTATTTATTGGGAAGAAGATTTCTGCAGGGGGCCCTCAAGAGATCACACTCACATGCCAGTCTGTCGCCACTTTCCCCGCAAGCTTTTCAATAAAACAAGCAAACAACACGATTCCAACACCTATAAATAAGTCAGCATTTCAGAATAAAGTGCAGTACACAGGGTCTCTCCAAGGCTCTACATCACTCTTTTATAGAGCTGCATGGGCCTGAGCAGGACAACAACTGCACTAACATGAATATAGCCATGATGCGATGGAAGACGCAACACAGCTCTGTGCTATAGTTATCCTGTATATGCATGGCATCACGTATGGCATACATGGGAGGACAGTTCACCAAAAAAAAAAAAAAAAGAAAATTGCCATTGAACATTCCCATGTTTGTCCAAACCCCAATTACTTCATGGTACACAAAATTAGACATTTTGAATGATTGATTAGGTCAATCTTTTCCATGCAATTACAGTGACTTGTACCTTTTAAACTACAAAAGTTCATAAGAACCAAAAGAGAACCATACAAGTGGTTCACACACATCTTGATATATAGTTCAGGTCATACTATAGCTTTATGTAATAAACGGACTAAAAATTAAGTTATTCAATGCAACTACTAAATCTTTTGAGACGGACCTCTAGATTCAGATCAGTTTGATTCCTGAATGAATCATTCAGAGCCGTTTTGTTAATTAAATCATCCATTAAATCGGTCCATTAAAAAAGATCTGACTCAAAAGCATTGGACAGTGTTACTTCTCTCATGATTGGGCAGAGGAGAACTAGAGCCGATGCTAAGGATGTAGGACAGTGAATAACACTTTTTGCCCTAACTCACTTTCATAATATTGAAAAATTCATACAGCTGTGGAATCACATTAGGGAGAGTAAATAATGACAGAAATTTAATTCATATTTCTGTAAGCACTAAAATAGACCCTATAGTGTTATCCCCAGTGTCTTCCTGTCCCTATTTTTCCTCTGTGAATGGCACTAGTTTCAATAAGCAGTGCCGTCCCACTCCACCTTTTTGCTTTCCGGTTCCCTGGGTGACTGAGAGAACTTGATTAAACGGGCAGACAGGGTTGCTGGGGCACTGTGAATATTCGCAGAGCATTATGCACCAGCTGCCTGGACGTCTGTCGGTGTGAGCTATTGTTAGTGAGTTTGATTAAGTCTCCCGGTAATAACGTTGTTATATGAAATGTGCTGCAGAGAGCGGGTGAGATAAAACGTGAGAGTCACACCTGCCGGCAACAAGCACAAAGTCTCATCAGCTCAAAACACGTGTAACTCCAGAGAAAAAATTCTGCCTACATTCAAAAACCCCCACAGACCTGCAATGTCCAGTGTTTTTTTTTCTTGTTTTAAAAGCAAAATTACCTAAGTTTGTAAAAAACAAAAACAAAAAAACAAACACTGACGCCCATTAATGGTCAAAACGATCTGCAATCCAATCGTGTCAACGTAAAAGCACATCTCCCTATCCTGCTGTTTGCCCCTCTCCCTGCCTTCTTGGGAAGCCCTGTCTTGCGGCTACACACCTGTGTCTAAAACTCTTCCATGGGATCAATTAGTATGAAAGTTTCAACCACAGTCATCCCTCCATCTTTGCCCACGATTAAAACTGACATTACTCTATTCAAAGCAGCCAACTTGAATCACCATATTTGACTACGCGATGGAAGTCCACAAGTTTCTCAAGATCAAATGCTGTCAACAAGACAACCCATTTGAGAGTTGATCAAATTGGGATTGGCCTTCACATGAAGACTCTGCGGTGAACAGATCTTTCCTGTCAGCTCAGTACATAAGGGTGCTTCATTCTCCCTTCTCACCATTCCACAAGGGTATCGCAGCCAGTTCCAGCCTGAGGACAGTGCATGTACTGGGCATACCTGTGCTGGCTCTTCCCCATCTCCTGACAGTACCCTTCGCATCACAGCATGGGTCGAGTCATGAGATCTGACAGATGCCCTCCATACAGCGTCTCCCTTTCCCCTACTTTCACAGCCCCCTTTCCCTGCTGCCTGGCAACACCACCTGACAGCTATCAATATGGATTCCAGCAGAGTTGCAGAGGGACGGCTGAATAAACACAGAGGGAAGGTAACAAAAAAGAAAGAAAATCAAAGTCTGCACAAGGTAGCCCATTATCCACAAGAACAGGAAATAATTTACCGGCAATTCGTCCCTCATTTTGGTTTCTTTTGTAGAGGGGAGCTATTTGTGTTCCAAAAAGACTTGGTGAGAGGGCTCTTCACATTTATTTTAAAAGTCTTACGAATGTGACAAAATGCCCTGAACTGGTTTGATAATCGACACCTTTTTTTTTCTCTCCTCATGTCCTTTTGTCTGTTCAAACATTTCTGATGCTTTTTTCATACAATGTTTTGCAAAAAGAAAGATTATCATTCAAAATAAGTATAAAATGGCTTTATTTATTTTTTTTTTTTACAAATGTCTGAACGATTGATGCCCTGTGGAGGGAAATATTTTGTTCCGAATAAACTGCAGTAACTGCATGTTATAAATAAAAATATTTACAAAAGCAAAAGGACATTCTCTCAGCATAGCCATTCAATGAACAAGTTGGAATTTGGATTATTTATTACGAATATAAATAAAAAAAAATTGCACCAGAATCTGGTAGCATTGTACAATGCAAGCTATCTTTTTATTTACATATACATTTACTTATTAATTTTACAATCACATTTGATAACAATGAATGACCATTCTTTCACCTTCCAACTTTCACCTTTTTCCTTAAAGCTGCACAACCTCATAATTCTGTAGCATTATAATTCCTACGGTAATCATACAATTTTTTAGCAATTTGCTTGAGATTCAGACTCTTCATTCTGTTCTCATGCTTGCCTCATGAATCAATCAGGGAGCAGTGAAGCTTACCCTCAACAGATTCTCACATAATCATAGGCTTTTTTATGTTTAACCTGTTTTTTTTTTTTATCTTTATATATTTTCCTCACACATTGCATGTCTACTATTTCAAGCATGCTCTTGGGGAAACCCAAGTGTAAATGACTTTTTTAGGTTCAGCTTCATTTGAACAACAGTTAAAAACAAGCAAACGATCAATAAAAAATTATGATAATCAAAAAATAAAAAAATAAGATTGATTTATAATCAAGTAAATAATAATCAATATTATATAATAATTTAATATATTATATAATAAATATTTATTCTATATATACAAACTCTTTGTGAGTGTTAAATCTCACTTCTGCTGATGCAACTGTAAACAATTCTCTTATTTATTATAAATGAAGATCTGGAGTGTGTGTGTATGTATGTATATATATATATATATATATATATATATATATATATATATATATATATATATATATATTATTATTATTATTCGATATACTGGAAATATAGTGTTCAGCTGGTTCACTCTCCTTGTCTTTGCACTACAATGTCGGGTTAACAATAACTTTTCATATAAGCCTGTTTGTCTTGACCACAATGATGTCAGACATGCTGTAATACTATGTCATACACAGTTCTGCTGTGAGTTGATTAATATTAACAACAGCTATAATAATAATAATCTTGTAGAAAAAAAATTTGACACCAAGTTTGAACAGATTAAGAAACAGCTCTGTTGCCATTCACAACATGTTCAAAATGCAACTGAAAAAAGAGAAAGTATGTGACCCTTTGGTCAGGTAGATGAACCAGTAGCTGGACAGTGATAAGTCAGATCGGAGAGGTTCAGGACTGAAAAGAGGACAGAGCAAACCTCCAGTGCAGAAGGTCTAGAGCAGGGAGCAGGTAAGAGACTAAAGGTCCCTCTGTGACAAGTCCACTGAGGGAGGGAACATCTGGTGGACCGGCTGCTCCTCTGGTTAACACGCTACCCCAAGTGGCCAATGCACACACATACGCACACACACACACACACAAACACAATACACAAAACAATACATCTAGGTAGAAGGCTTACTTTGTTTTATAGAAACAGAATTGGCTCGTGCCAATGAATTTGTTGCTTTTGGGACTCCAAGTTTGACTCAAAATAATTGTGTGACATAATACTCCCACAAAACACAGTCTTCTATATAGTATAAAATAAGATACGAAAGTGCAACCTCATTCAATGTGAAACAGATGCTCTATAGAGACAAAGGAAAATGTCAATGTTGGCAGAGATTGCTATTCCTCTGCCTCCTGCACTGGTCTCTGCACTGGCCCTGCACTGTGGGATAATTCCCATACCTTTCCCGCCATTGGTTGCAGAAATGGAGAAAGTAGATCTGAATCCTCCTCACGACCCTAATGAATAAGTCGAGAATGTGAGCCCTGTCAACACGAAAGTAATTTACTGCAGTAGCAAGGCTTATCCTTAACAACCTACATGTTCGCCTGATAAAATACAAGCGACGGGTCTCTCGGCTCAGAGCTAAAGACACAAACAAACGCATGGTCTGATATAGCTGTGCAGGAACCCTGAGTGAACCCTGAGATGCAAGAGCTTCATTAATGTTGATTTCTTGCCAATGGAAGGCATATAAGTGAGAAGGAGAGAAAAAAAACCCAAAGACACAGGCTGTGAGAAGGTGGAAAGGTCAGTACAACAAGCCTGCTGTCCAGCACTAGCACCGCAAACACACACAAACTCACTCATCACATGCTGTCGACCTGGGCTGACCTTGATAGCCAGGGTGAGAGCCTGGCCGTGGTTGTATTAAGCAAGGCTCATCCTCCCTCAGCATCTGTAATGATGGAGCTAATGATCGCTGCTGCTGCTGTAGGCGCAGCCTGGACCAAGTTGGAGTAAATGCAGGGGATCTGCACAAGACCTGCCGATGATGTTACCGCCAGGCTCAGTTCAGTAAGAGCACAGTAACAGACCATTTCAGCAAGTTTCACTAGGCACTCTTGTATCAGGAGAAGAAAAGGAAAAATTGATCTTCTTTATCAGAGAATAAAAATGAAAAAAATGAAAAAAAAAAAAAAACACCAATAAGAGCAGTTATCTCAAGGAATACAATGAGAGGAGCAGGTGAACATAGAAAGCCTTTCATGTTCCTGAAAGAACAGGCTGAAAAGGGAGAGAAAAAACTGCGGGAAATCCATTGATTTTTCTCATCTTGAAGCGCTAAACTAGTGTCTAAGTGCCAGCGAAGTGAGCCGCTCACCAAGTGAGCACACCAGCTGCACTCCAATCTAAATTGATAAATTTCATGATGCTGTTTCACACTTTATCCTTACTTTATCAATAAGTTCCTTCTTGCTATAGGCCCCTTAACAGTGTTGTTAGCATAGAGAAACACACATGAGAAAAAAATGGGAAGGGAGAGAGCGAGAGAGTGTCAAGGGCTGTGGCGTTATTAAAAATAAAAATTGCACAGCAGATTAAATAAAAATAAATAAATGAATAAAGCCTATACCCATCCAAATGACTGGAGCTAATGTGATAGGGATCCTCTATGACAGAAATCAACTTTTAATGAAGAGCCATGTGCTGGGAGAAATTAGCCATTACCCACAGGAGCAGATATTAAAAGTTTATAAATGACAGTAGTGTTGCCCGTGATTGCTGAGGAAGGGGTGAGTCAGGGGAGCATGGCAGAGGAATACTGCTTTGCGGCCCGCGCTCTGATCTGTTTACACGACAGTGTGCCAGCGGGCCGTACGGCAGGCACCAACAAGCTCCTGACGAGTTAAATTGTGAGCGTCTGCCCAGTGAAGGCATGCCACGGGATCGTGCGACGCACGGCAGCACAAACACACTGTGACGCCTGGACCCCTTCATCACTGCTCTGATCAAATGCACCAGGACGTTCAGCCATATGGGACCTGGAGATTATTCATACAATCACAAGCCTACATATGGGCTAGAGGGAGGCTGGACTCCTGAGGTTTACTCGTGTCACTAGAAATGACAGTGGAAGGAATGAATCGTGTAGAGACAGGGGCGGAAATTAGCTTTCCTCTAAAGAGCCCAGCAATACGGCTGAGTAGACCAAAAATATGAAGCATTTCAGGTACTCAGAACAAGTGACTCCAATAAGGCAACCTGCTTTAAAAATAATATGTAAAGGCCATGTGATTTTAAATATCTTGAAATGTATATAATTTCAGGTCAATTGTTTTTAAAGAGGAAACAAATACTGATTCCAAGTTTAAACATTTATCCTAAGCCGAAAATTATTAATATCAATTTGAATGTTTCTATCATTTAACAATGGAGTGCCTCTTTATTAACAGCATACCTTTGTCTATTCTCGAGCTGCCACATGGAAAACATTAAAATAAAGATTTAAATAAAGGCTTGCAAATCTAAAAATGAAGATCAGCCTCTCTGCTGGGCTCTGGTTAAATGAAGATTAAGGCTAAGCTGCAGAGGTGAAGGGCCTGGCGAATTGAGCCCCTGCAAATGGAACATTGCACGGAAATAGACATAATCTCACAAAGCCATATTTTCCATGAGAACGGAATGTGACAACTTGTCGACCATGAGGCACTGTAAACTCTTTTTGAGCTATCCACTTGGCCCCGAGCAGAACCAATTAGCTTTATTTTGGCAACGCACATTCTTAAAAAGCTAGGATCTTGATGGATGGCGCAGGAAGGAGTTGTTAGCTTTCATGTAACTTGGAATTTTTCCTTCTTTGATCTCAGCTCAAGAGATCAACCCATCAACAGCAAGTAAATTAGTACTTTAGGATTAGATCTTTTTAATCAAACAAAGCTGTCATTCAAATGATGGGCAACTAAAACTATTTTTTTGAACATGAGTCCGCCCCTTGATGCTATGATACAGGTAGCTTGAAATACAATTTGGGTAAGAGTGTACGAACCAACTAAAGCACAAAAATATCAATTTTATTTTTAGAGATGGCATCTTACCCATGAAGAAAAGATGTTGCCCCCCTAAGCAGTGAAAATGGCATATTTAGTCAACAGATTGTGTGTATATATATATATATATATTTACACACACACACACATATATATGCACACACATACATATATATATATATAGAGGTTCAGCTGTTCAGAAAAATCACTTTTCCTGTGCCTCTCCTCCATGCCTAAATGATGACATGAATGTATGTGTGTATATATATATATATATATATATATATATATATATATATATAATATATGTATACACACATATATATATATACACACACACACACACACACACACACACACACACATACATTCATGTCATCATTTAGGCATGGAGGAGAGGCACAGGAAAAGTGATTTTTCTGAACAGCTTCATCTTTCAGACAGATTAAAATATGCTGAAATTATCCACCGCAACCAGGACCAAGGGAGAAAGAATAAACATTATGGCACCGTAAAATATATCATCATTTATATGATACCAAGTTCTCCATATCTGGGTGTGGAACTACTCTACTGGAGGAGGTGAGACTGTGGACAACAGCATGCTGTAAACTTTACAGGGCATTATAAATTCGAGTCAAAATGAAATCAGAAACCATGAGGGACTACAGAGAGTGAGAAAACAGACATTACCTGCGAGAACACAACAGCATCTCCCTAGAGCTTTCCATTAGCATTTAATTGACAAGGCTTCTTATTCAAACACTCCAGTTGCTCTCCTCCTCCTCCCTTTCCTGCCCTCTGCCACAGGCTCTGCTCTATTCTTAGCTCTCTGTGAAAATCTGCTCCACTTTCTCATTTATACACAAAATAAATTCTTTACATTCACAGTATGGATGCTGATCACCACAAATGTTGTGACATTTAAAGGAAAGACTGAAAACACACAGGGAAGACCTATACAACTGGGGGGGGAAGAAAAAGGGCTCAATGAAGAAGATACTAGGATCATACGGATGGATTTCAGCAGCTGTCAGATAAAGTTATCGGCTTATGATGAGGCTCAAAAGTATGTGTAGTTTAACTCAGGGCCGTTGTAAGAGGGCGATAACCTCCCCGTTGAGCCAGGTTGATGGTGCACACCCATAATTTTGTTCCAAGTCGTGTAGATTTTGGCAATTACCATTCATGCAATAATGAAATGTATTTATTTATTTGGCCACCATTCAAATTGAATTGAGATTGTGTTTTATATTCTAATCCAAGAGGAAGTAAATTTGAATTGAGGTAGCAAATTACGTATAAATGCAATTTAAATGAACTAAGTAGTAATTAGCAGTACTAAAAATAAATAAGTTGCGTTTATTAAGCATATCTCTAACTGTAGGAAAGTAATATATCTTTCTCTGAATAATTCTTCTGCATAGCGTCAACATTGCTGCGAACAGAGGTTGCAGCTTCAGTTTCAAGTGGATCGACATCACAAGCCTCTGCGCTTGAAAAGGTACTATATCCCAGGCTGCTTCAGGGTAACTGCCAGTGCAATTAGTGAACTGTATGTCATCTTAGATGAGGGGGCGACTAAAGCAGAGGGTAAATCTTCTCAACCTTGCGTGGATAAAAGCCTCACATTTGTTCCTATATAAAAGATGCGAGAGTGGATAAAAACAACTTAAACGATGCCCATTATTAAGATCAGATTACTTCATCTCTGGCAGAAAATTCACTTGCTGTTTACTCTTGAGTGACAACTGTACCTAATAAGTGTGTGCTCTCTGGGTTGAGGTTAGAGGAAGTGACAATCACATGACAGGAAGGAGTGACCTTGCATTGCAACACTATCTACTTGAGAGGGGGTCAGGGCATCATCAAGTTGCGCTGGGGCTTCTTTGATTAATGCTGCCATTAATAAAATACTATCCCTGTCCAATAAAATGGCTTCTGATAATAGATGTTGCCATTCTAAGCCAATAATAGTGTCTATAATGGAATCAGCCAAGCTGAAAAAGGCGGACTTTCATTTCCTCTTGTGGGCTGTATGTTTTGAACACCCCATTGTTCATCAGCTCCAGCAGCAGATAACCACTGAATTTGCATGTGAATCAAGAATGCTTCATAACCTATCCTAAACACTGGCTATGCAAATGACATGACCCAGAAAAGGACAAGCATCTTCAATATAAGGCAAAGCATCTAACAAATTCAGATGCACCAAAAGTGCAACACTGTAGCAACAGTGTCACGCTGAGCCATTGCAGTCGACTTATCAGATTATGCCAAAAACAACAGGTTGTCAGCCATGGAAAAAAACAGGCTAGTATCAACAGTTTGTTCTCTCCAGGGCTGACACATGGGTTGGCTGGTATGCTCAATTTGTGCAACACAGGGTTCAAGGTGAACGTGAGGAAAATTGTAGATACTAGAGCTATTTTTCCTGTCATGATGTCTAAATAAATCGACACATAAATGCCAGCTCACAGACAAAGTTTAAATATAATGCTGGAGGACCCAGTGTCTGTCAATGGTATTTGAAAACATCCCAATGTAACTGGGGGTGGGTGAGATTTATCATATAGACAAAGAAAGATTTTTAGCTCAATGCAGAAAGTTGGTTCCCCCCGGTTTAAAATGGTACAATCCATGTGCTTGAGTTTAATCAGCAAACACAGGGCATACATGCGTGAAATCACTTATTTGAGGTGTCACAACAAAAAATAAAGAAAAAAGACAGGAATAAATAAATACAGGAGCTTGTGCCACGAATTAACCTACAAAAACAGCAGAAGCATGAGCTGTAGAAAGGGAGGTCCATCTCTCTTTTCAGTCTATATAAACCTCAGCCATGGGCAGTAAATAAGCTGGCACTGAAGAGAGAAGGTACTATGACAATGATGTATGGTCTCGAGTACTCTACAGCCATTCAGCTCGTTCGCTCACTTTCTCTATCTTGGTCTCTCTCTCTCTTTCTCTGAATCACGGACCACATCCTACATTGGCAAGGCCAGGTTAAGTCTGCTCTAATTCCAATTTATTCAATTCACTGCTCAAAAGAGGCAGGCTGATTAAAACTCTTCTTCTAGGCTCGACACATTAGGAAGCGGTGACCTTTCTTCATCACATGACATATGCACACAAAAAAGGAATTTATTAATTCCTCAGCCCTAAGGCTCTACACTGTAATATATATACCCATCAAAATTTCACATTTAATTCGGTGGCCACATCTGAAATCATATAATTCCCTACTATTTAGTATGCAAAAAAAAACAGTATGTGACAAAAGTAGTATGTCTGAATTCACAGTTCTCATAAAAGAGTAGGCAAAAAGTTCACGGATGACCTACAACTAGAGGCTAAGATTCTGAAGTGTGCATATGATGGACACTTTACTATCCCATGAGACTACGGGAGAGGATTTTTGAACGGCAGTGAAGTGAATCAACACATTGGGGTTGGGCACATGACAATGACAGCATGGTGAATGTAGTACGTTCATGTAGTGTGCCAATGTGTTAAATAATTGTGAAATTTATGCTGTTAGCATATTCTGAGTGAAAATCGTTTCTATACCTTTTTTCTTTTGTTTCCAGTGTATTATGGTGCAACTCGAAAGCAAAATAACACAATTCTCCTTTGAGATTACAGCAATGAGACGGCCACAATGCCACACAGAAGCGGACAAAATAAATCATGCGAGACGACAACAGATGTGGTTTTGTTTTAACCCCATAACACTCCTCTCCCTCACTCCGGTCGTGTGGGCCTGGAACAGTCAGTCCAGGAGAAGTGTGTCAGCGGGATGTCATGGGGATCGGGCACACGCGTCTGCTCAGCTAACTAGCATGGAGTGATGTCGTATCACAGGAAAGAGGAGAAAAGGGCTGAATTATGGAGGAGAAAGTTAATTATAGATGGAGAGAGGCAAAGGCTCTGACGCTTACCTGAGACACATGGCTGCTTCAGCGTCTGGAGACACAGCTTGTCCTTTGCTGCGAGATGCGGAGCTGCCTTAATTGAGCATCTGCATGCTAAATCTGATTTTTCGAAAGGCTGCGACGTGGCTACACTTGTTAGCTGTTTTCTTAACAAAGAATGACAGTGCAAACTAAGTCTGAATACAGGATAAGACAGAATTATGATGCAAAAAGATATGATCACACCTCACCCTTAAGGGCATATCTGTAATTGACAGCCGAGACAGATGCTGCAACGATTAGTCAAAAGAGGAAATGAGCCTTGCGTACTGATGAAAAAGGGCCCTAAGAGCGATGCAGCTCTTCATTAAGTTTTTAACATTTCTTTGGTGACAATCGATAATGATGTGGACAGGGTTTTTATTACCATGTCAGTGTTATAGAATCATATTACTTTCACAAGAAAAAAAAAGCACACCACTTGTTAAATTCACAACCATCACAGTGTGCAACATTTATAAAAATAAAAATCTCATTCATTTTATCCATAGGGGAAGTGATTTTTAATAATAAACTATAAATCACTAAAGACAGCCGTTACGGTGAGCTACGAGATTGCTTAATTGATGATATGTGCTTTTGTTGAAACTATCAGAACAACATATTTCCACTTATTTTTTTTGTAAACAGTAGAAGTCATGGTGAAAACATACAATACCCATGATTCTGGATAGAAATCTCCAACAATCAGAGAATTGCGACAAGTAAATAATGCCAAAAAGAACAATTTAGCCCCTACCTACTTCTTTTGAAGTCTGGACATGGCAGATTAATTTTCTCAATGATGAAAAAAACAAACAAAAAAAAAATGAAAATCTAAATATATATAGATATTTAACATCCATTAAGTTCCGTATCGATTATAAAGTATTGCTAATGACCTATAAAGCTCTGAATGGTTTAGCTCCTGTGTACTTAACCTATCTTCTATTGCCCTACAATCCGTCACGTTCTTTAAGATCACAAAACTCTGGAGGGAGAGCGTTTTCACATTTGGCTCCGAAACTCTGGAATAGCCTTCCTGATAATGTTAGGGGCTCAGACTCACTCACCCAGTTTAAATCTAGATTAAAGACGCATCTCTTCAGCCAAGCATTCACATAAATGCATCTCATTTGCTCATTATGACTATCTTTGCTTAAAGTTATGAACAGCAGCTATGCTAATTATTCTCCTTTTGCTTTTCTGTTTTACATCGGGACACCCGCCCCGAGGCGACTACAGAGCACATCAGCTTCAGTCCGGATCCAGCCTCTTAAGAAGACCTCAGATGACCATCACCTGTGAAGAGACGGCGCCAGTTCCTGCGAGGACTTCAGAAGACGTAATCATCTGGATCAACATGCACATTGCCCAATTCTATATCCTAATTATTGTTAATGTAATTTATTTTCCGGGAGCTCTTTGCTTCTAACTTCGGTTAAACTGCTAACTCTGATTGTAAATTAATTAACTAAATTGTTATTTGCTAACTGCATTCTTTAAATTGTAATATTGACATCCATTTTCAGTGAAGCTGAAATTTAGATTAAAAAGAATGATTTGATTAAAAAAATATTAAATGATGCATGAAAATGATCTTTTCCAAAAAGTATTGTGATTAAAAAAAAAATTTACCCCCCCAAAATGGCAAGATGTCAAAAAAAGTTGAAGAATAATGGTAGATGCAAATTGGAATCGGTCATAAAAAGTTAATAAATGAAGAGGAAAAACAGTCAAAATACAATTAAAAATATCTACTTTTAGTAGGAGTTGATTTCAATTAGTTACTTTATATACTGAGAAATACAAACACATTGTACACATTACTTTTTAAAGTAACCAACAATACCTTCCCTAACAATGCCTCAGAGTTATACATGTCATCAGTTTCACTTCATTTAATTGACTTTTGCATTTGATGACCTGTTGATTCCATTTCCTCTCAAAAAGGCTGGACACAGGCAGCACCTGCACTACCAAAGAATTATAATGGACTGTCAGCGGGACTGGGGGTGAGCGTACGTAATAAGAGTAAAAAAGTAAAAGCAAATAGTCAGCAGTGGGGTGGGAGCTGGTAGAAGCACTGCTGGAACTAAAGAGAGGCGTGCCTCCAGATCTTGGGAAACAATTCTGCCCCTGGGAAGTCAAGTCATTCTGGATGACATTCGCACGCTGTGCCGGAGGCTGAAGGAGGTGGTATTGTGTGGTGCTGTGGATTGATGATGCCATGCAAACTGAACCCAGCAGCTGTAATTAAGGGGTCATGTGTGAAACTTTTATAGCGCTTGCCCTATGCACCACAATGTGAAAACACCTCCGCCCACTTTGAACAATGCCCCTCAGTTCCTTCAATCTCTACTCTAATACTATTGTTAGATGCAACACTCTATTTGACTATGGCTCTATGGATAGTTTTACATTTTCTGGAGAAAAATGCAAATTGTCAATGTCTATGCAAATCTCACTGCCACAAAGTCAGGTAGTTTTATAAAGAATATAAAATAAGTATTAAAATATAAAATGGAATATGTATTGAGTTCCTCATAAACTCAATTCCTGAGTAATTCCTTTTATAAGCACGAAAAAAAACAAAAAAAAACTATATATTTTACAGGGTTACATTAAATGTTACATTTTTGCTCTCACGCAGTGTCCTTTGTGACAACCCCTTTCAGATTTGCTACTAAGATCGGGCATTAAAAACACAAAATGGACATCAGCATCAATCCATCTTAGTCCAATCCCAGGGGTATCTTAATGGCCCAGGCCTAATCCTGGACCAAGGCCTAGCAGCAGGGCCTTTGGCAAAGTTTAGACTGGAACATTCACTAGTCCCCCTTTCACAAGCCTTAAACCATTCAAAGCCTTCTATTTAGAGAGAGCAACTTTTGTTGGCACACAAAGAGCCAACCAGAGGTACTTCTATAAAGCGAACCCGTTCAAAATCAGATTATTTCCACTCAAATCCCCCTTTCTTCAACTGTCAGTTAACTATGTAGTGTCTTTTGTCTCTTTGTGAATAACCCATTTCACTATGATGGCCAGTAGATGTGTATTGGTGCATTTATTGCTACATTTATTCCTAAAGCAAAGAAAGAAGCATATTTCCCCCCTACTCTATATTTTTTTTTTCTTTGAAGAAATCTGGGACACATGCCCCTAAGGAACGCAAAGTGCTTTAATTTATTCCCACCTTTTCTCTCTGGCTGCCATCTCCAAGGCCTCTTTCTATGCCCAGAAGTGATTTGTTCAGGCTGGACCATCAAAGCAATTATTGTAGAGGCCCGCTTTCCTATTATAAGGGGAGATGACTGACAACAGCGGGACGGTTGAGGGTGGAGGGCACTTGGCTCCAATTTATTAGATCTGAAAGCTCTTTCCTCATTGGCAGCTCTGCAAATAGTGATACATAAACAAAACGCATGCAGTAAAACATCGCTGCTTTTCAATTACAATATCAGTCATTGTCAGCTCCTCGTTCGCCCGTGGTCCGGGTGACTGATCGAGACATTTAAATAGGTCAGGGCACGGCAGACATGCTAAGTGAACGTTTGGGTCAGATGTCAGATCTTGATATAATTAATGTAACACACAAGAGAGCAGGGGCTCTTCTTTAGTAAAGATCTGCTCCATTGCACAGCCAGAAAGTGTGGCGATTGATAGAGTGAACCACTGGGGGTCTAAGACACCACAAAAATGTTCTCTCTTTAAAGTGACAAAGGCCAACAGCCACCCTAAGGAATGATCTATGTGTACGAACATGGGCACGGATGGAAGATGAGTTAGTGGGAGAGAGAGTTGAACGCAGGAAGCAGCGCTGGGTTGAAAGATATGGCATGAAGCGATTACCTCTCATGGCTTTGTGCTCCAATGGCATCGCCTTCAATAAAAGCCCTCTTCCACTGACTCTTTCCTTTCTTCAATTATTTAAGATTTATAAGCACAAACAATCTATTCTGTTACTAAAAGATCCCGTAAAAAATGAATAACTGCCCCATCAGCCTTATCAACAGTCATAAAAGTTTTACAATAGGCATAAGAAAAATCCATCCTTCCGGCAGCAAGTTAGTACCACTGTAAACATATTAATGAAAATATCTGAGGAGGAATAAGATATGCCTGTAAAACTCAAGTTTACAACATACAGCTCCTGAGATTTTTACATGCTTTTAAGCTAATCAAAACGTATGCGAAGTGCAAATGAGTATTACCGTGAGTGTCTGTATCCGTGTTTATACCCGTCACAGAATGAACGGAGGCTGATGTGAGGCCATGAGTTCAATTAATAGAATTTTTCGTAAGTGCAGCCACCTCTAGGTTACCACGTCACAGAGACGGTTATGCCCTATTAAACAGCACGAACACATGCCTCAGCGGGTACAACCTCCTCATTCCTCAGCCATTGTGCAGTACTATTGGGGAAAAAGGTGACCTGACCCAATGAAGAAAGTGCATCTGCTGGGAAAAGAGCTCTGTAGTTGAGGTAATGTAGTGCATCGCTTCATCCTGCAGTTATTTTTCCCTCCGGGGCAGAGAGGTTACTTAGCCACACCGATTCTGGCTGATTCACTGTCCGAGAACCCCCTACCTTGTGTTTTTGTTGCACAAAGGCCTCACGCTCGCATCCACGCTACCTATTCCTAATCCGTCGATTTTGGAGACTGGTTTTTTTCAAGCCCACCGTCTATTTTTAAAACCACACATTAGTCATCTCTTACGGGGGAGCCACACAACATAGTAATTTATGGAATTCATGAATACCAAAGGTGTCTCTTGGAGGTTTGCTGCAGTTGTTATCTTTCTTGTTTATGCCCCTTTGAATTTTAGAACAAACGCGACAGCGCTCTGTTCATGGTTTATGCTGTTCAAAGCATAAATATCAAACCGTCGGATTGGTTTAATGTAGAGTCTATATTCTATTTAATACAAACAAATAGTAGCTTGGTACTCCAACTATTCAACTAGTCATTCATCAACTGGTCTTCAGCGAGCCAAAAAAATAAAATAAAATAAGGCACACTGGCTGAAACCTATAACCTTTGATTACTGAGAATATTCACCAATAGCTATGTTTTTAGCATCTGTCCAGCTCAGGGCTCTGAGATCACTTACAGGGAGGGGGGGTTGAAATGATGCCAGCTTGTATCCTCTTACTAACCTCCATGGCCTGTTAAACAAATTCGGACTACTTAGTGGAAACCTCTTGACCTACTCGAAAACGTCATGGTCTGCAAGAACATTAATGAAATTGAATTTGAATAAAATAAAAGCTTATTTGCAATTCCAGAGAGCACTTGGACGCCCCCGTTAGAGTGGAACTTCTCTTGATCAATTACCGTGTCTGCAGTTCACTGACACTTACGCTCTTAAACATTTACTCTCAAACAGAAAACGGCAAATAAACGGTACATGTGCATTTATCCCTTGCTGGGGAGTAATCTGACAATGTTTTCTTTGCTCTCAACTAGGGGCAAATGTAGCTGAAACATTTCTGCATTATAATTTTGCATAGTGTTTATGCATGAGTTTCACTTCAGTGCAAACTCGCTGTAAACACTGTTAATGTCAACACTGCTTGGATCGGGAAACACATCATAATATTACCCTTAGCATCACACTATAGATTCAAGCAGGGAAAAAAACAAAATACACACTTGCTTTTAAAACAGATTAGATAATAATAATACAAAACCCTAGAAATATATAACGTCTGGACATCTCTATAAGAAGACTGGGAACACTCTAATAGAAGTCAGGATATTTAGACTATCTCAATTGTTTATATACACCAATCAGGCATAACATTATGACTACCTTCCTAATATTGTGTTGGTCCCACTTTTGCTGCCAAAACAACCCTGACCCTTCAAGGGATGCACTCCACTAGACCCCTGAAGGTGTGCTGTGGTATCTGGGACCAAGACGTTAGCAACAGATCCTTTAAGTTCTGTAAGTTGTGATGCGAGGCCTCCATGGATCAGACTTGTTTGTTATGCACATCCCACAGATGCTCAATTGGATTGAGATCTAGGGAATTTGGAGGCAAAGTCAACACCTCAAACTCGTTGTTGTGCTCTTCAAACCATTCCTTTTTTTTGTTTTGTGGCAGAGTGCATTACCTTCTGAAAGTGGCCAAAGCCACCAGGAAAAACATGTGTACATGGTTTGCAACAATGCTTAGGCAGGTGGTACATGTCATAGTAACATCCACATGGATGGCAGGACCCAAGGTTTCCAAGCAGAACATTGCCCAAAGCATCACACTGCCTCTGCCAGCTTGCCTTCTTTCCATAGTGCATCCTGATGCCATGTGTTCCCCAGGTAAGCAACTCACCCGGTCATCCACTTAATGTAAAAGAAAACCTGATTCATCAGACCAGGTCACCTTCTTTCCATTGCTCCGTGTTCTTCTGATGCTCACGTGCCCACTGTTGTAATTTTTGGCCTATCTGTGCTACAGTAGTCGGACCACATGGATCTGATCACACAGGCCAGCCTTCGCTCCCAAGTGCATCAATGAGTCTTGGCCGTCCCATGACCCTGCCGCCGGTTCACCACTGTTCCTTCACTGTTCTACCACTTTTGATAGATGCTGACCACTGCAGACTGGGAACACCCCACAAAAGCTGCAGTTTTGGCGATGCTCTCTGACCCAGTCCTATAGGCAACTCAATTTGGCCCTTGTCAAACTCGCTCAAATCCTTACACTTGCCCAGTTTCCTGCTTCTAACACATCAACTTTTAACACGAAATGTTCACTTGCTGCCTAATATATCCCATCCACTAAAAGGTGCCGTGATGAAGAGATAATAAGTGATATTCACTTCACCTGTCAGCATTCATAATGTTATGCCTGATCTGTGTATAAAATACGGCACATCTTTGGCCAGATATGATGCACAGAAAGACATTCCCTATTTAGTGGTATTGTGAACTCACACCCGAATAACTTACTGACTAAGTAACTTCAGGTTAATTTCTACAGAACTGAGTATAAATGTGTCTAATGTGTCGAGAAAAAAGCACAAGCTACATTTCACAGGCTCTTGGGTGTCTGGTAAAAGCGTGGAGGTGTCATTTCATTTGCTCTTTAAGCGCTCCAGTACGATTGCATGAAGACTAATATCGCGTGGGTGCACTTTCCTTCTAAGGAGAGTAAATCTGGATGCAGTGAAAATGAAAAACAATTACACTGACACATGTTGCACACACATTGCATCACTGTAGAGATGAGGAAAACCTAGATATGATTAGCTCTAGGGAGGTAATAGAGAGCATAAGATATCTCCATGATCATTGACTCTGGTTTGATGTACTTTTAAGCACATATTAAACTTTTAAAGGTAGTGTGTGTGGGTTTTCCATGTTAAAATACTCTTCTATTCCAGATTTGTATGCACAGACTGTAAGTGAGCCATCCGCAGGTTGATTCCCCTGCACTTTGCAGCACTACCAAAACACTGTTGTCATTGTTTGAGCAATACTGGCTCACCCAATGTTGTTAGCTTGCGGCAAGACAGTGCGCTTGACCAACCAATGAGCTGGGTCATGCAAAATGACACACTTCACCTTTATGTGTATGTTAAATTGAAATGCGAAAGTTTTTTTTATCGCTTTACAGGTAAAGATGACAAGAACACACTGTACAGTCAAATATCTCAAATTCCTCTGAGCCAGAACAGCAGGGAAGAGAAGGGCACTGAAGCAATAAAACCAGTGGGATTAGTCCTAAGTAACTAAATGGGCCATATCACTTTTCCATTACCAGAAAGGAATAGATATTTGGATGGCTGAAATGTAAATGAAAAGGTGGAGCACGGCATTAGCGTGGCTGTTCATTCAAGTGTAAATGTTGCACACTGTTCATCCTTCTATTTTAGCAAATGGAAATTTGCCGTCACATCTTTGAGCGCCATCAATAAATAAACCAGACGCAAATAAACAGATAAATAAATAAATATGAGACGAGTCGCAAATGGGCATCCGTCAGCATTAGTGATAGAGCGATGTCAGCCAGGATCACGCTTCACTTGATGGGGAGTGCCAGTGCGAGGGAAGATTCCTGCTGATTGCATACACACACACACGCATACGCACGCACAATTCCCCCTGAGATCAGCTTTTGACCAGACACACAAGCCTCTTCTGCTTTATTCAAGCTCTGTCTGTTTCTTTCTCTCTCTGTATTTCTTACATGTCTCCTCCCTCTCTCTAAGCTTCCAGATTTTGCCCTCTCAGTGCTCTTGGCTGTGCTCTGCCTCTCTCCTTACATTATTTTTTTGTCTTTCACAAACCCTCCCTCTCTCCCATTTCTCTTTTTTTCTTCTCCCCTACCTCTCTCTCTCTCTCTCTTAACAGTGGTGGTGTTAGTGGAGCTGTGCGTCTTTGTGCTGTGTCAGTGCTTTGAAAGCCACCAGTCTGATGGAATTTCTGGTGTGTCCCCACAGTTATGTGCCATCATCAGCTTCTGCTCTATTCAGCACATCTCTGAACTGTCTGGTCCCTCAGGCAAAACAAGCAAAAACAACTAACACTAGCATTACCTATTATGACCATTAGCAATGACATGTATAAACATTGTTTGTGGTAGTTTATATTATACTATTTGCATCTTATTATGTTAAAAATGGAATAAAACAGCAGTGATGTGATGTTAAAACACACTGGAATTAAACTGAATGATCCTATAATAATAATAATAATAATAATAATAATATCAACCCTGTTTAAAGTCATTTATATGACATTAAATCAACCGGTAATACTTCAAAATAAGGCTAACAATAGTAAATGCAACACAAAATAACAATTAATACAGTGTTGTTATCGTTAACTAAAACAAAACTATTAAAAGTCAAATAATATTAAAAAAAAAAACAATATTAGATAAAAACTTAAATGAACATTAGACATATTTGCATGACAACAAACTGAAATAAAATAAGTTTGAGTTGAAGCACTAAAATTTATCCTATTTATCTACTAGTGTTATTTTTTTTTTTAAATAATCTGTTCAAATCCATCACTGCTCTTTCTCAAATAACTGCAGCACAATAAGGTCTCAACTAATAGTGCTATACATACTAGAAGTCACCAGGGGCAGTGTGGAGCTCAGACAGTGTATCAACTATGTAAACCCCATAGACATGGAGACATGTGGACATGAAATGAGCCTAGCTGCACTACTTGCTCCCATAATTCTCCATACCTACTTATTATATGCATCCTCATCTGCATATTGAGAGATAAAATATTCATTTCCATTGGATCTAAGAGAGCAAGGACACACAAATGCAAACACTCTCCAGTCACAATTTGTCTGTGATAATAGACACCTCACACTGGGAAATTGTGGGGTGTGCCACCAAAAATGGCATTAAAGCAAGTGCTGTCCTTTATTCTCCTCTAGCAGAAGCGAATTCCTGCTGAACACTGCTTTATTTAGGCCTACGCTGATCGTTATTGGAACGCTCCCTCTAATTCATCACGACTACGGCTTAATTCACTCTGCCGAGGATTTCGACTGTGGATGTCCCTTCACAGTATTATCAAACCAATATTTTAAGGACGGGAGAAGTCGGGGCTGTGTTTAAAAAGCTCATTGGGTCTGACTTGAGAGATACTGCTTTCACTTTTTTCCAGATGTGAGTTATGGCTATATTAAGGCCGTCTCATGCCGAGAGTGAAATCAATTCCGTAGTGAAAATATGCAGGGCTAAAATCAGATCAAACTCTCAATTATGCACTGCTGAAGGATATTTGCCCTGGCAAATTGATCCAGTATTGACGATTAGCACTTAAGGTGACCTTTTATAAGGGCCATTTGTTTATGCTTTATGCAAGTGACTGAGCAAAAAAAAAAAAAAAAAAAAGAAAAGAAAAAAATTAACACCAGAATGTATTTTTTTGGGCCTATGTTTCAGTCTTCAGTCTCGGCTCGCATCAATTGGAGCTCCCTTCATGCTGGTGGAGAAGGCAGTGGACAAAAGCAGCTGAGCCTGAGGTCCTTTATGGTGCTGTGCAATTGACTTCCACCTGAAAGGGCTGTCGCCGGGAGCCGACTTGGCCTTCTCTACACACACACAGAGCGCGAGCTCCTCACATCCACAGCCGCTGCTGTGCGCTCAGTGTGAGGGTAACAAGCAGTCGCCTGTTTCTTTTTAGCAGACTTTAGAGGTCGAAAGGCTCTTGCTGGAAATCAAATGGCTTATGCCGACGTGCATCGACAAACGGAGAAAGGAGCCACTCAGGACCATAGCATTTTACCAAGATCTGATTTATTCTTTAAGAATGGATGTGTGTCACACGGTCAGCTTGTTTAAGTGCCTCGATAAAACCTCCCATCAGATACATGCACTGTGGTCGTTCAAACACTACATAAAATCCTCAGCTTTATCTCTATCATGGTTCCTCACCTGTACCGATAGATGACCCTCACAGGGTCCTCCGATCCTCTCTATCCATCTAAAATTCCATCTTTACTTTTGGATTTAAACTTTTTTTCTCCATTTTTCCATGGCCTCTCAGCCTCTCATCCCCGTTCCATGCGACTCCACCCTTTCTTCTGAAGAAAAACATCCTTATCTATCATGAGCAGGTGATAAGTCTTGAGAAAGCGTCACTGTGCAGCACTTTTCCTTATTGATATCTGGGATCTACTAAGTCATCCACGCCATTACCGAGTACACTACCCTCTGGTCCCTTCAGCCCTGAGCAAATCACGTTAGTCCTTCTTACTGCAGGAGTGCCCTGGGGTGAGCTACATGAATAACATCTATCAACACCCTGAAGTGGAATGCTTGAGGTTTGGGGAAGTGGGGATCTTAGCTGTGAGGCGAAAAGTGTTACAGGCAACACTACTATCTAACGGATGTGGGTGTGAGAGTGAAGATAAAGTGTGTAGGTGGCTGGTTTGGTGCATGTAAAAAGGAAGTGGAAGGATCAGGGTTTAATTGCAAAGGGATTTGCAATCACAGTTTTGGGTTTATAACATGATAACACTGATTAATCACTGCAGTAACAAAGCATGTGTTTCTGTCAATATGGCAAGGAAGCAAAATGACAGTAAAAACAATGGGGGAAAAGACAGGGCTGAAGTACAAAAATGGTCTTGCTTCATTAAGAGGCAGAGGTAAGGAACAAATTATGGGGGGATCATTTACTATGTGACAGGGGAAGGGAAGAAGGGAGAAAAAAAAAAAAACTTAATCTTTGTCCGGCTTTCGTATTCTCTACCATCTTCCTCCTGTCTTTCTCATTTGCTACTTCACAGATTCATCCCTTTTCTGCTTTTAAAATTTCATGACTGAAAATAGGTAATTTAATCTTCATTAAACATACAAGGCTCACTTTCTCCTCTGCCTGGGTGAATTAACTAGTAGGCCAGGGGCAGAATAGACACTGGGGTTCAAATCCCAATAAACTTGGCACGCGTTATATCGCTGCATCTGTTTTTAATAAACCATTTCTCTACAAATCAAAGTCAATCAGGAATCCATGAACCCATGGAAACTTTGATGAACGAAAGAATGAAGGTGAAAGCCCAGGAAGGGAAGGTTAGAGGTTTTAATGACTTGGAAAGGCAGTAAATAAAGAAAATTGTCTCCCTCAAAAATCTGATTGATGTGCCTTTTGGGATGCCCCATATGAAAGAGCTACTCAGCCAGTGGCTTTCATCTGCAACCAGGGAAATCGATGCCAAGGATGTATGAGCAGCTACCTGTCTCTATCCAACAATCTACTAGAGTACCCTTGGCATTCAAACAGAACATTTTTAGTGTAGAGTGGCCCAGGCGGAAGACTTCATCACAAAATACCCCTTTCAAGGTTACCTTTGAGGTCAGTGCAAAGCTTTAACGCATACAACAACAATAATAAATATAAATATAAAAATACACCATCAAAAGTTTCTAAATGTATTAGCTAAAAACAAAAAAAAAAAACAACAACAAAAAAATCTGATAAGTGTATTTGTCATCTTACTACACGAAAGTGTTTCTCGGAACAAACCAACACGATAAACCTCGAGTTTCCAAAGAAAAAAGACATTCCACATCAAAGCAACAACTGAAGTCCGTTGAATGGCAGGAAAGCCAAAAAACACAGTGTGATACGAGTCAATTCATGCTATTGTGTAAGCACTACATCTTTATTATACTATTGGTGAGCAAAACTAGGCATACTGACAGTATTTACAAAACCCAATAGCAAAATATAGGTCAGCTCTGACTAGGGAACCTGCATTAAATCGGTCTTGCAAAGATCTTTTTCTTCCTTGAGTTTTGAATTTACAACACTATTTATAATGGATTACCTGTTTACCGTATCTGTACTGACACAGTGCTTGCCTTGGGTCTGATCTTGAACTGGAATGGCTGCATGCTCATGGTTGTGTTACTATGTTACCTAAATAAAAAGGCAGTCTGCTGCCCTAAGGCTGTAGCACACTGACCTACATCAACGCACCAATGCTTTAGAGCCTAATTAGTAGAACTTGTATGCCTAGAGTTTGTCATGTTTGGCTGGTTTCTTTGTTACATGCATTATTAATGCAACTACACTTAAAATGCTAAATGACTAAACCCTTTGACTGGAGATGATGGACATCCTATTTCGTTTAAGGATTTTATTTATCTAAAGCTGCATTTTAAAGTGATGGTTTAGCCAAAAATGAAAATTCTTTCACCATTTACTCACACTCATGTCATGCCAAAGCTGAATGTTTTTTTTCTTCTGTGGAAAATAAAATATATTTTGAAAAACACTGGGGTCCAAACAACATTGTACCCAATTAACTATTATTGTATGTGGCAAAAAAAAAAAAAAAAAGAAAGAAAAAAAGAGAAGAAAACATTGATACATCTCTTAGAATATCTTCCACAGAAGAAAGTCATACAGGCTCGGGATGAAAAAAGAGTAATTAAATAGTTACAAGTATTCCTTTAAATACAAATCATGAGTAGTTTCTAAATTGGCAAGCTACAATTTTACAGTGTCCTAAAGTAAAGGTGTCTTAGATCATTAAAACAACTCTTTCATAAACACTTAATTGTTTCATTCATAATTGTAATGTCACTCTCTGCTCAAAATGTCCAAATGTTCAACTCTGTACACTGTAAATCACTCACATAGCAGAAAGCAGAAGCCACTGCCAGTTGGTTCCTTCAATAGTGAAAGCAAAATGAATGTGTAAGTGGTAATCTCTTTCGTTAACACTTACCTATCACCATAAAGAGTGAGTAGCTTGACTGACAATGTTTCAAAAGAAAATTGATTAAGCTTTCAAATGATATCTCATATGAACGTATAAAGCTGTGTATCTTCATAAAGCTTTGTAAAAATATGTGCCAAAGTTGTGTTAATAGTATATATATATATATATGTGTGTGTGTGTGTGTGTGTGTGTGTGTGAGAAGTCTGGTTAAAAAATAAATAAAAAATACTAGCCAATGTCTACTGCCAATGTGTGAGGGTTGAGGTTAGTCCTCTTAAAAGCTCAGACAAATGCTGATTCTTAAAAAAGGCCTTCAAGCTTTGCTCAGGATCAGGTCACTGAATCTGGAGCCAAAGAGCATAATAACATATACGAACCCTGCTGATACAAGCATTGAATTCATACTGATATATTCTGAATGGTTCATGTAGCATATCAGTCATACAGCAGAAAGCAACAAGATAAAACATATTCACTGACATCATAAATAATGTACATGTTCACCAATGGTTCAGTGTGGTACTTTAACAAGAATTTCTGTAGTGGTGCCATTCACGGGCGTGCAGAGCATAAAGGTGAGGCGATTCTGTGTCGTGCACAAATTAACAAATCATTTCAGGCATGTAGAATATAAGAAACTGGCATACATGCTCTTTAAAGACCCCCCCCCCCCACACACACACACACACACACTGCACACACACAAACAACTGCATGAGACTGCGTGCAATAAAGCTCAGTCATAGCGATTCTAAAGTAGGCCAGGGCAGAGCAAGGCTAGAGTCTTTTAAAAAGTGGGCATTTTTGGTGCTCTGTGCATGAGATGACACTCAAAAAGAATGGAAAGCTTTACAGGAAAAGTAAAGAGGAAAAATAATCCAAGAATGGGAATTAAGGAAAGCAATGACCCTTCAGACAGATCATTTCTTATAAGCCTTCCAGAGACGTGGATGTGCTGCCATGCTTCATCACTGTAAGGGTGCACTAGTTAGGTCATCTACTGTAGGATGGCTAGAAAGAGGAAAAACTAGCCTGAGCTCCGACTACTGGAGAAGATACAAAGTAGCCACTGCACTCCTAGATCAGAAGTGCTAAATGATCACACTAAATGATTCTTACTTAAATATGAATAAATTCAACTCTCTTAGATAATCTTCAGTCAGTGAACTGATGAAATCTCATTGAGAGTCATATATTTCTAGGGCTTTGTTCACACTACACTCAAATCTATTTTTGTTAATATTTTTGATTATCAATTGAATTTTTTTTCCCTAAAATTTGATATTTAGAACTAAATGTCCACACTGAAATTTTGCAAGTAAATGAATCAGACAGTTCAGACAACATTCGGTGCATTTATCTGGAAAACAATGTTCTCTCGAGATGACATACAATAAGAGAAATCAAGCATTAAAATAAACTCAAACACATTGTTTTGTTTTCATAAAAGAACCAAAGTTTCATGTTGTCTCATAAAAACCCTGATTTTTAGATCTGGAAAAGGCATGTCAAATAAAATCGTATAATTCCTTTGGCATTTTTATACACTTTATGCACGAAGATTTTTTTTCTTTTGAATATCGTTGTGGCCTTTGAATAATGTGGTGGACAATTGGGGGCCTTGGAGTCATTGGACTAATCTATTTATGCAATTCTGCTTTGTATAGTACATTATGTAATTTGTATTGCGATACCAGGCATTTTCACCTGTTTGACTGTACTGTACCTTCTCAATTTATATTATTTATTTATATCACTTTTTAAAATACTATTAAATTGCTATTTTCAATTTTGGTTATATGCTGACTGTTTCATAGGCACTGTGCTGAGATTCAGATTCAATTCACTGCTATGCATTTTGCATGATGTTTTAACTCAAATAACAGGGGAAAAAAAACAAACAAACAAAAAAACATACTTGATCTCTATATCTGACCTGACTTTTCAGGCTGAATCATTTCAAGAATTTTTGATCAAGTCAGTAAAAATCCGATTCTGATATTCAGTTAACAATTAAATATATTTGAGGTGAAAATGTCAAAAGTAAAAAAATAAAAATAAAAAATAATTATAATAATAATCTGATTTCTGGCAGTCTGTCTGAACAAAGCCCAAGAGAGAAGCTATCTTCTACCTTATACATCCAGTTGTGGAGCTCAGTATAGACTGTTTAGAGTTCAAACCATCTGGGCAATAAGCAAGTGTTATTGGGAGAAGAGCAGGGCGAGGGGGTAAACATAGATTCATTTTGTTACCATGGTTAGCACCCGGCCACCGAGGTGCAGAACAGGAAGGGCTTTGATCACCTGCAACAATGACGAAGTAGAAATTGACAGACAGAAGAGAGAGAGAGAGAGAGAGAGAGAGAGAGAGAGAGAGAGAGAGAGAGAGAGAGAAAAAGAGGGAGAGACGTCAAACAAGAGGTATTTCAGGAGTTCGTAACCAATTATCCACTCTGAAACTCTCAGTGTTGTCAAACCTCAGCCCACACACTCATCAGAAAAAGAAAGAGAAAGGCTGAAAGAGAAATAGAGAGAGAGAGAGAGAGAGAGAGAGAGAGAGAGAATGAGCGACACTGAGCACAAGAAAGCAAACGGCAAGAAAGAGACCGAGTATGAGACAGAAGAGAGAGAAAGAGCACTGGTGAGGTTTAATCTACACACTCTCTTCTCTCCTAAATGTCAGTCTTATTCAAACAGATGTCAAGGAGACTGGGCCACAGAGCTGGATGGAGTAGGTGAGCTCTGAGCATGCGGCTCTGTCTTCCTGGCGGTGGATGGCTGGCAGGCTCTGTCAGGGGGCAGCGCTTGGGGGCTTCGCAGCCCCGCTCAGTGGGAGACAGGTTTGATACAGCATGACACCTTACTTATTCATGCCCTCTTATTAGACCTCAGCGCTGACACAAGGGATCATGGGAGGAACTTTTTTGTAAGACAAGATAAAGTAAAGCCAGAAAAAGCATGCTGGTATATGGAGATTAGGTACATTTGATATGGCGATCTAAAGTTTCCCCCCATGCGTCTTCTCCTCAGACTCAGTGATGTCTTTTGGCATGTTTTTCTTATCTGGCTTTTTTTAATGATGCTGAGCTTTTTTTGTCAGTCTGTACACAACATATATCTCACTATATCCCAGGAGAAATTCTAATACAAAAGCGGGTTTATGCGCTGTAAGCATGCATGGACAAGGTCTTTGGGAAAAGAGTGACTTATTGGGGCCATCGTACGAGGATGTTCCGAAAAGTTACAGCAGTTATAGACACTTGTCTGCCGTCCTTGGCATTTCAATTCAACGTAGGACCTACGGCAAAGTGGTCCGCTTCTCCTCCCTTGGGTCAGGACGACTCATCATAGCAGGATGGAATATGTTAACATTAACATTATGTTAAACTATCCTCTAGGGACTCAAAGTCTACAATCAACTTCTGCAATCAGTGACTTATAAATGGTAAAGAGGCAATGAATCCAAACAGAGACTAATTTTACATTGTTAAAGGGATAGTTCACCCAAAAATTTAACATTTTCTCTTTCTCACCCAAACACATTTCTTGAAGAATGTACATTGTTGTTCAAAAGTAGGGCTTAGTTGTTTTTTATTCAATGCATTAAATTGGTAAAAAAAACAAAAAAAAAACACGAACATTTACAATGTTACAAAAGATAGAATTTTCAAAAAAATGCTGCTCTTTTGAACTTTCCTTTCACTGTTTCCACAAAAAATAACATTTCCACAAGCATATTAGAATCATTTCTAAAGGATCATGTTACACTGAAGACTGAAGTATTGGCTGCTGAAAATTCAGCTTTACCATCACAGGACAAAATTACATTTTACAATTCATTAAAATAGAAATTTTAAATTGTACATTTAAATTGTAATAATATTCAACAGTACTACTGCACTTTTGATCGAATAAATGCACCCTTGGTGAGCATAAGTGACGTCTTTCAAAAACTTCTTGGAGGTTTTTTTTTTCCAGGCAATTACTAAGTGTGTAAATTTTTAATTTAACATTTTTATTTTAAGTATCATAAAAGTGGTTTATATTCCTAGTGCATTAAATAAATCTACTGAAGACAGCTCAGCAGCTTTCTTTGAGGAACATAATGAAACTGAAGATACTTTTGTTATTGCACCATTTTTAAAGCAAGAAAGCTCTAGTGCTCATTCTTTGTAATTGCATTAAACGACAACAACAACAAGTACGTACTTCAAAATGTCACCTCTTGTGTTCCATGACAGAAAGGTCATAGAGGTTTGTAAAATTATGAGGGTGAGTAAATGACAGAATTTACTTTTGTGGGTGAACTATTCATTTAAAGGCATTAAAGCAGTCTTACCATTGCGTGGGGTTCGTTTCCTGCGGTCACGGAAGGCTGCTCCAGATTGCAAGGCCTCCATCAGGCTGTCCATCACGCCCGTCTCGTCACCTTCTGTAGAGAGGACAAAGTTGCCTGTCAGAGCATACTTTCATATAGAACACATTCACATATACTCCAACTCACACTGTGGTGTTGTCAGGCTACAATAAACCGAGTGTGGGAGTAAAAGGAAAAGCAAAAACAGAACAACAATAAGGAAAAGGCAAACGGGGCAGAGGGCAAAGAGAGCAACGTGGCTCCCTAAATGCACAAACGCTCTGAGGCGGTGGCTAACATATGGAGAGGAGCCAGAGGATGAAAGTGTTCACTGATGGCCATTGACAGGTATTCGCTCTGCAGCTTGCACAGGGGAGCTAAGTGCTCTTTACCAAGATTTAGTGTGGAGCCGGTCAATACTGGGGCTTTTTATCATTGTTCGATGACAGTGGGATGTGCCTTGAAAACAGTCATGCCACCGAAGTGCAACGTGTCTTCACAGCAAATGGGGCTTGACTTCTAAAAAAAACAATGAGATGAGCGGCTCGCTCAGTGAAAGGACAAATCCCACAAATTTTGGAATTAGTTCATTTCTAGAGAGATAAAAAAGATGAACAATCCTTGAAATATGATGATCCTCTTTGCACCAGACTTCTATGTTAAAATATAAAGACTGATTTATATAGTTTAAGGAAAATAGCATGTGTGATTATATATCATGTGGTTATTATATATATATATATACACACACATGTCAGTGTGATAAATACATACAAAATTAAACATGTACCTTTTGAAAATGTACTGCTGCGGTGACAGCTTTTGTTCCTTCTGAGAGTGTACTATATCTTCGCTTGCAAAGTTTTAATGCAGTTTTTTTTTTTCTTCGCACGGGCATATGGCACAGAACATCCAAAGCATCGGTCAACGATGGGGTTCAGAAATAATCTTTTGGTCTTTTATCTGGGTCATCTATCTTTACCCAGCATTAATGAGACCAAGGGTCCCCACTATATCATAGTGGTCCAGCAGAGGCATTATTTTAAACTAGAATCATTACTGTGACTTATTGTTGCGTGTGGGATCGTTTCATCAATTCTTTTGTGTACATGATCGAGTTGCTCTCTGGAAATATTTAGTGAATGGTTTGGGATTTCGACGTCTGCCTTGGCAGAGAGAAAACGTCTGTGGCGGAGATGCCGGTAGCTTTAGGCAGCAGTTTCAGGCGTGTTAATCAATCTTTTGTTTCCTCGCACAGTCAAAGTAGATGACAGTCAGCAAATTGAATTTATAAAGAGGAAGAAAGTTGACACGGCTACATAATTAATTTCAGAAAATGCCACACACTCGCTACGCTGAGGCAGAACTGCACAAGTGCATTTTCCGCTGGAAGCAGCAGCAGCAGCAGCACAAGCACTTATACATGATACAACTGTACACGTTAAACAAAGCCAAAATATTATGATTAAAATGAATAAATAAACAGCAGCAGTGGGATATTGTAAAATAAAATGATTTGTGGTCTTTTCAAGCTTGGCTCCTACTGAATCGTTTCATACTTTTTTTTTTTTTTACTCGAAAATCAAAGAAGTGGTTCACTGTGTTCAAGAGCCACCCAGATTAAATCAAGCTAATTAAACTAGCTGTTCCAGAACAAACCTGAACAGTACAAGCATGGCTTATCTCTAATTGCTCTTCAACACCTTGGCTGATAACTTTGCTCATTGGTTTAAACCAGGACATGCATCTCGCTGGCTCTTTGCACTGAGCATGCCATCGTCCTCTGGAAGCAATGACAGTTCCTAAAGTAGCTGCATCCCAAAGTTTGTGTCCCCAAAACATGTCCACATCAATCTGATACCCAATCTGGGTGTTCAGGGGGCAGGTAAACATTTATTAGAGGCACCATGATTCCGGAAACTACTCGACAGCTCCCTCATTTCCTTCGTTTTGGAGACCTAGACATCACAAGGGGCACCTGACACTTTGATCAATTTGTCCTACTTCTTGCTTGCTTAACTGTAACACAATTCATCATCTGCAATGGCCAGGACAGGAGAGCTGGGAAGGCTGGGTTCATAGGATCTCAGATATGAGAAAGCAAAATGACTAAAACGGGAAACACGCTCCCAAGCGACCCATGACTGCTCCATTAACAATGTCCTTTTGGGCCATGCTTCCACGAGAACCAGCTGGGCTCATGATTTCTTCGCATGGATCTGAGAGGAATTGCCAGAACATGTGGTATACATTATTTCTCCGTCTCATCAGTACAGGATTCATTAAAGCAGGCATGAAATAGAAGTTTTTCTTCCCTATTGTGTTGTATTTCCAAGTGAAACGGCTTCTCAAAAAAACAAACAAACAAAAAAATGGCTGGACTTGATTTTGTCCATTGGGAACTGACTGGAGGGTGGTTGTTTGCTATTGCTGTGATCTCATGTGAGTGATAGGTTGACCCGCCCTCACGCCACTAAACACTTCGTCAGAGAAGAGAAGAGATGTTGTTGCAAGAAGGAGGGGAAGTTGTTTTGATTAAAGACTATGAGGCCACATGGAGAGAAAAAAAAAAAAAAAAGATTTATAATAAATACCATTTACATTTCATAAAACTGTTTTGATTTTATGGTCATTTTAAAGGCGGTGAATGTATTAAAAGAACCAAACTACTGGAGTTTCAATAAACACATACTTAAAGAAAACTCATCATGATCCAAAATTTATTATTGATTTTATTATTTATTATTTGTGATTTATTTTGACAAAACTCAAGGCAAACAGTCTTCAAGTAAACAACATACACACACACACACACACACACACACACACTTGTTCGTTTTGCTATCAAAGTGAGGACATTCCACAGGCGTAATGGTTTTTATACTGTACAAACTGTACATTCTGCCCCCCCCCCACCCCTAAACTTAACTCTCACAGAAAATGTTCTGCATTTTTACATTTTTAATTAAACATTGTTTAGTATGTTTTTAAAGCTGTTTGAAAAGTGGGGACATATGAAATGTCCTCATACTTCACGTTGAAGTTGTAATACCAGTGTCACACCCATGTCATTATACACATTTGTGTCCTGATATGTCACAAAAACGCACACACACACACACACACACACACACACACACACACGGACGATACAACACAACGGCAAAAGTGATTTTTTTTTTCCCCCAAACAAACAACAATTCAATTAACAAGATGTTAGGGTAACTTGCATTTTAGACAAGTTGTGTATTTTCAATCCATCAATGAAAATAACTAAACACAGTAACACAGCAGAAACTTCAGTTGCATGCTACTGTGCAAAAGTGTTTAGTTCCTGAATGCCAGTGTTTTTGAACAAATCGAAAGAAATCATAAAAAAAACATTACTTTTTTGTACATGGTAATTATTACTGCTTATTTATTAAGGGGCGAATCACAACACTATTGTATCTGTTAGTGTTAAAACAGAGACAATGCAAACCCTCTAGCGGCAGTCCAAAGTTCATTTTTATGTTATTACTTTTGAACCATAAAAGCAAGATATTAAACTTTTTCTGAAAAATTCTTCACACACCTTTCACATATTGACCTCAAACTTTGTGTTACCTCATACAGACCACACCTCATCAGTATGGTAACAGCGCCACCTCTATTGGTAAAATAATAATAATAATAAAGCATTAAAGGGGACCTATTTTGCAAAATTCATTTTTTACACTGTGTTTGGCCATTAATAGGTATACACAGTGTGTAACCAACAATCATAAAACATGAAAATCCACCCACTAAAAATCCCCATAAATCAGAAGCAGTCTCTAAAAACACGCTGTTGCAGTTTTCTCCCTACAATGACATCATTTTACAGGAAAGCCCCACCCACTGGATATGATCTCTGCCCTATTAGCATAGATTCCACCCTGAGTGAGCAGCATACAGCTAGTCATAAAATGTCTCTGCTATTTGTGACCCTGGACCACAAAACCAATCATAAGTCGCATGGGTATGTTTTGTACAGATTTTTCTTTTATGCCAATAATCATTAGTATATTAAGTAAAGACCTTTGTGACCCAACATCATATCTAGAACATGTAAGTAATAATAATGCACGTGTTTGCAAATCACCTTTTTGAATGTGCCAATGTGGCTAAAGCGACCATTGCCTCTTACTGTATTTACAGAGACCAGAACTGGTTATTTTTTTTTTACCTGAAAATGCTCACCGCCTGTACAATTCAGAACTGCACTTTTATTACTTAAAAATGAAACTAACTGCATAGCTCTGATCTCTGTGAAGACAGGCAGAGACAATGGTAACTTTAACCACATTAACGGTGCAGCATGCTAACAAGCACGTTGTTCTTGCGAGAGTATCCAAACTACAAGCTGATAAGGCTCCGCCCTCTTCTGAAATGGGGGTGGGGAGCAGCAGCTCATTTGCATTTATAGAAACACACGAAAACAGCGTGTTTTTACTTCCATCCAAATAGGGGTTTTCAAAACATCTTATAATAAATAATCCATGGGGGATTTTTAATCTTCATGGACGCACTCAGGACACCTGAAACTTATATTACATCTTGTAAAAATGGGTATAATAGGTCCCATTTAAATCATATTACTAGTGATGGTAATTATGATTTTTTTCACCATTTTGACTAAAATCATCTTAAATTGTCTTTAATTACTCATCGTCACAGTTGACCGGATGCTCCCAGCAATGCTGGCATGACTTGGGCCCTGATCAGACAGAACACGTTTTTTACAGCGAGAGGCGCCTTTTTTAAATTCGTTTTCTATTGGCAGAGAGCGTTTTGCGTTTTATTTATGCGCCCCGGGCTCCTCGTGTTTTAACCGCCTGCTGTGCCTTGCTTTTTGCAGGAGCGCCTGAAGTTGAAAGAAAGCAACTCTGAACAGAAAAGCTCCAGACATCATTCGCCTTGTTTTCCATTGTCCAATCGAATGAAAGGAGAGATGGGCTTTTCCGTCTTTTTGGACAGCAAAGATGGAGCCCTTTGCTTGTAACACAAGTTTCTGCTAATATGACAGTTTAACAGCAAACCAAACAGCGCTCGCGCCACACTGACAGGACAGCTGATTCAGTGGTTGCCTAGCAAAATAAGCGCATCTTTTTTTCTAAAATCAACAAAGGAGGCAGTGCAGTGCGCCTCGCATTTTCAGACCTGAAAAACACGTTCTGTCTGATCGGAGCCTTAATGTGCCTTCTTTGAGCTTGGCCTCTTAATTGCTGCTTGCAGCTACATACAATATTTATTGCTATATTAATACAGATAAAATATTAAACAATTTTTCTTTGTGTGGAAAAAAAAAAACACTTTGGAAAACACGTTTTAATTATTTAACTCTTTAGGTCACATCAGAGAAAATAAATAATTATAATTTATATATAGATATATACTATTAATATGGTCATTAAAAATATTAGCATAGAATTGCTTCAGACATCTAACTTGCACATGAGGTGCATAATGTGGAGCTCTTCTCAACAGCCAGTCTTGTATCTGTCTTGTATCTCCTCTGTAGTGTGTCCATTTCTGCAACCTATCTCTTTATTGTCAGGGCATCAGGTGGTTCTTTGCCCCCTCAGGCTCCTGCCAAATGTACCAGAATGCCCCGGGGCCCTGTTCAGTCTCTCCGATATATTTATGGGTGCACTATCACATTTTTAATTAGGGGATAACAAGCACAGCCCTCTGCCGGATTTGTGAACTTCACACATCAGATTAGCTTCCCCAACAAGCACCCTGGCAGAGGGTAGGAGCTTATCTTCCACAGCACGGGGAAGAGTAACGGGGGAGGAGAGAAACAAAGTCAAGTGTCACAACGAGTAAGAAGAAGCAGTGGGCTAGAAGGGTGAGTGTGTTAAAGCACAGGCTTGTGAAGCTCACAGTGTGTGTGCGAGTGTGGCATCACAACATCTGGAGGACTGAGTCATGGAGAAGGACTGCCGAAGCGAGACTGTGCAGGTCGTAAAACCCCCAGCGAGACACTCAACAGAGCGGATGGGCTGACATTTAATTATTTCTACAACGTATGCACGTGCACGCTTGGACTCGCACTCTCGCTCGCTTCCTTTCTCATGGCTGATATTGACACCAAGCATCTGATATTGCCTGTATATGTAACTGAGCTTTGCTAGAACACTGACTTTGCAGCAAATCATCAGTATTAAGAGATTATGGTGTATATGAAATCGTCCCGCACACCACAGTGTTAAAAGAAGCAGAAACTGTTTTCATCTGCAGTGTCACAACGACATGATCAGAGTTCAGTCTGTTTAAGACAGAGGCGGGCTGAGGATAAAAGGTTACGGTGATGTATTCATCATACATTAACGCCAGTCGAACAGAGGCACTTAAAAGAGCCTGATGTCTTTCGTGTCACTAAACTGCCTGTCAAATGCCAAAACCAGCTTTGAAAAACATGCATTGCTTTAAATAAACAAAATGTAGCAATTTTACTACAGAATACAGAGATAAGCTAAGATACATAGGGATACAAAGATTCAGTGTTCACTTTGACAGCAAATTTTGATTTAGTTTTAAAAATGACACTGTATTTTAGTCCTATTTTAGTCATCTGAACTGTTTTAGTTTTAGAGCCGTTGTAGTTGACTAAATATCATAAGATTCCAAAATCTAATGTAATGCATTAATTAAGAATTTCTCTAAAATGTCCAAACCCATTATATAAGTCACTCCTAGAATGATATTAAAATCTGAACATGCAATATTGATGCATATTTAACTGCTGTGGTGTATTATCTTAAAATTAAATAAAACCATCTCACAAAACATTCAATGAATGTTCAGTGCATTTTTTTAAAACAAATTGCATTCAATATTATTCTTCAAGCAGACATATTTATTTGTATAAATTAAATATAATTAATCCTTATTTGAGCTATTAAAGAGTTTCTGTCTTTTGTAGTTTGATTAATTGCAAGTGCAACAGACGGCAGCAGGTTTATTAGACTGTTGTCACTTTAAGACCGAATGCTGGGATCCAATACACTGATGCACATCCAATATTCTCGCAACTGTTTACTTTTTCCTAAGACATAAACGACTGTGTTTATGTGGATACTCTCCAAAATGGACATTTTGACACAACATTGTGTGTATTTGTACATTTATGCACAAAAAGATGTGAAAGAGAGCTCAATTCATTACTCATAGGTGGTCAGAGAGGCAGCTTTCTGTTTTTTCTCTCTCTTTTGTGTCATCACACTTTTTCATATCTGTGCATAAGCTTCTTCTTTTTCTCCCAGCCGTGTACATTTTTGAATGTTTTATGAGACATGCAGCAATGTATGTCCACCGGGTACAATTCAAATATGCACGTCTACCATGCAGGATATCGTTCTGACTGGATCTCTTCCAATACAAATAATTTATATCTCATTTTTATTCATTTACCAAAATGGCAATATATTTTTGTCATAATTTTTCATCATTAAAAACTCCTCTCGTTTTCATCTGTAAAAAAATGAATTTTTTTGGCAACGGAATTTACACTGCCATCAGAGATTAGCTATGTTTTATCCAAGTTGCTCATTTTATTTTATAAGAAAATTCTGAATAAAGCAAAACAACAACAAGTAAAAATAAAATAAATAATAATAGTAATAATGATAATAACAAATTAACAAAAATAATATATAATATGGAAAACGGGATTGGGAATGCCATGTTTGCAAGTGATTGGTGGCAGATGTCTTGTGTCTGGGAGCAACAGCATGTGACAGTATAATGGCACATCATTTGAGAGAATTAGTCATATGATGAGGCAAAGTTGACTTTTTGCGCACATAATGCATATAATGAATATAATGAATTTATTCAGTAAATGTTTCCATGATAGTTTAAGTGCATACATTTTTTTTTTTTATAAAGCAACTACCTCAATTGAGAATATTTTTATGGACATTTTGAAAATTTAATTTGTATCTAATATTTTCATGAAAATATATGGATGGAAACCCAGCTAGTGACACTAAGAAACTACAAGAACTATATACTGTATGAATCGTTCTTTATATGTAGGACTATTGATACACATGAAATATATGATCAAAATTTCACTACAAAATTTAATCTGTTTAGGACACCATTCCTCATTTCTATTTTTTAAACTGGGCAATTAAAACAAATATGTAGCAGTGTCAACAAGCCTGGTTCCTAAATTTATATATCTGTCCACGGTCATGAACAAAAACAAAGAGGATTGATTGAGAACTCCATTTTTGTTGGTGTTCTTGAAGACTATTGCTCCAGGGAGGCTAAAACACATAAAACTTTTGCCTTTTAAATCCAAACAACAAAGATCCTTCCAGAGGACATTACATCTATTACTGTGTCCTCCCAGTGACCGGCCTACAGCCACAGACCCACAGTTCTCATTTCCACATTAAAAGAAGCTAAAAAAGCATCTTGCAGCTTCCTGCTTGAAAAATATGAGTAGCATTCACCATCTGTGTCCCTTCTCGTACTTCAAATTTTTGGAAAAACATGTTAATCTATCTGTCACCTTGGAGAAAGGCACCTGTGCAATTAACCTTGCGCATATGTAGCAGACAAAGCCCTGCGTTAAGGAGCCAGGTGCATTTTGAACTTGTTTCCCGCCTGCCATTCTTTGTCTGAGAGATTCCCTTTCACCGCAGCTGCAGAGAGTGCATTAGCAGCAGAGTCAACAGTGTTGCTGGTTCCATCCTCGCACCTGTTATGAGGTGCTGTCTCTCTGGAGGATCTGACACAAGATATGACACTGTGACCTGTCAGCTGGCCTGCTGGAGTGAGAGCTCCAAAGCACTCCGAGAGAATGAGCCCGGACTCAGGAGTAATGAAGAAGATGGATGTGGCACCAGACAGGCATTTTGGAGCGTTTTGCTGGAACAGCTTGATGTGAAAACCCACTTATGTCTGTGTGTAATTTAATTAGGGATGCTCACACATCCCCTCCTTGAGCGGGGCACTCCCTCTTCGAGTTCACATAGGCGCCAGGGGGTCTGGGCCTTAGACAATGAGAAGCGGAAAAAGGGACCAATGAGATGGGTGTTTAGAGGTGGCCAGGGCATATAACTACTCAACCCAGGTTCTGTCTGTCCCTTGTTCATGCCGTTTGATTGGTCGGCTGGGAAGGAGACGGAAGCGGATTAGACGGTGTCACTATTTTGCAAGCACCACAGGCAAAACAACTCCAGCGTCGATGCCTCGGATTGCTGTAGGCACGAATAAATAAACAAAAACACAAATAAAGTGGACGGATGCTGTACGGCTCTGCATTACAGGATGTTAGAATTGTATGGTTAGGAAGGAGGAAAATTAGGTAAAGTGTAATCTCCAGGAATACGTCTGGCTTTTAAGAGGCCGAGTCGTTTGCATATTCAGCTCACAAGGAGGAATAAAAGATAGCGGAGATATGTCGTACGCGCTCCGCATTTTTCTTGCCATCTTTCCGTATGCTAATGAATCACCAGAGTGGTTTATCAGGTTGGTGATGCTTAGTGATTGTTCCCTGCTCTCCTTGCCATCTGCTTGCTGAGATCACAGACCACATGAGCCAGGCTTATCTGAGAATACACTTCATAAATCATCGCACGAGTCCGACACTTACTGTATCTCGTAAGGGATGAGAAAAAGAGATCACTGTCTTTCTCACTATAATGTAATCCCTGTGTATGACAAACAAAACACCTGTGTTTCAAGAACTGTTGTTGTCCTTTCCAAAAACCATCATTAATTTTCTTCTCTGAGGATTTAGACTTTGAAAATGCGATGTCCGGGCTCTGCACAGCGAGCTTAATTATTTTTGAGTGACTGCAGAGTGGCTCTCCAGGTCCGAACTCTTGACGAGAAATTATCAGAATGTAGACCACCCATGGCTGTAAATTAATGACATGCAACAGTGCGAATGTGTGCTCGGCGATTGGGAGGGTGCTGGCGGTGGAGGGATTCTCAGATGTATCCTCTCATTTCTGCTATGACCTGAGGGAGAGTGGGCTAAATTAAGTTAAAGAGGCTTAAAGTGATTAGGACATTTAGTGCTACCCTAATTAGGGTTGGCTGCACAAAACAGCATTACAAAAAGGGGAAAAAAGTTTCTTATTTAAAGGAAAAAAATGACATATTTGAAGATGGAACTATTCTCTAAAGGAAAACCGGGAAGATGAAAACGAACATTATCATGGAATAATCACAGCCTCTATATCTCTTCATTTCAGAATGTGGAGTCGGACGGGTGATATTAATGGAAACATGATGGGTTTTGCTGGATGTCACCATGACTTATACAGATGCTTATCTCGATAAATCAATGACTTCGCTCCTCGCACGTTATTTAGAGACGGCTAACGCATCTCTGGCCAGACTGATGGCGAAATTCGCCATGCTATCATCACCTTAAGGCACAGGGGCATCCGGCTGCTGATACGGCACAAGCTAATATGCAGTTATTTATTAGAATTGATGCACTACAGCAGATAAGCTTGGCGCCCTTGTTGGCGTCTTTCAAGGTAATGACAAAAATCCACAATGCCAGCAGTCGTGCACTCCAAGATTTCCTGAGTGGAATTTGCTTATGCTTGGGATCCAGCGGGCTTTCTTCGTGTAACGCGGCATTCTTCAAAAGAGGATTGAGCTCCCTGACAGTGGGTGTAAATAACACCGAAGAGCTGATGGGGAGCGCTGATATGCATATAGGACAGACACTCATTTCTCGGCAGCGACACTGAAGCCTGTAGACAGCCCAGATTTAATATGATAGTTAAAATACAGATAATGACATGCCATAGTCGGCTCAGCATTATGCAACGGTACTTATCTGGTCCACTTATTCATAATGACCAACGAGGTAGATGGCATATCTCAATGACTAATTAAAAATCGGAACGCTAATTAGAGGAGAGACAGTGGGGTGTGTGACTTCTCATGGTTTTCTGTTTGCATCACACAGATTAACATATTCTAAAGTCACGACCTTTAGCAGAAATAACTTTCTGCTAGGAGACCTGCTGGACTGACAGATTTGTGTGTTGTCATATCTATGTGTGCATGCTTTTTTAATTATCTTCATTTTTTTTCAGCATAAACTACTGTTCAAATGTTTGGGGTTAATGATTTTTCTCTCTTTAAAAAACTTTGCGTTTGCTGAAAAAAAAAAGTGACTCTCTTATAAAAATGGTCACTTGTTTTTGAATAAATCCATTTATTTGAGCAAATGATTCAAAGACTAACTCATTTGTTTCTATCCTATGCATGAAACGGCGTTTTTGAATGACTCAATTAATTAATTGTAGGCCTATAAGTTAATGACTCGACAACCTGCAGAAAGTGGCCCAACTGGCTCAGCATTACCTCAACCAATGGCGTGGGACTGTGGCGAGGCTACGTAGCCTGATCAGTTGTGACGGAGTGAGTGTTTTAAGTATGTCTGAAAACATTCTTACAATTTTGTTCATTGCTGTTGTTGGTGCAGAAATGACACTTCAAATTTACAGACTATGTAAAAACACCTAAAAAATGTAAGTGCACACAAATTGCTCTGCACGCAGAATGAATTACACTGAACCTATCGACTGCCTGTCTGCAACTGAGGGTGCTGGATGAATGGTAATGGGTTATAGAAAATATTGAGACATAAAGAGCAGTATTCATTTTAAAACCCACTGGCAGAAGGACATTGAAAAACTGAGCTCAACTACACTGATAATGAAAGCTATCATCACATTAAACACACACACACACACACACATATATATATATATATATATATATATATTCAGAAGAATACACACCTTCCTTTTAGCCCTTTAATCCCACAGACATAAAAACAATCATAGTAAACTTTAAAGGGATCATTTGCACAGTGCAAGAAGTGAAGCTTCTTTCTGCCTGACTCTGGCAGATGTGTGCCAGTCTTATTTAACAATATCATTTATTGTACCATCTGGTTTTTATATGCCGCATGAAAGATGTTATTCCCGACGACTCAGCAAGTGACCACAAACAAGAACGACATTCTCAGTTTCCTTACTGATCTACAGATTAAAAACACCAGCAGTGAAAAAAAAGACAACAAAAACATTAGTTGAACTTGCACAAATATCTCAAAACGATGCCTGTAATCGAACAGAATGAGAGGACAGATTTTCTAACTTGCCTGTGTTTGTTACTGGATGGATGAATGGCTTGGATGAATAGAATTATTGGACAGGGTCATGTCTCTCTTTGTCCTAAGTCAAAACATGTCTCCTGAGCCAAATATGTAACATTAGATCTGTTTAAAAAACACAACAACAGCTGGGAAAATGTTGGAGGATAAGCACACGCATCCGAAAATATCAGGAGTTTGTTCAAGAATAGAAAGGGACAAAACCATACAATGAACTTGGGCTACAATGAAGTGCAGAAACTACGCTTCACTTAAAATTTGGTAAGAATGACTCCTTTGTTTTTTGGAAGCCCTTACATACAGTTCAAAGGTAACATGTAGGCATAAACACTTGGTGACCCCTCAGCCAGCAGGCTGAGAGACAGCATAGGCACACATGAAGTCCTATCCCTCAGTGATGTTTTCAGAGTAGGACACACTGTAAACAACCTAGTTTCATATCCTTTGGCAACATGGCCACCCCACTAGGACAAAACATATTTTCCTAATAAAGACAGAAGGATTAGGTGGATTTAGGCCTATTTTACATCATTCCTCATTTACTTTCAGCGGGTTAAGCAATTTGGTGAATGCTGAACATCTGGTCATTCTAAGAGAATATGGAAATCCACTTAGACGAAATTAAAACAAATGGGGGGTCGGGTAATGATTTCATGAGCAATTTCCCATTTTAGGATTTCTAATAGTTCACAAGAAAAACAGATTTTACCCCGCTTGCAATACACATCAATCATATGGCACTCAAAATTGCTTGCGAAACCTTGTAAGGACACACTTCCAGACACCGTCTGTGTGACTTTAAAAATACTTTTAAAAAATGAAAATGGTACAGATATTCATCCGCCCAGCTCCACCATCCCGTCAAACACATCCTCTTAACCCTAAATGAATTAAACCCTCATTAAATATGCATCTCATTGTTAATCATGTGCATGTGAGGGGCATTAGATATCAATTTGCAAAATGACTTCAAAAATCTCTTTATAGAAATAGTCCTTTGAAAAGGCCTTAAAAACTGTAATTAATCAAAAGGCCGTCAGACATGGGATCTAATGAAAGAGGTTCGTGTTCCAAAAAAGAGGACATTTGTGGACAAAACGAACAATGCAATAGTGCTGCCCTATTTAAAAAAGGTACATACTCACTTTAGCCCCGAGAAAACTTACTCTTATAAAAACATTAAGAAATGCAAAATGATTTTCTTTTCTGTTAAGACATCCACCCGAGCCACTGAAAGGTGTTTGATTGATACATATATATATATATATATATTTATACACATATATACATATACATATATAGTTAACACAAACATATAGGCCTAAGATAATGAATTATGCAACAGATGCTCTTTCTTGTCTCACTTGAACTAAATAAATACAGTAATTAATAGAAATTGCACCGGGGCAATACAAACACTGAATATTATATGCATTTAAATTACATTGGCTATTAAATATTACAGTTAGCGATAAAAATGTTACCAAATAAAGTTACTAACGCATACACTGAGTCCATATCATGCTCCAGTGCTTATTTATATCTCTGATGAGGATTGATACTTCGGTTGACAATAGCAAACATTAGATCATCATGAGGATCGAGTGTTGGTCAGCACAGAAAGAGAAGGCAGTTTTTGAGCCATTTAGTTTACCAGAAAAATCAAAAAATGTAGATAATGAGAATCACCGCTTAGCCTGAACCGCAGAATCATCAGCAGAAAAATTGAAAGATAGCGTATCTCCGGGTATCTCGTTGAATTAGCACACAGAGGTGCACAGTAATACAAGAAGGATGTTTTCTTTTGTCTCTTACAGACCACCATCTTGTCTTTAATTAAAAAAAAATAATAATAATAAAAAAAAGTTTCATATTTAAGTTTCTTCTTGCACCAAATGCAAGCGGCGCTAAGACCAGAAGTGTATGAGCGGAAGTACCTATGCGCACACTGGCATGGCCGCAGCTCACAAGCTCCATCTTATGCACCTATTCCATCCTCATCGCTTCATAACATTCATAACATAACATCAAAAACATCTTAATTTGTCTTGCAAAGATGGACGAGGGTCTTACAGGAATGACATGAGGGTGAGAAATTCATGACAGGATTTTCATTTTTAGGTGAACTAACCCTTTAAACATCACATTATGCATCTGAATGTCTTACTGTATATGGGTAACAGAACTCACTGATATTCTCTCACTTTATATCTAGTGATGACTACAGCAGTTCAATGATACAAGTCTTTTTATGGGCTCTGACACAGGGAAAGAGCTAACTAAAGATGTGGTATTCTTGACTGCACTAGAGGGTTTGTTATCCACTGTCTTTCCATCTGCATTACTACGAGCTCAGCATTCAGTGCGGTCACTTCTTAGGAAACTAGCATGCATCAGTCATCCTGCAGAAACACACAGCGCTGAAGTTCTACATGTCATTTTCTCAAATGTGAGGCCACAGTAAAGTGCTGGGCTCAGTGTGACATTTTAAGTTGGAGCTTGAGAGAAAATGTGTGGAGTTTTTGGCCAGAGGCAGGAATTTCTGTCTCATTGTAAGGATCAGAATAGCAGAGTGCAGTGAGTACTTCGTCTCTCTCATGGCAAGAATTTGCCCTGAATTTGCAAGCTGCGCGAGACATCTTGGACAGTTTTTTTTTTTTTTTTTTTTTCTTTTTCTATCATTCCTTTTTAAACCGAACCACATATTTCTTTTCTAAACACAATTTTAGTGGGTTTATATGGACATAGACATTTAAATACAGTGCACAAAGGACAATATGTACTATTTTATATCCAATCAGTTTTTCTGTAATCCAATCTGAATTAAGCTATTGTCAATACGTCCTCTTTTCATTTCTGCAATAAACTGAGCAAGCTTGCAAAAAAACTTAATAGTTAACTCTCAACTCCATTTACTAGGCCAAAGGCAATCTGCCAATCCATTATCTGTCTGCTCTACAAAAGCAGTGAACCTGTGATGCTTATCTTTACATGTGACCTACATCTTCTCTGGCAGGGACCTGTCAGCGCAGCCCTATAATGCTGCTGGGTTGCTCCACACACTCCTGTAGCAATGCCACAAATGCTCCATTGAATAAAACACACACACACAAAATCTATTTATGTATACCCTCTTGTACTGAGCAGTAACATCTGTAGCAGGTTATCGCTGCTGCAATCCCTTCGGTTCCTATTGTATTTGACACTGGTGTGTGTGTGGCATTGTAATTACCATAATTGTCGTCAACATTTACTTGACAGATGTCTTCAAATTCCCGACACTGCTTTCTTAAACTGTGACAGTTACTAAAAAAAGATTTTTCAGTGAAACGCTGTCAATGACGTCTAATCTGCCTGTGCATTTAGTGCGAGGGAACAGGCGGCGATGAGTGTGAATTTTCACAGATAAAGTGTGGCCCTGTTCCTCATCATCACCACCACCACCACCACCACCACCACCCCTGCAGTGCTTAGCTCCTTGCGAAATCGCGATCAGGGCTGCAGTCGAGCCCTGGTGGGGCAGTAGTACCGTACCTTTGTTCATGTCAATCAGCTGTTTCTTCTTCTGCTGTCTTTCTAGTTTCTCTCGCTCAGCTTTCTCCTTAGCTAGCTTGGCTCTCTTGATCTTCTCCTCCATCTCCCTCTTCTTGTGGTTCTCCCGCACAGCATCCTGAAGTGTCAGAGAGAAATAAAGACAATGAAATTAGAGGGTAAATGAGAAGACTGTGGACGAGAGGGGAAAGAAAGAAAATTCCAGCCAATTCTACTTCTGAAGAAACACTATTGTAAATAGTACATATACATACTGTCATTAATTTGATGCATCTCATCAATTTTGTTCACTCACTTGCCAACTCACAGAATCGCAGTCAAAGGATGTTATCTGAACGACACAATAATATTCCTTAAATTTCATATTGAATAAGGATGCGGCCAAAGCCCTTATTTCTAATGAATAACAGAAAAAAATATTCAGCAAATACAGTTACTCCTCTTGTTTGCTGGATGACGGGTGATCCAAGTGATAGCAAGATAATATACATAAACATCTAACACATAACTGTGTCTCCGTGCGATTCTTAGAAATCAGAGCTTGGCAAAAGTAAAATGAACTAAAATACAACATCATAAACATTGTCTAAAATGTAATGTCTATTTAAATTATTTAAACTTTGTACAATATGATACATGCATTAATTGAGATACGCACAGAACAATCGCAAATCAAATAGCTCTTGTTAAGGAGAAATATCAACTAAGATACTGAATCGTACCTATTTTGTACACACACACACACACACACACACACACACACACTAAACTAATTTACCACATTTTACCACGTTTAAAATTTTACCATGTCTTCCTAAATTCAAGAATCTGCATGGAAAATATAAAGAAAGTTCTCAGGTCTGCTTATCTGCTCTTGAACTAAAGGGACACAGTTGCAGCCTTTCTCCTTACAGTGAATGAAACAAAGAGTGTTGAGAAGAGGAAGCAGACAGACATTGTCTAATTGAACATCAAGATGGCTCCTGATACTACTGTTGTCCCCACTGAGCTACAATCTCCATGAGCATTAATGCGAATGCAGATAACACTGTCCATCCTGGACATGACCAGTTACTGAATGCCAGGATGTTGCGGCGACAATGCTGGCGGGGTACCAACGAGTGGGAGAGAGGCCTGTATACAGAGACGCAGAGATATCGTCCTCCTCCTCTCTTCTTCAGTAAATGCCACGGAGGTGTCAGGCGGTATGAAGACGGCAAGAGGGCTAGACGGAGATGCTCAGAGGGCACAGAGACACAGCAGAGGAGAGAGAATAAGCCACTTCTACATAACCTTTCCAGCACAGCAAAGGTCTCTTCACCCCAGGCCTGTACCACTAACCTGACAGGCTTTGCCTTAAAGGGAGGAATGAGTGTTTTGTGTATGCGTATATGTGTGTGTCTTGTTCTTTCTTGGTGCGATATAATGAGTGTCGACAGTCTGGTCCTTTCAGACTCCCTTAGGCTTTCCGACGTGCTTGTCGTTTTCGGTGCTGAGACACAAGGATCATGGGTACGGTGTAGGAGGAGAAAAGCAGAGCTCATCGTGGTGGTCAATAGCGGCCGTCAAGCCGAGAACAGGAGCTCACACGCTCACTTGTCTTTTCATGAAATGACAAGGACACGGATGTGTGAGAGAGAGAGAGAGAGAGAGAGAGAGAACATGAGAGACAGAGATGCATCTGTTCCAAATTTGCATTTTGCTGCAAAACTATAAGTCAGCAATGAATAAACACAATACTTGTTCTAATAAAAAGTAATTGAGTCAGCACGCATATGGCTGTCCTTCAAAGACTGCGCAAAGGAATTCTACATTCATCTATTCATGGCACAGAGTGACAACAAACATTAGCATAAACAATTCTTCCTATTATTGCGATTTTGCATTTTCAAACGGAGTATTGTGAAGCCACTGGATTATGGGTCTCCAAAACTGACAGTTCAATCTCAGTCTTGTAATTGGAGATAGCATCAAACTCATTGTCAAGCTTTAGATCCTTAATTGAAAAATCATTTATTCATAGCAACAAAAATAATTCCTGCTGGCAAAAGTTTTTATAAACAAACAAACAATTCTGACTGCAAACACGATTACACAACATAATTATCTCATCCTCATCAAACATGCAAAAACCCTAATTACCATGGCAACAAACATGTTTTCAACCCTTTGCCTGAGCCCAATTAGCCTGGGGCAGTATTTATGATTTTATCAATTTTCTTAATTGTGTTTTAGGTATTAGGAAGCTTTACATGAGATAAACAACACCCAGAGGGAGTGCTTTTGAATATCAGTCTCATAACGCAAAACGTCTGAGCTATTGACTACAAAGGACAGAATTGCATTAGCATAAAGCAAGAATGATGGTGGGATGGTGTGCTTTTTTTATTTTCCGTTTCTACATGCAGCACGTACGTCTGCTTAGAAGAATCAAATGCACAATTTAGACCATGATCATCTTCTTGCTCACGGACGACCAGAAAAGCATTCATCTGAGCTGCACGGTCTCACGGAAATTTGTTTCTCGTGGTCACAGTGCCTCTGACTGTTGAAAATTCAAATCGCATCCCCATCAGTCCATCCTGCCAGGGAAAGCTGATATCTCACGGCTGCAGATACGCTCTATGCAAACGAAAGGTAAAGGTTAGTATAAAAAAAAAAAAAAAAAAAAAAAAAAAAAGAAAACAGGAAGGACTGAAATCCATGGGAAGTCCTGTTGTTGCCAGCGGTGGCCACCGATCGATATGTTAAGGCAAATTAGGTCGGCTAATTGTGTTTGCACACTAAATAATCCGAAGTCATTAGGAAAGCTGATTGCAGGGGGGAAAGTCTTCCTTAAAACTCTTTTGGTTAATTAGAGTACTCAGAAATGGTTATTTAAAAGTGAGAGAGACGGCACTCTATCTGTCTGTCTTTAAAAGGACGATGGTGTAAAAACAATTAATTCCCACTCATGTCTTTTTAAACCAGTATGACTTGGAACAAAAAAAAATAAGAAATTTTGACACCGCAAAAAAAGGTTTGGAACAACACAATGAGTGAATTATCTTTTTAAAACCCTGGGTTAGTAGAAGGCTGAATATTAATAACTCTAACACACTAAATATTAACAATGAATAAACACATCCATCTTGAGTGAAGAAAATGTGGGAGGACTTGATCAAATTTTCAGTTGGATGAATCACCAACTTGATCTGCTAATAGGAAAGTCGATAATAAACAAGCAATTTACTTTTAACACCAATCAACACGATGCACACAACTGGGAAAAGCAGATTTTATTTCAAAGCGCTGCGTGTCGTGCGAACTCCAGATCGGTAAGGCGATGTTCGCCGGGTATTTGTCCGCAGTACTCTTTGCTCTACTCTAGGAGAGGGATTGCTGTGAAACTGAATTAGCCAATATGGACTCCATCTACCCCGGGTGTGTTTATGCATGCTGGCAAGCACAGGATAGGATGCTGTCCTTCCAGGCAGCCACTGAGGACTAGATGTCTTTGCAAATATATTCGCTGGGTACATTTGCAGCAGAGTGACACTAAGGAAGCACGCTCCTGCTGCAATCCTGCGTTGTGGAGGTGGCTTTGTAGTCCCTCCTGTTTGCCCAGTCTCAGAATAGAATATCTGAATAGGCTCATGTTACGCACACAGACAAAAAAGGTGGATCTTCCCAGGGGCAGGGGCTCTATAATTCATGATTATTTTTTTGGGTTGGCCGCCACATATGTATTGCCCTACATGCAACGCATACACACTTGGCTATTCAATCAACACTTCCGGGAAAGGAAAGAAAGAGAGCGAGAGAAACGGAGGACAAAAAAATCCACACCACAGATGGGCCTATTTGGACAAATTTGACGATATTTGAGTTATTTATTTATTGGATCATATCCCCAATTAGTTTCCGGCAGGCTGTGAGAGGCCTATAAAATTGCCAAGAGTAAAAAGTGGCCGATGTTGTGTGTGTTGACTCAAATGCTAGACTAATCTGAAGGGACACTCCATTAGGTTTAATTGTGATCATTCACGGTGGCTGAGGAAATAAATAAAAAAACAACAACAAGAACAACAAAAAAAAACGGTGACATCAAACTACATCACAATCTCCATTACTAGCTTTATTGTTATTATCATTAAGCCATAGGGCTCTGATAACTGTGTATGCGCAAGCAATTCACTAACACACACACACACACACACACACACACACACACACACACACACACACACACACACAGTGCAGTCTATTGATTAGCTAAGTCATGCACCATCACTGTGGCTCAACCTCTGCTGACTCAACCTCTGGTGTAATCAGTGGCTCACTCAATTAACAAGTGTGATTGTTAGTTCATCACCATCTGCTGCACTTTGATAAGGCATTAATATACTGATATTCATCCACAGCCGCTAGTCAGGATTACAAATAGAAGACGAAGACGCAGTGGGAGTCTCTCCCTCTCTCTGTATTTCAAATCTGGCAGTGAACTGGATAAATTGTTGGGACGATCTGAAACAAACTTCATGTGCTGAAATTGAATTTCATTTCTATTGACTCTGAAAAGAAATATAGCTAATGGATTCTCTTATCTGAGTGTGCACACTTCTTGAGAATGGGCAAGCATTTTTTTTTTTGTTTTTTTTGTCACCCAGGCAATTTAACATACAGCAATGTGGGCTCTTTCTGAGGATAAATGTAGATAAAACTATGAGGTGCCATGACTATGCTATGGTGACACATATATTATGTACAGGGCTCTATTATAAATATTAATTTCTTTCATAACCTTTCCCTGCCAAAGATCTACAAAGTACATCTGCAAATATGTGGCTAACACAGAAAAAAAGCTCAACTACTCAAAACTAAAAGAAAGACATCCAGCCATGTTTGTGTTCTCCACCAGCTCTGCTCTTTACAGCATTGAAGTCTAAATCACTGATAACTTATTCATAAAGAGCTATTCGCTTGAGAGAATCATTTATTTTCATGAATGCCCCTTTTACATGCATTCAGCGCTGCACCGCAGAGGGAGGGCAGTGTCATGTGTTGCTAGACTTGGATCAGGGTGTATGAAAGTTGGTTTTTAGACATGGTTGTGAGAGAAAAGCCTCAGACAAGGAGACCTTGCCATTCACTGCAATGGTTTTTCAAGAATATGAGCATACCTTCTCTATTTTGCTGGAAAAGAGATACACTGGAAACATAGGAACAAGCAGGAATACTGAGGAAATATTTAAAATATATATAAAGGTATGTAAAGACATCAAGGGACTTTGTGTGGACACATTCTGCCATCCTCGTAAAGTTCATATTGAGGTTTCATTTTAAATTACATTATTCCACTGTGCCCTTACCGCACTGAAGCTAAAAACTGAACTGCAAAAGGAGTTTCATAAAATGTCTTGATCCAACAGAAATTCAGGTAGGTGTCATCATGTTTAGTAAACAAAAGTTGACTTCTTGTGCAGGATACATAAGAAATGTTGTGAAATTTCATCAAAACTTTTATGAAAAATATGTGGAAGCTTCAGGGGTGTAAAATTGTATTTTTATTCTAAGAGACATAATATAAATCAAAATATACAATTTAATTAAACATAACTAGATTATTATTATTCAAATATGAACAGCTATAATTGTAATTATCACAAAATATGAATATTAAATTATTATAAAATATGTCTATTAAAATATGTATTTTTCTTGAGTTTTCTCAAAGTTCAAGTCAGCACTCTTTAAAAAAAAATTCAAGCAAAATCTGAATAATAATAATACAATTATAATTTGAATTTTACATCCACAATTCAAGACCCTTTGTTTTATGATATTAAAGTTTTCATAAAGTTTCATTTATATAATCTCTAAGCCCCGTTTGGGTTATAAGAAGCAAATAAAAGTAAGACTTTAAGAACCTAAAAAATAAATCAATTAGCTGGAAATCTCATATCTTCTTTGTACAGTAAGATGTATTTTAAACGCCTCCCCTAGTTTCAAGCTCAGGCTGGATAAATCCCATGCTATCAGCAATAACCTAGTCCTACCTGCCTAAATCCTAGGTAGGGTTTTTTTGTGACAGGGAGGAGGCGTTGCCTTGATATCCGCCAAATACAGAAGCTAACGGAACTCTGAAAGGATAAGAAGCTTCTGAGACTCTTTTATCTGCATGGGAGCCACACGTTCAGTAATACATTATACATTCCATTCTCAGCACAGTTTATGTATGTTTAAATCTGCCCAATAAGCCCGTCCTTCCATTTCTTCACCCCTGTGAGAAAAAAAAGTCTTTATCAAATATGATAAAATAAGCTAAATCACCAAATGCACTTAAGACAAGGCCAGCAGCTTTAGATTTGAGTGGCGTGCTCTTACTTAAAACTATGTACTGATAAAAAAAAAAAAAAAAGGTGTATATGAGGACAATTAAGTGAAGAAGATAGAAAGAGAATTGTGCTCTCATATTCCAAGTGACAGAAGCAATCATAAACTTAATCATACTGCTATCCAGCAACCCTGACCTGTGCCATCTAGCTGTGGAAAAGGCATCGGAAGTATTAATTAGAATATTATCTGCACCTGCTCTCGAAGACTCTTCCGGAAAGCCAGATTTACACACATAAGAGGAAGAAATAGAGGAAGAAAAAAAAAGAAAAACATAAAATCTCTTCAACCTTGAGGAGTGCAAAGAGCAGAAGACAGAAGCACTCTACTGAGGCAGAACAGGTAATAGTGCTACTGTACTCACCATGAAGAGGTTTCGGAAGTTCGCCAGGTCTCCGAAGAAGTCCTCGATGCTGACGGTGTGGGGGTCGAAGGCGAAGTAGCTCCCCAGGCTCTCGTAGAGCTTCTGCATATTCTTGTGCATGGTGGAGAGCTTCTCGTACTGCTCTCGTGAATGCTTGGAGAAGCCGTGAGAAAGATACGGTTAAGGAAGGACAAGCAGGGTGTTGTACAGTGATGGATAAACATCGACAAACAAAGCAACTTGCTGCCCTCCAAATCCATCCCACAATCCTTCACCGAAAGAGGTCACCTGCGGAAAATTGAGCTAAGCCACCGTTTCTCTGCAGAGGTCAAGCGAGACAAACAGAGGCATTCAATAACCTCTCCCTCTAAGTTTTGAGTCATTGGGCGCTGAGCTATTAGAGTTTCATAGTCTGGGGGTCTAACACAGATGCTGGAAGGAATAGCTGATTGCAGTCATTGCTTCTCCCAACAAGAGCGGGGTCAGTACGCGCAGAACCCCCATGAGAGATGCGCTCTGTAATTTAAAGAGCAGATAAAGGCAGGCTCTCTCACTGAACGGCTATTGACAGCTCCTGTCAGGGATGTGCAATCTCACAGCTCACGAGGCACACGTGGACCGTCCCTGGCCTCGTAAACCACACACACACACACGTACAAACAGGTAGTGCGTGTCAATAGAGCCTCGTAGACTTTATGCCGCATGCTGATGAAGCCGCACGGCATACGTAGACTGTGATTTAGCTGCACGTATTGAGCCTTCATTTTCAGGTGATTGTGTTTCTTGGATTTAGAGCGGCACGGATCGGCCGAGTTTGCCCTTTTGAAGGAACATAGAGGATTTATCAAATCCACGCCTGGCATTTTATTCAAGCTATTCATATCAACTTCTCAGATGTGAGTCAGATTGTTTAACTGTCATTATAGGATGTGAATGCTGTCCTGAAAACATCTCTTTGAAACAAGTTGAATGGAAACATCAAACTTACTCTATAAACATATTAAATGTTTACTGATGAGCAACGGAATTGATATGAATTTTACAAAGGTTTTCTCTCATCATTAAAGCTGAAGTGTATTTTTTTTCAGCATTATAATACTTTCTCGTATCCCATTGTAATATGTAGAAACTACTATGGCATTTGTAGCTTAATTTTCCCCATAAAGTGTAAACACTGTGGCTCTTGGAAGCTGTCAAAATATTGTTCTGTTTGTTTTGACTATGACAACCATGCCGAAACAGAAACACTGGGTTTGGGGACGAATTATCTGTTTGTCCAACTAATAGCAGATGGGCGTTCAAGAGTGTTCAAGAAACCAGCTTGATCATGCTAGATGAAAAATGACATTTCAGCTTGAAGATAACTAAATTATGGAGGTTTTGTCATGTGCAGTAAACAAAGGATGATTTCTTGTTCAAAATGCATATACCATGTAACCAAAACTTTTATGCAAAATATTTAAGGGTTTCAGAGAAAATTGAAAATCTAACCTACATTATATATATATATATATATATATATATATATATATATATATTTTAAGAACAAAACTATAAAAAAACATAATTAAATAATAATAATAAAAAAAATCCACAACTTAGAATTCATTTTGTAAAAATTTGTAAACTAGTTTTCATGAAGTTTAATTCAACACCTATATTCAAAATGTGTGAAATGTTTTTTTTTTTCCTCAAAATAAAAACAAACACAAAAGTGGATTATGCTGATTGCTGGATTAATTATCATTCTCTCACCTTATTGAGCTATTTTATCATTCCATTCCATCCATCTAACAATAAAAAAGTCATAATAATTAGTCTATATGTACAGGATGTGGTGTAAACAGGTCTTGTAAAGTAAGTAAAGAGTACAATAATATAGAGAAAGAGAAAAATATAAGGTTTTATGAATACTCAGTGCCAATTGTTCACACAAACGCTCTCCCTCTCACAATGTCAGTCAGACAGCCACCACAGGAGTCCTAAAAGCTTGCATGTAAACTGTGTTTGAGTCTGACTCTGAATACCTGCAATAGTGTCTGAATATGTGTACTTCTCTGTCCTTGGGGCTGAATTTTATGAGCTCTTTTGACAAGTGCAAAATTACTTCCTGCTTCTTTTAAGCTGGAAAAATAAAGCAAAAGTCACCCACAGGTTGTGCAACCCCGCATACTTTAATATCTTGTATTTGAACAAGCTCTGTTTAAGACAGGCAATGCAGATACAGCAAAATCGATGTAACAGAGCTTTGAGGTTTAGTCTCGATTGAATACAATGTCGAAAATACTGCCAGTGCTTGAGAGAATTTGATCGAGAATATGTGGGTGTGCTTGACAACAGCTCATCACAGTCATACGTAGTTCCACTGGACTGGGCCGAGCCCTCACCGGCTATTATTTCCACATCAAAGATTTGTCACATTGACAACGGCTGACATATATGGTCCAATATCAGTCCTGGCTTCTCCTCCAAAAGCAATTCCTTCAACTCTTTCTCCCACTTTTTCTTTGCCTCAATCGCTTTCTCTTTTCCGTTACCTCTGTAAGAACTTTCAAAGCGCACTCTTCACGCTTCTTTGTCACCCTTGTCACCTCTGCTTCACATGCTGGGGTGGAGAGAAGTTCCTGGATAAAACATTATGCACTACCTTCTCCAAAGCAACTGCCGTCTGTTGGTTCTTTCTCTGTCTCTCTCTCTCTCTCCAGCTGTCCTCAAAGGAGAAAACAAATGCAAGGTTTCTCAGCAACATACCATATTTCACTATACAAGACACAAGACAGTGTTAGAAAAATAGCGTAAAAACTCCCTTTACCCTCATCACTTGCAAAACTACTTTAATGAATTTCCAACAAATAAGCCCACAGAAAACAATTCTGCACATCATCCATTCAGCACATGATAAATGATTAAAAGTCCTTGAGACATTGTGAAAAACAATTGTCTTACCCTAAAACATGTCCAGAAAGTAAATTCCAAAACCTGCCACCTGTGAAGCCCCCCATAAATTACCTTGTTTGTTTACCTGTGTGCTCGTATGAGTGAATAAAATGGTGCACGGCTCCCTTAGGCAAGGCCAAAAAGCCTCCTTAATAAATCTCCACTAACCCACTTCCATTAATGTTTATTTAATGCTTTCCTATGTGCCTCCTGGCTCTATGCTAGGAGGCAGATAGCAACTAAGCTTTTAGTGTGAATTGACTTTCCCCCTCAACCCCACAGCTGAACTACATACATCCCACCTTAGTTTGGAGCGGAAGGTGGCCACACTCTCGCCAGGCCGCCAACAGGGAACATATTCATGGCTTTCGAGCACTCGTCCAGGCAGAATGGGGTGGAAAAGCGTCTCTTTTTGTGTTTTTTTTTTTGTTTTGTTCTGTTGTTTTTTTTCCATGGGGAGAAATATATTTACAATGGTGATATGGCAATTGTTGGTGTTGTGAAATAGCACTGACAGAGAGAGAGGGCCTGCAGAGTATGAGAGAGTCTCTGTTCGCCAAATGGATCGATGCATTGAAAGTAGAAAGTGCTGTTCTCTATATCCTACATGGACGGTTCATCCGAAACGAAAATTCAGTCATCATTTACTCACCCTCATGTTGTCTCCAATCTTTATTCTTTGGAACACAAAAGATGATGTTTTGAAAGACGTTGGGGTTAAAACCACATTGGGCTACATTAATTTTCCATGTACGAACAAAAAAGTAAACAATATTTCATTTTGTGTTCAGATGAAAGAAACTGTATATATAATAGGTTTACGTGAGGGACGGACCTGCATTTGAAACAATATGTCTATGAATAAATAATGAGCGAATTTTCATTTTTGTCTGAATTATCCTTTGAAATCATCGACTGGCACTTACTGTGTACTTGCATCATGCGTGACAATGACAATGAACAGTGCCTTCCTGACTGAAGGACAAGGTGTTCAGTAGATTATGCAGAAAAAAAATAAAGGGCCTCCTCATTAACATTCATCACCACAAAACAATCCGCGTGGCAAATAATGACACTTCCCTTCAGGCAAACATGAATAAAAATAATAGAAGCCCATACCTCATGAACCCGAAGAAGAGTTTTATCTGTAGCATGAAAATATTGGAGAAGAAGAAGAAAAAAAACAACATTGAGTTCACTGTAAACCATGAAAATAATTTGAATTGTACAAAATTGAACGTCACAGTTCTCTAAATTCTTTGAGGGTTTCTGGACGGCATCCAAAGTAATTAACACAGCACCTTGGATGGGGATCAACAGAGAGCCACAGACAGGCTTTCCGCCACACACCTTTCCAGCATGCTACCATCGCATTCCTGTCTTCTCTTAAAAGCTGCCAACACAGCCACAACCTGTTAGATGGTATCTCTGCCGCCTTTTCCATGTGCAATTATGCTGTATTGTGCAGCTGTACAAGCAATCAAGCGACTGAACTCAATCAAAAACTTCGCTCAGACCCCGTTAGGGTACCTCTGGAAAATTTGGAGAGCATGCAACTGATTAATGGTCTATTATTGACAAAAATTCGAGCCTAGCAAACTGTGATTTGAACAGTAATGAGAACATCCATGGCTGAAACAATTTTTTAAAAGGGGAAAAGTAGGTAATTGCTCCGGCAGTAATGAAGCTGATGAGCGTCGAGATTTTGATGATTCATTTTGTGTGGCAGTGGAATATTTGAGTGGGAAGTAATAGAATGGGGCATATTTCTGCTGATTCGCCTGTTCTGAATTGTACACAAGCTACAGAGGCACATTGATTATTCTTTCTGAAACTGAAATGAAAAAAGGGGTCTTTGCGCAACACTGCAGAGACAGACGACTGCTCGTCTAAGCTAAAGTCACATTCCCTTCATGGTTATGTTAAGAAGCATTATAGGTTGTGTTGAGCATGCTTTTAGATTTAACTGACACCAACAAAATCACATGAACATGGATTTCAAACTTTAGGATAAAAAGGATCCCCAAACACGGTAATCTAATATTACAGTGTCCTGTTATAATTTTTTGAATATTACCTTTCATGCAATGAGTAATATAGCCGTTTGTGAATTTAAGAGGTCTGCAAAGTGCTAAATATCAAAGTGTATGACTAATGAAATTATCTTCTAAAAGAAACAATTGATTCTGAACTGCTGAAACGAGTCGTCTACAATTCCAATCTCACGGTCTGTTACATACCAACATAACAATTTGCATAACACCTATGGTCTTCATTGACTGCCCGTGCCCACAGTAGTTGTAGCTGAGGCCTGGAAGAGTTTGCTTTGTTTTGTTGACATGTCTAGAAGACACTGTACTGCAAATACACTTTGCATGCACTTCAAAAGAATCGGGACTTGATTCGGAATTGATACGGACAAACGACACCATCGTTACTATTTGTATCACTGTGCATACAAGCACTAAGGAAGCCTACGGACCTGAAATTCAGATTTCAGTACATTCTGTAAAATCTGTCTTATGTATCAATATTCTGCTTATGCATTGTTCCCACAGCTAGTTTTTTTTTTAAACTAATACGAAAGTGAATGTATTCTACATGGTAGTACACACCTACACAGACCCAGAGACATACATCAACAGGCACACACACACACACACACACACTAACACGAAACAAATGGAAATGAGGTATTTTAACATCCACACCTTCATTGGCACTCAGACTCTCTCAATTCTCTTATCAGTGAGTGGAGCTGACAGCTGAGAGTGAATACTGCATGCAGATCAGAAGTGTTGCATCAGCGCAAGTCTCCTCCTGCAGGCTGTGTGTTCTACGCTCCTACATTAACCTACAGAGCTGGGGGGTCTAATTTCACTTCCACACACAGGCTAGTAATTAAAGCCTCGGCCCCTGGCAATAATCGGGATGTCATGTGTCGATGGTAACGGTGAGGCGGCGGATAAGTGAATTCCTTCCTCCCCTTTCCTCACCAGTGAGGTCGGGACCTCTTGTCACATTACGCTCCCTGTCACATCAGCGCAGAGAGGCCCTCTCTTCCTCTTCATTTGAAAAATTAAAAGCGGGATTCAGAGTCAATTTCACTGTCAATTTATTCTGCATCTCTGCAAATGAAATATTTATGGATCTGGGAGATGGGTATCCGATGCTTTTCGAGCCAGTATCCAGCTGAATGTGAAGTGGTGCTTGTGGAGAGCTGTCCAAACAATCATCCAAACTGCAGGACAGAGCAAATAGTGAGTGTGAGGTACAGGCCACAGTGGAAAAACTGAAGGAAAGAGAGGGAACATTGGAAAAAAAAAAAGAAAGAAATGGATTTCAGCATTCTGTGTCTACAGGTGGACTAACAGAATGTCTGTGACTCGGCACATATAGAAAGCTTAAGGCTATGTGTTGATTAGCTACACTAACACGGAAGCCATCAAAGGAAGTGTGAAGTTTGTTAGGAGCTGGGGTATTCTAATCTGGAGGGGATCTTGAACATTATTCATGTACATGTAACTTGCCTCAGTGAAGGTCATCTTTCATATCAATGTTGTTGGCTCTGCTGACCTGATCTTGACACCAACAGATGTGCTGCGTCTAACACATTCTCCAATGGGTTCACATGCTCTGTTTTTTTTCTTCTTCTTCTTTTTTTTTTTTTTTTTTTTTTACATCAGCGCCCTGTCACATTATTGTAAGTCTTTCAAATAAGCTTTTCAAGGATGAGCAAATTAAAAGTTATTTTAGTAATAAGATGAACTCCGAAAAGTAACAGAACTTACTATACATAGCTATACACTTACTATATATAGCTTACAATAGCATTAAAATTCATGTTTAACTGTTGAAATTGCTGTTGCAAATGTAATTTTTGGATCAAATACTGTCATAAAATTTGGCAACACTTTATTTTGATGGTCCACTTTCGACATTCTATTAGCTTTGAAACTACATGTCAACTTATTCTACTAACCCGAATCATAACACCGAACCCTAAGCTAACAGTCCATTACAGACTAATTTTCTTATGAGAGGTTAGTTGACATGTAGTTCTCTGATATGTATTTGACACGTTCGTTAGTAGAATGTCTAAAGTGCGCCATAAAAATAAAGTGTAACCTAAAATGATTTTCAGCCATATCTCCATCTAAGGGGTTGGTAAAAAAAGAAAAAAAAAAAAAAAAAAAAAAAAAAAGAATAAGTAATACTTTTTATTTTCTTATGATACGCCTTAGGTGTTGACCTTGGTAAGCTTTTTTTTTCTTTGTTTGTTTTTCTTTCCTGTCAGACACCCAATGGCTCATAATTCAATTTGATAAATTGTATACATTTATTTATTTTGTTAAAATTTTACTCAAAATGATACAATACCTCAAAACAAATCACAAGGACAAGGAAAATATTTCTTATTATTATTAATGTTGAAAACAGTTGTGCAGCTTAATTCTTTTGTAAAATAACATTATACATTTACAGTCAGCATTCTGAAACAGTAATCTAGAAATAGTAGTCGAATTATAAATGCTTTTACTTTTGGAAACTACCCACTTTACCCACTTGGAAAGGTCTTTCACAAAGGGATACAACGGATTACTTCCAAACGACTCTTTCTTCTATGTCCTTTAAAGCCACTATTAATGCATTCAACTCCAGATCTGTAATAGGTGCTATTGCGCAGATTGTTTGGCATAAATCTATCCTATAGCCGGATGAACCGTGTACCTGATAGAATCCCTCAGGCAAGATGTTAGTTATGCTATAGGAGTCTCCTCTCAGTGTATGTCTGAGCATGCCTTCACCTGCAAGTAATTAAGTTTATCACTCCTAACAAACTGCTCTGTGATTACACGAATTACACAATTGGTTTCGGAGATTGCTATCATAGAGCTGCTGAAATGAGAACAATTGCAGGCTTCTTCATTTTAATTGAAAACTACGATATACAGCAGGTTGTTCTGAGGGAGGGAGAGAGAGAGAGAGAGAGAGAGAGAGAGAGAGAGAGAGAGAGAGAGAGAGAGAGAGAGAGAGAGAGAAAGAGAGAGAGCGAGAAAGTGAGAGAGCGAGAGAGAGAGTGAGAAAGAGAGAGAGAGAGAGCGAGAGAGAGAGCGAGAGAGAGCTTTTAAAACTGCAAGATGTTAGAAATAAACATATTTGTAGGTAGCACAGAATGTAATATTCTTCACTGCAAGTCTCTAGAACGTATTAGAAGGAGCAAGGATACAAGAGCCTCCAAGAATGTGCACAATCATCAGAAACCCTGAGATATTCCTTCCATTTTGTATCACATCTATGTGATATCTTCATAATAACCAGTCTTTATACACACATCTGATAAAGCTCTCTTTTTCCGACTGTCAGAAAATTAAGCTCTTGCAGCTCCTTAAATGTCAACAATGTCCCTCCTTGATCCCTCTGAACAATCTCTTTGAGACACAATCAACTTATGGAAAGAACATTGTGTAGAGCCACCAGACAGTACACAATTTACAAACTGAAGGAGATGAGAAGGAAAATCAACTTTCAAATTGGAGTTGCTTCACCATCTTTCTTCACAGATCTAATTCCTACCTGATCACAAATTTTCATAGGTGATCTCCATTTTTTGGAAGTAATATCAATCAAATGTACAACTTTGGTCAACCCCATCTTTATAAATTCTTCAACATTTTAAGTAAAGACATTACCACCAATGAACTATAACATAGTGGTCTGAGAGAGAGAGAGAGAGAGAGAGAGAGAGAATAATAACGCGAGAAATCACTCAAACAGAAGGGGAAAATAGAAGGAGAGGGGATGTGTGGGTTTAAGCGTTTAAATGGCAACACAGGCTTGCCTATCTGGTTAAAAGCAATAGTCTAATAAGGTTTTACCTTTCCATCAGTGATGGTGGTTCAAATGAGCGTGAGAGTGGTTCTCAGGAGGGTGGTTAATATATTTCCTGAGCATGCCTGTAATCAAGACTAGTAAGATTGTTCTGATGGAGTCCCTGCAGAGCTGACTTTGAAGTACGCCTCCAGTCGACTAAGTGTTTTAAATGTCAATAGAATTGGAGGTTCTCTCTCTCTTTTTTGGACATATAAAACTTCTGTACAAATAGCTGGTCTCAGCACTTAAATGCTTTTAGCTCTGTACAAATTGGATCGATGGTGAATACTTTTGCTGCAAAGCAAACCTTTCTCCTTTTTGTTTTCTATGTTATTTCATTTCATTCCTTATCTTGTGGTCGTTATTACTCTAATGAGAGTCTATTTATTTATTCCAAAAGAAATCAATTCCGACACTTTCAAATGAACGACTATTTGGAAAGGCTAAGCAACTCATCCTTAGGATGTTTGCCAGCTTCTGTGAGATCGTTACATGTGCACACACCCAGAGAATATGAGAGAGAGAGAGAGAGAGAGAGAGAGAGAGAGAGAGAGGGAGGTAGTATTGATCACTCTCTTCCTGTTGAAGCAGCAGGGTGCTGTGACAGGCAACAGCTCCATTCAATATCCTTATCATTCTCCCAGTCTTTGGCCTAACAGCAGGTCACACTAGTGCTGAAGAGCTGAAGGAACATTTCGATTCCTTAAGCCAATGAATTCCATTAAAAGACCACTAACACATTTCTCTGTTCATAGGAACTCAAGCTTAATTAAGTGTCCAGAGGGGGAAGAAGAAAAAAAAAAATATGAAGAAATCTACTGGAGCTTTAACTATACAGTCATGATATATCCTTCAGACCAATAAACGGGGCTGATAGTTGGCCATTATGATTGTCTGCAAATGCATATTGGTTTTTCTAATTACTGGCATATGCATTAAAATGTAGCATATGTGTGTGACCCTGGACCGGAAAACCTGTCATAATTTTTTAAATATTAGGTTAAACATAAGGTTTTTTTTTTTAGGAAAGGACAATATTTGGCCGAGATGCAACTGTTTGAAAATCTGGAATCTGAGGATGTCAAAAAAATCTAAATATTTAGAAAATCACCTTTAAAGTTGTCCAAATGAAGTCCTTAGCAATGCACATTCACTCACAAAAATAAATGTTTGATATATTTATGGTAGGGAATTTACAAAATATCTTCATGAAACATGATCTTTACTTAAGATCTTAATGATTTTTTGAAAAAAAAAAAAAATAAAAAATAATCGATACCCGTGCGACTTGTGACTGGTTTTGTGGTCCAGGGTCACATATATGAAATGAAATAATTATTGATACTTACTAAAATAATTACATTTCATGACTTACCATAAATCTTGATTATTATTTGTCACCAGTCACCCAGCACTCTAGACTGATCTTTCCATGTAAACTTTAAAATCACACCATGACAACAAAAAAAATGGAACATGAACAGATGTTGCAGGGAATTCATAGTGTGTTGAGAATAAAGGATGTTGCAATCTATAAAGGCTCATGTTCACAGCTGGTTCAATGAGTAATAATCAGCAAATTTAAGTATCGAGTGCCGCATGCACCCTGCTGGCTATAAAAGGGACATTTTTCTTGTGTGCTGGCTCTCTCTCTGATTAGATTAAGTGCAGACATGATACAAATGAAAATCATATTTACGGTACACCATCATACATCTACTGCCGACCCGTGTCATGTCTGAGAGCGTGCTGAAATAATGGAACAGTCTCCAGTGGAGACAAGAAGGCACAGCCACTATTTTTAGCAAATTAATTTAAGGGTCTGAATAATTAACTGATAATTATCTGGCAATCAAGTGTGAGATAAAATGATCTCTCACAGTTTCTCCAGCAAAAGCTGGGGAGCTTTACGGGGATGCTGAACTGACAAGGAGAATGAGACGCGTATCCTGAAGGCAAGTGGATTTGCGAATCATTAATGTCTAATGAGTGACAGGAAACTGGCGCCCACACAATGTTTGTTTGTGACATAACAGAGGGGATGTGAAAAAGCTGTCTGCTCCAGCCGGGGCTGATCAGAAACATGTCACAGATAGGACGCTCTTTCACACAAACACCTTTAGAGAGTGTGAAAATCCCTCCAGCACAAAGGCATTTTACAACGGACAGAGTTACGTGAAATGTTTTAGAGTGCTGCTGTATGCTGGATGGCTATGGAAGTGACGAAAGCGATCCTTGTCCTTTTCTATTCAGCTCCTAACAAGAAATTCTTCTTCAAATAGCCCAAATTCTCAAGGCCAAACCATTTTTAGCTTGAATGTAAGTGAAGACATTGCGTGAGAATTGGTGACAGCACATGGCACTGGCCTTCGCTCTGTTTTATGATGGCTTCTATGCAAATGATGTTGAAATGATGAGAGTGAGGGGAAATACAGTAAAATTGACTTCAGTAAAAGTTGAGGACGTGCAAGAATGTTTTCATATTCCAAGGCTGTGGGTCTCTATTAAATTAAAGGTGCAAAAAACCCTGTAGAGATGCTTATGAAAAAGTCCAAGTGCTTCTTAACAATGTGAATTGGCACTTTCCAGAAACTATACAGGAAAAAATACAGCAGAGGGCCTTGAACTCCGAAGTCCTTGAAACCATTCAGACAAAAAGGCATATGAAAAGAGGCACATAACTTTAAGAAAAAAAGCCAATATTCAACTTCAGGAGGTTGCACTAAATATTGTGCATTTTATTCTACATTGCATGCATAATTATTGTGCAAGTTGATTTTCTGATCATATTTTTTTACCAATTCCAAACCATTCATTTTGTATTTAATCATTTATAAGTGATATACAGTTGTTCATGAATGCCGTATATTCAGGTGTGCAGAATTAGGGGCCGTTCACATACCACGTCTTTTGCGTGTGCATCTTCATTAAATCTTATCTACGCACAAAATGGAAGTGACGCGGTCACGACGCGCATGCGGTGCAGCATGCTCGTTTTTTCCAGGCGCGCCTGTGCCTCAGCGAGATGAGAACATCTCAACTTTTCAGAATGCTGCAAGCGCACCGCAGGTCATGTGACAAGAACCATCCAATCAACCCTTTCCCTTTCCCTAACAGTAGCCTAATTATCTCAGACGAACACAGAGTCGTTGTGCAGGAGAGATGGTTTCACGGCAGAAGCTCTGTTTGGTGATGCTTGGGTTAATTTTTCTTAAAAAAGATGATCAAACTGGTTCTTGTCAACTCTGAAATAGACTTTGAATCTCTCATTGTCCAGACGGAGCTCTTGGATGAGTTTTTGAATTCTCCGTGGCCCACCCAAACACTGCAGGAGTTTGTCTTTTCTTCTCAATAAATAAATCTTGTACTAGAGCTACTGCAAGGGCTTTTAGGTGATGGAAATCCATTGAAATTACCACGCAGTCATGGAGAAAGCTGTTCATGGTTGCATAGCAATGACAGACGCTAGAGAAATGCAAGCTCCCGCTTGCAAAAGCGTTTGCAAAAGAAGGAGGAAGCGACGCGGCCGCGCTTTCCACACTTTTTTTAGGCACGATATGTGAACGGCCCCTTATTAAGCAGGCTTTCTTTTAAAAAGCAACAAAAAAAGAGATTTAACTCAGTCTGAAAAGTTAAAAAGTATTAAATGCCCATGGAAAGGATGCAGCACTAATGCAATACCATAAGTTGCAAAGTTAAGGCATGACAGCAAAGTGCTCATTGGGTTAGCAGGGTCTGATAACAACAGGTGAAGAAGACACATGCTAACTGCAAAATAATTAAAGTGAAGAATTAGGTGTGAAACATTTTCCTGAACTGCAACCTACCTGGAGTCTCCAGAAATGCAAGGTGTCAGGATAGGTAAAGAATCCTAAAAAATGACCCCCACTTAATAAGAATCACATACTGAAGTGTAGTAAAATACATGAAGACTGAAACAAAGAGGGAAAGCAAGGACCTTTATGCCCTAGATAACTGCAAACAAGCCGACTGGGTACTGACAACTGAAGAATCGCCCAAAAGCTGTGTGTTTGTGCTCCAACATGTGAATATTAAAGTGCCTTACAACTAGTTCCTCATAATTCCCTCTAGCCTCTACCTGTGCCTTCCTTTCACTCATCCATCCATCCATCCATCCATCCATCCATCCATCCATCCATCCATCCATCCATCCATATGTCCGGCCATCCATCGCTCCTTTCCTTCACCTCCTCCTTTTCAAAGATCTCTTTAAGCATTGTTCCACCAGCATATTCATGTAGAAATATCTGTCAAGCTAACTATATCAACCTGTCAATCCGTCTATCTTACTGTCACTTTATTTTTTCCTCCCCCATTTCTAGTCGGGCACTGTGGAGGCTGATATCTAATTTCAAAGCACTGTACCTTCTCAACACCAGAGAGCTGCAGAGAGACACGAGTACAAATGGAAATGTGGATTGCGCCCAGGCATCATCTGTCTGACAGCTGCGTTCCATATCAAAAAACAAGCCTTTCACAAGCCACATAGTTTACACACAAATAGCAACTGCTTTTTAATACAAGACAGAGAGGGGAAAAAAAAGCATCTTTTCAGTGGTAAAAATGCTTCGGATGATGGATATGTAACAGGCTGGACGCACTTGACTACAGTGTCCTTTACAATAACTAAACGTCTAGGGAAGCTCAATTACTTTGGATCTTGAGATGTGCTTGGCGAGAAGGTAGGTTGACAGGCTACCTACTTCCCACTGTGCAACCTTTTATGAAATCGATGCCACAGCTAAATGTGGCTTCCCTGCTAACTGTAGCCCCCGTCGACCGAACAAAGAAAAACACCCACAAACAGATAAATCTATCCACTTACCATAACTGTATTCTCCACCACCGACTGACAGCGGAAGTATCAGCTACATTAGACATTTTCTCTCTGAAATAAAAAACTAAAATAGCTAAGGGCGTCTTGGCGCTAACGAATCGGCTCTCATTATGCTTATCCAGAGTGCTATGGATCAGCGAAAACCTCTATCTGACAAGGCAGTGTCTCAGCGGTGAAAAGGTTTGACACAACCTTGACATGTTCAATGCCTGCACTTTGATTAAGGCCAGGGAAAAGAGTGAAAAATCCATAAATATATCATCAAGTCTCTGCAGGGAGTTTCATGGTGCACGCCGACAAGCCTGATGCCTGCCCAGTAAACAGACATTTGAAAAGTCCTGTCTTCAACCTGCACAAAAGAACACTCACATCTATTCTCCAAACACATATCTCAGAGAGCCGCTTCAAGCTTTTTCAAAGGATCGAAAATGATAGCAGTAGACCACAAACACCCAGACTTTCAACACATTTATTTATATAACTAGCAGAGGTCTACACGCCATGTGAATACTAAGGGTTTTAAAAGAAGAGACACAGAGAGGTATGAAAGTCGACACGTTTTGTCCGCAGAGATCATTGGGAATAAGTCAGATTGATTAGACGTGCAGACTGGAGCTACTCTGGGTTGTTTGCACAGGAGGAGCCGCTCCAGATGCCACCAGCACGGGAGCCGCATTAATCTAAATGGAGCCCTGCACCTTCTGCAGGTGCTGGCGACAGAAATGAGCTGTAGCAGGAAAATAAGCGAACTCCATTTCCATTCTGAGGCGGCCATTTTGTGCACTTGGTGACATTCATTTGCGCAATGAGGGATCTTAGAGTCTCTCCGGCTCCTCTCATTAACATTAACCGCTGCAATTCAGAGCCAAAGCGCATTAACCCACTTACTTTCCTAATTACCTTTCCTCTGCTTCTTATTATCTACTTTCCGTCTGACCTGAGAGAGGTTACTAAGAGAGCCTTCCATTCATTACACGGATGCTCAATGAAAGATGAGAAAAAATGTGAAAAAAACAAACGTATTTATGAGTAAACTCTTCCACAGATGCTTGAAGAGCTGAATGGATTCATTTTAATGTTTTAGCAAAGAAGCATCTCAGTAATGAATCACTTACAGGTTCAATACAAAATAAGCATTCATAATCAGATGTGATACAAACCTGTATCTAAGGGCAAAGAGATGCTTATTTAATTCATGACAGGAACTAGTCTTCTATCTTCAATAGAGAGTGGGGGAAAAATGAACAGATAAATGGTATTTGCATTTTCTGTCTATATATAATGCCATTTAATGTTAGAAAGGATAAGTGGTTTATACTGCAATTTAGAGTTCTAAAATCCCAAACCAGAAGGATTCATTTCCTCAGCTCCTTACAGCAGACTGCAGCAAATCTATGTGAATGCCAAAGTACTCGTTCATTCTGCCTGTGTCATTTATTATGGCAAAATAAGAGATGATATGAACTGAGGAAAAAGCTTAGCTCTTTGGCTAATTGTAATTAGGTGCTTAATTGCCTACATCATATGCATTCTATTGGTTGTGACTAGTAAACATACAAAGAAAACTGCTTCTTCCAATGAATAAATCAGCCTGAGCAAGTCGGCAGTTTAACAGTCTCTCTGCTGACAGTAATTACACAAAACATTCTGCTCACATCTCAATGCATTGATTACAAAAAAAAAGAAACAGAAAAGTACAAACTAAAAGTGAAACGCTACAGATAAACCAGAACATCTTGGTATTGCAAAATTAACTAAGATCAGTTCTTAACTGATTAATATAAAGAAAAAAAAAAAAAAAATACATCAGCATTTGGCAAAGCAAGTAGTTTGGCCTGTGTTGCAATACAACTAGACAGTTTCAACGGCAACAACATAAACAAATGTTTTGTGGGCCAAACCTAACTTTTGGTAGACTTCCACAAAGAATCAACAACAATAGAGTCCCTCTACAGCAGATTAGCTCTGATAAAAAGCAAAATAGATAAGTACATTACATTAGCAAGCAAGTTAAAACTACGTCAAGCACGTATTATTCTGGGTTGCCAGTAGAAGAAAAGAACCATTACTTGGCCAAACTTAAATGCCACAAAGTTAATATACCAGACCCATTCGACACAGACCGGAAGTTGTGTGTTTTTAAATAAGGTACAATGATGACATTTAAAGCAATGTTTCTCAACTGGTGGAGACCGTTAGTATTCGGTGTCTGCGGTCAGATGATATGTTGTCAGGCTATATATGTCAGTGCCATAATTCTAACATTATTTTCATAGCTTGTTACGAAATAAAAAAATCTCTTGAAAAACTGAACTTTCCTGTCCTGTCTGTCAGACGTTATACTGTATATATCCCTTTATATATAAAGCGCAAGAGAAATGAGTATGCAACCTTACACTGTCATGTAGCGAGTCAAGAAATAAAAGTATAGCACCAATATATCACATAACTGGTATGTCTGAGTTAGCTGGGAAGGATTTGCATGCAGGTATGATGTTCTTTCTATACATCAAGAGCAATTTCCATGTTACATTAACAATTCATGTTAGTATTGTGTATTTACCATGGTAACTGTTATTTCTGTATGCACAAAATGACACATTATTCTCCCTTTGTTTTTAAATTACTGTGGTGGCTTATGCCAACTTACCAACTTTATTGCATTAATGAAAACTAGTTATTCGCTATTATAAATAATTATATTATATTTAACAATTCAATTAACTATATATTCAATAATTGAATTATAATTCATTCTATGCAGCAGTTGTTTTTGATGAGTAAAAAACAAACAATCAAACAAACAAAAACAAACTAACAACAAAAACACCCTTTTAATATTATTTTAAATAGCAAAATTATCCAATAAATACACATTCATTTACACCTTTAATTAGATTTCCGGACGAGGTGAGCTGGAACACAAGAGAACCATCGAATAGAAACGATCCCACAAGGAACTGATAATGCCTCATCAGCCGGTATGTGTGTACACGTGCACAGGCCTGCTTGATTAGCTCATATATATCCTCACCAGGAGGATCCCGAGCCAGGCCTCACGCTGCCACGCGAGATTAGCCATAACCGCTGTTTTATGTCTGCTCTTCAATTTTCAAAATCCAATTTAAAAAAGGGGAGGGGAGGGGAGGGGAGGTGCGGGGGACTCAAACGATCACACGCCCCAATATGAGGCCTATATTTGGAACGATCATTTGGAATTAGTACCGACAATGATTGGGAGCTTTATCAAATAATACTGACCGGGAACTTTGCTGCTGTTTTAGTTCTTTGCATTCCTTATTCGTATGCAAATTGCGACGCTTACCATTGTGCCTTTTATCGTTAGCTCGTAAAGCAGCTCCCGCGTTATAATTGCTGCAATGTTTCATGAAGTAAATTTGGAAAATGAAAGTGTTGTTGGAATCCCAGGAGAGCAGTAGCTGAACCGGTGGCACCGCAGCAGTTGAAAGCGTCCCTCTGAGAATGCTCACCGTCTCTACTTTCTCTTTTACTCTGAAGCGTAAGAAAGAGTTAACAATCCACTTTAAGACATAGTCAAAGTGAATAAGGGAATTAGAGGAAGAGAAAATCTTATCTCCTTACATCCCCTCTGTCTCGATGAAAAGCTAGGCACTAGACAGATATGGTGTTAGAGCAAATCTCTGAGATATACTTTTAGTGCAAATTGTAACGTGGAACTGACAAGCTTCTTCCTGTGATCTCCCTGAACTGCTGTGAGTGGCAAGTATGTGGCAGATGCCGCATGGTCCTTTATTCTCTGAATACTGAAGCAGTCATTTTCTTATATGTTGACTTACGTAACACATATTTTCATTTTGCGATGCAGAGGTATTAACTCTAAACTAAAGGAGCATATCAGCAAAATTCATAAGAAATTAAAATTTAAGGTTTTCAATGTATGCGTTTTAATCAAGCGGCATCTAAGCAGACATTTGTAAATAAATAAATAAAAGCTAACAATCCAAACACAAGTTAAATCCTCAAACGTGGGAAAGAAAAGGCATTTGAATACTCTCACTGATAAGAGAAAGAGACCATCACATTAGATACTCTTTACTGACGGAAGATAAGGAGATATTGTGAAGGGATTAAGTTATCAAAGAGCATCAAGCTGGGTGATAAGTAAAGATTCCTGGCAAATATGCAAGATTGATAAAGAGACACAATGATAGCATTGTTGCCATTGTGCGGATATCACACACATGCTCATATGCGGCTTCGCTAGACCTAAGAATTCACGCAAGCAACACATTGCTGTGCCACACAAAGCAACAGCCTTATTAGATGCTATATGGAGACCAGCTGGTGATCTGAATTCTGAAGTACCTCTGAGCAGGTCAGACCTTCTCCCTATGAGATGAACTAAACAGGGCTGGAACAGACTAATGTAATTTTTAATTGGAAAAGTGACATAAAAATGCACAACAGAGGAAGAAAAAAAAAGAAAAGGGGGAAAAAAAAAAGCACACTTTGGAGTGCATGAGAGGCAAATAGGCTCTGACAGAGCAGCATGTGTGGCAATTACAACTCAGTGGTAGATGAGACCGGATGGAGCGATTTCCTACAGCATTGTGGCCTCCACAAAGTTGCCATTAGAGGCTCTGCTGGGGTACTCTGTCTTCTGTTATTACTGTCTCTCTGGAGTCAATCTGCCTTTCTATCATTAAGAACACAACATGTAAATCTGTGCATCCAACCAATAAAAGACATACGGATGAACTGGTCAATCTCACAAAGAAATGTCCCAAAATGAAAATGAAAAACTGAGAAAGAGACTTTAAAGGTTTCCTTTCTGTTATTAATTACTCACCCTCATGTCGTTACACACTAATACTTTTTGTGCACAAAAACAAAACAAAAATAAGGCATTTATTCAACAACATCTTCTCTTCTTTGTCATTTTTGTATGCTTTTTATATTCAGCGCTTCCAGTGTCTACGTCAGAACGCTGGCTCAGTATTGGCTGACACCATTCACGTGAGCAGCACGAGAACAGCATGTGATGCCGACGCAGGAGCCGGCCAATACTGAGCCGGCGTTGTGATGTAAAACCTGGAATGCTGAACGTTAATAGTGAACGAGAATGATACAGAAGAGAAGATACTGTCGCTTTATAACACTAAGGTTGAACCACTGCAGTCATGTCAACTTCAAACAAGACGTCAAACAATGTCTTTAGTACCTTTCTTTATTTCGTCTTTAGGACCTTGAAAAAGGTGGCTAAATTGATGTCTATGGACAAGTCATATACCTCTTGGTTTTCATCAAAAAATATCTTCATTTTTATTCTGAACATGAATAAAGGACATTTTTGGGTGAACTAACCCTTTAAGGATACTTAGTAAGACATTCATTTCATGACATTTACACATATTTTGCCAAAATTAGCATTCATATTAATTAGCAAAAATAAAATGAACTAAAAATTTAAATAAAATAATCACATTCAGGTTTTTTTTTTTTTTTTTTTTTGTGATGAAAAAATGAGTGGATTATCGAAAATTAAAAATGTAGGGTGGGGACTTGGTTCTAGCCATTGTATTGGATTTTGAGGCATTTCTTGAGTTTCTCCCGTTTTTGTGAGATTCATCCAACATGTTGCTAAATCTTCAATGTCTGTATTATACTAAACAGTGCATTAGAGTTTTTGCAATACATGAACAAAACTAAACAACATGCGTTTGATTCTGTATTAAAATTAAAAATGAAAAAAAGTGTCAACGATGCAATCACATGACCACATACAGATAGAGAAGCTCATTAAAAACACACTATTCAACAGATAACAGCTTGGCTGTAAATGATGTATGTGCGGTTACACAAAGAAAAAGCAGATGAAACTAAGGGTCAGACTTAAAATATAACAGGTCATGGCTGTAGGTTAATCGCCACAGTGGCAGGGTAACGGGGCAGGGATGGATGTATGAAGACACTCTAGAGGAGACAGGGATGATCTGTCTGATCGTTAAGTGCATGGGTGGAATTAAAGATTAGTCAGTTGTGGGCCGAGGAGAGGAAAGTGGTGTCACTTATTAAAATGCTCTCTATGCTCAGCCTTAAGAGGGTATTTGCCATCTGCTCACCAAATATTGGCACTATCATCCTACTTCTATATTTACACAACATATTCTTACACTAAAAAGTTTCTCACTGAGGGTCTGTGTAATTAAACAGTTAGGGAAAATTCACAGAAATGCTGTGAAATATACTTAAGCCACAATTAAAAATGAATTTTGAGCAGTATGTCTTTTCAAACACTTTTGGATTTTTTTGTAAAACACCTTGCTTTAAAAGTTTGTTTGGCTTTCTATAAAATATATGCCATTTGGTTTGACTTTTTTTTTTCGTGCAATGACATTCATTTTTAAGAGTGGCCTAAGTGTCAAAATACTATTTGCAGCCACCTTGAGAGACATTTTAGGGGCACACGAGGACAGATAGGAGAAACAGACTGATTTAATTGTGTCCCTTTCTGTGCTGCTTCAAGCAGAGATGAAAAACTCATCTAGGGTTTCATTGAGAACTGCGGCTCTTGCACTCAAAATAAACCTAAGTGGGCCCTTACCAAAATAAGTGGAGGTGAACTAGTGACTTCCCGTTGTTGGCTGAAATGGAGATGAAAAGGCGGCGGTGATGTAACAATAAGTAGATGATGTCGATATTGACCACATACTCGGTTACCTCAGCAACCCCACAAGTTACACGACAAAAAATTAATTCTAGGAAAGGCTCTGAGCTCAGGACATAATTACAATGAATAAAGGCCAGATTTCGCATTTCAAAAATACATGGTAATGGTTTATTAGTCACCAGCAAGAGGATAAAGAAATTGTGAATAGCAAAGAAATGGAGGGAAAAGAATGAAAATCTTTCCCAGGGTCTCTATAGCATTCAGGAAGGTCAGATGGTGTCTCAGGAAAAACAGCCTGAAACTTTCCTTGTCTTTTTCACAAACAGTCAAAAGAGCAGCACCCCTGTGGGCAACGTTCTCCTGCTTCTCTCTTCCTCACTCCACATGCCAGTCCCATTTCACAGCCCTCTGTAGCACCACAAACACACACACACACACACCCTACCGTCCCCCATCACCTTGCTCTGAGATGAATGAGATCTCCCCTGTCCTCAATCATTTTAATCACTACATTGGAAAATGCCTTGTTCACGGTTATCATTTTTGGGCTGCCTTCTGGCAGCTCTCCCTGCATCTCCTTGTGACAGACCCACTCTTGCAAATACGCACATACGCGAATGGCCAAGTTTTTAAGAGTCGCAGCTAACAGATGGTGGAAGATTGAGGGGAAGATACCTAATTTTGACTCTTCTGCCCTTTCAGAGGGGGCCTAGTTTGAGAATGTAGGTTCAGCATCTGCTTCCTGCAGCACAGAGGCGATGTGCTGAACGCTAGCAGCCTCTCCAGCGTGATGATGCAAGCGCGGGCCAACAGCACAGCCACCTGAGACACTAGGACTGCACCGCTCTCAATTAAATTAATCATTTATACGGAACAAAAGAGCTTCTTTTGTTCCACATTATCACATTAAGATCCGAGTGTTTGGATGAATAGGAGTGTGGGTGGAGACAGCGTTTACATTCATTCATGTCATTATATATTGTAGGAATTTCTATATTTCTATATATCTAGGCCAGAACTAATAATAATAAAAAAAGATACAAAATGAAATAATAAATAAATTCATATTACATGTCTATAAAGTATGTAAATAAAGTGATAAAAAGACATGTCAACTAAAATTGTGGCACATTGGTAATTGTAGTGCAGACAGCTCAATACAACAATACAATACACTTTTGGCTGAGAGATTATTCTTTTGGAATTCTTATTTAAATATTACATTTGTCACAGATATTTCTCTAAACATAAAAACAACAACAACAACAAAAAAAAAAAAACATGTGGGTATTAGATATATATGGACATATGTTCCACTGAGTGATTGTAATGTAGACACTTTGAATGCCAATAATGTGAGTAATCAAGTAATTAATTGTCGGGTTGAATGCATCCTGTGTAGACAGGGTGTGAGAAGCGGCAACAGAGAGTGATAGCTGCCACACACTGATGAGTACAAGAGAATAAAGATCATTGATAACACATCTGAGACGTCAAACACTTTCCACTTTCTGTCTATCGGTATTCCCTCCCTAAAAAACAATCCTTCCTGATGGCCTACCTGAGTCCAAACCAATGGCAAAGGAAGGGTAGCTGAAATCCAGGGGATCAACAGTAAGTCTTCATCACTAAGAGTCAATCCAAGGTCGCGCTCGGCTCAGGTAGCTGGAGTGTGTCTGTCTACCGAGCTTCGCTTAAATGACTAGGCTTACCGTACCTGTGCGAATGTCAGTTTCAATTCAAGATGGCCTGCTGCGTATTCTGCCGTGCACTGAAATATCATCAGCCTGAAATATGTGGTCCAGAGCTATAGCTCATTAAAAAAGTCTTATGGCTATAATTAAGGTCCTATTATCTGCTGTTGTTTGAATATGTGAGGAGATTACACTCTTGTTTTGACAGAACCTCACAACGATGGTGCTTACAACGCAGAGAAAGAGTGAGATTAAATGTGCAGTGTTGCTACAGAATGCTATTATTGTTATGCTATTATAACTCTGCTGTTTAAGTGGTATACAATTGTGTGAATCTTTAATGTGCGCAAGTAAATGAGCCTTGCAGATCAGACAGTGTAACTATTAGGCTACCGAATCAAGCCTACACACACAGTGAGACGAGGCGCGCTCTGTGATTGGGGGAAGCTGATTGAGTGGCGGCGGAAACAGGAATGGTCCACTGATCATAGCTATCAATGGAGCGGTAAATCTAGGAATTTACTGAAAACAATGGGAACAGGCAGCCAAGATACCCATCTCTCTGTTCAAGCACTGCCTGATAAAACAGTATCCATCCATCCATCCATTTCTTAATATCATATCATAATTAATTACCAAGCATATTTTATTTAGAAGTTACTTTTGTAAACAGCTTTTTTTTTTTGTGTCAGACTTCAGTAAGTGACAAGAAGGCACACAAGATTACTAGGCTTTTTTTCCCAAGAGAGAAATCAGAGATGCAGAAGACTTGCAAAATTCATTTGCTTTTTGTCTTAATCTTAGTACTGTTCAGGGGAAAAAAGAAAAGAAAAGAAAAGAAAAAAAAAAAATCACTGAGGTGTTAAAGAGCTCTCACCTTCTTTCCTATGGGACTTCACTGAGACCCTTATGGTAAGATTGATCATTATAAGCACACAGTTAAAGTGAAGAGCACAACAGACCATTTGATGAGCATAAAGGGAGAGTGCAAACGCGTAATATCGAGACCCACAGCATTCATTATTTCCACCAGATTCAGAGAAATGTGCGAGAAAGCACTCATGAGGATGCTGTTTGCATCTGGCTACATCTACAGGGTCTGGACTATAAATAGTATGCTAAACAGTGTGAAAGACGCCTGAGACATCCTAAGAAGTCAACTGTGCTGAACGCTCAGGGAGGGCTGTGTGTATTTCTTATTATGCACTCACTTTTCACTGAGGGCAATTTGTTGTGTTTGGGCTTATTTTTAATGAGACAAAAAAGGCCTCACACATTCTTGGGTGTAAACACCTGATAAAAGCATTTCAAGAACACAACACAAATGTTGAACAGTTTTTTTGTTTTGTTTTTGTTTTTTCCATATTCACTGAACACAAAGCTTGGTTTTGCAATATCATGGCATCATCAGAAAGCAAACATGACTCATTTCTCAGAGATTTCAGGATACATTTGCAAGAATAGGCTTAGCAGAGACAGTGCGTCTGTGCGTGAGCACATCTGTCGTCCAGAGGCGGTATCGTGCTGCTCGTCCTGGAGGCATGCAGAGACTAGACACAGCAGCTCTGAACAACCCCACCGTCCCCCTCTGCGTGATTGATGAGGCTAATTTTGTCAATTAATGAAGAAACCCCTGTTGATTAACATCAGATTGCAGTTTGTTACTGTAAGTTCACCAGTCTGTCAGAAATTCATTTTAATTAGAAGTCACCATGCTGTACTCCTCTATCAGCTAACAGAACAGCTGAACTACATCAGGACACGACTAAGAACCGATAGCAGTTCCCCCGAAACACTTCATTTAACCTGTTTGCTGGGATTCGAGTGTGCCCACCTGGGTTGGACTTCCAGCTAATGCTGGCATTATACATCATAATTAATTTGAATGCACAAGATAATTAGCAGGCTGTTTTTACATAATGAGCCCGCTAATTGGTTCACAACAGTCAAATACAGTCGATATATATCCGGCTGATGGCATGTCTGAGTTCACATATGAACGGACAGGGGGATGGACCGAAATGGAATGGGCCTATGAACACAAATCTAACAGATGACAGATACAGACGTATGTCAAATTGTTTGCTGTTCCTTTAAGGAAGTCATTTAGCATTAAGTGGAAATGCTTAAAGATTAAAGACTCAAGGAAACTGTTTGATAAGAGTTTGATTTCAAATTGAAACAGGAAGTTTAGAAATACATTTTCAAATGCTCATTTCACTTATTGTTTCCAATAGCCAAAAAGGTTCAGTTATTTCCCAGCCATGAAGCATGACTTTCTACTAGCTAACTGGATGAACATTGTCATCCAAGTGAACATCTGATTGGACAGAAATGTTTCTAGTGCAACACCAGTCATCAATATTTTTGGTCAATGCTGCCAGCAGAGAAAGAATATTTTAAATGTAAATGTCTGAAAAATATAAAAATAATATATGAGTAAATCATCAGTATACTGTTCAAAAGTTTAAAAGTACTTTTGTTCAGCAAAGATGCATTAACTTGATCAAAAATGATAGTAAAAGCAGTTGAAATGTTAATTTCAGGTTCAAATATATATTTTTTCTTTTGAATCTTCTATTCTAAAACTGTTCTCACACACACAAAAAAAATGTCAGTTCTGTGTATATATATATATATATATATATAAAAGCTACATTTTGATTTCTTGGGGTCTTTAATGTGCTTTATAATTTGGTCCAACTCTGATCAAGTTCACTAATGTTACTATGGGATTTTAAATCAGTCCGCACCCCTGGGTGCTTTACTTTCAGCCCCAGACTTCTTACTGGCACTAAAAAACAATAAATAGTAGCAGTGGTGAAAATTTCACAGCATGGAGTGGAATAATAATCAGCAAACATCCAACCATCGTATATCTTCAGTGTGGACTAAGTACACTTCAACTTTCCATTTAAGAAATCACTAAGGCATCAGTTGTTATATAAGTGTCTTACAGTCATTTCTGCTGAGATATGGTGATAACGTTCATTAAGGCAGACAGAAATAAAGAGAGGTTTGCACAGCGGAGACTCTCCAAGGCCGTGTTTATCATTTCTTTATCGTTTATGGAAACATGATACTTCCATAAAGCACACCCAATGCACAGCTCTGATTCTCCTGCGTGCCGCCTTATCCTAAAACAAATACACATGCTAGCGGATGTCTCTTTTGAAGCGAAAAACACTACAGTATATCCACCCCCCTCCCCTTCCCAATTTTCATTTGATAAAGTAATTTGGTGACAATGGTGCAATTCAGCGGAGACGGGCTGGGATTTCCATTAAAACATCAAATGAAAGTGAAATTGCGAGCCATGACGGCGGGTGACTTGGAAAAGCGCAGAAGAGCGAGTCGGTGTCTACAGTGGGATTAACAAGGAGCAACAAGTGCTGAGTGCTTTGCATCAAACCCACAGGCCCATGACAAATGAGTAGGAGAAGCTCTGCGTCTATTACCCGGCTTTAAGCCAGAGTCTTCAGGGGTTATAATGAAGTACTGACTGGAGCAAAAGCAGAAAGTTCCAGAGGATGAGTGCTCTCTGTGGACCCTTGCCAAAACCCTCAAGACAACAGGGACGCGCTCCATGTCTCTATCTCTCTCTTTGTCTGTCTCCCTCTCAAAATGAGCGCATTCAAGTATGCTAACTAGATGTGCTATTTTTCCCTCTCTCTGTGACAAAAGTCCAGGGTGGTGGTGTACTGCTCTAGGACTATTTCTTTGTTCCTCAGGGAGAACAGGGAAACCTAAAGTCCCTACAAATCAGAGACAAACTGAACAGGAAAATGTGAAATTTAAGTGAAAGCACCACCTTTCAGTCAAAAGAGACAATTATTGTCAAGTTTTATTACTGATTTGAAATGTTGTAATGGGAAAACTTCCCTCGTCAAGTAGATAGCAGGGTTATACACCGTTCAGAATTGGACAGAGAATGCCTTTTGAGTTCTTGAATTTGGATGGAAAGCTTTGTCTGAATGTTTGAAATGATGTAAAAGCACATTGCTAGCATGAATTAGCGTGTTTTAACACATTACTAGCATGTTTTAGCATGTTGCTAGCATGATTTAACAAGCCAACATAAATATTATCAAACTGGAAGTAGAGTTGAAAAGAACTGAAATTTACTATCTAAAAATGAGGGGGGGGGGGGGGGGGGGGGGAATAAGGAAATAAAATTCCAGATTTCAATTACTTGTATAACTTGAAATTTTAGTTCAATAGTTCAACAGTCCTGTTACTTCAATTAACTTGCTATTGTATGGCTAATTCAGTTCAAATCCAACTCATAAATGGGAGGCAATTAGTCAATTGTTAATTTGCCCGACTCTGGTTCATAGGACAGAGTACTGGCATGCCTACAGGGATGAGAAGTTGGCAGTAGTCTGCTACATTTACTCTGGTTACATTTACTTAACTTTTGGAAAATATGTACCTATAATATTTACAGTTACATTACATTTACAGGTGTTTTTTCAAGCAAGCACATTTTTTATGATAAATTAGTAATTCGCTACTTGAGAAGTCTTTTTTTTAACTAGACACTTTTTCAGCTCTTACTCATGTCATTATTACCTTTACTTATAGTACTTATTTTACTTGAGTACAGATTTTGGTTACTCTATCCACCTCTGACAAGGTCTCCTGCAAACACAATATGAAAGAAAAAACAATTATCATGACAGCAAGATATTTAGAGTCGGGTGTATATTGGGTGTATGTTGCCGATTTACTTGCCATTTTTACTGGTATTGGGGAACTAATAAGAGAAATGAGAACAGAATCCAATTATCCAGATAGAACGCTATGAAGAACACATTTTTATATAAAACATGACTGCCATTAGACTTTGTTGTTAGAAACTAATATGACTGATTCAGAGTCCTTATTTGATGTGTGAAGTTATGCTGACATCAGGCAAAAATGTGTTTTTTGATTAATCATGTTCCAGCAGGTCTGATTTCTGACACTGGGAATGTAGCAGCTAAAGCGTAATTTAAAAACTGATGGACTGGAAGATGATACAGTGGCAAAACCTGCCATTTATGACTCTGAAATGACATTTCTCCAGGAAAATGTGGTGACCACATGCTCCTTTGAGAGCTCTTTAGAGGGATTGGCCCTTATATTTTTCTCGTCATCTTTCTGCACACCTAATATGCCAACCATGAAATGGAATGTAGTCTAATACAGATCAACACCTTTCGGATGGAATTGGACACATGCAAATCTACACAGACCTCCTACTTCCTATTTTCTGGAGATGATGAGTTACATACAGCAGAAGAAATGGAAGAGAGAGTTGGCTGAAGGCTTTCACCTCCACCCTGGGAGTAGTATGCCTGTCACCCTCAGTTTTAGTAGCCGTGTCAGCCCTGAGCTCTGGGTTAATGGACCTGCCAAATCAGTCCCAGTTTTCCCCCCGCTCCTAACGAGACACTGATTGTGGAATTTCCAGAGAATTCGCACACATAATGATAACTCGCATAGAGACGTTTCCATGACTGACTGAGACCGAACAACTAAAAAATCAGGTCAGGCAATCACGAAAATTTGATTTATGAAATACGATAGCAGAAATATGCTCGATCTCTTTCAAAGTGTCATTTTCATTAGAGGAGAGTGCAGAGCTGATATGCGTCTCTGGAGGGTGAGGCCCAGCAGAACACTTGTGTGTGATGACAACCAAAGCACAAAGTGGATGATTTGAACTGTTTAGCTGTGCTTTAGGGATTGTAATATGATCGGCAGATGAATTATCAGAGGGTCTGATGAAGATGGGGCTGCAGTGTGAGTAGACGTTGCTGACGTTCTGTGAAAGGCTACCATACCCAGCCACTGCTAGGAGCACGTTGGCTTACAAAGACTACACGACACGAATATATAAAAGGTGCAACTGGGAGAAATAGACAACTCCAAAACATGCCGTTTTCCCTCTGTTCTGCTAGCAAAATCGAATCATTGACGGTTTATTGCTATTCTTATTATTATTCCACCCCCACCTAACGATTCCAGTTTCCGCTAGAGTTATCCTTATAAAACACAGTCCCAAATGTCAATTCAATCAATTAAACACAGCAATAATACCACAAATGGCCAAAGCAAAACAGCACTTTAACAATCAGCATCATTCTGCATCGGTGGCACTGATGTTCCATTAAATACCCTTCTAATCATGGCTTTACAAATGCAGCCTCCTCCCTAAAGCACGGAGGACCGCACTGAATGGCGGAAGCTTTGAGAATGGGATTTGAAGAAGCAGTAATCGAGCCTCTCTCGTTCGTGCTGAGACTACCCCACCCAGCCACACATCAAAGCAATCAAGTGCATTAGCATATGCAAAATCCTATCACACAAAACACATGGTTTGGATGCCATTTCCCAATAAACACGAATCTGCGCAAGCCGGCAATATAATCACAGCAGCGAGCGCCAAGTCGGTTTTGTGCTCAGACTTCGGCCTTTGGTTTCTTTATGACTATCGTTACTGGAATTGCAATTATTATTTGGGCTCGCTTTTGTTTATTCTGTTCAGGACCAATTAGAATTTGTTAATTAAAATCTTAATGTCTCCTGTGACATGCGGTGAATTAAAGTTAGCCATTGTTGTTGAACAATGCTGTCCCCTGTAGACAATACAAACCCACAATAAACAAAAAAGCCAGCTAAAAGGAACTCAAAGATATGGCCTGACTCAATCATCCTTTTCATCTGTTTACTTCGGTCCGGCTCTACATCAAGAAATGAAAGAACTGAGATGCAAATTGCGATTCATTTGTTCTATTATTTTCGAGAAAATTTCTTTATGCACAGAGTTATTGTGAGGTAAACATTAGCAGCGCAGGATGCCACCACATTCGTGTGACCTAATTCCATAATTAACAGAAGTTTGAGAATAAGCAGAGGCATATACGCAGAGAGGAGCTGGGAACACTGTGCAGGCTGCTGCAAACACCTCTTCATCAATTCATTAGAGACTTTGTACCCAAAGGTAAAATAATAATCGCAGTTGATCATTCCTCACCTCGATTTGCATGATCTTTGGGAGCAATCTGTAATGCTCAGATGTGCAAAAAGGCACCCAAGCCAAGCTTTCTAAGAAACCCTATACGACTTGTGATTAACATCAGGCAGATGAAATGTTCTCCTGCAGCACTGTGTATTTCTGCTCCTCTCAACCCATTAGATTGCCACCCAAAGGTACTGCATTTCCACAGCAGGTATTAAAACACACAGCGAGAATGCATGCCATAATACAATGCGTAAAAGGGGCTATGCAGGAAATAAAGTGATATGCTGCCCCGCTGAGCGCTGGCCGACACTCGAAAAACCAGGGTGGAAACCACAGCCTTTCAACAAGAAATACACAGTGCACAATAGAACAATGACCTCCAACATTTCTCTCTCTTGAAGACTGTTTGTTTATGCTGCCAAGTTCAGGTCAGCCGAATACATATTCTAGTGAAAGCAGAGGTTAAGAAAACAAGTAAAGCACACATTTCCTATAGAATGACCAGCCTAACTGCTCTAGCACTAACCTCAGTGGATGATTTCCTCTTTCTAACGAAGCATTGTATTCCGCGGCTATGAGAGATGATTTGTTTATAGCCGTTTTAAAGAGAGCCACAATGAAGTGCAAAGCTTAAGGGTGTCTTTAAAGAAACGGCACCCTCTTATCTGAATGTTGTTTACGGAAGGTGAAAAGGAAAACGATGGATTTTTAACACATATTCATATGGTTGATATGAAATCAGCTTTATATACCACTATCCTAACTGAAGGCTGAAAGAATATGGTGTGCATTTATCAGCATGTGATGGCTTCAAACACTGCTCGTCTAATCAGAATTTAGAGTCGAAGCGTTCCATTTCCCCTTCACACGTCACTCCTGCATGTGCTGTGTCATTAGAGGAAAAAATTGGCCAGCTGATTAGTGCTTTTCTGTCTCTGAAGAGAGAACAAAGGTTAAGTTAAATACTAGTGCACTGAATTATAGCAGAGCGAGATCTATCAGACAGGCCCCCCTCATCCGTAAATACTCAGCATAGACGTCGCAAGCATTCCGCTTTCCATTATGCTCCCAGTACGCTCAGTCCCCAGGCAGGCCACCGCCAACACCGTCCCTCAGCTGAGTTACAGCTCTCCTGGGGCCGCTAGTTCACTTGAAAGCCTTTGTGGGGTGCCATTAATTCTGATAGATAGATATCACTAAACTGCTGAACAAACATCCTACTCAGTCATTTGCATACATTACAGTAATGGTGGAAAAAATAAAGTATTCCTACCAATAAGTGTTGTGCATCTGAGCTACTCTGCCAGCATTTTTACCAGTTATTGAGATCAGTTTAAAGCAGAGGACTGTGCAACTATGTGGTTTTAATGCATGCAGCTGTATCTTGTAGATATGAAATGTATTTATGTAATGAAAAACTCTCCATCCTGACTGCGAATGCCTTTATGAGGATATTCCAGGAATACAAGCAACACACAATATCCTCCAAAGGATGTGGAAATACCTCAATTGAAAAAAAAAAAAAAAAAAAAAAAAGATGAAGAAAAAAAAAAAACACTTGTGTGAATTATGATGCATGGAGATCTTTAGTACTAACAACGGTTTAAATAATGTATTTCATGTATGCGCCAGTGGGACTCTATTTAATTTTTCCAAATACCCATAATGCACCGACAACTAGCCTCCCATAGTTGACCTAATACCTTAAACACACATACTCTTGCATATACATGTTCTTATTGCAAGAAGGAATATTGAGCAGTTGGTAATAAAAGTAAATTCCTTTATTTGACTCTAAAAACTAACCCTCATGCATATCAAGAGTTTATTTCTCTCTTGCAACAGCACGCTCAGTGCACTTTCAAACCGGCCGTGATTTGCTGCCACAATCATTTCTATTTAATGGATCAATATATCAACAGTGCATCACCATGTAAGCTAATAAATGCATATTTGTTCCAGAGTCTTAAGCACCTTAATGTGAATCTAATATGATATTCCCATATTTGGTGAGATTTTTTAATATTGCGAAATGTCACCTCCACAGTTTCAGAGGGGTGTGAAATGTGTACCACTATTATTACATCCACCAAAAAAAAAGGAAAAAAAAAAGCTGACTCCTAGCTAGGCAAAATTCCTCTCTCTCTCTCTCCCCCTCTCTTTCTCTCTCTCTCTCTAGTTAAAGCCTTTTTATCATAAAATTTGGTACATACTAGTTTTTTCTCTCCTCCTATCTCACTGGCAAGGCTCTAAATATGCAGTTTGAGCTGCCACGGAAACTGGAGGAAAAAAAAAACAAAAAACAATTCTGCATATGAAACGCCACAATCGTATTGTGTTGGGTCTCCCTGGAGCAGGAGAGAATAAAAAAAAGAATAGTGTGATTTCAGGGTAGATTAAATCGCATGGATCTCAAGGCTACAGTTCATAAAAAGGAAGAAATTTGAAGATTCTGACAGTGCCCACCTGGAGTAGTGTGATTTGAACGAGTATCTACAGGCAACAAAAACACTGTTAACAAGGTAACATCTGTCTTTTTCCTTATTCACACAAATTTCCTTTACCACACCGTTTAAACAAGCCCTGTAACTAAATCGTCTAGCTAAAAAAGTGAATGTTTTTAAAATATTTCCTGCACTGCAATTCTAAAATAGCATCTCCACACCATAATCATTTGTCAAAAGGTCACATTGAGGTCAAACTCATAAAGAAGGGGCCAAGCAGCCAGTTGCTATGGCGAGCAATGGAGTGCATCTATCAGAGAGCGCACACACACACCTCCAGCGTTCACAAATTCAATCACTAAACCTCTATAACATCTAGCCTGCTGTCCACAATGGCTGAGTGAAACAGCTTTTGGCCTCCTTTAGCTCTGTGACAATGTCTGCCCTGTCATCCGCAAAAGAGCTGGCGCAGCTGTGTTTGAACGTGCTGTCAGTCAGCATCTCTGCAGCCGGGCTCCGACGCCTCTGAAAACGAGTCGCGACTGGTGCACAATGAGGGTGGAGCCGTTTCCTTTCAGCCGTGGCTCTCTAGCTCCCTTTGCTTTCTCTGGTGCTAAAAATCCCTACTCGAATCATCAAACGGACGTGACTGTATTCAGCCAAGACTGCGCGCCGGCTCTGATGACAGATCAGGTGAGACAGGGACGAGATGCGTCTGCGTTTGAACTCGGGACCCGGTCGGCTTTTACAATCCTCTGGGGATGCCGCGAGGGCCCGGAGCTGCCGCAGTGTATCCGTGCCTCTCCATTTCCCCTCACTCAAGTTCCAATCCTCCCTGAGTCCTGCTAATCAATGCTTTCACGAAGTCCACAGAGGAATTCTGGCTTGTTTTTTTGTGCCGCACTGCAGCCTAGAGAAGCTCATTGTTCTTAAATCATACAAACCTAAGCAGCCCTCTTTCACTCGGAGCAGATTTTTAATGCGTGCTGAGGCTATTACTCTTATGCCACCCAAAGTGCCGCGTAAGCCCCCCATAAATCTCCACGTTGATCTCGTGAACAAAGAGCTAAAATAAGGTTAACTGCTGTCTTTCCTGTGCTTGGGGAACATATGGGAAGACTCTCAGACTTGATAAGTCATTGATTAATGGTTCTTACTCGTAGTTAATAACACCGCTGAGGAACGGCAGGAATCACAGCGGGAAAATAAAAGTCAGGCCGTCGCTCAGAACCACAGCAGAAGTCAAACTTCCTTAAATCAGTGCGATTTCATGTCAGCTGTTTTGACACACATAAACATTTACATGTCAGAAAGGAAAAGTCAAACAAGTGTCCAACTTCCACACTGCTTAGAGTCTGAGAAATGTTGCAGCATCTAATTCGATTTGAGGCTAGCAAGCACTTGCATTTCTGAGAGGTGCTTTGAGAGCTGATAGCCCTCAGAAAGTTTGAAAGAAGGGGCCTGTGGCTGGTCAGCAGATGAAATCAGCATGGGATTATAAGTATAGAAAGCTAAGAAGCCCTCCATTAGAGTCTGTGGGGAGAAAGTTGTGCAGTATAAATAGCTCCCAGGCTGAACTCCCTTTGGAGAGCTTGAGAGACGAAGAGAACGTGGATAAACATATCACTTTGAGACAACCTATCCATGCCTATCCAGTTTTTTTTTTTGTCTTGTTTTCCATATTTAAACATTATAATAGAAGCCAGTAGAAGCAGTAAATGTACTCAAAGGATATCGACATTTTTTCAACAAACTTATCCTGCTTGTCATCAGTCTTGGGGAAGTTCTGGATGTCGTTCTCCAGCCTCTGAATATGTCGTTCCATTGTGTCCAAGCTGGCTTTCAGGATCTGGGCAGATACTGCGAAAAGAAGATAGGGGACAGAAAACAAACAAAAACACAATCAATTGGGTTATGGGTATGCTGCTTAGTTTGTGGTCACAATTTTTTTTTTTTTTTTTTTTTAATCCAAAACAATACATATTTTTTCATTTGTTTTTAAATGACTCGAGTCTATGAACTTATGCCTAATTGTACTGAGCCACAATGTACAGTTTATGTATACAGCTTTATATGTTATTTTTTTGTGTGTTTCAGATTTTTCTCCTATAATGTGTAGGCGATAGTTGTCTGCCCACGTCATACTGTTTGATGAACTCCTGTGCTCATATTTAAAATTCAACATCTTGACAAGCAACATATTAAGCCCAGCATCTAATTCAGCCCTCAGAAATCTTTGTATATAAAGTCTATTAAATACTGCACTGAAGTTACTGCCAAAGCATTTCTAAAACAACTTGACTCCAAAGACTTTGATTAGTGAGATTATTACTTGAGGCAAAGAATCCAACATTTAATATTGATAAATATTCAGGCACGAAGCATATAGGAATGGTGATTGAGGCCACTTTTGTTTGAATTATCACTACAGAGAAAACAATTTTCTGTTATTGGCTAAAAAAAAGGTTAAAAATCATAGTTAGCCAAAAAGAAACAACTAACATCAAAAACTATGCCACAAGGAAAAAGCAGTATGCACATAAAACGATCCATATATTATATATATATATATATATATATATATATATATATATATATATTAATATAAAATCAACATAAAATATTAAAGTAATATATAATATTCCTAAAGTACATATCCATTCTGGCTACACATTTTTTTGTTTTACACTTCAGTTACAATCAATACTCTAAAAGAATGGGGAATCTCAATATGCAGCTGATTCACAACTAACAAACAAACAAACAAACAAACAAAATAACATATTTACGTTTGAATAACAGGTTTCTCCATTTTGAATTAGTAAAATGGACCTTCCATCGAGTTTTTCTGATCACCCTGTACTAGAGCATATATTGGCTGGTTTGTGGCGTAAATCTTGCAGGTGTGCTCAGGTGGACAGGTGTACTGAAGTGATGCTGAAGTTTGCTGACTGCGGCTGCTGTCCTGAGGCTGAGTGGTGTCAGCATGAGTTCAGCTTCATTAATCTCTACATAATCACTGTTTACGGCTCTCCATCTCTCTCTGCACTCACTGTAGTCCTTTCAAGTCTGGACTTCAAAGCGCCAGCAGTGTCTTAGGGGGATCAGTAGGGATGCGGACGCAGTCGTGGCGCCGTATTGTGATTGGTGTATGGCTTTGGCTTCATTGATACACACAGTACGAATGATCACGGCACAAGAAGGTCTGTCTGAGAGGGTCAAAGCTCTGACTCATCAGAGACATGAGAGGCTTTGTTTGGGTCTTAGAGTGGACAAACACTCTTCAATTGCCATGAGTAAGCAACTCAGGTGCAGACTCCAGCTCATACATCAATTACTTCATAATGTCTAAAACAGGAATGTTAAAACTATCATTACTTTGGAACCAAATAAAGTAAAAAAAAAAAAAAAAAAGGTGGGGGAGGGAGGGACGAATGGCGATAATATATACACTACACTAAAAAATGTATTTATTATTTTCCACAAAATATTAAGCAGCAATTGTTTTCAACGCTGACATTACGATGATTTCTGAAGGATCATGTGACATTGAAGACTGTAGTAATGGCTGCGGAAAATTTTGCTTTGCCATCACAGGAATAAATTACATTTTAAATTATATTTTTAAAACATTGTTTTAAATCGTAATAATATTTCACAATATTAATCTTTTTATCAAATACTGTAAATGCTTCGTTAGTAGGCATAAGAGACAAAATTATTGTTCTTTTATTCCTTTTTTTTTTTTTTTTATCAAACCTTTGAATGATATATAGTCTGGTTATAGCCTAGCTGCAGGATTCAATCTCGGTCATTTCCTGAGGTCAGTACTAATAACATCTGCTCTAACTTTTCCTACTCGACAATAAAGCCAAAATAGGAGGACAACGGGCAACAGCAACAAATCTACTCAAAGCACTAACAACAATATAAAGGGTAGACACCGTGTCATTAGTGGCATGCTGGAGGAAACCCACAACTGGGGATTTACTGTCCCCTAATCAAGGCTTACAAAGCCGAGGTTAACACTCTGTCTGAGGACAGGCCTCGTGAGAGAACAGAAGCAACGGAAAGAGAGAGGGCACATGTTTTAGCTTTTTCAGTGATGCTACAGCTTGTCAGGCTGCTTTTAAAAGTTAAAACACTGTTGGTTTAAAATACTCTGATGGCATGTTGCAATGATGTTTATAAGGGGAAAGAGAGAGAATTGTGGGCAGACAGATGATGGAGATGGATAGGCAAGATAGCATGGTGTGTGCCTCTCTGGACCTGGTGCTGAGGGAGTAGCGAGAGAGAGAAAAAGTCAGCTCTGAGTTCAGCTAATAACAGCACTGACTCACTCATCTCACAGGCCTCGCCACTGATGAAACGCAAACACCAGGGACCAAATGAATAAATCTCAGCACTGTTCCAAAACCTAGCAAGTATCCTTCTGAGGTAACATGGAAGAAATCATAGAAGGCTGTTCTAGATGCTTATATTCAGCAATGATGCAATAAATGTATTCAATGTGGCAGTAAAGACATTTATAATGTTACGAGAATATTTCAAATTTGTATTTACAATACAGCTTTTTCTGCATGTTTGATCAAATAAATGCTGCCTCACTTAGCACAAGAGACGCTCAACAACCTTGAAAAAAAAAGAAAATCTTGGACTCCAAACTTTTTAACAGAAGTGAATACAATAAATATACTTGTAATTCAATCAACACTAATTAACATACTGTATATAATTTAAGCAATGCTAAAAACTATAATTAAAATCTAAATTAAAAAAAACAAAAAAAAAAACCATACTATTTTACGCAATATTTCTGTACAAGGCATTTTAAGCCTATTGGGGTTTTTGTGCCTGACAGACTGATCGCAAGCTAAGCAACATGCTAATGCCAAACTCTATCGGCATCAATTGAGTGAGTGAATCTCCCGTGTGGAGCGCAATGCATGCGGCAAGCAGTCATAATCGATCACTTCTGAGGTTCCATCTTTGTTAGGATACTGATTTAGAAAGCAGCTGCCTGTGTAGGATGTCAGCAGCAAGACATTTCTGGAGCACTCTTTGTTTACCACAAAATAATGTGATTTAGGAGCACACGGCCTAGAGAATCTATAAATAGATACTTTATTTCCCAATGTGAGCACTTAAGAAATTAATTGCTTAGTTTAATTACTACAATAAATAGGATAATGCCACTGTGTCCAGTACAATCAGGAGTTTCACTGTTAATATAGCTATAAAAAAAGTTCGAGTGGTAACAGTGTGTGGTACTCTGGGTGAAAATTAATATGAGAGGAAAATGTTAATATTTCTTTTGATGTTCCTCTGTAAGTACAGGCTCGTTATGGGTCAGTTTCTGCTTTTCAGCAATAAATTTGTTTGTCTCAGAAGCAGCTTTCCTCTTCTTAATAGAGCGCCCTGCTGGAAGCCCAAGCAGAATAAAAAAGGCATCCTTTTGGGATATCATTAGTAAGATTAACAACAAAATAACACTGTTTACAGGGGACCAGTACTGCCGCATTAATAACTTGAACATGCCCATTTCACATGATCGGGGGGGTTGGGGGAGATAGGAAAAGATAACACTGAAAGAGATTCCCTGTCCAATTCACAGCAACCATTAATGGGACATGGCAATTTAAACTAATGACTACTGTCTGTGTGGTTCCATAACACCCAATAACAGCGTGTGCTTGAACATTAGTCACCTCCTCAGGTTAACAGATATTTTGGCTATTGGCTCGTTCCCATTCAATTTCACTTCATTGCACTTTGTTAGGGCACGTTCACACAAAAAGCTCATTCTTGCATTCCATCTGTGCAATTTTGTTTCTTAGCCTATCTATAGTATTTTCAAGGCCAGTCGGTTCACAAATAAAACGGTATCATAAAATGTTGTTTCTTTATCTCAAAACTGTAGCTATGTAGAATCTTGCATGTGAATACCGTCACACCATGAACTGAGATCTGAGTGAATTTAAAGATCAAGGACTCGCTGGAATTAGTGCCCATTGTGACGGCATTACACAATAAGACAAACTCCTTGCTGGTTGGCTTCTTAAAGATTTACAGTCAGGGTTTAGTGTCTCTGAGCCCTGCCCCTTCTGTTCTGGCTTGCTCTGTGCGATATTCATTCTCAGAGCCAGGGGACAGACGAGGACTATTTCATTAAGCCCCTTCCCGTCTCCTCTTGCCATAAAGTGCCATGAAGTAACGTCGCTTGTCATAAAAAAGAAAGAAGATGCGCTTTGCAAAATACCAAATCATCAGCTGTAATGCCAAGGTGTCAGCGTTACTGTCAGCCATTTGTTGGAGGGCACCATTTCCATGTGAGATTTATAGATAAGGCGTATCAATATTTCATTGCTGTAGCTGTGATGCTCGGATGATCCAATGTGAATTGAGATTTATCTCGGAGCAGGATGCCCTGGTGTAGCATAAGGCGTTTGCGATTCAAATAATTTCCACCAACAAAGGAAAACAAATCATATAACAAAAGACAAGGTCACCCATGAACAAACATTAAGTAGTTTACAATAAAATGATTGCCTCTTCATCTCCTTGCACGTGAGGATTTGAATTACACAAGAGAGTATATGCATGAATGAATGTACAGTATGTATGCATCCATAAAAGGAATTGAGCGCTGTGGATGTGTATGAATAAGACACAGGGAAAGAGTATGTGAGCGGGTGAGAGAAAGAGAGATGATGTGGTACCTAAAGAGGTTTATGCATGAAAGCTATGGTCCATCACTTGACATATGTACACCGATAAGTGGCAGGAAAGTGGGAAACTTTCATTAAACTCCAATTAGACAGGAGTTCATTGCATTCATCCTGCACAAAAAAAAAAAAAAAAAAAAAAGTTTGATGGGGAAAAGAAAGCAGAACAGGGTATAGCCAGATTACGTCTTTTAATTTGGTATGTAATGAGTTTGAGGCTCAAGAGACCCTTAAAATAAAGATGTTACAGATACTGAAACTATCCCCTCTCCAATTCTACCTTATTAACTTTAGAAGGTAAAATGTAGTTCTTCCAATAACGGCCCTTCACAATGAAAACATGCCTGTCATTGGACAACCATGAACAGATGAGACACTTCAATCTTTAAAACATATACTAAAAACACTACTCCCTCACTGAAGCGCATCTGAGGATTTTTGATCTCAACATGTAATAATTACCTCTAAACAAGCAACTACTTGAATAAGCAATGAACTGATATTTCATTGCAATTTTCAACTTTTCTATTTAGGTAATGGAAAATAAAATCTTTACAGTTTGGAAAATATTTACATCATTGCCAGCACTTCAGTGCTGTCACTTAAGAATGAGTAAAGGTAACGGGAAACAGATAGCACAGTAATGGCATATGCTATTTACTTGAGCAGTCGGAAACGACAAAAGAATATCTAAATCTCTACAAAAGGGACTTTCAAGGGGAACAAAAGATCACACTTCATAAAGACGATATGCTTGTGGTGAAAAAGCAATGCAATTGCCACCATATGACTAATATGGTGTGTTAAATGCTGAAATGGATTCTTGTCATTAAAGCAAAAATTAAAATGAAGAAATGAAATGTTATCGGTCATTCGATTATTTAATTGCTTGATGACTCTTAACACCACTGTGCAGTTCAAGCAGAATCCTCCAAACTACAAAAAAAAAAAAAAAAAAAAAAAAAAAAAAAAACAGAGAATCACTGCTCTAAAATAACTATTAATAATTGATTGTTTAATAATGATAAAAATGACTGTTAAATATTAATATGACTAAAACAGAAAACAAAGAGTGCACAGTTTAAGCACAAATCAATTAACTCCAATGCAAAAAGTGCAAATCCACAATACATTTTGTGCAGAGCATAATTACTAGTCACCATCAATGGGGTGCTAATCTGATGGAGGGGAAACAAGGCAACAAATCCTTTTACGTCCGCTCCATTTATTATTTTAATATGTGTTTTCCTGAAATCCCTCACTTTGCAATTCATAATTAAGGATTTATTGACTGATTTGATCATCTGAAAGCTTTTGTATTTAAAAACCTTAAGGTTGAAATATGATTCAAAATGAGCTGCTAACCGCAGGAGATTCCAGCTGATGAAATAAATATATTTCTGGATCGTTAAGAGCAAATAAAATGGGATAAAACGAAGACAACAAGGGGTCCATGAGGAGGAGCACTCTAATACCACTGAATCCATTGTTAGTGAAATATAAACAATCCCACACCATATGATTCACTGGAAACTAGTTCAAACATATGAAATTTAAAAGAAAAAGGATCAAACAACAAAACTCTAAAACCATAAGCAAATCCCATGGCCCCTCTGAATGAGATGAGCAATTCCAGATTACCCATTCACATCACATCAACAGCACACCTCAAGCAATACAAATACTGGTGAGCTCTGTCAATGCTGGCAGCTGGCCATCAAGCGTGTGATTGGGAATCGTCAGTCTCTGTCCGTTCTTCTTAACGGACACCCATTTTGGAGAAGAGGATTTGCCATACAGGAGTGGCGAGGCTGAAAATAAAAGTGTCCTTTCTCTCCTCAGCTTCCCTTAGGATCCTGTAAACAGTGCTGGCCGGGTGATAACGCCGCTCTATTGTGAGGAGCTCATTGGTTCAATGACATCCCTTCACAACTGAGGCTCTAAAAGGACCTGGATTGGAAGCAATTACTTAGCTCAAACTGCAGATAGAGATGATAGATAAAGCGTGGTATACACGTAGGTCAGAGATACAAGTCTTTCCCTGATCTAAAAGACAGAAGATTTTTTTTTTTTTTTTTAAAAGAAGGCATCAAAGATCTGTATAAAACACATATGGAATTGCACTCGTACACTTTAGAAAACATACTGCCTTTGGCAGCCATCGTGACAACAGAGCTGATGCACCATCTCAGAGGGACACACAAATGGAGCCAATTATAACGCATTTTGATATATGAGAAAGTTTAGACAGCAACACAAGGTGCTGACAATTCTCTGGGAGTAGAGAAGAAATGAGACTCTCAGAGGGAGAAAGAGAAAGATGTATAGAGAGTGAGCAGTAAAGCATGGTGCATGGACCTATCGATCTTTGCCCTCTAGAAAAGAAAAGACCAAAAGCTTTTCAAGTTATACACATGACTTGTAGCTCTTTTACAACATGCCACTGGGCAGAATCGCTAAACTGTCTAAATGGCAGCTAGTGATACCATCTGTCGCCCAGCTCGACACCCCAACTAAACATCTACCCTAGTGGAGATTCATAGAGGGAAAACAGAAATAAAGACCAATTGAAATAAGAATATTGCTTGCGCAGGGACTGTCAGCTAGGGGCCTCAGGGGCTCTGAGGGAAGTCTGGGCTGTGCAGGTGCGGGGGGTAGAGGGTGTGGGTGGGCCATGTTTATGTGTTGTGAATACTGGTGAACAGATTGTAGAGCTGGGGGATATTTATAGGAAACACACACCTTTGTCCTCCACTGCTTCACTAGCCACATGCCCTTGGGTGATTGTGCCCCTACTAAGGGCGTTTACACACTAGAGCTCTGACAAAGCCTTGGACGGACGGACAGACAGACAGATGGACGGACAGACGGACGGACAGACAGACGGACAGACGGACGGACAGACGGACAGACAGACGGACGGACAGACAGACGGACGGACGGACAGATGGACAGACAGACGGACGGACGGACAGATGGACAGACAGACGGACGGACGGACAGATGGACAGACAGACGGACAGACAGACGGACGGACAGACAGACGGACAGACAGACAGACAGACAGACAGACGGACAGACAGACAGACAGACAGACGGATAGATAGATAGACAGATAGATAGATAGATAGATAGATAGATAGATAGATAGATAGATAGATAGATAGATAGATAGATAGATAGAACTTCCTCTTTGAATCTCTTAAGTACATGTACAAGGGAAATAACATCTTTGAGTCTTAAAGGAGGCAAGCTCATAGTCTAGAATACCAGGGAGATATTGAAAATGTTGAAGAATTTGTAGAGTGGGAGTTAGCTGCTCATTACTCTGCTAGAGTTCACAAATTAGCTTATTTGAGGTGAATTGTGGATCAGTATTCATGCAGTCTGATACAGACAGAGCAGGGAGGGCAGACACTTCCATCAATGTTTGAACATCAACTTGCTGTTTAATATCACCTCTCTGAACTCAGGCTAACAAAAACCACAGCAGAGCATATAACTTGTAAAGGAATTCTTTCATTTTAGAGGTGGATTTCAATGGCTGGTATTTCTGAGATAATAGTGCAAACTGCCTCTCAAGAGTGAAGCGCACTGGGATAAATGAGAATGAACAAGAGGCTAACCGAAACGGTGGCAGGTGAGAGAATAATGTTGGGACCAGCACAATTTCAGGACCCAGTTTTAATGAAGGGCCCCCTCTTACTGAAACACTGGACACAGATTTGTTACATTCCCATTGGATCTTGGTGGACTAGCACAAACAAATATCCAACACCATCAGATAAGGATGCTAGTACAACTGATAGACACCTCAAGGACGAGAAAGGCAGGACTTCTCATTGGTCCAAAGGCAGTTTCTGACCTGCACACAATCTTTCCCCATCTTCTTTGGACTCTATTTGTTTAGAACATTGCCAAAGGTATTCTGGGGGTAGTCTAGAAAGTTTAAATATTTCTAACGGTGTGCTTTATGCAAAGGAGCTTCACAGGGGAAGAGAGACAAAAGTGGAGTTACTAAGTTCTGAGAGTCTGGCCCAGAGGCAGAAGGCAGTTGACATACAGATACATTTGCAATAAGGTTAAGCTCGGGAAAGCAAACCTTCACTTCAAGGTACCTTCGTCTGCTTGTTGCAGATTAAGGACCTTCTGCACCTAATTCAGGGCGTCATCTGTGTGTTCCAGATTTTAGGACCTTTTTGGTATTCCAGGAGATCAGCATCTCACGGAGTTTTGTGTTCAAGGCTGTTTAAACGGATTCTGCCTCATTTCCCCACAGCATTGTTACCCAGGGCAACGAGTGAAAAATGGCACCACTGGACTTCTTACTCGACTGTGGAACGTAAATATCACTTAACCAAACCTCTTGCCAGAGGCCTTGGCATTGCTATCAGTACATGCTTTTCTAATTTACTTTATAAGTAATGCCGCTGATGCTAGTTAATGACAAATAATCTTTCATTTATTCGTTTTGATGCATAATAAGGTTCTTCACCTTATTAGTTTCAGAGAGAAAAAAAAATAAAATCTTTCCATAAGATATCGTAACTCTGCTATAGCCATCCGTTTAATCTCTTGTATTTTATCCATCTTTTGCACTTTATAATGCACAAGACTTCCCTCAGACACTGACATATTCTTCAGATGGATCGTTTACATCATTTTTATTTCTTTAACAATCTTTGATTGTTCTTTAAAGTCATGGTGCAACTCATGGCTGAAGCCCTGTAATCTGAAAAGGAATAATCTGACACTTTCACACTCACCTTAAGTGACGTGACCAAAACTCATTGGTGCCCATATCTACCAAATCCTTAGATTTATTAAGGATAAATCACTAGGTTGACTCATGGCTTCATATGCTATCATATGGTGCACGCAACAGACCTTAATGGGGCACAGTCCAGTAGTTGAGTGACATTTCAGCGCTGAGGAAAGTTTCATGTGGCAGTTGCTCTGTTTGCCAGGCTGATAAGCATGAGGACAGCCTCTATAATGAAATTCAAGAAGGCAAGTCCATGAATAAAATATCAATATCTGTGACATTCGTACAGAACCTAGTGAAACGTCTTAGGATTCTGAACAAAATGCTCATAATTGCCAAAATCAGTCAATATATGTATTTTTTTTAATACAAAATAAGAAATAATTTTTTTTCTTATTTAGGTATTATATGTTTTTAGAAATGAAGACAAAAATATAGAGGAATGGCATACAACGATTCAAACTGCCATTTGCTTAAGAAATATAATTTCCACGCTTCTTTATGTGCATATCTTTTTAATGCCTCATTGTTCATGATTATCACCAGCAATTTTGTCACTGCTCTTATTTCTAGCTCAACAGCTCCCTCTGTGAGAAATATCATGACCAGAGAGAGAACGTCTGCACCTATTTGGGCTTATTTAATAGAAGTTAACAGAGTTACTTTTTGGGTTTTGGGGGGGGAAGCCTAAAATGTTCATATATGAATCAATATAAAACAAATTTACAATCTAAACAGCTTCAGGAAACAAACAAACAAAGACAAAGGATTGTAGGTATAGATGTGCACAACTGATCCAAGCCATTTCATGGATTACTTATTATGTGAAACAATACACTGTAAGGACACACCTGACTTCATTGACCATTTCCTAGCTCTGATTAAAGGCTGAATAGAGCCTTATTTTATCATTGACACAGTTAATTCAAATAAATGAGAGGCATTGAAAACATGCAGCCTTCAGTGTCAGAGTTCTCTGCTCTCGCTGCATAAATGTCCGCCATAGATAATCAATGAGGCTTTGTAATGAAGACTTTTGTTCATTGGGGAAGAGGCTTTTAGATGATCGGTCACACTGGCTTTGTTCTGGATACAGGACTGGGTAAAACCCAAAAGTTATTTTTAGACACATGCAACAGCCCAGAAACACATGAAAGTGAATACAGCGGCGAAATTTACTAAACTGTAAGAAAATTACCGGCATTTTAACAGTAAAAGACTGTGCTATGGTGAAAATCAGCTAACTGGTTTACAGAAAGTTTCTGTTCTATATGCGGTGGATAACTGTAATAGATGTAATGGTAGATTTATTGTAATTTTAGAGTAAAATACCATTACATTTACAGGTTTTGGAAGTGAAAAATAACAAGTCATTGTATAATTTACAGTGAAAAATCATAAATTGACATTCCCACAATTCCCTGCGTGACACCACATTTGATGTATTTTCATTGAAATAACTTTCTTCTTTTTTTTTTTTTAATCAGTTTTGTACATTAAGTTTTCATGTTACAGCTAATATTGTTAAATTAATGTTTATTGCATTTTTACAATTTCATGTATGTTACCATGATGGTGTTTAATGTTTGTGTGAATGACATTGACTCTCATCACCACTGTTATTGGTGGTTGTCAGTGTATTACAAAGGTACAAAACAGATATTAGTACTTCAATAGGTTGGTAAATTAACATTATATCAGTTAATAAAATATGGTTGTCTTTTTACTGTAAATGTAGATTTTTTTTACAGTAAAATAACGTTATGAACCAAAAATATTACAATATTAACCTTTGAATTATTCAGTTTGAACTGTAAAATAAACAGTAAACTAAGTGCTATATCCTAAAACCTAAAGCGTCCCTACCATAATTTTTTACGGTAAATTTCTGGCAACCACAGCTACCATTTTACCACCGAAGATTTTTTTTTTTGTACAGTGTACATTATAACATTATGACTATTATTAAATAAGGAACTCTCCATGGAACATTATAAATATGATATATTAACAGATAGCTCCTGTCATGGTAAAATACGCAATAAAATTATTTAGATGCTGTACATATAACTGTGCGAGAGAGAGAGAGAGAGAGAGAGAGAGAGAGAGAGAGAGAGAGAGAGAGAGAGAGAGAGAGAGAGAGAGATAGATAGATAGATAGATAGATAGATAGATAGATAGATAGGTAGATGGATAGATGGATAGATGGATAGATGGATAGATAGATAGATAGATAGATAGATAGATAGGTAGATGGATAGATGGATAGATGGATAGATGGATAGATGGATAGATAGATAGATAGATAGATAGATAGATAGATAGATAGATAGATAGATAGATAGATAGATAGATAGATAGATAGATAGATAGATACTATTAAATAAAAATTCAGTTCAACAGTTGGATGTTAAGTTGTCTAGTTTCACAAACAGATAACATTCTGTTTTATGGCTCTTTTCCTCATGAAATGACCCCATTTGCTGCCTCTGATCATTCATCCTCTTTGTGGGGAGCTTTGAGGCTCATGGGCCTGGAAGTACTGAGGAGAGAAATTACAGCCGTGCCTTTGCTCTTTGTGTGTCTATTCCCTATCCAGTCACAATGCATCTCCACGCGGTGCCACATGTGCTGGATTCTGGCCTGCACTCAGGCCTGCTGATTGCTACGACTCTAGCTTGATTAATGGTGGATTTGAAATGAAAATGATCTATTCATCGGAGGTGTGAGGCAGTCGGCAGTCTTGATTGACTGTCAGCACAGGCCAAAGAGCCATGCTGGAGAGGTGCGCCATTAGAGGAGTTTGCAGAGAAGCGGATATCTCTCCACGCACACCACCAGCGGAAAAGCTCGTGCGGAAAGCAAAAGAGCTCCGGCGGAGGTGCAATTTAAGGCATAAGAAGGACATTAGCGGCCCCCGTTCAGACTGCCTGCTTTTGGGGGCGAGTGGGGCGTCTGACTCTAATTTGAAATTAAACACAGAGCGCAGTCATCTCTGTCTACTTTGTGGTCTTATCGACATGCCGCTGATTCACAGCCCCCCTACTGCTCACGCTGATGATAAGCCAATGTGAATCACAGCCAGTATCTTCACTCACGGTCTTGTCATCTTAAAACACTAGTAAAATGGGTACTTAATGGAATGATTTAAGCATCTCCGTGAGAGTTCTTCTGGCCATGGGACAGTGGGTCTTTGAGAAATTGAGGCAAGATGAAACTAGAAGATCATTAAAATTGCTTATTTTAAATCTGAAGCACAAGACACATGCAAAATCTGACTGATCTGCAAGAAATCCATTTGCATCGAGCAGCACAAGTCTATTTTTATCGAGTGCTTGGTATCTATGGCGAGCAAAGCTTTTGAGTCTTCTAAGGAATTCAAACAAGTTGAAGAGGCCTCTCCAACCACACTTTCATAGTGAAGCACCGGGCTGCAAACAGCTCTTTTAGATCAATTCTTTGCTGTCAGCCATGTGTGTTTAAATCAGCATGGAGGAAACGGTGCGCACACTATTCTGGTCCACGCTGCCAACTCCAGTGTCTATTAAAATAGATTGTTCTCACAGTGCGTGACCTTCTGCTTGTATTGGTACTGAGGCCCAACATTACTACTGAAATTAGGATACCCGGTGTCCCCTCTTAACAGCGTAATAAAGTCCATACAATGTGATTTATATCCCTCTGCCAATGCTAAAGGTCAGATCAATTCCCACACCTGCAAGCTCTGTCTTCATTTAGAGCGGTCGCGTGCAGGCGTCACGGACTATGGCATTTGCACGGCAAACACATGTATAAGTAAGTGTATATTCATGATGTGTTTAAAAGGGAAAGTGCCTGGTATTGATTGTAGATTGGATTGCCCATTTGCTTTTTGTTTTGCACCCAGCAGATGCACTGCCTCAAGCATTAGATTGCAGAGCTATAAAGAAGACTGTCGCTCGCTTGCTCTCTCACTACCTCGGGCAATCCTTAAACTCATCAGCGTTTTAATGAGACTTTCAAGCAGGGAGATGAATTAACTGCCTGCTTCTTCTTTTTTTTTCTTTTCTGACTGGCAGAATCCCTACAGACAACACAAGCAAACAGAGAAGTCAGACCATGCATTATTTCTCATTTTGTCTGATAATCATATAGTCTTATAAACAAATTAAGAGTTGGATTTCCTCCACCCGAAGGTGATGGCTTATTACATCTTTCTCTCTAATTTGACATATTTTCCTATATATAAGACAACTTTCCATTTATCCAGGTATGAAACATTCGCTGGTGGCTATACGAGGGTTGGCGAAACGCAATAATCTTAAAATCTAAAGGCTGAAATAGTATCTAGGGAGGTCACAACATTATTGTTTTTAGGATTATTGCACTCTCAAACATCATCGTTAACAACAACAACAACATCATACGCATTTTATGGCACATTTTAGATGCCTTTGATACAAACAGCACAACGACATGCCTTCTTAATTCAAATGAAAATGTAAAATATTGAAATTTCAGGCATTCTTCTCTTGCTTGTGCAGTACCTCACAATGACCAAATTTGTCATCACAGGACTTGATGCAATACACAACTTAAATCTAAAATAATAACCATATTGGAGTGAAATGCTGGATTGATCAACATACAATTTAAACAATATGAAGTGACCCTCGTACATTTACATGGAAAAAGTGATTTAACAGGTACAAACATGATGAACATGGGTTTCTTTAGCACAGTTGTCTTCAATATTTTCTCATGAGAGCCACACTGATAGGAGTCAATAGGAAAGCCATTTTTACCACAACGTATCAAAAGTTACATCCAGTCATAAATAGCATGTCTGCTGATCATCCTGTCATCCCTGAACATACAACATGCAATGCAATAAATACAAAAGGGGGGTCAGACAGTCAAATCATTTACCAGTCAAATTTGTAACCGAGACAAGATGATTTCCCTTGATGAGAAAAACAAAAAAACAAAAAAACAAGGGTTTAAAAAACAGGATTACCTTTATGCTGGGAGGATGTTCAAACCTCTTGAACACCCAAAAGTGCATTATCACCTAAAATGAAGGGATTGATATTACAGAATGAGGTCTCATTTTCTTAATGGAAACATCTGATTAGTTAAAATCGCAATGAACCTCTGAGCTTTTAGACAATGGCTGCGACACCAATTCCAAGTCTTCTCAGCCGAATGGCTGCGGGGTGGAGTAATGTTTGCCTTTCTAAAGTCCTCGTGTCTCTAGGCGGCTTCTATGCCTCGACTCAATTTAATAGCCATTACCTAAGGAGCTCAGTGACTCTTGGTATAACCGGATAACTAACAGCCACAAGCTGCGTGCCCATAAGGCTTTCTTCTTGCATACCCCATCTTTAAAGCTTAATAGTACCCTAACGCTAAGTAGAGAAGATAAGAATAGGAGAGAGAGGCGAGCGAACAGACAGTGTTATTAGCTTGCTGCCTCTTAACGCATCAATAAGTCATGAAATGATGTCTGCACTTTCTGGCTGTTCTTTCTTCAGAGAGAGACAATCAATAAATAAGCTGTATGTGACTCATTAAGGGACTTCATTTGTGATTATTTAAAAGAAAGGTTAAGATATGTGCATTGCGCTTTGTTAATGCCGTTTATGAAACAATTGGATTTAGGCTCACTAAACTTTATGAACATACCTTCTTGTAGCGCATGAAGAGAGAAAATTGTGTGGGTTATTTCACAGTCTAGTGCATCTCTGAAAACGTAAAAGGAATAATTCACCCAGAAATGAAATGGAAAATCTGTAATTATTTACTCATCCTCATATTTTGACTAGAATATCGACAGCTCTTTTCTATAAAACAAAATAGTGACCCCCAACCCCCAATAAAACAAACAAACAAACAAACAAACAAACAAACAAACAGGAAATATCACAAATAAAATTGGTCAAACAATATCTAATATAAGTCTTTGTTGGTGTTTGTGGTCTTTTTTTGGAGCTTTGCAGTCGTGGTCACTATGAACAGAACACTACTAAAAATAAACAAAAATAAATGAATACATAAATTACATTAAGTACATTTTAAACAAAATAAAGTAAAACATGACTGTGAGTAAATAATAACCAATTTTATTACTGGCTGAACCACACCAACAACAGGGAAGGACATGGAATCCTTCTTTGCTCTCAGATCTGTTTACTTCAAGAGTGACGGCTGACCTCCGCATGACAGAAGCTCATCCCACTCCTTTGCTTTGACACGCTGGCCTTAGGTGACTGAAGAGAGAAAAGAGTCTGAAAGGAGAGAGCAGAGCAAGAGGAGGGGGTGGATGGGAGCAGAGCCATAGCAGCACCAACACCTAATCCCCTCCTCCTGAGATTTTATTGGCAGCTCTAGCAGAGAATGGCAGACACCCATTATAACTTAACACATCAAAATGGCAATGTGGCACACGTAGAAAAGGCCACCTGAAGACAAACACAGCGCCCCTCTCTTTATCTGCTGTGAGCTCGCAGACAAACGCTGCATCAATTTGGCCAGCAACAATCGATTCTCTCTCTTTCTCCCTCTCGCTTTATCTGTCTCTGTTCTCTTAACTTTGAGAAGAAAAGGCTTCACATAACAATGCAATTAAAATTTCATAGCAGAACTTACATTCCTGATATTTCTGATTATAGCATTCCACCCGTTGCTCTGAGACGCATATCAAAGTCACGAAGTGACGCCTGGCTGCGTATCGCACAAAACCGTGCCATGGCCACCATTTTTCTGCCCTTTCCCCTTCATTTGCAAAGTAGAACAAGGTTTCCCACTGAGCCTGGCCCTCCCCTTACTTATCAGCATGCACAGGACCAGGCTTTGAACCCCAGTTCTGTTTCTTAATTTCACATGCAAACACACCGCTACTCATTTTAATATATTTGAATATGGATCACACTACGCCGCTTCATATCACTGAACAAAACAAGGAGGAAAATAAAATGCAAATCACCTAGATGTAAAGGAAAGGTCACATCTTAAAAAAAAAAAAAAAAAAAGTTAGACAAGTGACATAAACAAGTCCCAGTGCTTAATGAGTTAGTGAATCATGTACATAATTTGTTAAAAAAGTCTGCTTCATAGGTAGGAGAGAGTAGGGTAAGATGTCAGTAGGTGTACTATCCTTGCCAATGAGTTGCCATATACTTTATATTATATGTTATATATTTTATATTAACCTCTTTTATTAAAGAGGCAAACATATACTGCTGTTTGTGATGCACCTGAGAAGTGATGGCAGAAAAAAGAAAACGTCATAGCAAACCTATTCAAATATATTATCAAATACATATTTCATACATTTTGAAAATAGTATAACGCAATGCAAATTGTTTCACTATACACCACTGACATGACACTTACTCATAATATAGCAAGTTGTCACTGTACCACTTATTTAGTCTTTCTTTGGCACTATGTTGACGACACTTCTTCAAAATACATTTGATAGCAGTTATCCTGAAATATAATTAGAAGCATTAGTTTTAGCATTTCTCCTTGCCTAGAGGACAACTTAAGTAAAAATGAAACAGCTTACCTCGCTCTCCCATGGCAAACTATAAATATAACGGAGCTCAAGATTTTGACTTCCCTGATGGTGTCCTTAAGGTCTGTCTCACAAAGACTAATGGATTCTCACAGCTGGCTGATGAGTGGTGTGATTCCTTTCACCTCCTATCAAGGTAGACTGTTTCACACGTTTCAACATATATATATATATATATATATATATATATATATAAAATAAATAACGGCATGCTGTGGATGCTCATCACTGCTTATATATATATATATATATATATATATATATATATATATATATATATATATATATGGCCTTGCTAACGAGAGCACTACCACTTTACCAAACCTGTCCCATTTGGGACTAATAAATAAATAACAACAAATTAAAAACATGAAATACATAATAATAATAGGCTGGCATGAAAGGGACATCTTAAATTGTCATCTTGGCATTTCAGCCTGCAATGCAGCAACTCAATATGAGTGCACATATATAGACAGAACCGATTGAAAAAAAATAAAAATAAAGAACCCAGCCACCGAAGTGTGACTGGACCTCCTTCAACTTGGTAAATGATTCAAGCTTACAGGATCAACAACAGCCCTTGTGTGTTGTGTGATCCCTACAGGAGATGATTTGATTTGTGTGTGTGGGGCGTGGGGAATAAACTAAGTTATGATTGACAGCCTTGATAAGGACCTTTCTCTCCCCATCCTGTGATTTGAAAAATGTCACGCGCCTGATCTCAATTTTGCAGATGACATGGGCCACCAACCACAAAGGTCAGAGCAGGTTTGGGGACCGCCGTCTTATTGATATCCGCGGCAAACATGAAAAATGGGATTTGAAATGATCCGCCATCTGTTTTAACTAGCACAAGCTGCTACTTACATCATAAGATAATTACAGTATATAAAAAGGCTGATCTGTGAAGCAGGGCTCCGCTGGAGCGCAGTGCGGTAGGTCTAAGGCAAGCTGGCAGAATGAAGGAGAGGAAAGGCAGACATGATATGTGACTTTGACTCCATCGTTGTCCTATAGGGTGTCCGTGATATGAACAAGAATCACTGACAGCCTGATAAGTCACTGGCCTTAACAACAACAACAACAACACAAATCTGCAGCCATCTGAAATGAGAAGCAACTGCATGTTAATCACGATCCAAACAAAGATACTACACACATGTTGCATGATCAGTTGTACAATTTCAAGATTTAGAGCAAAAACAGAATGGTCTGACTTTAGATTTGTGAAATTATGCAACCTTAAACCTGCACAAAACAAAAACAGCAGATGGACTGAAAGAAAATGTAAATTCCCCTTCTGACAGTAGGTGGCACTTATAGAACAGCAGCGATTTTTTCACTGCGCTTATAAACACTACTATAATACGCATTAAACGGAGGTAAGAGAAAAAATCTATAGAAAGTTTTCTGAAGACAGACAGTTCCCTTCAGAGATACATTCATATAAACCCCTACCCCACATTCAACACAAGTTTTCAACACAGTTTCTCTGCCGGCGTGTTCGTTTATGGTATATTGGGAAATGAATGCAATGTAGTTGGTGTGCAAGTCTGAAATAAGAGATCTGTCTTTTTTTCTATTAATCTGTTAATAGATGTTCTATTAACTACTTTGGTGGTCACAGATGCCGAATGCATTTGGCCCAAACCATATTACAGCCACTTGCATTGATCACTACAGGACACAGAGTCTTATTTGGAAGATCATGCAGAGCACAACTCAATATATGTCATATCTCGTTAACAAGCTTCTATTCTAGATCACATTAGGACTGTTTGACTGTAAAACCATCAAGATGTACCATGTCAAAACATCTCCTGTGATCCTGCTGCGAGGTAAAGCAAGCATCCAACTACTTCCCTTAAAACTCATGTGTTCTCAGTGACTCTCATGTTCACCAGCCAAACTAAACCGCAGTGGCTAAAATGACATAAACAGTATTTAGCTGGTAAGGTTGTAATCATTAAAGTAATTGCAGAAGAAGGGCTGCATTTGAGGCAATCGGGTGCATCGTGAGCTTGGGAAATATGTTAGGGACAGCTGGTTTTACATATAAAGAAGTGGATATTACTTTCATAAGATTCATTTTATTAATCATTATTTGGCCATTTAATTGTGTTCAAAGTGACTTCTTTAGTTGTGGTTAATCCCAGCTTGGTTAAGGCCTGTTTCTGAGTGCAACAGCAGCCGAGTGCTGCACTGTGGGATGTTATTGGGAAACTACAGTGCTAAACAAAGGTGGCTTGCAATACATTTCCCCCACACAGAGCGAGATTTTAATAACTCTACCAATGTGGAGACGAATATTGCTGCGAGATAAGACGCTGCAGGTGGTTAGACACCATGTTTATCACTGACACTTAACGAGCACACAACAAATAACAACAGTAAAAATGATATTGCTCATTAAAGGATCATTTTTCAAAACATTAAAAAAGTATCATGGATGTTTCTGCGAAGCCATTAAAATAAAGGGCAAGCGGAGGCATCATGCAGCTCACAGAAACTTTTAAGAAAAACGTAAATTGTGAAGTCTAACGGTAAAGAAAAAGAAACGGGGGGACAAAATAAGATGGAATTGGGGCTGTAACAAAATCCTTTGTTAGTGGCCGATAGAAAGCACTCAAGCACAGACAAGCTGTAATTCGGTTTCCTTTCACAGCTCGAGCCAAATCCAGGTCATCTCCTGTATGAGGTATGCTTTTCTTTGGCTGTCTCTCACCTCTGCTTGTCTGCAAACAACAGACAGCCCGCAAATTGCCAGCATCCACTTTTATCTAGATGCTCTCATGGAAATGAGTGACGGAGCATAAAACAGTTGGGATTAAAAGGGGCCAAGACATCTATGATGAGACTAAATTATGATGTTTTGCATGGCCAATGCCACTGCGGTGCATCCAAAAAGGCAGCCTTATGTCTCGTTTCTTCTGAGAGACCGATCTTCTTTCATTGGATGGAAGTGGTTTTTGAAAAAGTAATTAGAACTGAGGAGAAGGAAAAAAAAAAAAAGTGTCTGTCAGTTTTCTTTATATTCATGCCTCTCAATGATTTTAAAACTCCAAATAAAAATGCTGCCACCCATTCAAATAGACATTTACTGGCCAAAGGACCAGGGCTCGAAGGGGAAAAAAAGAAAGAAAAAGAAAAAGAAAAAACAAAAGACTACAAAAGAAGAATACATCTGTCTACATGTCAACAAATACTGTCAATATGTTGTTCAGGCCAAATCATTAATATTTTGCCTTATTCAATATCGCCTAATAGCTCAATTTGTAGCTAATCAGCCTTAAATCAACCTCTGAGGGGGGAACAAATAAATGAAAGTAATTGCAAAAAACAAAGCAAAACAAAACAAAAAAATACAGCCACAATAAATTAATGATTTTTAGTAAAGCATTTTTACAAAATCTCTACAACACTAAGTCTGTATACACATGCCTGGTTGTTGCGCAGGTACTGCAAGCTTGGCCCAATTGATGCATTCATTATTACATTCTATTTTATTTCCCAAAAGAATGAGGTCACCATCAACAACAGCACGCAGGTGCTTTCATGGACCACTGGAACTTAATTGGAGCACCACCAAATCAGTCCTCAACAAGTCAAAACCAGTTTCACCTTTACGTGAACATAAAACAGCAAACAGAACCCAATTCACTTCCATAATCTGACGTACTGCGTGAAAGAGGTTATTCGGAGAGAGAAATATGTAGGGCAGGACATTGATTAGATTGTCAAAAGTAGGTGGTCTATACTCAAATACAAATAGAACTGAATGCAAGTTTGCAGTTGATTGCAGAAGAATACGCCGCGGAGGCTGAAGCTCACATGCTAACTGATATTACTAGTAATAATTCATATGCACATCAATGAAAACAATTGCAATTGTTATGTTTATTATTAACAGAAAGGTTTTTCTGTCCTATTTCGTTCATAAGGTTTAAAAAGCAAACCAGTGTCACGAAAAGTAACATGTATGCGTATATTTGCAGTGCTGACTGGCAGCTGTCAATTCCTTAGCTTTTCTCTGCATTTTTCATGAGAATGAACTCTAATCCAATCACTGCGCTGTAATATGCAGGAGATCGCATTACAGCGGAGAATTCGAATGTCACAAAAGACAGCACTGTTCGTTAACCTCTGTCTGTTCAGCTTTGCACTGCTGTTGTTCAGACTCGCAAAAATGTCGTAAGTGTATGTGTCATCAGTACAATAACACAAATGTGTTGTTTGCATTTTCCCCACGATGTGGGTCAGAGCTGGAGTGTGACAACCAACACATGGACAATATTACTTTAACAATATTTAACGTAACAACACGCGGAGTGCATGAGAGAGATTTCTGTGCCGAAACACTTTCAACGCTGATCACAGTTCCACACCAGACAGATGGAAAGTGTGGAACAGATCAGAGAAAGTGTGTTTCAAGTTTTTATGGACATATTTTATACAGTCTAGTGCTCAAAACACTGTTTATTATTAAGACCTTTTAAATGGTTCATGACAATTTGAATTACTGCGTTAACTGGGAAAGGTTTCATGAATACATTATCTACGACAGTAGCCTAAAACAATGTCTAAACACCAAATAGTTTTTTTTTTTTTAAATATACAAATAATAATTATAATATTTTATTAATAAACCAAATTGGATTAATTAAAAATTCTTAAAAGGGAAGTCATAATCTACGACTGTTTTTAAAGTCCATTTAAGAATAAGAAACGGCAGTGTTGAGTCAGAAGGTGAGAAGTCAAAGTTATGAAAGGAAAATGTCTTTTCACAGCACACCATTATTGTAAGCTTTTTGCAGAGCATTGCTGAAAGTTGTCAGGACAAGGTTGTTTTGTCTTGCAAATAACCTCCAAGGAAAAGGTTTGACGTTGGTACGGTTTATTCATGCATGTCATCTGAAGAGCTAGAGCATTATCTTTTCATTCATCAATTCATTTTCATTTCCCTTTATTGTTTTGCCTCCAGATGTCTCCCTGATAAAGCCTCTCTGAGATTTGTTACATCTGGTAAACACTCTAATTCAACACTACTTGTTTGTTCACTGCAGCATTCAGAGAGATTCAGTGGGAAAGAAATAGAATGTAGCTGGATATTTTGAGTTGTTTCAAACCTATTAGGGAATCTTATGTTAACCTGTTAAGGAGCCAATAATGAGATGCGCTCCTTCACACCCATGGAGAACTCTGGGAGGGAAGAACAGCCACATTAAAGTGCTATAAAGAAAAGAAAAAAAAAAAATCTGGCCTCAACCTGTTCAACAATCTCAGCATGCTGTGAGGTTGACAGTGACAGGACGCATTTCTTGCCTGGCAAACAGCATTATTTTCATTTTCTGCTGCATTGTCGACTTTCATCCAGGTGTGCTGTCAGTATTTCTAAGCAAGGTGGTCAGCCTCTACGTACGTGTCCATCTATGTCAGCGTACCTGCTCGCCGGACAGAGAATGAGGGGTGAGGGGAGGGGGCGTTAGTGGGCCGCCACGTCTCCCTGATATTCTAGCAGGCAAAAAAGGGAAGCCGGATAAAGGAGCATTTCATAAAAGTCATCACTCATGCAGGGACAGCTGGGGCAGACAGGCCTGCTTCCTGCCCCTGATATGCCCTCTGACAGACTGTCTACTTTTCCAGCCTGCCTGTTGTGTAGCGGATTGGACATGCTGCCCTAAAGAGTCAGTCTCACCTCGATTGCAAAACAAATACAAGAAGAGTAGCCCTCTTCACTAGACATTAAGCGGTCGTCACATCATAAGTGGACTGCCAGAGTCAGACAATATAAAGGATGGGCAGTGTATAATGCAATACAATGCAATAGTGAAAAGTCTTGTTTTGAAACTACAGGGCCATGAGTGGGGAGAGAAACAAAAAAAAAAAAAAAAAAAAATTATAAATGTTAAAAACAACAAAAATAATGATGATTATTATATAAATTAATTTAAATTATACAGCATACACACAAATATCAAGCAGCACAGCTCCTTTTTTAACATTTATAATAATAATAAGAAATATGCAAAATGTATCTCAAAAAATATTAAGCAGCACAACTGTTTTCAACATTGATAACAGCAAATCCATATATTAGAATCAGAAGTGTTACGATATACTGGTATTGATGATAATGTAATAATCAAAACATGAAAAATCAATATTCTGTTAATTAAGTGTGTGACAATTTGTCATGATAACCATAATATTTGAACGGAATAGTGCACATGTGGTAATATGACACATCAATAATCCAACGTCAGATACTGGTTGACATCTCAAAGTACAATAGGTGGCGGTATTATATATATATATATATATATATATATATATATATAAGAATGATTAAAGATTGATACAAGTAAATTCTATTTTTGAAGACAAAAATATCCCAAAAAATATAACATCACAGCATTATGCTATCCTAAAATTCCACTTTCTTAAACCCCGGCATTACCCTTGTGATCTTCTTTGAGGTCCTCTAGAAGAAGTGGATCTTAACAGATTCTGTAAACGGTTAAAAACTCTATCTATGGATTTTTATTTATGCCCACCCCCACCCCAAAAGTTCACTTTGCTTCTAATCTAAAGTGCCAGAATCAGTGTGTGTGGTATGTGTGAGAGTGCTGCCCTCAGCATCTTAATCCAGACATGTTTGGCATGCATGTATGTGTAGTGCAGATAAGGCCAGTATTTTTTTGGAGCGCTAAGCCACAGCGGCAAAATGTAGGGCACATCTCCATGGATTGATCTGCAGGGGGAATGTATTCTGTAGGTGTGACAGAAGGAGGAAGAAGAAAAAGAAATAATTTAAAACAAGGGACACACCTCATTAAATTGTGAAATGGAGAGTGTGTCAAGACTATACGCTTTGTGTCCTAACCATGAATAATACTTTCAGAGTATTTATTAGTATAGGTTATGATTAATTTCTAACATTTATTTTAAATAGTATAAATTAACAGCAAACATGAATTCACAATTAAATTAGCATTAACCTATATTAGTAAATTCAGTTCATTCAGTTAGTTCATGATATATACTGCAAAAAATTTAATATTCTAAATGTAAACATTCAGCTGTCAGCCTGTGGACTGATGGTTTTTCAGTACACAAGTAGCTGGCAACAAATGAATGCCTTTATGAGACGTTGAGCCTAGTGGGAGAATACAATATATATATATAATATATATATATATATATATATATATATATATATATATATATATATATATATATATCAGACACATATTCCAGAGAATATATATGTATCAAACACCACTCCTCTATACAGAATCAAATTGCATATACATACATAAAACACACACACATGCTCGTTTTGCTATCAAAGTGAGGACATTCCATTGGCATAATGGTTTTTATACTGTACATTCTGCCCCCCCCCTAAACTTAACCCTCACAGAAAACATTCTGCATTTTTACATTTTTAATAAAAACATTGTTTAGTCTGTTTTTAAAGCAGTTTGAAAAGTGGGGACATATGAAATGTCCTCATATTTCACGTTGAAGTTGTAATACCAGTGTCATACCCATGTCATTATACACATTTGTCCTGATGTCACAAAAACGCACACACACACACACACACACACACACATATGTATATAACACAGTATTGAGCTTGTCATCTAGATATACTTTTTTATATCAAGAAATACTTTGAAACTCCTCAGTACCACAGAAATGAACGTGGAAAATAGATACATAATTCAAATTTCCCCCCTCCCACTCACTTTTTTTTTCCCTTCGCCCAGACTCTACGGCCGAGCCATATACTAAATTAATTTATTAGCACATATGTGTCATACAGTATCTCTCCTTGGATTGTCAGGTGGCCCCTTCTTTAGAGGCCCCTTCTTATGGGTTTAACAAGGCATTTTGGCCAATAACAGGGACTCCAGGCTTTTGCAACTCTATTAGCAAAGGTCAGAGGTGCAAAAATACCAACATCAAGATGAACCCATTCTCAATGGCAACGGAATCATCATAAACGATGGGCTGCTCGTGGAAGGGACTGCATTAAGCAGGAAATTGTGAGGCAATATCTACACCGCGAATGGGTTGATGCAGCCATCTCAGTTCATCCGCAATATAAGCTTTATGCCTATAAACTGGAGCTGCCTTTATTGACACAAACACAATTTAACAGCACTATTCGGCAAGATGACAGGATAAATCAAGGCCACTCTTATATATGTCAGTTAGGTAATGAGAGCTATCAGCTGAACGAGAGGTGAGTATTCCTCTCACTGAGACTCACTCATCCCACATCAGTCAGGGAACAGAGAGCGCCCAAAGCAACATTCAACCTGACCCCATTTAAGGCTTAACTAACAGCAGATATATTTTCGGTGTGCTCCCCCTCACCGAGACACACGGCTGAACTCCTGATCTCTGCTTGTTCTTTCTATCCCTAGGGAAATTATCAATCTTTAATTATACAGACCCAGCACCAAGCAACGGGGTGGCAGACATGATATTCCCATAACGGACCATTTAGCACTGACGGGCAGATAAAATATTGGGCATATAGAGATACACTCACGTACTTACATTTACAAGTTTGCAGGGTGTCCTTGAACTAAAGGATTCTAGCATAAAGCAAAATTCAGTTCGTTTTTAAAAAGTATCAATTCATTTTTTGCAGATGGCTTTGAGGATGTGCAGTTCAAAGTGACCTTGTGAAAGTGAAGGTGATCTTGAGGATGTAGGATTTTCTGTACTGCACTTGTTTGAATCTAAAAAAAAAAGGTTTTAAAATGGCTCGAGTTGAGTTTTTGTCAAGCTTAGAGCTTAAAGGTTAATGCACAGCAAATTATCTCAGAAAAAAAAAAAATATATATATATCTTATATCATCCAGAAAGGGTTCATTATACAGCTATTTACCAGTACACTATATGGACCTGCAATATCAATTTAATTCTACTACAGACAGCTGACGAAAGTCTTCCAATCCTATTTCCTTTCTATCACTAGTTTTCCAGCCTACTGTTTGATTCCATATAAACTAAAACAAAAATACTACTACTACTACCAATAATAATGTTAATAAAACTAATAATAATTATATAATAATAGAAGTAATACTAATAAGAATTATTATTATTACTACCATTATAAATTAAATTAACTTGTTACTGCAAAAGAGTGAATAACCCCATTGAAACAGGAAGTTAGCAGTTACTGGTAAAATAAATAAATAAACAGGGCACTTCATAGATTCCTTTCTGAAGAATGAACCGCTGAAACGTTTTTTTTTTTTTTTCCTGCCCTAACATTTTACGTTGCAAAATTGCGCTGAAGACAAGCAACAGCACAGATGATCAAACTAAAGCGATAGCAACAGCTTCACGAGTGTAGGCAGGCTTTTGCAAGTACTACGGAAGCATTACTCTTGCATACTGAATTTTTGGTTGACATACAGCTTGCACTTCACAAAACAAGGTCTTGACCACAATCATCAAAACGCATGCTTTATGACCGCTGTGCTCCAGTTCACTCTAGGATGAAGAACAACCGATACAGGAAGGCAGCTGATTCATGTGGCAGCAAGACCAGGACACCTTCTCTGCTCTTCTAATTTCCTCTCTCCTCTTCTTGTCCTAGCTTCTGTTTCCATGTATTACAAGCGCAAAGTTACTAATCCAGACACAGCCATTTACATTACGGACAAGACAAATAGAATGAAAAAGTGGCAGCATCTGAACAATTGCACTCATTTATTTTCCATGTGCAGGGCATGATACATTTTATAGTAACACTTCTGTTACAAGGTGAGGAATACATACTGTATAAAGGGCGAGCTGTACACTTACTTGAGCTAGGGTGTTGCTAAGGTATTTTGGGAAGTTGCTTACTTGAAAGACCCCTCCCTCAACAACATAGCTATAGCAGCTCAGAGGCAATCATATCGATATTGCTTTTATAAAACAATTCGACGACACAAGGGTGTAAATAAATAAGAAACAATAATGGAGTGTCTTTAAAAACCCTCTTTTGTGCAGATCTACTTACATCCATCACAGATTGACACCTGCAGGTGTTTTACCTGCATATGATAAAGCAATTCATTCTTCAATGCAATCTTATATTTGTAATAAAAAATCAGTTTGTATTAGGATGGGCTGATATACATCACAATGTTAAGCCGGCATCATTTTACTTCATTCAAACACTTTCGGCTCTGTGCGCGCTCTCCTTCTCCAGACGTGCGCCACATTAAAGGCCATTAAAGGTATACAGTACTTCATTTTCCGCATTCTGCTCTGTCCCGAGCAAAGTTGAGCCTGAATGGCTGTTACGTGTTTTGATTTTTGTTCTCTCCCCTTACGTGATTTGTTTGTTTCTCTCTTTTAGATATTGGTTTCTTCCTGTTTTCCCGCTCTCCACTGTCTCTGCTTTTTCAGGTGCTGTGATTGGTTCAGGGAAGTGTCCATCATGGCGAATGATCGCGGGAAAACATCCAATCAGAAAGTGGTGCAGCATAAAAGGCCATGGAGAACAGCAGCGAGGAGGAGGAGGAGACTCCTGAAGTCTGTTTGGTTGTTCATGCTGTTTTAGTGGTGGTTTGCTATCTTTCTTTCTTTCTTGGTATATGTTTCATTGTATGTATGGATTTTGGGTTGTTTCAGTTGTATAAATTAAATTCTTTTTTATTCTGTTAAATAAAGCAAACCACTTATTCATTTGATTAGTTGTCCTTGATTCATTTTTCCCCCTCGGTACTCCAGAGTTTTTAAATAAAACAATAGGTATGTGCTTATATTTTATGTACGTCTCCCTCATACCTCCGAGCCAACAGGGGACGTAACATAAATTGGGGGCTCGTCCGGGATTACTTCCTCAGATTTGGGGAAATCCCAGGTAGTTAGCATAACCTGTCGTTTTTCTCTGGGGGCGTGTGTGGTGGAATGAATCAACTGACGAACGTTAGTAAGTATTACAGCATTGAACTTTGGTAATGTGTAGTTTACTTTATGTGAATTAGTGTTTAGGGCTTGTCTGTTGGCTTTCGCGATGTCTTCGAACGCAAGTAGGTTTATTGAGAGTCCGTCATTCGACCTTTTTGAAAAATGTCCTAAGGATGATATTTTGGCAATAGCTGAACACTTCCATATTTCAGTTAGTCGGCATTTAACAAATAATGGTAACACTTTGCAATAAGGAACATTAGTTATCATTTGTTAACTACATTAGTTAACATTAACTAATAATGAACTGCACTTATTCAGCATTTATTAATCTTTGTCCATTTTAATTTAAATATTTACTAATACATTATTAAAATCGTGTTAACATTAGTTAATGCACGGTAAACTAACAAGAACAAACTGTATTTTCATTAACTAACATAACAAATGTATTGCATATATACATATATATATATATATATATATATATATATATATATATATATATATATATATATATATATATATATATATATATATATATATATATATATATATATATATATGTAATTCTTTAATTGAAACTGCATGGATTTTGACCTTCTGCAGGTTTGTGATGTAATATAACAGGTACACATCCATCCACTGCTTTTTTTTTGAGGGCAGGGAGGTGTAACAGAGCAGCCCTGGAGGGATGGAGTTCATGAATAAGTAAAGGAGAAAGTACAATGCCACTCTGATTTCATGGTCACTCCCCATGTCCCAGCTCTTCCTTGAGACTCAGCACATTTCTGCCTATCCTCCGAGGATGATCAAAACACATTCTAATTAGCACCGCCCTTGATGGAGGAGGATGGTAATGGATGAGACAGGAAAGTCGAGAGCTCCTCTGCCCAGAGGGAAGCTCAGACTGGGGAGGTAGGCCATGACCGCTTCTAACCTTTACCTGGGCAACATATTTCTTTATAGGCCGACTAGCACAGAGGTATTAAGTGATGCAATCATGTGTGTCAGGAAGCAGGGGCTACTCAACATGGGATTGCTAGCACATATCTCCTATCCACACAGATTTATTTATTTATTTATTTATTTATTTCTGTAAGTGGAAACCTGGATTATGTTGCTGAGGCAAATAAAATATTTAAGACATTATAAACAAAACCCCTTACATGCCAGGAGAGATGAAGAATTGCTATCACGATTATCTTGAAGGAAATGTCAGGTCAAATCTAAATTGACATCAAAATTGCCTTCTACAACACCCCTTGAGCAATGGATAGATTACATACAGTGAGAACTGAACAAGACTGGAGGGGGAGAAAATAAATAAATGCAGATGGAGATAGTGAAAACATGTAAGACAAATATCCTTCTGAATTACATTGGCAGATTCAAGCAAATGCTAAATTGTGACTCGAGCTTAAAGGATAAGAAATATGATGCAATTATCATTGATCAGCAAATATTTGCCGTTTCAATTTAAGCTTGTCAAGACAATCTTCGAATTGGCATTAAGATTACAATAATAGCTTTGCACAGAAGGTGAAGTATTGTGTAATGTGATTCAAGTTGAGGTCAGTTTAGAAGGGCTCGACAATAAGGATGGCCTGCTGACCCACAGCCTGTTGACGGAACGGTCACATGCCCTGTTTGGCTAATGCATTGCTCTACATCATACATTATGTAAACATTAAATGTTTTCTCTAGTATACTGAACATTGCCTCTGCCAATTGTGTGATTTAAACTTGTCAACAAGGTAATGTTACCAAGCTTGGGTTTTGTGGAAATGGCAATGATGAATTATGACAGTTATCCTCAGAATGTGTCAGGTAGAATGCATTGAAAATTACAAGCCAATCAGCAATGTTTAGGATTCACATCAATTTCCAGCTGTCATCATCACTGGCTAATTTACAGCTAAGCATTACTATAAAATAATATATTTTATTATTATTTTTTTAAAGCATTTAAAAAAAAATCATCACGTGATTATGCATTTAAAACATTTATACATTCTTACATACAATCCTATACATATAAACTATAATATTTAAATTTAAGTTAAATATAGCCAAAATATAAAGTTATTAAACTTTTCCCCTTAACCCAAATCATTTTATTCTGGAATAAGTAATAGATTAATAAGAGCAAAGATTGACAGTTTGCTATATCCCAAATGAATTATATCTAATTTAACCACTATCTAAGAGTCAGCACCAAATTCCCAAAGGACTGGCCAAGATGAAGCTGTTCTCTGCGGGTACATGAGCGCTGAACGGCCGCTGACGGCCTGGAGCTCACATCTGCGAAAGCGTCAAAATAAATTGTAAAATTCGCACTGTGTCTATATATGAGTCACATGTTTGAGGTCTGAATAACTTTTAAAACTACATTTTGTGACATAACAATAGTATTTGTAAAAAAAAAAATATCTTGGATTTGCTCAGCCGCCATGACAGTCGCAGGAAGCAGTGATACAAATGGTAAAACGGTTTGAATTCTGATACTGGGGCGATATCGCACGGCTCTCAGCTAATTAGATTCAATCAACCAAACATTCAATCAAAAGGGGGTGGAAAAATGTGTCAAACTGCAACCGTGTGTGAATAAAATCTTGTGTTGAGTTTTGGGCTATTAAATTTAATGCCATAATATGCATTAACAATTAATGAAAATAGCTAATTTCTTAATTTCTTAGTTAGGGCTGGACAATATGGCAAAAATTTGTATCACAATATATTTATTAATTTAAGTCGATAAAATATAATTCAAATATCGATATGAACAATACAAAAAATACAAAACTGCCAAGAATACCCACAACGGATGTCTGTACCTACAAACTTCTGAAAAATGAATTTGCCAAGTCTATGAAACTTCTTTTTATAAAACTATAAATAATTTTCACCTTTTATTTGTATTTATCCTTCATACAAACAAGAAATGTGAAATGACCGTCAAATAAACATACTCACCTTATTAATCTTTAACTTTAAACTGTGACATGAACTAGGTTGATTGTATTATTCTTATAGATTAAAACAAAAGTGCTTCAGCCAGGATAAAGAACATGAAAAGTGAAAAGTGTTGCCGCAGAAAACAGAAAAACAAAAAAAAAAAAAAAAAAAAAAAATCAGGCTGAAGCCCTTAGTCCTATTCCATTTTTTAGTGGTCGCCGAGAGTTTAAGAATGTTCAACATTGGGCAAAACACAGTGCTCACGACTGTCACTTTTTTCCCAGCCATTCAATCAAAGTTGAGAAGGGGCAGGACAAATACAACACTGGCCAACAGCCACATTCTGCTAGTACACGTCAACAGATGACAACAAGAAGCATAATAACGGAACAAAATTATTTAAAACAAGATCCAAAGCAATTACTTTACATAATGCCATTTTTACATTGAAACAATACAGAAACAAACTACTTGTGAAATAAGATACTAGTAACACCCCGCGGATATTCCGTATCATAACAAGCAACTGAAAACAAAAAAATGCTGCGGTCTAAAGCTCTAACAGCAAGGCGTTTTCGGCACAGCGCCGAGCGTTTTCAGCTGGCTAAAATGCTTTGGTGGACACACAGCACCCTGAACATCAGTCAGTGACAAGTAATATATATTGCAATATCGGAAATGTGTTCAAAAATTATATCATCATTATTGGAAAAAAAAAATTGCAATATACAGCATATATTGATACTGATTTATTGTTCAGCCCTAACCGTAGTTCAAGCCAGGGTTACCAGGTCTGCATTTTTTCCCTACACTAAACATTATTTGTAGCGCACCTCCCATCCAATAACAGCAAAGAGCTTTGTTCTGAAAAAAATCCATTTTAGCATGAAATTCAAAATACAAGTTGACGCTGTTAAAGCAGTCCACTTTAGTTCCACTTTAATATAGTTATAGCATGAAAAAGCATGCACGAACATCGAAAAGTATGTGAAAAATACAGTACAATTTACCAAAATGTAGCATGTCTCATGTCAATAAAAGGCATGAACAATGTCACTTGACAGTGCATTTACCTCAGCAGTTCAATGTTCACAGTTTGTTAGTAACAATATATAACACTAGAGAGGAGGTTATTTAAGGCGAGTCCGCTTTTAGCCAGCAAGATCATATGTGATCCAACTGTGCATTTACTGAATGAGCACAATGCTACTGTATATCCAACTGATCGCAATGTATTTGATCTACAGCTATTCTTGTAATTCTTTTTCTAATTGTTTCAATCAATGTCATTCGATGCACTTCTTGTGTTTACAGTAAAACAATAAAAACTTACTCTTGAGCCCTGATCAGACAAAAGAATTTGACTTCCTTTATCTCAGAATCTTTCTCTTTCTTCTCCACTATCTTTGCGGAGATTTGAAGGTTTGGGGCTGAGGGTGAGGTATTCTGCAGACACCAATCAAGGCAGAACAGAAGGGAGACAATAACTTTCTCAAGCAAATCAGGCAGAACTGATTGCTCTTTTCAATCAAGTATATTAAGAGTACCGGTTCCAACATTTATAGATGGATATGTGATTACTGAATGTGTGTGCGCATCCTTTTGGAACACATTTTGATGTAACGGGAAGAAATCACCTGATTTGGACTTCACTCATGTGTGTCGGGGCAAAGTACACTACCTGAGAGCAGAGATCCAGCAAGAACATGGGACATATGATAGGAAGCTTAGCAGAGCTACATACATTCAGAGGAGCATCAGAACATCTGAGCTTTGCACAAAGCTCAAACCGCAGAGTTCAGCAGAGTGTAGAGCCGAGTGCTCCTCTGGGCACAGGCAGACTGGGACAGGATAGGGTTTGCAGTGCACCAGTGCTCTTGTGTTCTGGTGTGCACCTCCGCCCGCGTAAAAAGCCGTTTTGATGGGGAGAAAGGGATAAGGTGGAGGAAGTAGTATTCTTAAGAGACAAAAATATACTGTTGTTTGTGAGAAATATGGAGTGAGAAATAAAAAAAAAAAAAAGAGACAGAAAGGTTAACGCTGAGCAGCAAAGAGGAGGGTGGAAAAGAAAATCAGAGAGGTAGCAGGAATTACAGAGCATGAGAGATAGTGTCTAAACATGGTTCAGGATTAAGGTGAGCTGTGCTGCTATGCTAAAAGAAGACACAGATTCATGTTTTCTCACCACTCTGACACGAACAGAAAGGTCTCAAAAAGGATCATTAGCCAAAGCTGAATTATTTATTTATGACTGCTTCAACACCTAGCCAGGTGGGAAATCTGCACGCATTAAGATTGCCAGCGAAGGCCTAATAAACAGCCTTCAGAAACAAAAGAAAAAAAGCTAATATATATATATATATATATATGATGTTTTTATATATTATTTAATATGCCATTGAGTATAATTGGCTTTGATGTACAGTAACAGTCATATGTTAATATATATAGTATACCGTATACAATTATTTTTTAATATAGAAAAGTTGCTTAAAATATAAGAAAAGCCATAGTAATTATTAACACGTATAGCAGGGTGACATTTTCTTGCTGTAACATTCTCATAGAGCTGACAATGACTTGAAAAATTCACTCTAATGAACTAAATCAGAGCCAGGAACTGCTTAACTGTCATTCTAAATTAGACCAAGACCACGGACAAAGAACTGATTCACTTTGAAATGTCTCTCTACAAGGCATTAGTTTTGTGCATTCTTTCAGCCATCCACCTTGACAGAGATACCGCTGGTCTATTCAACAGTGACCGCATCCTTCACAACAAAGCACTGAATTAGTTTTATTAGATTAGATAAGCAATTAGGTAACTAACAAAGTAAATAAAGCTCAAGGGCTTCAACCAAACAGTTCCAAATGGAATTAAAGACAAATTAGCTTATTGACAGGAGAAATTATGCCACTGCCGGGATATGCATGCCTGTATTTTTCCCCTGACAGAGACAAACAGAGACAGGCATTTCATGTGGCAATAATACAGAAGCTTATTGCATTCACTTAGGGTCTTCATTTCTAAATCTGTTCGAAATGAATGAGAGTTAAGAAACCAGATATTTAAATTCACTGAAATCTCTCTCAGCATAGTGGGAAGCACTAAAGCTCTTAATCACTGGAAGCCATAATAAGAATCCATTCCACAATATCAGAACGGCTGTGTGAGACTACGCCACCATCCCTGCTAAGCTACCGCCCCATTTGGACTCTTAACCTTTCCTGTCGGCCATACTGTTGAGCATATGGGCCCCTTGCGCTTCATTATAGTTCCTTCATCAACCCCCAGAACTGCTCTACACCATTCTAATAAAACTTAACTCTTCATAGTGATGGAAAAGACTGGATTTACACATAGCAATAGGATTAAAAAAGGCTCTTTGGCCATTAACTAGTTTTATTTCATTCTCAGCAAAAGCTCTATTTATAGTCTGTGGGGCCAATTGTGTCCAGTCTCCTGGGTTGATCTCTGTAACATTAGTTCATCTAATTCAAGCCATAAAAAGCCTCAAAGCTCATAGTTTAAAAGAAGACCACAGGAGAAAACCAATAAAGGATTTGACGAACACCATAAAGCAGTGTGATTTAGATAGACGGAATGAGGTACATATTTGAGGGTAAATATCTCAAGGTCACACCCGAAAGAGCCCCATATTTTTTTTCAAAGGACACAGCTGATATCAGCCGATCAGGGGTGATAATGTCTTCACAAACCAAAGCTGGTTGTTCAATTAACCAGGCTTAACGCATTTAAAGGGAAATCTGTTTGATTAAACATGATAACAGCTTATGGGAGGGAAGAAATAAAAGGATAGACTTCAGGATCGAAATAAAGCACATCTTTATCTATCCTGAAACAATCAAGCAGCTAAACTGAATTGCATGGCATTACTGCTTAGAGTCTTCCTAAATTACACTAGTAAAGGCATTGCAAACATGCCAGAAAATTTAGACTTTTTACTGAAATACTGAGTTGTGCTTAACCAGCAAATGAACTAAATAGGCAGGATGAACTGAAAACTTTTGAAAGAAAAAAAAAAAAAAAAAAAAAAAAACCTCTTCAATAGTGCATACTGAAGGGATAGTCTATGTTTATCTAAAGTACAGCTTTGTAGTGGCTATTATGAACTTTGTTAACTTTTCTGTTAAGGAACACTGGATCACCAAAGATAAATTTCTATTATAAGACTGACTGGTATACAGTTTTGTTGGGGAAAAAAACCCCCCAAAAAACACGATCTCGTATGCTTAATTTGCATTATGTCAAGCACTTCTGGTGTCCTTATATAAACTGAGGTTTGTTATTAGTCTAGTAATATAGAGTACTACACAATACTGCTAAGATTTTTATTTAAAACTATTATATTGTACTCAACTTGAGAATTGATACTGCCACATGACTGACTTCAAAATAAATCGTGATTGACAATCTATATGTTGAAATAAAAATAACTCTTTACCCTTGCTGGCACTTTCAACATGCTCAAGCTCTTCAGGGAACTTCAGGATCTCAGCATACTTTTCTTCACATTTCTCAGCCAAGAAATGCAGAAGAGTTGTATTCTGGTCCGTCGACTTTGTGTCACGAAGCTGCGGAGAAAAGATTGAGAAATGAGTTGAAAGCGTTTAAAGTTCCACTGTTCAAATAGTAATGAATGATCAATGATTGAATGATGAACTGTTTAAAAGTAAACTACAACTTTAAATAAAATGTATGTAATGGGACACATATTCACTTAGCTGAAACGCATACTATGGAAGGCAACAGGACAAAATGCCATGCTAGGAGACTTCTCAAAAGAACAATAGAGTGACAGATAGAATGATTGAATGACAGATAAAACAATTGACTGTAGATATACAGACAGACTGAAATGCACTGAAACCATTTGAAGCAACTTGTGTTCAAGAAAGTTGAACCCAAGGAGGATTGCATGATATATTCATGCGTTGACAGCACTTCAAGGTGTTTGCACAGAAATCTGACAAATAGGTGTGTCAATAAAGTTGAAATTGGCTGGAGCAGAGTGCACAGAGGCATATTTCCCCCTGTTTACTTATTTACCACGTTTAATTTGAAAAGGAGCTTTCTCCCCCAAACCACAACCACTCTTTGAACAAGATTAAGGTGGCATGAACAAAATGAAATATTTAGATCAATACACAATGCTCACACTCTTGCTGCGGGCTGTACGGCTGAATTTAAAATGCCTGCATTTCATCTTAACAATCTTTCTCAATCCATATCAACAATCAGATAAACAGGACCAGAATTAACCAAGCTACATTAACCACGTTAGTTAAATAAAATTAAACTGCACTACAGAAATGAATCCTGTAGAAACCAATTCCCACGAAAAAAGGCACATGTTGTTTTTATACAGCAAGAACCGAGTTCCCTTGGTGACATAAATCTTTTGCTTGAGAACTAGAAATGATAAACCAAACATGTAGCCATGTTGCTCTTTCTCTCCCTCTCTCCTCCATTTGGAGGGCCATGGCTGCAGGCCCACATTAAGCAGTGCACTGGGGCTGAGTGACCTCTTCACCCTCTCAGACTCAAACAGATTGTTTGCTGTCAAGCCTAGACTCCAGGAAGGCTGCTTTCGTACAGAAGATGGCTACTGAGTCCCGCAGCAGAGCCGGGAAAGGCAGAATGAATCCTCAAGCTGGACCGCACAGCAGATGTGATATTAACCTTTACACAAACTGATGGCAAACTTACGACAGCTGGCACACTTCCCCGCTACACATAATGTCTCCCATAGATTTTCTCTTCCAAAATGTCTCTGTGGATACGGAGGTGAGCAATTGGTTTTCTGCTGGAAAAAATGTGGCAGGTACAATGAGGTAAATTAATAAATGCATGTAGTCTTTTGCCTCTTTTCTCTTTATAAATTGCAATATGTGTGTTTGTCTTAAACAAGTGAGACAGGAGCATCAGACCAAATGTAATAAAATGTAATGTTATTATTTAAAGGTGATGCAAATGAATGCTATATATACAAATGCATAATATATACGCTATATCAATTTTGGTAAATGAATTTTCACAAAATTTTAAATAAATTGTTTAATAACAGGGTTTCTGCAGGTTATACAAACATATTTAATATATTTAAGACTTTTTAAAGACCTTTTGATATAATCAAACTATTATTTTATATAATAAATCGAAGGGAAAACAACTAAATTTAAATGTCAAATGAGAAACACAATTGTTGTAGTTGTTTTTAAGGAGTTTTTAAGTTGCTTTCCAGTGCAAACGTCTAAGGATTCTTAAATCAAGAAGCATTTACCAGAGATATAAAATGACATAAAATATGAAGTCTTGTTCTCTGTGAAATTGGTCAAAACAAGAACAAATATCTGCCATTGGGCTTAAAAGACCAACTTGATTCAAAGAGACATTTTCATAATTCATTGATATTCCCCCCTTTTTTAAGGAGATTTTTAAGGAACAAGTTTTCTGAAATGTTATATTTAAATATGTAAATGCAGTATTATCTACTTAAATATGCACTAGTTCACATACATTTGAAAATTGGTTCGAAATTCTTGTTTATTTATTTGATATTTTTGACATATTAGACTCTGTAAAAATCTGCTTAAGAAGAGATTTCTGGCTCAGTATAGGAAAAAAACTACTTATTTTGAGAAAACAGCCTTTAACGATATATACTGCAATTTAAATACAGATGCAAATGGATGTGCTATAGAAGATATAATTAAAAGTTTATTTTGGACATTTTCTTTCCAATTTTTTTTTTTTTTTATTTTGTTCAGTTTAAAGCAATACGTATATACCACAATCATAAATTCAAAACTCTTTCAATTAAAGGTAATGACTCCCTTACTCCATTGCATAAACCTGTCAGTCACCTAAGAGCCTATCAGATTGAGAAAGTGCTTACGGTTTTGTTTTCTAAAAGTGAGGGTGGAAAATGGTCATGTACATCTAAACTGTTTTTGGCATAATAAAGCTTAACACCTACACACCTGACCATCAGGCTGCCACAGTTAGACAGAATCCCTCACCGACCAGCTGCTGGGTCGTGAGTGGATGCTGATGTTTCATTTAATAGCAGGCCGAGATGAGATAAGCCTCCTCTGCTGAACAGCTGATGAGAGTCTCTCTCCCCTGCTGCATTCCATTACGGCCCATCCCATGTACGTGGTCGTCTTCCTTAATGATCCAGGATTACTTAAATCATATGCACACCAAAGGATTCATTTATCATTTTGAGATGCAAACAAAGGCGATATATTAATCTAAGCTCATCGTGACGTATAATTACCTATTCAAAAGGGTCTCGGAGATCAATAAAGCTTTTAGCCCTGCAAGGCCTTTGTATCCTTTTCAAAGCGAGAAAGCCTTCCAGAGATTATAAAGCAATTGTTTCCAGGTAGGATGAATTGCTGTGAGCTCAAACTGGAGAAGTCACAATTGATTAGTCCATTAGGAAAGCATAATTTAGCCCCTTGCTTTACAGCCCGTTTAGTGGTATTTATCTATTTATCAGGGAGCGCGATTGTACACTTTTCTGCATCGTCCACACTAGAGGAATCCTAACAAAAACTCGGAATTTCCTGTGGAGTGTTTTCATTCGAAAATGCCACTGTGTTCCAGCATCCATTAGATAAATCACTTCCAATTTCTCCCTGAGAGATTGGCAATAAATGAGAGCAGACATAGAAACATGCCTCAGCTGCAATCTCCAATATAATACAAAACACGCAGCACCTTACAGAGTCTCGCTGCTAAAGATGAGGAAAGGAAAACAAATGAAAAAACAAAACATAAAAAACCAGATCCTAAACGCTGGTTTATTTTCTTCCAGAATGACCCTTTCTTCTACGCAGCTGGCTGTCTAAAATCAATATTGGTTTACAAGGATCGGAACAAAAAACAGAGCACGGAAAAACAACAAGAAATCTAAGCAAGGAAAAGAAAACAAGGTCTCTTTTTTTCTCAATATAACTGAGACAGAACCCACACCGCGCTTGCACGGCCTTCGTGAAGAGTACAATGTTTGCTGCCATTGCTGTGGAAGCCGTTTTTTGTGTGTGTGCACATTAGCAACATTTATCTGACCAGCCATGTGTGCACATTCCAGAGTAAATAAATGCTGAATTTAAAGTAAATGCCTTTGCAAATTATCTCCAGTTTGATCTACCGCCGCCTTCCTGCGTGTGAATTAAAACACACACAAGGGTTAAGGTGAAAGCAATTGTGAAAGCTCTGGTGCAGATCTCAAAACAGGGCCAGTTGCTTTTGCACTGCCGACACTGCATCCAAATCCTAATGTTGTTTTCTTTATTTAAACAGAATTAAGTTTTGCACCCGCTCAGCCACGGGGTGTTTACCAATCAGCCCGCACTGAGCTTCTAACGCGCAGAACAGCGACAGAGCAGGCGGAGAGATAATACACTTTAAAGGCTTTGCCATCCGACGCTGACGACCTCAGCATGCGTACTGCATGCCTGCCTCCTCTGATTTCCACAGCTATCACAGGAAACAAGCCACGCACAGTCTATGTCTTTTAAGAGTGGAAAAAAAGAAAACATTTCCTTCAAACTTCCTAGCGGTTAACTAACTTTGAGCAAGCTTTCTTTGATTTCTAAGCTATAGCGTAATCATACTGAACTATCAATGTCTTCATGATGTCACAATCAGGTTGAAATTGATGAGTCTGATCTGGACTAAAAACAGTTTGTGAATGAAAATAACTTTGGCTTTATTTTGTCACCTTCTTTATTCTATTATATGATGCCAGTCATAATGAAAAGTGACATATGTTTCAAGCCTAAAACGGCAATGTTTAAAACAAAAGAAGCTTGGTCAGAATAGGTCATTTTTCAGACTGATGCCAGATATGCACATGTGTGAAACAAATGCAATACAGTTTCAGGCTCATCATCAACCTCAGAAAAGCAATCGATTTTGGAATTGCATTAGTTATTTATATCTCAGGTCATTGAAGTGTATTACTGAACTCTTTGATGCTCACTGCTCCGATGTGTGAGTGTGTGTGTGTGTGTGTTTATATATGAAGATGTTTTGCACCTTGAATCAGTGTGAGATATGACAGTCCTCCAGTGATGTTGAAAGATTTAAGTGGCAGTTATTATTGCCAGACTTTCAGTGCTAATCACATCAGCTTAATGGCCAGTGAAGGGAATACCAAATGAGGGCGGATATGTAACGACTCCCGCAAAATCCGAGGCTGCAATAATTGACATGGACATGCAAGGAACATTATATTGGTCTCATTTTCAATGGACATGTAATAGCAAGGTTCATTTCACGAGAGCCAGAATAATGTGCTGAAAATTACATGCAATCCAACCACAAGGGTTTTCATGAACGACATTTTCAATTGATGCTCAATCTTTTTGTGAACAGCATATTTAAAGATTCAGATATTTACTAGCAAAAGCCAGATCTCTCATCTTCTTAGGAGAAATAATTTGACAATAAAGGCACGTGTTGGTATGGACAGTGGCTATTACACTTCCTGTAGCTCATTGTGGATTATAACAAGGTTGGCAAGAATAACATCTGCTATAGTCTGCTAGTCTTAACTGCTGCCACTCTCCATGTGACAAGTACAACAACAACAACAACAACAACAAAAAAGGCATACAACGGAATGAATGACAGGGGCATGTTAAATCAATCTCATGTGAAGAATTACCAAGGGATGGGTGGGTTGGAACGGGAATAGAGAGGGAGGGCAAGCGCAAGCGTCTGCCGGTGTCTCCACGTCAGTGCACCGGCAACTTGTTCCGTAATCATTCCCCACTGTGACTGCACTGCTGCTGGAGACGCATGCTGCGAGAGCTAATTAGCACGGCCCTCCACACTGTGTCCGTTCCCCCTCACACACCCCGCAGCCAAGCTTCCCCACTTCCCTTTCACACGTGTGGGGATGCAACACGCTCACACTTTCATTAGATAGGGATCAATCATCTGCTCACATTGGGTAATCACAATTTAATTTCATGCATTTCAAATTTTAATTTGTTTATTATTATGCCCCAAACTGTCATTACAGAAACCCACTACTGTGCAGGTTTGTTTTCATCTGCCAAGTAAGATCAGCACTATGCAGAGAGAAAAAAGATGAAATAAAGACGATCTAGGTACACTTTCCATGTAATGAAGTAGCAGAAGTCTGACGTCTAAGGTTTGTATGATTCAGCTCATGGAAAGTGCTCTGTGCCAAAACATGGTGAGCTGCCTACAGAAGCAGTATTTTAAGGCAAAATAGCAGGCACACTGTTGACGCAAAGTGACCCGAAAGGTAGGCAACTTAATTTTACTAATTATACTGCCTAGTAAGATACTTTTTTGGTATCCATCATATTTGGTATCAATCCCAGAATGCATTGTGATTTGGAGTTCTGTAGGTAATAAAATGCTGAAAAAAAAAAAAAAACTGTACAAAAATTACACATATCAATGTAGCATTAAGATGTTAGCTTCAAACTATTGACACCAATTGTGAGTTGTGTCTTGATTATGAGTTGTGTGCAGAAAGCTAATTGTGTACCTATGTAGTGCATTCCAAATATTTATGCGATAGATATTTTCTTTTAAAGAATTCGCTGTTTAAGGACTACAACAAATGGCTGGTAGGGACTACAACAAGCTTCTTCCCGGGTTAGTGACATCACTAACCCTAACATTTACATAAACCATTCCCTCATTTGCATTTAAAGGGACACACACAAAAAAACACGTTTTTGCTCACACCCAGATAGGGGCAAATTTTAAAAGGTTATAAATGATCTGTAAGGTATTTTGAGCTGAAACTTGACTGTTAAAGACTGTTTCTGAGTTTCCCATGCCTTCAAATGAGAAATGGGGGGGAAAAAGGGAGAAGAAAAAAAAAACATTGACCCTTTAAGAGGTGAAATATAGAGGTTTAAGATGATTAACCAGTCATTCATTTTATCTACCAAAACTTTGAGCTGATTAGCACGAGGTGAAACCTAATGACATAATAGAAACGGTGCACAGGGTGGGCTGATATGCAGCCAGCAAATCTGTGAACAGTGGGAAACACAGTATGGAGGCCTGCTGAGAGAGAGGAAGAGAGAAAGAGAAAGAAAATTATCTATCATATTATCGAAGCAGATATTCTTTGGCACGTACCACATCAGTTATGTCAGCTTCTCTGGTAATCTTGTTTGAAATTGAATAATCTAATTTACTTTAAGTTATGATGTTCCACTAATTTTCCAGTCAAGGCACTTCCATTTTGTTACTTCCATGACTCCTTCCTCTCGTTCTTCTATGCCTGTGTGATTGCGCTGATATTTGTTATTTTCCCAAACATAGATGAATCAGGGATTTCTCTCAACAATAATGGTTTCAAGAAGGGTTCTTTTTGAGGTGAGGAAAGGGAAAAGAGTGAGTAAAAGTGAGACACCTTAGAGAGACTTTTATTTTAATCAAAAGGTCAAATTAGACAAAATCATCTAAGGAGGGTTTGGGGACATAGTAGTAATAATAAGAATAATAAGAATAAATTGATGCCACACTACACTATTTAACAAAAAATTCTTTATTGTCTTTTATATCTTTACTCAAATACACTTATAAGTCTACAGTAATTGCATATTTTTGACATCTTTCAGGACACATTTTACTGGAAACTGCATACACAGGTCTTTCACTCCTGTGTGTCATTTCATATCTTTACACAGAGAAAAGAAGCTCTGCTATGAGTTGAACGAAGGTAAAAATTGAGTAAGATGTCACAAAGAAAGAGAAAAATTGACCATGGATCATTCAAACCAGCAAACCTCCACGGAATCTCATATACATACATACATATACATGGTATTTTATTACATTTGATTAAATAATTAATTCTAATATAAAATATATTAAAAATACATTATTTAAAATATTAACCATTATGCAATATTTATTGTATTGTATTGATTGTATTTTAAAAAAAAATATCAAATTAATATTAAAAAGTGTTTTACATCCATTAACAAAGCCATGCTGAACTAGACAGATACAGTTACCTTCTGATAAGCTCTTAATGGCCAGATATCGGCTGATATTGGTGTATATCACTATTGGGTTGTACTTTCAAGAGTGAAAGATCCAGGCTCTGGACCTTGAGCACAGGGAAGATCAGTCTCAGTAAAGCAGAGATATGGTGCTGGATTATGGCAGAAACGATGAGGCACAACAAGCATCAGCTGCCAGCAAGGTTTGTTGCTAGACCTCTTGGCCATCCATTGCTGCCATGAGCCTTCAATTGGACTGCCAATAAGAAAGCCTAGGTGACCAATTTGAATATGTCATTTACAAGCACAGCCCACACTGTTGTCAGGATATGCATGGTGAGTCATAGCTTTCAAAATATTCATTCTACTAAAACTATACAATCCAAATTGTTTCCTCACTGTGATAATACACTGTAGCTTTTCTGTACTGATACTATAATTTGTATTCAGCCAACATTTCATAAGAATCTCTTTATGAGGATATCGTAAAAGCAAATGTGCCAAATTGTTTCTCTCTTCATAGAGGTACAATATCTGTTTGTCTGAATGTGCTCAGTCATTTAAAACTGTATTCATAAAGATATAAAAGAGGGAAAATTATAGAGAAATAGAGAAAGATGGCCTGTCTAGTGTTCGTATACTTGAACGCACCCAATCCACCCGTTTTAATATTCGTTGAAGTATGTAGAAGAGTTCCACAGAATAACAATCAACCTCCATCGAGACATCCGGAAGATATAAATCTTCAAGAACAATTAGCTAATAACAGACATGAGAGACAACGGGGACCAAGAAATCTCAGACCACCTAAAGGACTGTCATCTCTGATTGCTCAATTACACATTTTGCCAAAGGACCGTCAGTTTACAGGCATTGATTGTGCATAGATCTTCACAGCAGTAATTTGTATTTTTTTTTTTTTTTTTTAGTCAAAGAAACTATGGGAAAGTCACACTCCAGCACACAGCAGCTGAGGGGCATGGCAGAAGAAAGAGATACCGAGAAGCTGATGGCGACTGGCGTATTTTGCTTACCAATGGCAGACAGCCTGGACTGGAACGGTAGCCAATAGACTAATCTAAAAGCTCAGAGCCTGCCATGAGGCAAGTTTGCTTAGTAAGAATGACAAGTGAAAATCAGAGAGCCTCAGGCTACACCTCTGGCAGTTTTGGGGTGGGGAGTGAGGTAGCTCTGGGAGTTCATTTGTCCGTGAGCTCACTATCCATGCCATCTGTGAGAAAGACATCCAGCGCCGGGAGAATCTCTAACAAGCTGAGAAATGACGAAAAGATACTGTGAACATATATGAAGGAGAATTCTCTACCAAGAATATTTCACTTTCTTCTGTTCAATCTACATGTTGCCAACATAAACAATGAAATTGCAAAGCGGTGCCAGATGAACACATCCACTCTGTTTGAACAAAGTTGAAAACATTGTAAAGCATTGTTTAAAAAAGCCAAAATAAAGGTTCACTCTTCATAAACTCTTCTGACATCTCAACTGGAAAGTATCATGCTTAAACAACCCCTAAAAGCAGAGAACAAATCCAGATTTAATGACTATTATCTGTAATTTAACACCTTTTCATGCTTGTAGCTTTAAAAGGGGCTTTGCTATGGAGTAAGCCTTTTTCCCACATGGTTGATTTCATTTGAAGTTGCCATAATCTTTGTGTGCATTCCTCTGAGTCTACCTTGCCTGAAATATGTCAAGTGTTCACTACAGAAGTTACTTTTTTGAAAAGTATATGACAAGGAGTCAGAAATCCACAACAGAAGGTTACTTTTTACACTCACACATACTTCTGTAAGATTAAAGTTAACTGAAGCTTAAAAGAGCCGAGATACTTTGTGTGTCTCAGAGATGATGGTCAGAGGTACTGGATCTCCATAGATGAAAACAAGCTTCATCCCCAAAAAACAGACATGGCTCAGGCTCTGTTCAAATTTTCATTTGATATACAGACTCAAAAAAGTGCTTTCAACCACATATTCAGGATTAGGTTGGTAGGACCAAATGTTTAAGAGGTGTAATTTAAAAAAGACCGTTTAACTTGACCATGAAAGCAATGCCCCCCTTAATATTTACAGTGGTTGTGGCGCAGAATTAAATAAAAACAAATCCTCTTTTTTCTTCATTTTTTCATCATTTAGCAGACGTTTTTATCCAAAGCGACTTACAAGGGGAGCAATTAGGGGTTAGGTGTCTTGCTCAAGGGAACTTTAGTCATGACATCGAAGGTGGAGAGAGTGCCGTTTATTCACAATCCCCACTTTGCCTGCCAGCGTGGGAATCGAACCGGCAACCTTCTGATTACAAGCCCAACTTCCTCACCACTAGGCCACGACTACCCTTGAAATGTCCAATAAGGTTAACTCTATAACTTTAGTTATAACATAGTGAACACATTTTAACTACACTGGCACTGAATATATTTTATACATGTCTGAACGGAGTGCCTTCTGTGTTTAGAACTGCAGGTATCACTGATGACTCGGTTTACCACTGCCTGAAAATTGGCATAGCAGTGTTTGTCACACCAAAAACTGCTAAGCTCACTGGTGGTGGCGACTGTGGTTGGCTGTTTCTTTTATAACACCTAATGTTTAAAGAAAGCAGAAGGACTTAAACACAGCAGATTTTTTTTTCTTCTTTCAAGTCAGTTCTGAGATGTTAACCAGTAAAAAAGCTTCTGGAATATGCAAATTAGATCTACAGCTGGTACCAAGTGTGACTGAGAGAGTCACGGATCACGGGTCAGCCCACGACCGGCCCTCCCTGATGAGCTCGTTAGCAAGCTGAGGTCTGCCATGTAGGGGGCCATTTACTTGACTGAACTGATTGAGAATGTGGGCATTTCCCTTTGTCCATCAATAACTGCCCAATCAGTGGTCAAACGAAAAGCTGTCTGCACTGCAGGCACTTCACTAATGTTCTCTAAATGTGAGTCTGACCAATATTAACCAATATGAATGAAATATTTGACAGCTCAAATAAAATAAATAAAAGACTTAAGGGAGGAAGGAAGGACTGCTGAAATACTCAATCATTAAACCACTTATGGCTTGTTTCCACCAATCGGTACGGTAGCAATTTTTGCCGTTTCCATTGTCAAGTTGTGAATGGTGCTCTAATTCTGATCTGTACCGTATCACTTTTCCATTGGGAATCTAGGACAATAAAACCAATAATACTGGTACAAAAAGGCTAGAACCACACTCACTGCAGAATATTGATAGCTTAACAGACAATTGTTACTTGCGCATGAGACAAGTGGAATGACGACCATTGTAACACAATGTGTATTTTTTCGGCTGTTTTTCCTCATAGCCTTTAGCTTTTGCTCAAACAAAGCTGCTGTATGTCCTCCCTTGTTGTTCACTGTCCCTTTTTTCTTCAGGCGAGAATGATGTAAATCACTTTCTGGCATAAACCACACCTATCAAGTAAAGGTACTGTTGCATCAGGGCTTACCATCCCGAATCGAACTGTACTGTAACGTACTGCTCAGTGAAAACGAGCCATAAAATATAGAGATAAAAATAAGGGGTAAGAAAAAAGAAAAAGAAAAGGAAGGAAGACACTGATGCAATGTTAAAAACTAATTTATGGTGCAAAAAAGAGAACAGCCGATGAGTTAAAGAGATGCCTGACAACAGTGTGTTAGTACGCTTCTGCGAGACTCAAGGACAGGATTCACGACGAGGTCAGAGAAAATACAGCATAGCAACGAGCTCTGATGACTACTGGATTCTCTCTTGCTCAACTGCCCATGCTCAGGGCAGGGTCACCCATCAGGGGTGTCCTCCCTCTGGGCCATAACACCATCCAACACAAACACGGGGGAAAAAAAATAAAAATAAAAATAAACTTATGTCCATGTCACCTCCAAAAGCGCCATACTTAAATATCTCAATGAGAAAACTTCACCTGGTTTGGCATTGAGCCCGTTCAAATCATAACTAAGAACCACACTTACACCGTAACTAATTGAGTGGATAAGTGCAGTGACGAACAAAAATAAAACAGAGGACAAAGACAGAAAGACTTGAAGGACTACTTTATGGAATGGTTTTCAACAAAGTAAACTTCATCTTCATTTTTAATGAAATACCAATTTTCATGCATGCACACTTTAAAAGAAATCGAAATGGTCATTAAGGGCTTTGATGTTTATGAGCACAAGAGTGTGGTGGTACTGGGGTATTTTAGAGAGTGGTGTAAGTGAAGATTGATTAAATTGTTTCAGGTTTTTTGAAAAAAATTACTAGTGTTAAAATGTTTCAGTGGCCTTCAGGAACACAATTTGTCAGTGCTCAAAAGTAAATAATTGAAAATAGGGAAAAGTGAGAACAACCATTCAGCTATTCCACAACTGGCTCCAGCTTAAACCCCTGTGGTTGGGACACCTGTGTCCCAGCAGCATCTGGGACACCTCTGAATAGATGACAAGGCCAGCAAAGAGATGTAACTAAGAGTGACGGTGAAGTTCTGGCTGCCTGGGAACACCTGCAGGGGGGTGGCTGTCTTTCATAGCAGGACCAAATGGCTTTGCTATCCAAATCAGCTTGTAAAACACACAGCCAGATGTCCATCTTACATACACAACAAGAGCAGGTACAGCTTTCAAACACATTCTGGTAACAGTTACAAGAATCTCAGTAGCGAGGCCTACCTGCCAGCTCTTTAAATGACTTCTGAAACACAAACTCACAATATTTAAGTAGATGATATTCTGAAGAATAGCACATGGTCATTTGGTGTAGAGTTGTCAAGCTTGTCTATAACTGTAAACAATCTCTAAACCCAGCCTACTCAAAAATGTTGCTAATTTTGTTATTTAGCACATGCTTTTATCAGGTTAAGTATGTACACGTCTTGCTCAATGACTCTGGACTGGTACACGGAAGGTTGAAGGTTCAAATCCCACACGGGATGATGCGTCATCATTATTGTGCTTAAGCAAGGCACTTAAGGGGCACTGTGCCTGTGAGATGAGTATTCCAAGTTCCTTTGGATAAAAGTATCTGCTAAATACCGAGTAGTGAAGTAGAAGCTTTTTGGTCTAGTACCCGACAGATTGTAGATTCATGAGCTATCACCATTTCCACAAAGTTCTTCAGAATGTTATTTTGAATGCAATGTAGAACTTGGCTGTTTCTCAATTCAAAGAACACAAAGAATGGACTGGTCAGGCTACCTTGATAGAACAAACTCTGAGAATATGAGGACACAAAGCATCTTTGTGAGAATTGAGATGTGCTGTGATCTTGTTGTTCATCTTATGACCACAATGACTTACGGGATTTTTAATGGTTCAATTTGATTTGTAACGATCAGCACTCAATGCATCTTCGAGATCATAAACAAGGCTGGGTAATTTCATGTGTCCTCTGTACTTGTGTTCTTGAGTATTAAAACCGGAGTATTATCACCCTTTGACTGTTGATGATGACGTAGTACGAGAAAACAAGGATGCATGCGATTTTATGATTGTAATTTTAAGCACATATGGTGTAGTTTCAGGGAAAAAAAAAACAAACAAAAAAAAACATAAAAGGGATTATGTTTGGTACCTTGCAGAGGAAGCTGATGTTAAAGCCGAATGTCTGAGCATTTCTGGAGCCAGAGTTCATATAATTCCCAACCAGTAGCACCATCTCCAAGAGCATGCTGAAACCTTCGCTCTTCTTCACCTCCTCGCAAGCGAATGTCACGTTCATGATATCCGGCCGGATGTTGTTCACCTGCTCCTCAAATGTAAGCTTGAACAGGATCCCGTTCAGTCGAGGGCGCAGCATCTTGACTGAGCTCATCTGAAATGGAGAAAGAACAACTTAAACTTACACTCCCTCAGTTTACACACATACACAAGTATTACATCTGGAATATGAAATATTTCAGAATGAAACCAGGTGTTCTATCTGTTTTATGACAAAATAGCTATTTAGATATTGATTGGCATTTTCCAATAGACTGAAAAGCCTAAAGCGGAAAAGGAGCATCACATTACTGCATTTAGAGTAAAGATCACTAAACATATTTTTTCCCCTCAAAATGCACCACACTTGATGAATCATTAACAATAAAACCAGAAAGAAGGATAAATATATCTGAGCCGTGGCACAGTGGCAAAATAAATAAATAAATAAAAAACATAAATAAGATTAAGCAGTTACCCGTGCAACTGTGTTATCGCTGTAAACAGAAATTTTGCAACAATTTTTGTACAAATAAATGTCAGATTGTGCCGTTCACCTATAATTACATTTAACCGTAATAACAACAACAATGTAACTGTTTCTGGAGCTGGAGTGTGATGACATTTCAGTTTAAAGACAGCAAAGAGGAGGAGGAGGAGGAGGAGGAGAGGAAGAAACGAGGAGACAAAAAACAACAACATAGATCCTACAGGAGCTGCTTGTTGAGGAGGGTGACCTCAGACGCTCTCGCTCAAGATTTCTGCATAATCTGATGCTCGCAGGCAGCCCAGAGATTCAGTCAGGATGTACCATTAACGCTCACATTTATTCATCTTTATGAGCATGTTGTCGATCAAAAAACCCAGAATCGGCCTCACGCCCCCATGCACCGCCCCACCCCACCTCCTCCCTACACATCCAAATTTGATTTCTCTGTATAAGAGGAAATCACAATAAAAGAGGGTGAGTTGGTGACAGCTCTGGAGGGAGACGAGCTGAGAGTGACTTATTTCCCCAAGGAGCTGTGCAAGGTGGTGTTGATGAGGTGCTTCCACAGGCTGCCTGTATATTAGTCGCCTTGAGCGCAGTCACAGGAGGAGACTGTCACAACGTGCTTCATTATGCCCTCCAAAGACATAGGTAGTGAAAGACACAACACAGATCGAGAGCAAAAAGGCTGTTCTGTTACCCAGCACTGAATTGATTCCTATGTGAATCTGCTGTCAAAGGCAGGTTTGTCAGACACACCACAATATCAGTGAAGGAATGCATATGCGTCAACCCAGAAAGATCTGTTAATGACAGGACTACATCTAACTGCCACTTTAAGGAAAAGTTGCTATGTAAAAGAAAAAAGAAAAAATGATTTGGAGCGCTTGAAGGAATTGTTCGCACAGAAATGAAAATTCTGTCATCATTTGCTCACCTATACAAAGAAAGAAAATAAGAGGCAGCATCAGCTCGGCTGAGCGCTAAAATGTTGATTTATTAGTTTTATTTTATTACATTTCAGCACATTTTTATTACAGCAATCTTGTATACTGGAATTGACAAGCAAAGTAGGTAAAATCCTATTTTCATTGAACATAAACAAGTGACCTTTTTCTTTTTTCTTTTTGTGTCTTCAAAGAAAATGGAAGAAAGAATGCCACAGAGCTTTGGAACGACACAGGGTGATTAAATCATGGCATAATTGTGCACTTTTGGGTGAACTATTCCTTTAGTCCAGGTGCGAGTCTCATCAAGAGAAGGCCTGTGCACTGTGCAGAACTAAGTGATGTAGAGAGAAGCTTAAATATTTGAGACAAAGTCAAGACAAAGGCCAATGTTAATGGGATTTGGTCAATATAGGAATAAAGTCTAAAAGTCTTTCCAGTTTAAGAACTCAGGGCCTAATCATGCTCTGTAGTAAAATAAAGCACTGCCTCACTCTTTATTATTCATCAAAATCATAGCTTCTGTCAGTCACAACCAGGCTACCAGATTTGAATTGTCATAAAAAATGCCCTTTATATTCTTGGCCTTTTAATTATACATTACTCAGTCTCTTTATATATTGAATAGCGCTGATCCTGCATGGAGCCTGAAGGCAGTCTTCTCTCTCCTGCGTACTCCCTCTCCGTCTATGCCTAATTTCCCGCTGTCCCCCATTCCGCTTTTCAGCTCAAAATCCTTCACACGGAAGTAGAGAGCTATTGGTGTGAACAACAACAACAGACATGGAAAGGAGGGAGATTTTAGTATCAGAAAGAGAGTGGAGGAAAGAAATAGGTGGAAGTGGAACAGAGATGTGTGAAGGGTTATGCACTGGAGTGTGACGAAAGTAGAGGAGAAATAGTGAACCGGAGCCAAAAGAGAGAGAGAGAGAGAGAGAGAGAGAAATAGAGGAGAAGAAAGGACTAAGAAAATGATACAGATAAAATCGATAGACAGCTGGAATACTTTTTATTGTGAAACACCCCCATTTTCACCAAATTATTGGTGCTGGTGCCAGGTCCAGTGTTTGACTGTTGATTATAATTGTAGCGATCAAATTTTGTACCACGAGTTTGTTTGGCTTCTGATGTTGTTATTTCTCCAATTGAAAAGCGTACGGAATGATTCCAAGTTCCGGATCTGGCACCTGGAACTTGTCTCTGGAAAGGGCTGCACTCCAGATATAAAATTGACCAATAATGAAACATTTAGGAACCAAATGACTTCAGTTGCTAAACTACAAAATTGTTCAAAACACGTTTTGTTCACGGTGTCATCCGTCTTCATCTATTGATTGGCCATTGAAAACAAAAGATCGGCAAGGGTGTGGAAAGGTTGCAGTAGATGATATAGTTGTAATACCACAGATGCCTACATAAACATGTACTACATATGCACTTCAGCTCATAGGATGCATAGTTAATGGAAACCAGCATTCACTGAAAGGACACATTGATTGGCTGAGTGTTTCCAGACGTTTCTGCAAACCAGAAACATGTTATTTTTTGTAATGGTTTGAATATAAAATGAATTACTGATATTTTAGTGTGTGTGTGTGTGTGTGTGTTTTTTTCAATTCTGTTATATAAATTTGGGTATTTTTCTAATTATATTTTGAATCATTTTGTATTCCATTTTCAAGCTGTTCCTCTAATGATCCAGAACAGTATTTGTGCCACATAAATATCACTCTGTAACAGTATTTCTGTCTTTTTTGGAGAGAACAAAAGTCAAGCTAAAAATTGACTTGATTATGCTTCTGACATAACACACACTTTATTGCTTCCCCCAAAACAAAGATCTAGCTTATAATCGATTTCACCTTACAAATGGAATACAATATATTGCATGACAGCTCTGCTGTGGATGTTTATTTTTAACTACACACTAGGGCTGGGCGATTATGACGATATATGTTGTCGCCACAGTATAAAATGTGTATCGTTAGAGATTTTGTCATATTGTGTATATCGCGGGGTGTAAACGCACAACATATAAAGAGTATATAAAGAGCATGATGTGCTTCATGTTAAAAAGAGTAATAAGCGCAATTTATCCTGAAAAGGAACTCTGTGCGGTGCTTGTGGATGACTGGCACACTGTCAAAAAAGGCAATCATGAATTTGGGATGTGCTCAATGTTAAAACATGTTAACTTAATAACCACAATAAGCGTTGGAAAAAACAAAAAACAACAACAACAACAAAATATGTGGTGCATGTGCTAACTGACAGAAAGCCATGTCTCTCAGCATGCACATCATGTAGAGTATTCATATAAGCACAGTCGGTTATGTCTCAAGCGAAAGTAAACAGCTATGTGTAAGCTAAATGTGTCAGTATTGGATCTGTGCATTTGTGACAGTAGTCTAATATACCTGCTGCTCTGTGTCATTAATGTGAATCAAGCAAAAGCGAAAATAACTTCTGCTCTTCACTGAACTAAAAAATGACCTTTTTTATCTTTAATAATTAATTCATATTTAATTCATACACTGTGCAATATGATTATTGCATTTTCTGTAAAAATTCTAACTACATGTTAAATAAACATACTGCACCTGAAAAACTTAATTTATAGGTTTTGTTATATTGTATCTGTCCTACTGTTTGTAATTTGCTTCTTTGCTTAACTATACTGTGATATATATGATTATCATGAAATACAATTTCTCATTTCATGAAATAAGAATTTGGTCTTTCACCCACCCCTACTACACACTGTCAAACGAACAACTCGTCTCACCAATTTGAACACACAGCACTGATTCGTAATTGATTTTTATCCTTAAATATTGTTAATAATAATAATAGATATGTAAAATTTAGTCTGGAGCCCTGAAATGTGTAAACATGTCCTGGAGCCATTCTATTTTAGTATCTCAGTACTTACCACAATTCCAAACTGTTCTGATTCACAAAGCTCCTCATATTCGTTCTTCAGCTCGGCCAGATTGCTCAGCTCCTTCTGCTCAGGAAGGTTTTTGATCAGGTTCTGCAAAGAAAATGTACAAACATACCCATGAGTGCCACAGGAGAAAACACCTGCTGCCAGTTCTTTTGGTGAACGGGAAAAAGGAGTGATGGGAGACGGTGGAGTATGGTTTAAATGAGGCCACAGCTTTATATGCTATTGTGCCTTATGCTGGTGGTCTGAAATACACTTACGATTCACACAGAGACTCCCTAATGTTCACATCTTTCCCTCTTATTGCACACTGCCAATCTCAGACTGCAGAGAGAGTGAATAAAGCTGAAAAGCCTGATTGGGCTTTAAAAATCTATAGAAGCTCAATTCAAGGGGAAATATTCATGTTGATCTTGACTCCATTTTTGTTTTCGTCAGCTTTTTAACATGTTGGTAGATATAGCCAGTGCTCTCAAAAGAAAATCCACCCAAAATTACTCTTGAAGCTCAGCCGAGGTCAAAGCTTTACAGTGCTGAGCAAATGACGTTCAAGGTGACTGAGAAATAAGGGGATAAATACCACCCCACCCCAACATCATTTAATATGTCACTGAAATGTGTCTGATGTGTATGGCTTTCTTTTCGGCAATTCGAGAGGGCAAATTTGAACCAAGTTTGACACACACAAACACACAAAAAATGCCACTTTACAGATGTCAGGAGCTCTATCGCCGTTCTTTTCCCAAAAATAGTTTCATACTGCATGTCCAGCTTTGAAATTACTTCTAAGAGAAAAAGCAAGCTGTAGGTGATGTGGGCGAGTGAGAGAACCTTCATTTTCTGAAATGCTAATTGTGCTCATAAAGGTCAGATGAGTAAATTAAAGGAGCACCTCTCCCCACCCCCTCCCCCTCACCTCCCCTAATTCGGTTGGCCTAAGAACACAGAGCCAATCCTGCAGGGTAACCAACTTATTACAAGCTCCATGTGATGGGAAGGATGGCATACGCTCCATTTCTTTAATATACCGTGAGTATACAACTGGAAAAAAATGTAGAATAACTGCCTTTCTTGTCCTGCCTGTTGGAAGCATGTCCTAAACCCAGTTAAATGTTTTATGTGGTCTCTCTCTCAAATTACTTCAAATGTCCTGCTGACAATAAGTCTGACGCAACACAAAGCCAATGCACTGACACCTGGATATTGGAACAAAATGGAGTATTTCTAGTGCCAAGAGATTTTGATGAAATATACTCAAATAAATAATGAATAGTAATCTCTCACGTACAAAGGAATGTTCAGAAAGTGAGTAAGAGGAAGAAAAATGTGATATTACTATAAACTAGGCCTTTAAATTCCGGTGAGTTTGGTTCTATTCTCAATAGTAAACACAGCATTGTCAAGATTTTTTTTTTCCCTTTGCAAGACATGCCTGCTTTTGATGAGATAATCATTAGCTTTGTTCTTTCTGAAATAGATGAATATATGCATAAGCAAAAAAGCAAAAAAGCAAAAAAGCAAAAAAAGCAAAAAAAAAAAAAAAAAAAAAAAAAAAAAAACCTTCTTTTAAGGATGCCTAACATCCATCCACTTTCCCTGGTTCAAAGCAAACTTAGACTAAAATAAAAATGTGTCAGAAGCCTATAATTGTCTGGACAATGAGATAAAACTGACGGTTGACTCTGTCATTTCAGATGTTAAATTAAATAAATGTGCTGAGAGGCTTTGAGATGTTTCAGAAAAAGCCTGCAATCGAACAGCAAAGATCAGCCACGTTAGGGGGAGGGATTACGGTAATATGGCCTTTCTCTCGTCTGAAAGAGTCTGAGGAACATTAGCCTGGCAGTTCGTCTGAGGAACAAAGCTCCCCTAAACAATGTATCATTGATTTTGAATGAAGCGCAACAACACAGCAGCACACCATTCAGCCACAGCAATCATCATTGCTAATGTGCCGCCAAATCTCATTATTGGAGTTGTATTTCTCCATCGCCACTCGCAGAGACGAGACAAGCGATTAGGGTTCGCTGTTGCCTCCTTTCCAAAGGCATCTATAGGACAACCCGCCAAATAGGGCAGAGACGGAGGGAAGAAGTAACAAATGGGGCTAAAGAGAGAGGAGAGAGAACGCTGTTAATTGCTAATATGCTCTTCTATGGTTTACATAATTATCGGAGTCCCGCATATTGAGCAAATGACACGCAAGCGGAGCCATATGGGAGGGTTGGTAAGAGGCGGTTGAACCCTGAATGAATCGGTCTGCTCTCTACAGGCCTTCAGACTCAATCTGCATCTGGGAGGGGGGTTAGCAGAGCATGGGCCCTAGCAGACAAGGCATGCTATGCTAATAATCCAGCCATTTGGACTCTCTCCGCAGGACCAGATACAAGCATGCTGTCACGCTTCATTCTTTAAGACACTGCTCGTCTCAAAGTCGTTTCAGACTTCATGACCTTATTTACTTCCATAATGCATGTTCCTGGTCTTAGTTTAAGAGAGTCATTTATGCAGGTTATTCATAATATATTTTTTTAAGGTTAATGCTGTGATCTTTACTATAAATGCAAACTTTTCTTCTCTAAAAGAACTGTTTTTTTTTTTGCCAATGTTCTTTTCACATAGGGTAATACTAACCAATAGCTAAATAGCATTTTTTTTTTAAATTAAATAAGAAACTATTTAATGATTGCCTTCATTCTACATCGACAGACAGACAGATAGAAATAGTCAGATGACAGACAGACAGACAGACAGACAGACAGACAGACAGACAGACAGACAGACAGACAGACAGACAGACAGACAGACAGACAGACAGACAGACAGACAGATAGATAGATAGATAGATAGATAGAGCACTGACTAGAAGACTGTAATTTCAATGTTGAGTGAAACACCAGAAATTAGGTGCCATTACTTGTGCTTTGGAACGTTTCCATGTAACTGTTAAAACAAGGAGATTGCAAGTGTAATGACTGCCAAGTTCTTAAATGATACAAGAATTAATCCAGTGTTGGAAGAGGATACAGAGAGGGAAACAAGACAGAGAAGTTCAGAATCAGAAAACATTTCGACTGAATGACAATATCTGTGAGGCTTCCAGCAGTATATTTTGATCTTTGACGTTGACATGTTCAAATCACACATTCAATCTATGCCAAGTTAAAAAGTCTTGAGTCAGAACAGAGACTTACTAGATTACACAGTATAGTATGAATACAGTGTCTGGTACATGTATGCTTAAATTACCCAGAACTAACTTCCATTTCCAATGTGATAAATGGAAATCTTTCCTGCCAAAAATTATGACATGCTTGACACAAAATGTAATAAATAAATAAATAGGAATGCATCAATATCAAACCTCAATAACAATAAGCCAGTAATTATTGTGATGTTATGGAAAACAAACAAATAAATCATTTTCAAAATATTATTGGAGGTATGAAAGATCTTGGAATTTCATTTCACAACCGGCAAAATATCACACTGTTATTGGTGTGTTAGTTTTATTAAACATTAACTTTAATTGAGCATTAGATGTTGGCAAAAACAGTTTAAATGTAAATGATAATACACACTATAAAATATTCATAATATCCTTGATAAATATTCAATATTGAATAACAAATAAAAGTCAGTCAATATCAGTAATAACCATTTTTTAGTTTCTTGATAAATAGATGCCACTCGCATGCAACACACCACACGGTCATGTGGCATAAAAAAAATATACGTTTAAAAATGAATAATGCTTACAGTTCCACGAACTGTAAATAAACAAACAAATAAATAATAAACAAACAGATTCATTTTAATGTACAGTGTTCAGTAAGTAGCGATCTAGTATTCCATTCTATACACAGCCTCTATGGTGTTTTTACGCTCATCTGAATATCCATCAGCACAGGGTTTGTTAACCCAACAATCGAGACAGTATGCGCAGTACAGGCTACGGGAAAAAGCACAGCCATTACAACAAGCGCACCATGCTTGGGTAGACGGAAATAAATTACTCCCACGGACGTCTCTCCCCGGCTCAGCAGAGCATATGCCCAACGGTAAAGTCAGAAACGAGGGAAGATCAACAAATCTCAAATTACCCTCCCAGGGACAGCACAATCAATAAAAATGTTCTCCCAGCAATAAACTCTTTATTAAACTGAAGGAATTCACAAAAGGAGGGGTGTACAGGGGGCTGTAACCTTGCCTGTATTTGATGCCAAACACAGAACTCCTCATCTGAACCAGTCAGGTCTGTTGTGGATAGGGCTGACAGATGTGATTGTCCATTCACCCTACTTTTTTCTTCTAATTGATCTGTTCTTCATTTTTTGGGACGTATCGCTGCATGCAGCTCAGTCTTTCTTTTGGCCAAGCACACGTGAAACATTATACAGTCGCCTTCCTGCCGTGCCGTCTCAGCAGGTCCCGGCACAGCTTTCGGTAAATCGTTTCAAGGACCTCTGCTTAAATCAATACTGGAGAATTGTGAAACACACCCGGACTCAAAACATTAAATCACGACCCCTATATATTTGTTCGTTTCAGTAAATATTTTACTCATGTGCACATAATGACATTATTTTGACGAGAATACTTTGATCTCCGTAAAGAAAGCTTATCTATCATGAAACATAAATGAAACAATATGATGCTTCTAAGAGCAATAAATGGCTCAGATTAGAGTAAATCTGTTCTTCCGTGTAATGTAGAGCACATGATTCAGCCAGACATCAGAGTTGCACATGTTGAACGACCTGTTTGATGAATTAGTCACCTTATCTCTTAGAAACCTAATACACACACAGTCCTTATCAAACTTACAGGAAAGGAGCTGGAAAGAGTAATAAATAAGCAGGGTAATTAACATGACACCATCAATGCAAACAGCTTCTATCCAATTAGGGTGCAATACAGCATTGGTCTACGAAATTAGGTCATAATTTTATCACAGCTGTGTCTCACGATTTAATAACACAGCACTCCAATTGCCAGTGTAATCACACACTTCCCTGGAACTTGCACCCAAAACACCAAAACATACACGTATATTGGAGACAGTAAAGGCAACAGTTTTAATAAAACAGGCATTTAAAGGAATAACACCAATGGCTGTTTTAGGTGAGATGTGAATACCTAAATAGTGGCAGTCTTTCAGACAGACAGAAGATGCTCAAACACAGTCACTCAGGAGGCTAATTTTCCTCAATGGGCACAACATGCGACATATTAAAGGGTTGTGCAGTTGGCATTAAGCTAATCTAGAGAGTCGCACTCTGACAGATTCGAAAGGCATCTCTACTCCGCTAAATCAACACCTCAGACTGTCACAGTCACTAGCCACAGTTGGCGACTGACAGGCGACAAACCTGGGATGACAGATTCCAAAATCGCATTAAACTAAATGAGAAAAAAAAAAATGGATTATATTTGGGTTGGTGAGGGATAGAGCTGGCAAAGCTGACAGACCTACCATGACATTAATTTTGTCTTCCTAAAGATTTTTTATTTTTTATTTTTCAGATTATGAAGAACATGAACACCTGAGCAGTCTGCTACATTCTGTGTTTTTATGGTTAATTGAACCAAGCTTCAACTAAACTCAAGGGGGTGAACAGTCTTTACTGCTTTGACATTAATCTGGAAGCCTGGCACACCTCTGTACTTTTCGTCCTGTCTTGAATGTGCTTTTCTCAATATGCAAACGACAGGTAACAATATACAGGCTGCTCCAGTCACCTGTTGTTAGTCTCGAGAACAAAAGCTGGCACAGTTGCCATGCCCTGCAACCAACCATTGAGCCAGGTAATGAGGGCTCATGAATATGTATGAAGACAATGCCGGCATAGCAGACGATCCGGGTGATTGACAAACAAGATAAACAATAATAACAAGCAAGGGCAAACACGAAACTAACAGGCACGGCCATCCGCAAGCATACTGAGAAGGCCGTAGCTGAGCCGAGGCGCAGCGGGAGGGAGAGCTGACAAGTCGTACGTCAGGATGGACAACTGGCTACGACAAAAAGCTATGAAGATTTCAGTCAAGGACACTACCTTACATCACTCTAATAAGCTATTAATGTGATGCCAGATTCCTAAGAACTCAAGAATGCAGTACTGTCATATCTAACACTGCGGTGCTGTATGACACAGGACAGAGAGTGGTTATTTGTCATAGCTACACATTATGCATTGAGTGTAACAAAAGGTGACTTCAAGGACAGACTATTGAATAATCAGGCTCTGATTTTTTTTTTCCTTTGTGTAAAGGTAATAAATTCCTGTGCATCATGTAATCAAACAAATTTATTAAAACATTACCACAAGAGGGAACACAGGAAATATAAAAAATACAAATAAAAAATAACGATACAATCCCTTAACATAAAATGTGCCATCTTTAAGCATTCTTAAGTCTTCGATAATATGGTATTAACATCAGAAATCATAGAATAGCACTAATATTATGATTTTCTATTCATTAATATTACTACTGAATGCAAGCGAGCTTAAAAAAGGGCCTTAAGTTATGCAGTCCAGCGTAGGTGTATGAATGAAAAATCTGCAGTTTTCTGACCAAAGGGACTCATAAAGAATACCTCAAAAGAAAGGAGTGAAACAGGATCGAGCATTGCACATTTCCATCTTATCAACTCAGGGATCAAAAATACATGAGGTGCTAAAATGAGAAAAATGGGAAGTATGGAGTTCCTTTGAATACCGAATTGCACAAAGGTACATGTTACATTAGTACATTTCCTTTGCAGTAGTCTAGCAGTCAATGGGGATGAATCCTAAGGAACGATTGGCATAATTCATAACAACGATAAGGTATTACAGGGGCATACTAATGTGGCAAGGAAATGCTCAAAACTTAATACATCTTTCTCTCTCAGGAAATAGCCTATGATATATAATTACAGAAACACAGGGTAGACACCGATCTGTGGTTAAGTCGATGCGGTGACCCATCGTAAGTGATGATGTCACTGGGATCTGGGGAGATCTTGATTGTTAAATAGATAGCCGAGTCTGTGTGACGTGCTCCTGTAAAATGACAAATCTGACAAAGGAGTCATGCTATAGCATATATATATCTTATATTCTTGAAACACCTATTTGTTCCACAGTGACTACCAGACACAGTCCCGGTCAAGTTAGGTACAAGAAACAGTGCAGACTGTCAAGTAATAGGCAGTGTTGAGAGCGAAATGAGAACATTTCTTAGGTGTTTACAGTCTGTTTTGTTGGAGACAGTCAGAGAGACAAGTAGACAGGGCAGTCTCACTGACTTCCAGGATATGACTGGTATACTCAAATAATGATCATTATGACCTTTTTTGTTTTTTGCTGTGTCACAGCGTTTGAGAAAAAAATAAATAAATACATAAAATGTAATAACTGAAGTCAATTCTTACTAATTTGCATACAGATTTTCACTTCTTTTTTTTTCTTCTTTTTTTTTTTTTTGTTAATCTACCAAAAAGGAGCCATATTTTGTCTCAAAGATAAACATTGGGGACTGAATGAATAAATTCTTTCAGCCTCTCTTTCAGAGAGATATTATCCGATAATATTAAAAAAAAAAGATAATTAGTGGACAAAATAGATTACAACAATACATGAATATAAATGTAAAATAATTATTTGTATTTCAGTTATGTATATACTTTTATTACACATTAAGGTTGCAAAATCAAAGCTGCATGTATATGACCGTAACATGGCTCTGCTTCCATCATGCAGCAAGCATGAAGCAAGTTATGTTTACACAGATATTTGTGAACCTAATGAGAGTAGAAATCTGGATAACAATTAACAGAACAGGCCAATAATACATATGCTGATATTTTTAGTTTAGTCATTGTTTTTTTTTTGTTTGTTTGTTTTTTAAAGAAAAAATTTCACACAGAACCACAAAATAAGTATCAAAGCCCACAGGACTATTTCCTATGAATAACTGGCCATTCACTGCACGCACTAACTGAGCTGAAGTTATCCTGCCGTAATGAAAGCATGTGAGGTTATAAGAGAGATGTGCAGTGGGTCATTTTCAAATGAAAGCTATTAGTGTTCATTACATAGTTCCCTGTTGATAGCGCTATACAAAGAGTACAAAGGTTGAGTCCATCTTGAATATGATGTAGATAGAAAAGCTTATTAGAATTCCAAGATAAAGTTTTGCTCCAGGCCAGCACAGGGCCTAAGTAAAACACTAGTATGGAGGGTGAGCGAGTAAGAATAAGAAACATTCATCCGTGAGAATAGCGTTTGGGTAGTGAGATTGTTCTATAAAACTCCTCTCCTGAGAAAACTGCTCACAAAATCCTTGTTTATCCCTCAGCATTCCCTTCCTTTATCAGGGCTAACCTGTTACTTTGTTTGTCATCATATTGCATTACATTGAAGTGTGGTCTGTCTATTGTCCTATTCTCAGCACACAATAATGCCACTGGTGCATTATTTCAGAGAGGGCCAGGGCCTTTGAGAGCTTATTAATGATATCTGCATTGTTTTGGCTTTTCTGTGCTTTTGGCATCAGCGGTACAAGGGCATTGAACCAAAAACCACTATCCCTGCATTACAGTCTTCCCAGAGGGCTGCAGGAGGGTTCTTTGAGAGATTAAGGCACCACTGGAGAATGCAAACTTAAATGAGAAATCCCAGTGTTTGTTTCTCTAATTATCGTCTAAACTGATTACAGAGATTTAGCCGTATCAAAAACAAAATAAATAAAAAAATAATAATAATAATAAAAAAAAAAATAATAAAACCTTTAGACTTATCTTCACGCATTTCATATGGGCTAAGGAGGGTGCAGCTGCTGAACTCAGTTGCGCATGAAAGAAATGGATGTGCATTAATATAAAAGCTTGATGCAGAGTGAATGGGATTTGCCTGGGTGCAAGATTTAAGGTTGTGGCTTCATTGGTGGCTTGAAAAAAGCAGAGTTGTGTCTAGCTCCTTGGCGCTGTGAAGCATGTGTTTGAAAAGAAAAGAACAAGGGGTGAGAACACAATGCCAGTGTTTAGATCTTGGTCTCTTTTGCACGTGTCCAGTCTTCAGTCTCTTTCTATTCTATGTCACACCTCTACAATGGGGCAGAATGTCTTTATCAACATGTATGCCTTTTTTATACGGACCTGTGACTGGACCAGTGATTCTAATAAATGCTTCTTATCTGATTGTTTTGCGGGCTCTTTGTTGTCACTGGGATGACGGTTCTCTGCTTGTGTGATGGGAAAATATGGAATGACATCCACAAAGCAAGAACAACTTAAACAATGGAAGAGAGGGGCAGAGTCAAAAATAAAAATAAAAGAGAGAGGCTAAGCCTCATTCCTGTCAGAGACAGAACGACTGAGTGCAGCATTGCATTTTTCTCCAAACAATGGAAAGTAAGTGTCTAAGTGCTTGGCTGTGCAGGCGAGCATTAGATGAGAGGCTTCACACGCCTACTGTATGGTTGCTACACCCCAGCAAGCCTGCTGGGGTTTACAGATCTGTGCGTCGCTTGCATGATCAGATGGAGCTAGCGGAGTATTGTAAGTGTGGGATGGAGTACACTGAACCAATCAGCTCCAGAGCATCTGCAGATGACTGTTTAGCAACACTTATTGCCCTCACCGAGACATCACTCATATTGCACACATAATTTAGAGAAATACAACCTTTTCCTCTCTTTATAGCACCTACACTATGTCACAGGATGCTGTGAATCCTTTGATTTTAATAGCGACTGTGCACCGCAAGGATGTGCAAAAGTTGTGCAAAAGTGACTAGAGTTAATTTCGATTACCTTCCTTATCAAATACTGAGACAATAGAACCAAATTCACATTTATTTAGAAACAGTATAAAACATGACTTTCACATCAGTGATAAACGAGATCATGCTTATTTCTTCCACATGCATTCTATCTAACAACCAGTCAGAATCGTGAGTGTGACCATTGGGAAATTTACATTCATCTGAATGCCTTTCCCATTTTGAAATGTGACATTTCCTTGACGCAGTGAGAATGATGTCAAGGTAGAGCAGCAACCACCATGAACTTACCCAAGGAGAAAGAAAAATGAAAAAGAACAATCCAGAACTCCTTCTATCGATATAGCTTGAGCGGTTCAGAGGCTTGTCTGTCTACGGCTTCAAGCTTATCCACAAACCTCTGCCAACATCCTGTCGGCACGACTGAGGCATTACTGTCATGCCAGAGAGCCACTAAAAAGCCTATACCGTCATCATGTAAGGACATAAAACTGGACCTGTGCATTACCTCCCCCTCAAGGATGAGGATATCATGCCACGGCTATTTGGGTTCCAGGGATGACGAAGGGGCAATGAAGGTGATAAATGTAAGGGGGAGGGTTTGGGCAAGTGAGAGAGAGAGAGGCATAGAGAGAACGAATGATGAAACTGAGAATAGAGACAAGGGAAGGAGGTGTGCAGACCTGACAGATGAATCTCCTCTATAAAGCGTAGCTGAATGTGGGAAAAGGTCATCACTTTAGCTCTTCTGCTTCTGTAAAGAGCGACAGGACTGTCACCTCAGTTCAGGCTTCCACACACCCAGCCCAAACCACCTGGCAATTAAAGGTCATCTCTGCTCCCAGTAACAGCCAAGGAGAGCCAATGTGGACCAGGATATCTAAATATTCCTTATCTCCACCACCTTTTTCCAGCTTTCAAAGAAAAGCAAGGAGGAACAAAATACAGAAAGAAAAACAACAAAAATCCCTCATCTACAGTATATAGACCAACACCACCAACATACAGATGAATTCTGGCACTTATGCTACCTTTCCGTGCTCTTGAAGTTATCATAAATACGAGTTTCAAATTGCACAAAACGTCGTCCTATTTCAAAACTTGAATGCGATGAGCTCAACTTCAGATGTGGGAATTATCACATTTCCAACATCACATAAAGGCAGCATTAAACACAGCCCAATAACTCAAGGACTAACCAGCTAAAATAAAAAGTCACAATTCCCTCTCATGGTCCCTTAGATAGACAGCAGGCTGTAAAATGTGAAACTGAGCGGACTCTTTCAAATCCACCTAATTCACAGCGGTGAAAAAGTCACTTAGAGCCAAAGGGTGGTCTAATGTAAATGAGATCAACTCTTTCATGGACAGCTGAGGTATCTTTAGTTCAGGAAACACATGCCATTTCAAATTACCACATTTAAGATTAACAAAAACCACTGAGACAGTCAGGGCGTGAAGAGCTTCCTGAAGGATCATCAATCTTGCCTGAAAGACAAAGGGCAGTGGGAGGGAGGGTGGGGCAGCAGGAGTTTTGCCAAGTCCTGTCCCAAAGCAGCTATTATGAGAGAGTGAAAGTGGAGCTTCAACTGGCCTGGTGAATGAGAGCAGACAGGGTATTGTACACGAAGCACTGCCTGGCATCAAAGACGTCTCTTTAATGAAGCCTTTCAAATGCACACAGTCATCTGTAGGCATGACAAATCTCTGAGCAAAGACAAACGTAGGACGTTTTTACAAATGCTATTCAGGAAATTCCCATGAATGTCAGGCATTCACAAAACAGATTTATCTGCGTAGAGGTTTGGTATGTTTCTACATGCCAAAAATTCACTCACACACACTCACTCACTCAATCATCCAAAATATTTGTCATTAATGAAAACTAAATGTTTGTTGACCAACAGATAAATATGTGTAAGCTGTAAGTGTGCACTACTGCTTTTTATGTATGTATATATGTATGTATGTGTATGCATGTAAGTATGCAAGTATGTATTCATGTATTTTATTTTATATGCTGGACCTGGACTAGACTGGACTGGCCCTGTGAGTGGATGAAAGGTTTCAAATGATGGATCAAAGTACATTAAATAAAAATGCCTACGCACACACAACTCACCTGGATTAGTGCTTCACTTAGCCTCTCCTCATCCACCTGCAGCACGATATCACGGATCTCTTCATAAGGCAGCCGGAATGATCCCAGGAAAATTGCTGTTCAGAGAGGAAAAAAAAAAAAAAAAAAAAAAAAAAAAAAAGATGGGAGTCATTTTCTGGTCGTCTAGTTTAGACTCTTAGAGTTCAACAGAGTTCAGAAATGACCAAGGGACAATGACAACTTCGAAGGTGGATGGTAAAACACTGTTAGAGTGTTTGTTCAACTTCGGTGCAATTGGAAGGGAAAGAGAAACAATTTTCTGCCAGCAATAAAAGCAGCTAAAATAGCCTCAGATTTGGGGCCCTAACACATGATAATGACTTAACATCTTGAACTTTCACCTAGGGCGAAATGCAGAGAACCACAGGTGCAATTTACCAAACAGTTGAATTTGATAACCTCCACCGCTCCTAGAGAAAGAATACTCTGCAATTATAGCATATAGCTCATAGTGCGCAGTTTAAAGCGCATCAGTGGGGGGCCGAACATAATTGTACATTTATGTCAGAAGCAGTCACTGCATTGAGGTTAAAATTACCTTAACATTTACATAAATTAAAACAGTCAAAGAGTTTTCCAGTGGTGTCTGGAAACAATGTTGAGCAGAACCTAATTTTGTTCTGGCAAATTATTATAGAACAGAAACATTCAAGGGGTCACTCTTGTTTTGTACCACCTACCTGGGCAATTTTAGCAAATGTTTGATGGGAATGCAGAGCTGAGTGGATATACTGAAGATCATATGTGAGTGCCTGTTCTCTGAAATCAGTATTTATTTGGTCAGATTTCTCCATTGCTTTCTGAACTGCATCAGCCAATGAATGTGAAAGCCCTCCTGCCTCTTCCAGCTCTCTGGACTGCAGGTGAAACATGTCCAACTTCTGATGAACAGTGATTTAATAAACTACCATTCCCACCAGCTGATTGACTGAGTCTCTGTGAAACTATGCTCTATTTTCTGAAATTCATTAGGCGGCCATCTGCGTGTGACAATATGCCAGTTTCTTCAAAGAAAAGAGAGTAATACGCTTTTTTCCCCCTTGGGAGATGAAGGTAGAACAAACAGTGTCATTTCAAAGCAGAGGGCTCATCTGGCTAAAAAAAAAAAAAAAGAGATACAATGGTATAGGAAGAAATTCTTACTGTAGATGTGAAATGCCAAAATACATAACAAAACTGGTTTTAAAACTAGCCTTACATCACAATAAAGACAAACTATAGGGATATGTTAATGAAGCAGCCATCGGTAGTATGACGAGCCAATCTTCAAGAGTATCACAAGCCAATAAACAAACACATGGTTAGTCACTGAATGTGGTGAGTTTAACAACCCCCAGTCAGAACTTATCACATTTTTGCAAAAAATTAATTGGACGACAAATGCTTTTGCTTCATCTGTTGATTCATTATCATAATTTACATATTCACAGTGAGTGAATTATCCTGAAATTTTCCTCTAACAAGTTTTTCCATGACAGATGCATGCCATAATTCATTTCTGTTCATTTCCACTACTCATCAACCTGGGGATTGAGTAACATTTTGTGCTTTTTTCAACACAGAATATACACTATCTATACTAAACCGCCTCAACACAATGGCATAGTTTATAGAAACACTCTCTTTGTTTTAAATGCAGTCCACTATATTTATGTAAAATAACGCTGACGGAGGGCCTACACGACTCCACTGGAGCTGGACCAAAGACAGGAATGCTGGGATTGTTAAACATACTAATGGACCCCAAAGCTCTGCTGGGTATCTCCTCGTTAGGAGGGCCATGACTTCATATAGTGGAGCATGACTTCATATAGTGTTTACCTGGTTTACTCAGTTCATCCTGCACTCACGAGATTCACAACCTCTTCCTCTTATCTTAGTTATTGTTTCAGCTGTGCACAGAGCCCAACCAGGCCCCTGGGTCCAAAGTAGCATATATTATCCAGCTCCTCTTCACACTCACGAATATGAGTGGGATAATGTGTGTGTGTGCATGTGTGTGTGTGTGTGTGTGTGCATGCGTGTAGGATTGCTCATAGGTCCCCAGGATCAATAAACTCAGCAAGTTTTCCTAACCAGAGAATTTCATGGCTAAAAAATGAAAGTGTGGGGACTTTGTCCAGTCAGCCCACAGACTGTACTCTCTGCATGAGGGGGAGACAGCAATGGATACCTGGGGGTGTGTGTAACTCTCCCTGTCCAAGTAAAGAGCAGAACTATACGTTCCACAAATACTTTGGGTCATTTCCACAACCTTGGAACAACACTGCCTTGTATGTGAGGCCGCAAATACATAAATATATAAACAAACAAAGAAATAGATAAATAAATAAAGTATATCATTCTTTCAAATAACACCTTATACAATGTTCTCTGTCTCTCTCTCTCTCTCTCTCTCTCTCTGTCTCTCTGTCTCTCTCTCTCGTCCGACCTCCCTTTCCTTTATCTGTGAAAGATGACAGATTTGTGGCTGAAGTGTAACAGCACTCCCACTCGTGTGCTGGCATTAGTTACTCTAAAGCCTGAAGTAGTGACAGTGTGTGTGTGTGTGTGTGTGTGTGTGTGTGTGTGTGTGTGTGTGTGTGCATACTTGTATTCCTTAAATTGTGGGGAACAAAGGCAGGGTAAAGAACTAGCAGAAATGAGACAGAGGACAAGAGAACAAAATTGCGAAAATAAGAGAAACTGAGTGAATGAGAAGAGAGAATTGTCACTGGAATCTTTTCTGTTAGGGGCATCCCAATCTAATCCTCTTTAATAGAAGAAGAAAAAGAAGAAAAAAAAAACAAACAAACAAAACCTGAACGGTGGTTTAACCTTAATGTTATAAAGCAACGAGAATACTTAAACACAAAAATAACGAGTTTGTACAACAAATTCATCACTACCCTGCTAGACTCACAGTTGATGCAGTGAACACGTGTCGTGAGGCTCAAGTGAACAGTGTCGACCAATACTGAGCCGGTGTTCGGACGTAGAACCTGGACGGGCTGAACGTAAATAGCATAGGAGAATGACAGGAGAGAGACAAATTTGTTAAATGAATTCATTATTTTTGTTTTGTTTTTGCGCACAAAAAGTATTGTCATCGCTTCATAACATTAAGGTTGAACCACTTGTGTTCCGAAGATGAACGAAGGTCTTATGGGTTTGAGGGTGAGCAACAAAAATGAGATCGAAAACTGACAGAAATTTCAATTTTGGGCGAACCAAGCCATTAATTTGCATTTTGGTCGTTCGGATCACAAATGGATGACTCTAAATACAGGTGTAAAAGGGGTCTGAAATGTTTTGAGCTTGTACACTTTCGATCTCTTCCAGAGGTAGTAAAAAAAACATTCGACTGGATTGGATTTCGTTCATGGTGAAGATGCTCATGTGATCAAAATAGTTTGAACAGCTACTAAACACTGTCTATTTTCCACCTACAGACACAATAAATATTATAGGAAAAGCGTTAGCCAGATGGTATTTAAACTTTGCTGTGAACAAAAAGTGAACAAAAGAGATTAAAACACCACCTGTAAACGAATATGTGTATGTGCCCACAGATGGCCAATCATGCCCAACACCCTAAAATTATTACAGAGCTTTGCAACAGCAACTACAGAAAATGTAAACATCTAGTTATATCTCTATTATCTCTTGTAAAATAACACTCAGATAATGTGGCTTAAAATATGTTCTTCAACAGCAGCACTATAGCCAGACTCAGAGCTTCATCTTGTTCTATTCACAAATTCAAATTGGATTGATGCATTCAATTGGAATCCAAGTACTCTTCCGGTTAGGATGAAAACAAGCATGGGTAGGACACATAGTCAGGTGGCTGGTTATTTTCGCATTTGCTATGAATATTTCATGAAGTGTGATATTGTATATCTAAGGTGTTCTCCTCTCCAAGACAAAGAAACCAACATTTCCAAAGAAGAATAAAATTGCATTCTCATGCTGCTTTCATCAATCAACAGACACTCATGAGAACACACACACACACACACCTACACACACAGAGACACACACACTTTCATTAAAGATTCAATAATGGGAAAATTGAGGGGCAGTTTAAGAGAGACAGAGACTATAGACCACTCAAGTTGGTATAGGCGAAAAGGACATTGGGGTATAGACAAACAAATTTGACAGTATTTTTTTTATAATGGTTTTATAGGACCATTTGGCTTTGCGTTTGGTGGGGAAGAGGCTGACAGAAATAAAATGTTGTCATTTTTCCTGTTATCCTCTGGTTTACGGTACAACTGATATCAGTGGGATCGGGTTGAATCCATTATCAAAAAACAGCATCTTCAAAACCTGTTGCAGGAAGAGCAAATACTGCAGAATGCTGCTTGAAAATACAAGAGGATGAGAGGAATTTTAAATTTGACATGATATGTAGGAACAAGAAAACAAACAAACAGAAGAGCACAGAAGAAAAGTGTCAGTCAAAGCCTGACAACATTGTGGCTATAGATTCAGCAGCCTAAACTGATTTCAGGAGAGAGAAAGTCTAGTATGGAGCAAAAATACGTAAAAAAATAAATAAATAAAAAAGACAATTCTTTAGAGACAAATGCAACTTCTTTGGAAAGGGGGAACAAAAAAAACAAAAAAAAAAAACAGATCTGGAGACTCTTGGCTGGGTGTTAGGGGACACAGATGATATGGAATGCTGATAACTTACACAGATTCTGTGCTGTCTTGGCATCCAGAATTCGCAGCTCTTTCGCTTTTTTCTTGAATTGTGTCATCCTGTCATCTGTTTCTTCGACGTCCTTTTTAACTGAAAGCAAAGAGACAGAACCAGAGGGTAACTATTAATTATCAAAACCAGTAAATGTATCTGCTCGATTTGTCGGGAAAAAGAGAAAATGGGTAGACGTTCAGATGTTTACAGTTTACTAAATTTGATACATCAAGCATAAACAGAATGACTGCATGAGCTATGGTGACAGGAAAAAAAATAGATTTAGATGTATATATTTACTTAAGAAAAATTCCATGCAAAGCTCTCCACCACCATTCTAAGGTGTTCTGTGAGGATGCCAGGTGTTACCGAGTGGTTCTTAGCTTATTTGTATGCGTGTTCTAGGAGGTTCCTAGGTGCTTGCTTAATTTTCCAACCCTGTTGACCATTCTAAGGACAAAACCGAAGAGACATCCTTCAAAATATTATTTGTGTTCCACAAACAGTCATACGAGCTTGGATTAACATGTGGGGGAGTAAATGATAGCACATTTCACATATTAAATACTTACAAGTCACAAGTAAGTTGAAGTAGTAAAGAACCACTGATAAAAAGTAACAAGACAAAAACAAAGATTGTTTAAGATAAACTGGACTCTTTTATATTAGATACAGTCTTGTCATACACCTAACCAAAACAAAAAGCATGACTTCTGTGCTTTGGACCACGCTTTTTATGAGCTCCTGATATAGCAATAAAAATGACATATACTTCTCTCTATAGGGTAATTATACATATGGCACATCGATAACAGATCCTAGGTGGAAAGCATAAAGTCACAGAAACCCTAGATCATGGCAGATGCGTCACGATTAAACCAAGACACTGATGCATGTCAGACTTCCCCTTTATAGCATGACATAAAAAAAACCTGAGGAAGGGAGGGATGAGAAGAGAAAAAATTGAGGTAGGAGAAAATGGAAAGGGATAGAGGGAGACAGGTGAGATAGAGAAAAAAAAAAAAAAAAAAAAAAAAACAAGCAGAGAGACAGGTGTCTAGAGTCAACGTGCTAAAGAGACCATCGGGGCGTGACTGTGGCGCCACTCGGTATATTGAAGGGAGATTTTGTGGGCCTGCTATTGACAAACACAGGGCCTGTTCTGTCAACGGCTCAGAGCCATGAAGATAATTGTGTTATTTCTGTAATCCTAAGGAGCAGGAGGAAAGGCAGCTTGGAACAGCTCCAAACCAACGATAATGCTGTATGTGTGTGTCTGGTATTCCAGGGACTGGCTTCCTTTGAGGTCTGCTTGAAGAGAGCCTCTCCCTGAGTGACATTATATGTCAGCAAAATCCTTGGCCAAGTCACAGTCAACTACCAACTAACTAAATTAGTGAGTAATCGAGAGAGAGAGAGAGAGAGAGAGAGAGAGAGAGAGAGAGAGAGAGAGAGAGAGAGAGAGAGAGAGAGAGAGAGAGAGAGAGAGAGAGAGAGAGAGAGAGAGTGAGTGAGTCTGGGTAATACTCAGGTGAAAACAAAGACAGAAGAAGTCTAGGTTTGGCAGATTGCTTGTGGGAGTAGGAGCGCACCTCAGCGCTAATCACCACAACTCCGCTATTTATTTAAGCCCAAGATGGAGGTCTCCCAGGAAATTGCATACAAACAAGCCTCTCCCAAGAAATCTGCATATGTGAAGGAGCTATCAAAGCAAGAGCATCTCCTAAGCAGGTGGATTTGCTGCTGGCTACAGGCCCTCTGCTGTTGTATCAATAGCACTGTGGTACTGATGCATGTCTGTTTTGTATTGAAAGTGATGGTGACTCTACTGAGCATACTAAGAGAGTTTGATCTTCTGAAAGTTTCATTTATTTATGGTACTAAAAGCTCAGGTGTGCTTAGACGGAAAGGATACCAAGTAATTAATTTGTGCGAGCATCTTATCACCCTGACAGGTGACATGACTTGCAGTTCCAAAAAGTGCTTAATTGTAAATATAATTAAATAAATTCCACAAGCTGATCACAACACTGTGAATTTATGGTCTACTCTAGAAGATGTAATTTTAATTCAACATTTACTACAACTTTTCTCTGCTTTCTTGCTGGTTTGGTGTCTAAAATATGTCTCATAATGATGACACCATGGGTGCATACCAGGGATTTGCACAATTCAGAATTTGACTGACAGATGGAATGTTAGATAGATAGCATGCTAAAATGATAGATAGATAGAACAGAAAGATAGAACTGTAAGACCGGAATTCCTGATTAGACTGAACAAAAGAGCTCTCTCAGACATGAAAAAAAAAAAAAAAAAAGATCACTGACAACATGCAACAAAACAAACTTTCTAATCTGAAGAAAAGATCATGAAGCAAGGACACAGAAATACATTTGCCTAATCTTCTCTGCTCACCCATCCTAAAGCCCCCATTCCCGACTCCTTTTCCTTTCACCGTGGCTGAAAGTCTTTTGCTGGTTTGCCCACTTACAAAGCATTTAGAAAGTCTGTAATTTTTTATCATAGGTACTCTTCAACTGTGAGTGATGGAATCTAAAACAAAAATCCAGAAAAATCATTATATGATTTTTAAATAAATAATTTGCATTTTATTGCATGACAGAATACAGAAAGCATTCAGACCCCCTTAAATTTTTCCAGACATTTGCTAAAATCATTGAAGTTTAAATCATTTTTTTTCCTCATTAATGTACACACAGCACCCCATATTGACAGAAAAACACAGAATTGTTGACATTTTTGCCGATTTATTAAAAAAAAAAAAAAAAAAAAAAAAAAAAAACTGAAATATCACATGGTCCCAAGTATTCAGACCCTTTGCTGTGCCAGTCATATATTTAACTCAGGTGCTGTCCATTTCTTCTGATCATCCTTGAGATGGTTCTACACCTTCATTTGAGTCCAGTTGTGTTTGATTATACTGATTGGACTTGATTAGGAAGCCACACACCTGTCTATATAAGACCTTACAGCTCACAGTGCATGTCAGAGCAAATGAGAATCATGAGGTCAAAGGAACTGCCTGAAGAGCTCAGAGACAGAATTGTGCCAAGCGACAGATCTGGCTAAGGTTACAAAACATTTCTGCAGCACTTAAGGTTCCTAAGAGTGCAGTGACCTCCATAATCCTTAAATGGAAGATGTTTGGGACGACCAGAACCCTTCCTAGAGCTGGCCTTCCGGGCAAACTGAGCTATAGGGGGAGAAGAGCCTTGGTGAGAGAGGTAAAGAAGAACCCAAACATCACTGTGGCTGAGCTCCAGAGATGCAGTTGGGAGATGGGAGAAAGTAGTAGAAAGTTAACCATCACTGCAGCAGTCCACCAGTTGGGGCTTTATGGCAGAGTGGTCCAACGGAAGCCTCTCCTCAGTGCATAACACATGAAAGCCCGCATGGAGTTTGCTAAAAAAACACCTGAAGGACTCCAAGATGGTGAGCAATAAGATTCTCTGGTCTGATGAGACCAAGGTAGAACTTTTTGGTGTATTTTTGGTGTAGACTCATGGTTGTATTAAATCAAAAGGCTGCTTCTACTAAATACTGAGCAAAGGGTCTGAATACTTAGGACCTTGTGATATTTCAGTTTTTCTTTTTTTAATAAATCTGCAAAAATGTCAACAATTCTGTGTTTTTCTGTCAATATGAGGTGCTGTGAGTACAATAATGAGGGAAAAAAATGAACTTAAATGATTTAAGCAAATGACTGCAATATAATAAAGAGTGAAAAATGTAAGGGGGTCTGAATACTTTCCGTAAACACTATGTATTTGATCACCTAACAACTAGTAAGAATTCCAGCTCTCACAGACCTGTTAGTTTTTCTTTAAGAATCCCTCCTGTTCTCCACTCATTGCCTGTATTAACTGCACCTGTTTGAACTCGTTACCTGTATAAAAGACACCTGTCCACACACCCAATCAAACAGACTCCAACCTCTCCACAATGGCCAAGACCAGAGAGCTGTGTAAGGAAATCAGGGATAAAATTGTAGACATGCACAAGGCTGGGATAGGCTACAGGACAATAGGCAAGCAGCTTGGTGAGAAGGCAACAACTGTTGTCGCGATTATGGTGGACACTTTATTCTTTGGGGAAGCCCCATATTGAGGGGAGGACGGATGGGGCCATGTATCGCGAGATCTTGGCCAACAACCTCCTTCCCTCAGTAAGAGCATTGAAGATGGATAGTGGCTGGGTCTTCGAGCATGACAACGACCCGAAACACACAGCCAGGGCAACTAAGGAGTGGCTCTGTAAGAAGCATCTCAAGGTCCTGGAGTGGCCAAGCCAGTCTCCAGACCTGAAACCAATATAAAATCTTTGGAGGGAGCTGAAAGTCTGTATTGCCCCGCCACAGCTCCGAAACCTGAAGCATCTGGAGAAGGTCTGTATAGTGGAGTGGGCCAAAATCCCTACTGCAGTGTGTGGAAACCTGGTCAAGAACTATAGAAAACGTATGATCTCTGTAATTGCAAACACATGTTTCTTTACCATGTATCAAATACTTAAGTCATGCAATAAAATTTTAATTAATTACTTAAAAATCATACAATGGGATTCTCTGGATTTTTGTTTTAGATTCCGTCACTCAGAGTTGAAGAGTACCTATGATAAAAATTATAGACTTTTACATGCTTTGTATCTCTGACTAGGTGTGGCTATTGTTACCCTGACAAATAAATTGTTACATTTGATTTATTCCAGACTCTCCTGAAATCTATGACTAGTAGAATATGTGGAGGCTGATGTTATAGCAAATCTGTGTCCAGGATCAAAATGAAGGCTCACGATGTATGACTGGAGCAGTAGCCATGTCATCTGAAACTTTCTTATTTCTGTATATTACTGAGTTTAGCAAGTTGTATGGAAGTGACTAAACAAATTATACTTTTTGTACGAGCAAGCAGTGGGCGGCCGACTTGAAGTTACTTTCTTAAGTTAACATGCATCCTTTGACTAAGACCAGACTGGTCAGTTTGTGACTGTGAGATCCATGACCCGGACGGCAGGAGAGAGTGTGCGACATCGGGTCCATAATTAAATAATTAAAAGTATGGGACACTCAAAATAATCAAACATCTAAATTAATAAGTAACCAATATTTCATATTCACTTCAAATTAAAAAGACTAAATTTACTAAAGACTAAATAAAATTCAGATTAAAAACAGAGCTAGAGACCAATTGAAACTGCATTTTAACAAATTAAGTGAACTTTGCAGAAGCACAAGTAAAAAAAAACCTGCAAGCAGAATACCTTCACCCACTTACAGAATATATAGATATATACTGGTCTATAATGCCATGGAGGTGGGTTTCAACTTAATAGAATCAGCAGTGCACTCTGTGTTTCACTAAAAGAGCTTAAATCTAAGAAACCTGAAGACCAGAGAAAGTGAAATATCAGAAAACGGGGCTCCTGAAGGAACTTAAAATTTTTAGGGGAAGGGCTGCAGGTGAGGGAACAGCTTTCAGCCATATTGTGGAGCCCACCACCACCGCCTTAGGCACATTGTCACACCCTTCCACCAGCTGGCTCTCCCACCTGGGTAGCCCACGCTCTCAGCAGGATGTTCTCAACACATCCTCAGGCTCTTCAGCTGTTAGAGATCCGAAGCCCGCCAGGCCTGCGCCTCCTCAGTCCGAGCGGTGCTGGATTAATGAGAAACAGACACAGCTCAGCCCATCGCTACTTCCACTTAAGTTGGAAAAACTAGGCAGTTTGGGAGGTTTTGTTTTGTATGTGCAGTAGGCCAGCTGATTCAACTATACTACACCCTATATATTTCTGACAGAGCTTTTCATCTGCTAGCTTGCTTTTTTGTGCAAATGCAATCAACAGCACAAACGAATAACGAGAAACAAAGATCTTAACTGCAACCCTAAAACACCATAATGAAATGCTAGAGAAATAAAGTTTATTTTGGTGTGGAGGAAAAATTTTCTGTTAGTTTTTCTGTTTTTTGTTTTTCTTTGTATTTTTTATTTTTTTTTGTTAAATACAGCAAGTAGTAAGATTGTGTTGCAGCATTAAAAGAATACAGGCAGTGTCTGTGCATAATGAAAACACATTTATACAAAGAAATTAAAGATGCGAAACATGCTGCGTATATGTAGGACATTAATAATATGAATGAATGCAGAAAAATGTAATAAATAATTGAATAAGTGGACAAGCCATTGATGAAGAAGAGGCCAGGTGGTTTTTGTTATAAACTGACAGTGAAGGACTGATTATGTGTGGGGTGTTTCAGCGCAATAAAAACAGCAGTATTTCAGAGTGATGCTTCAGTAATGAGATCCATTAGAACAAAAACACAAAGTCAAGAGGTATTCATGGTGAAGGTGGTTTCAAAATGTTAGTAAAACATTAGCAGTACATGATTACTCCTGCCAATGTAATCACATACATGTGTGTTGGGTCCACAGACATTGTTATAAGGAGGGATGAGAGAATAGCTCTTGGCGGGAATGAGAGGTGAAATGCAATAGCAATAATAGAACTTACAATAAGAAAAGCAATAAAAAAAAGCAACAGAAAAACACACTCAAGTTCACACAAGCCCTTTCTGTGATTTTTGGACAGAGGGCAGCCCATGGGAGCTCCTCATTTCCAAAGTTCTTCACATTTGGGCGTAGAGATTGTTTACTGGACTTGAATCCTTCTGCTGGGAGCCGTCCATGTGATATCTCCCCCCAGGCAGCAAAAGCCTTGAGCATTAGCAAGCTAAACACTACCACATGTTCGCTTCCGGACCAAAATTATCCACCCAAGAGCAGCCGTGGAGACATAAAGCTAGAGATGGTGAATGGAGGACTGAAAACACTGATGACAGGTCCTTTTAAAATGTGTTCAATGTCCCGGCACCACATCAGATGAAGCAGACAATGTGGAGTCTGACTGTCCGCTGAGAACTGCATTGTCGGAATACACAATCTGTCTGGGATAATCTAACACATCTACCTCCGCAAAACTGAATTGTCCAAACCTCAACGATGCCTCTCACAATATGACACATTCTTTCAGGAACTGCCGGAGTCAAAAATACTTCAAAAATTAGAGTATGGAAAAAAAGGAAAGTTCACGCAAAAACAAAAATCATGTCATCATTTACTCACCCATGCTGTTCCAAAACCAAGAACAAAGATGTGTTTGAGCAATTTTTGCCAGTAGGGTCAAAAAAAAGTAAAATTGGACCCCACAGACTTGGAGAAAGAGAAAAAAAAAAAAAAAAAAACTTTTTTTTGTTAAATTTATTGCTCACGAAAAAAAAATCAGTCATACAGGTTTCAGAATTACATGAGAGCCATGGAGAGTGAATGACAGATTTTGTAATTTCTCTACATCCTTAGCCAGATCTAAAAGGCATCCTAAACACAAGTTTGAAAACACTATTTTTATTGGAGAATTACAGCTGTGACTTTTTTTCTGCCAGTGACTAAGGCTAAAGAGAGGTCTCTTTCTCAACCCCACAACCAATTTATTGCCTGGATACAAGCCCACCACACCGTTCCCACCATCTAGCCTCTTGAATGCATGCTCACACTCTCAAAAAAGAAATCCTTTAGGGACAAACCTGAAACGGTTTCTTTTTCTTTCATCCAAGTGAACCTGCATTGATCGGATAAGGGCGATCAATGAGGAAAAAAATGCACACAAATTGAATCTGACAGCAGCATAACGTAGATTCTGGCACTGGGTGTTTAACGTACACTTTAAATTAGGGGCGGAGATTTTGTGGTGGAACAGCTGAGTGCATTTTGTTGATGCAGTTTGTAAAATTAGGGTCTGAAGCTGTTCATTTTTATTAGTGAAGTGATTTGAGTTGTTCTACCTCAAGTTGTCCATGGGATTGTTGATGTAAAACAGGTCTGTGGGCCATAAATTTAAGAAAAGCTGTCTGAATGAGTGCAGTTCAGCCTCTCTCTGGCGGCTTTCTGATGTCAGGTTTTTAAGAGGCATCTTTCCAATAACGACTTACCCCTTTCCTCAGTCTTGACCTTCACAGTGCTAGGGAGCTCAGGCAAAGCTGTCTCGTCTCAAGGTGAATAGCTCAGAAAAGAAAAGAAAAAAACAGCTAGAGGAGAAGGCTATGCTCTCCCATCCATGCAATTATCATCATCTTTAACGATAACAAGGGAAAAGGAGGAGGTTAGTGCTAATGATAATTGTGATGGGGCGGCAGGCAAAGCTTGATTCCCTCTGAGCGCGATTGTGATATGCCTAAGAGACTTTCAAAGCATGACCAGGTGCAGGGGTCACTAATACACTCCAGATTCTCACCCTGGGTTCTCCTGGTAGCCTGTGGAGACTAAGTGGAGAAGAGGCTAGAAAGGCCACAGCCTGACCCAAATAACAACTAACTCTCTAACAGTTTCATTATGAGTGAGAGACACACTGAGTGTGAGAAACTAACAGCTGGACTTGGATAAGAGCTCAGGAGGATAGCCAAGTCCTGTTCCTCCTCCTCATGTCAGACAAAAAAAACTTGTTTATAGTAACCTCTGTGGTTGTGGGAAACACAAAATGTAGCAATCTGTGAGCACAAATACTCATGTCACGAAGCATCTGATGGATTTAGGCCAAATGACAAAGCAATGCTGTAACCTCCACTTAATTACCGCAAGTGATTTTTGTGGCGTTCTAAGAAGGACTTGCTCAAGCATGGCTCCTTTCATTGGTTTGGAGCTCACTTAGCATGCACATTCATACGGTAATCTGGCAGAGCAGCACTAACAGCTCTCTCCTATAGTATGGGGGTGCAGCGTGCGAAGCCGATAATAGGTTATCTCTCGTATTAAATTTGTACGATCACATTCGTGTGAAATGAAAACAGGCTTCTATGAAAGACGATGGATCGTACTGACATTACGTCTTATCGCAAGGTCATTTGTGAGAATGGGTATCACCTGGATTTAACAAAGAGGGAGTGCCGAAATAATGAGAGGGGGAAATACATCATGTCCTAGAGACGATCTGGGTGGTGTGAACATGAATGGGTTGCAGCTCTAAGCTGCAGTATTACAGTATCAAGAACCAAAAATGTCTTTAATTTCTGGCTAGGCAGCTCAAGAGTGCAAAGAGTGTAAAGAGTGTGGGAAGAGTCATTCCACAGGACTGTTAACTGGCCGCAGAGGGCTTTACAGCCATGCCCTTTGGATTCAGACCTTCATCCAATGAGCTACGAGGTTGGTACTATGGTTGGTTTAAGGGCTAGTTTGACCAATTACATTTAAACCACCAAACTAATTTTGATTCTGAGCTGAAAGCATATCCCGAGGCATATGGCCAACAAATGGTTCATTTCTAGTGTCTAAAAAGAATCTATTGCCTAATACAACAACAGTCCATCTTGTAGTTACTACATAAAACTCTCAATGACCTTTCCCAGAGTGCACCACTAAAGAAAATATTTGGAACTATTTGGTAACATTTTAAAATTAAGTTCAGTTTGCAAACATTAGTATAATCATGATATCATAGATATGATAAACTAACTTTTTTAGTTAGTTCATGATATTAACTTTTTTTTTTACAGCATTTATTAATGTAGGTTAATGTTAACACACAATATTACTCACTGTAAATTCATGTATATTCATAATGTATTGACTAACAGTAATTTATACAAATATACTAATACATTGTTTAGATTTTAAATATGCAAAAGTTATTGCACATCTGAGTTTCATGTGATACAGTATGTACACACAACATAAAATGGCACAGAACCTCACTATAAAAAATATCCAAAAGCTCAAAAGTTTCTGGTCATATAGCCTTAAAATGTCCTGAATGTTGTTCACATTTAAGGGTATAAATACAAGTCTGTAAGATTTGTAAGTCTTTTTTGCTCACCAAAGCTGCATTTTGTTTGATCAAACATACCGTAAAAAGGGCAATATTGTGAAATATTATTACAATTTAAGATAACGGTTTACTATTTCAATATATTTTAAAAAGTTATTTATTACTGTGATGGCAAGGCTGAATTTTCAGTAATCATTACTCCAGTCTTTAGTGTCACGATCCTTCATAAGTCATTCTAACATGCTGATTTGGTGCTTAGGGAGTATTTGTCATTATTGTCAAGGTTGAAAACAGTTGTACTGCTAAACATTGTGAAAACAGTGATATTTATTTGCATATTTATTTGAAATAGAAGTCCTTTGGAATATTATAAAAGTCTTTACTTTCATTACTGATCTATTTAATGCATCCTTGCTGATTAAAAGTATCAATTTCTTTAAAAACAAAAAACAATTTGTATAGCCCCCAAACTTTTGAATGACAATTTGAACAGTGATGTATTACATAAAATGTCACATTATGCAACATGTTTATTGTGCACGCCCCGCTCTGTGTCAAGGTGAGATATAGTTAGTAATACAGAACCTCATGAACAGAATCACTGCTGGGTACATGGCCTCTTATGACTCCCTGTGGTCAAGGACTGGGTGTGAAGGTTGTGTGGTCGTGTTTGTCTTCGCTGATGGAGATCTGTGGCCTTGAGATCAACCGCTACGCTGTGTTGGTAGTAATAAGTCTGGCTTTGGAAGTTAAAAAAAAAAAAAAAAAAAAAAAAAAATTAAAAAATGCGCTCGATCATCTGAAGGGTGGGGAGGAGAGGACAGCTTTTTTTTTTTTCCTTGTTTTTTTTTTTTTTTTTTTTTTTTTTCCTTTTTTATTTGAACACATGGCTGGGAATTATTCTTTCTATCTTGAAGGTTAACCGATAAGTTGATCCAATTTGTCAGCCATGATGTGAAGAGGCCTTTGGAAACACTTCACATGTTGTGTGTGCAAATGTCAAAGGTTGCGTGTGGGATAACATTAAAAAAATAAATAAAATGAATTTTCCTTCAAGGCAGCCTGGCATTACGCTTGTTAGTGTGAGACAGTATTATCTGTCGGAATCAAATCCACAGCAGGTATGAACAGTGTAATTGTAAGTCTCCACAATCCCACCAAAGGCATTTGCAGAAGTTGCAGAAGAAATTCATGCATTGCTTCACAGACCCACGGATTCACTTGTCAACAGTAAACAATTCCTGACAGGCACTGAATGCTTGTGTGTGGTTTCATTAAGGTTTTCATAGTTCCCTCCACATCACTATTCTTCAGTCAGCTCGCATCCAACATGAACAGGTGACACACCAAAGCAGATGCAGACTGATTAAAAAACTACAACACAGAAAGACAGCAGTCCCTAGTCATGAATTGCATCCAAATACACCCTCTGAACTCATTTCAGCTCATTTAGAGAAACCTGGTTGATTATGAGTGTCTGTGCTCATCTGTTTCATTATACGCAGTAGATCAAAGAGCTGGGACAGTTGCACGGTGATCTGGGGAGGGGAAGTGGAAGATGAGGGCAGGAGGAACAGAACCCACTATAAAAACATTTTCATGTGAGGAAGAGCCAGGGATAGCAGCCCAAGGAATTCAGGAGAGCAGCTTGTTGTTTTGAAAGCCCTCCATTGGCTCGGGCTCACTCTGCATGGGGCGACCCCAGTCCAGATGCTCAGGGTGGTCAGTGGAGCAGTAGACTTGAGCCAAACCCTGAGTGATTTCATCACAAAACTTCTTCTGGTCACATACTAACTTCCTAAAATGGAGAATTACAGAAAAAAAAAAAATTAAAAAAAAAAATGTGTGGATGCAGATGCAGAAATTATGGTAAACAGGAAGACCCTATAAGGATAAAGCATCTGTAAACATAGCTTTTGAGAAAGCACTCTTCGCTAACAGCCAATTATTTCTGATCTGCCTTCCTAAAAAGCCAGACCTCTGTGTTACATCCTTTAGACTCAATCTTTGATTACAGCCCTCAATGTTTGCTTTAATGACAAAAGCTAGTCAAGCATGATGAGTTATAATGATAGAGCGTGGGGTGAGCATACGTTCCGGTAGTGGCTTTGTGTGGTGTCTCAGGTTTGACTCAGATAGTGATTACTGGGCTGACAAGAGTTTAAAGTGCAAGCTGTGACCCGCTTCGCTTTGGAATTAGTGTGTCCACGCATACAGCGTCCAAACCGTGTGCTCAACTGGTTCCCCGGCAGGCTGGATTATGAGATGTTTATGGGACCTGCTGTTACCCGCTGTCTGGATTACTCAGGGATTGGATTGTGTATAAACTATGCCAGTAAATGTAGTTACGAGGCTTTATGCTCATAACTTCCTGCTCTTGTTTGTTTTGTAAAAGCGTAGCTTGAGAGCACAGAGAGATAGGCGGGTACTTTTACAGTATTTGTGAAAGATAAGCCCTTCAGCAGACAATGGCAGAGTGTTTTAATCAAACACATACTGTCGGGTCTAATAGCAATATTAAAAAAGAAGATGTTGGCATTTGAAGAATATATGAGTGGTGCTTAGCTTTTGAAAACTCACCGCCAAAAAGAAACTTATGAAGATTCTGTTATGCTCACCAGTATAATAAACTAAAGCTAATTAAACAATTAAAATTAACATACATAATTCAACATACTAATATACACTCACCTAAAGGATTATTAGGAACACCATACTAATACTGTATTTGACCCCCTTTCACCTTCTGAACTGCCTTAATACTACATGGCATTGATTCAAGAAGGTGCTGAAAGCATTCTTTAGAAATGTTGGCCCATATTGATAGGAGAGCATCTTGCAGTTGATGGAGATTTGTGGGATGCACATACAGGGCATGAAGCTCCCGTTCCACCACATCCCAAAGATGCTCTATTGGGTTGAGATCTGGTGACTGTGGGGGCCATTTTAGTACAGTGAACTCATTGTCATGTTCAAGAAACCAATGTGAAATGATTGAAGCTTTGTGACATGGTGCATTATCCTGCTGGAAGTAGCCATCAGAGGATGGGTACATGGTGGTCATGAAGGGATGGACATGGTCAGAAACAATGTTCAGGTAGGCTGTGGCATTTAAATGATGCCCAATTGGCACTAAGGGGCCTAAAGTGTGCCAAGAAAACATCCCACCACCATTACACCACCAACACCAGTCTGCACAGTGGTAACAAGGCATGATGGATCCATGTTCTCATTCTGTTTACGCCAAATTCTGACTCTACCATCTGAATGTCTCAACAGAAATCGATACTTCATCAGACCATGCAACATTTTTCCAGTCTTCAACTCTTCAATTTTGTTGAGCTCGTGCAAATTGTAGCCTCTTTTTCCTTTTTGTAGTGAAGATGAGTGGTATGACTGCATACCTCGGTTGTAACGAGTGGTTATTTCAGTCAAAGTTGCTCTTCTATCAGCTTGAATCAGTTGGCCCATTCTCCACTGACCTCTAGCATCAACAAGGCATTTTCGCCCACAGGACTGCTGCATACTGGATGTGTTCTTTGTAAACCCTAGAAATGGTTGTGCGTGAAAATCCCAGTAACTGAGCAGATTGTGAAATACTGGCACCAACAACCATGCCACGCTCAAAATTGCTTAAATCACCTTTCTTTCCCATTCTGACAGACTGTTTGGAGTTCAGGAGATTGTCTTGACCAGGACCACACCCCTAAATGCATTGAAGCAACTGCCATGCGATTGGTTGATTAGATAATTGCATTAATGAGAAATTGAACAGGTGTTCCTAACAATCCTTTAGGTGAGTGTATACTATACTATAATATAAATATCAATATAAATAAATCAAAAACAACACTAATGTCCACAGCATCTTTCACTATGCTACGGTGTTGCTAGTATGCTTTGGTAGTTGCTAGAGTATTTCTTAGTAGCCTAGACAAAAAATATCCACAAGAACAAAAACATAATTCTGATCACTTTGAAGAGCGACATTACATTCAACATTTTTTTTTTTTTTTTTGTGATCCTTTTTCACCAATCTAATATTAAGAAATCTCATTGAACAAAAGTTGTGTGCCTAGAGACGGTGGCTTTGTAGATCCAAGAGTGGAGCACATACTGAAGTAAACAAATCTATAAACAACATCAAATTACAGTCGGACCTTTACGAGCAAGCCTTAGGGTCACTTGGTTCCAGGAGAGGAAATGTAGCTATTGACTCCGCTCAGGAAACAATTCAACCCAAACAGATATATATTCGAAATCTCCCCCAGCATTCCGGCAGAGAAAGGGAGAATAAGTGCACTTTGAAGGCCCATGTAATATGATCATGGAATCACACAGAATTCTTTGAAGGCAGTCAGGATCAATAGAGGATAGGAGTGGCCATGGTTAAACGGCGATGCTGTAAGTCGCCGCTCTGTGATCTAATCGGATCTCCGCTCTCCATCAAAGCCAGACTAAATTAAACGTGAATTACAGAGGTGAAAGCCCAGGAACGAAAAGACACCATTTATCATCAGACAGATGTGTGGTTATCTCTTATTCAGTCTCTTTTCCTTTGGCCTCACACAATGACACTTCCTTCTAAGGCTAGGTTCACATCAAATGGCTCTTAACTCCATTTGTGATATCAGAATAATCATGCCCATTCAAATGAGAAAGAAAGCAGTTCCTCAGATTTTTGGGTGAAGTGAATTTGGACTGCACATTCTGAAATAATAAAAAAGAAAATAAAGAAAAGAAAAGAAAATAACAAAGCTATTCCTTCACAGACTCGTGTTCATACATGTAATATTAAATAGTCTCCTTTGAATGGTTCACACCAGCCACATGCACTTAGAGAAAATATTAAAATAATGGTAATACATTACAATAAGGTTCATTTGTTAACATTATTTAATGTATTAACTAACAAGAGCTAACCATGAGTAATGCATTTACTAATCTTCGTTAACGTTAGTTAATGACACTACAGTTGTTAATTGTTTGTTCATGTTAGTTCACAGTGCATTAACTAATGTTGTTAAGACTTTAATAATGTATTGGTACATTTTGAAATTAACATTAACAAAGGTTATTAAATGCTGCATAAGTGCAGTTCATTATTAGTTCATGTTAACTAATTTAGTTAACTAATCTTAACTAATGAACCTTATTGTAAATTGTTTTTATTTTTGTACACAAATCATTGCATAAAGACAAATCATGAGGAAGGACAAATGATTATATTTTATGGTTAAGGTCTGACCAAAGACTCAAGTTCTGTGTGCTGTTAGTAGCTTTTGCTTTAGCTTTTTCATCAGCTTCACAGGGCTGAAGTAAGGCTGGCAGTGTATCCACACACAAACACACCCAGAAACTATGCTTTATTTACTAAGCCTGACAATCTCTACAGGAGGTTTATGATCATCTCTGCCTCTTGGCTGATTCTTGTTCTAGAGTGTGAGTACAGCCTGGATCTGTCTTCAACATAGACGTCTATGCATTCTCTTTCAGCATGCACAATTCATGACAATTCATACGCTGAGCTTTCAGGGTGATATGGAAAAGAATTCAACAGATGTCCACTTGAAATAGAAGTAATGTGCCCTTGACTGACATTCACTTTGCGGATATCAGCAAGGTGTGCTGCATCTGAGGAAGAAGAAAAAAGGGGAACAAAACACAGATATCCTAGAAAAATAACCATAATTTTCTTCCATATGATATACAATCTGATGGCTCTCGTGGTTCACTTATACAACAACAAACAGATGAACACTAAAGCAGGGAGAGAAAGAAAAAGAGAAGGGCAAGCATAACAACAAGAGAAGAAAAAATGAGAGAGGAATTGAAAGAGGCATCATTCAAAAGAAAGTGCAAAGTCTCATTTGAAAGTGAGGTTTGAAAACAGACTACTTAATGTAGCTTAATGTAGCGTGGTAGCAAACGAATCATTCCATATAAAAAGACAGGCGAGAGATGATGATGATGATGATGATGATATGCTTTCAACAAGCAATTGTGTTAAAACACTGTGGCCAGAATATGGCCATTACGAGCCATAAAGAGCTGAAGAAATGCAATCCCACACCATAGCTCCAACATGTAAGTTCAACATTTTCCAGCACTTTACCACTTAAATGCTTACAGCTGCCATCTCTTTAAATGCTGCTCTCAGCTTTGATCTCCTTTTTGTTTCAACTTGTACAAACTGCTCACTGTGAAGCCTCTAAAACTGCTCACTAATACACAAGCGCTGATTGTAGCAGATCTGACTTTGAGTATACACAAGTACCCTGTAGACTCTGGCCAATTACAAAGATGTGTTTCTTGCCCTGCCCACTTGAATGAACCATGGATGACCAAATCTATAGTGGGGTATATATATATATATATATATATATATATTCATTCAAGTGATGGAATTCCTCCAGTGTTCAATGTCACATTATTTATTACTTACTATTTATTACTTCTGATCATCGGCACATCAGCATGAACAACTTCTTCATAAATATTTAATTCATTGTACCTTTTTTCTTATTAACATTTGAACACTTTTAGAAGTCTTAAATCCTTATGTCTCAGACTTTTGATCATTGTTAAATTGCAATACATATGTAGCACTGAATTGTTTCAGGAGTTATCTTAATGTTCAGCAAGGGGGCTGACACATTCCAGGTATAGATGATGTTAAAAGGAAAAAATGGACTAACAATACTGTTGCATTCCAGTATTAATGACAATCAGTGCAGAGCAGGTCAGCTCTAGTCCAGCGGTCTGAAAGTGAAGTTTCATACCAGCCTCCCCGCCCTCCTGGGTCTTATCTGGACCTGCAGCTCTGTGTGTGTGGGTGACTCGCCCTGAAGATGCTGTGTGCAGAACTATAGGAGCATAGCGGTAATGATATTTGTCAAAAAAGACCTAAACGAACAAAACCACCACGGCAACATCAAACAGAGCCAAAACAGAAGGAGTCTTTAATCTCCCTCACCCAGTTCTGGAAAATCCTTATACTAGCTCACATGGACACTTCATGGGGCTTGAAAGACAGCTTATGTTGAAACAGAATCAGTAATGGAATACAGTGCAAATTCTTACTTCACCCCACTCCCACGGTCAATTCTTAAAAATGCAATAAGAGTGTATGAAGTTTAAAGAGAAGAAGAGAGAAAATTGTAGAAAACTTAACTGCTTATATATAAATAATATAAAATAAATGAAGTGATCATTTCAAGTCAACATTTTACAGTAGTTCAAATAGCAGCAGGCTTCAAACCTGAGAGATCTGCTAGTCTTCTTTTTTTCACAAGGTAAGTAATTTCACACAGCATTTATTGAGATTCATCCAGGTTAGGTGTCTGTTAAGGACTCATGCCTTCTCTCGTGCCCACAATCATGCACTCCTACTGGGACTTCAAACACTCGCTATGCCCCTTGCTGATCTTTTTGAAAATTCAGGGACTGGGGCAAACTGTTAGCATTCCACTCAATATGCCAATGTGCCAACTTGCCATATTGCATATTGCAGATATCCACACATATTAAGTACTGTACTGGTTTTCAATTTTCCAATGCTTAAGTATTACACTTTCAAAGTAGGCCATAAGTATAAGACAGAACTCTTTTCCTGACTGTCAATTTCATGACGGGAGCATCAGTTGACCTTTCCTTGGCGCTTCAGGCTGAGGTCTACATCAAGGCGCTAGGAGTTTAAGCAGATGTCATTTCTGAATGTTCGCTGTTCATTTCCAAATCTCAACCCAAATTAGCCATGTGACCCTTCTAGACAGTGCTTGAGTCATATGATTTATGTTTAGCCTCTGTGTTATCGAGCTAATTCAATACCTGTGCTGCCCATTGTGCCATGCATTTCTCATTTGTCTTTTTTTTTTCTCTGTTCATTCAAGGTTTCAGGCTGTAACCTTCCCATGGAGACTCAATTGTTACCAATTTCAGGGTTAGTGTGACTTGGGGCTCTCATTTAATGTGTTTCCCACTAAACTTAAAAGAAACAAAGACAGAAAAAAATAAATAAATAAATAAAACACACCTTGCCTTCTCCTCATTACAGTCAAGGACAAGGTACGAGATGCCACATAATGTCTGCAGGCATTTCCTTGCACATTAATAACTAAGTCTAGTCAAGTCAAACTATATACAGCAAGACCAAATTAGGTGTCAAGATGAAGCCACAATGACTGACTATGATACTGTAGTATGGAATAATTACTTATTTATATGGCACATTTCAAGTGCTCTAGAATTGATGAGATTATGATAATGCACCATGCAATGATCAGTGAAGGATTTAGTCTGAGCTGAATTGCATGAGAAGAGAAGAGTTTCGTTAGGTTTGTGTTCCTGAAGCAATTTCTCTTCCCTATACGCACTGATAATCTCATCAGCACTGGCATCAAATTTTGCATCCATTATAGAAGTGTCCCATTGGTATTGTATGCAAACTTATAAACCAACCTGCAAATTCACAAGAGTTGAAAGAGGTGACAAGTTTCCAAATTAAATGGCCATAGGGGTGTCTGGGGGCAAAAAAGAGCATTTTTGTGATTTTAAGAGACAAGACTATGTGAAAGTAACTTAATTTGGTACTCACCCGCTGTGATAGATCGTTTCTGAGTGCGAACACAGAAATCTGTCTGTCAGACAGCATGTTGAGTACACACAAAATGATTTCAAAATGCCCATTTTGATGAGTGTCCATGTAATATGTATATATGTATATGTATATATCTATATCTATACATACACACACACACATTAGGGGTGTAAAGCTACACAGAAGTCACGGTTAGGTGTGTACCTCGGTTTTGAGGTCACGGTTTGATACGAGTTTGGTACAACAAGGAAAGCAACAAATTCTAAATGCTAGGTTTCATTTAATTTAATTTGAACAGGATGTAGAGCAAATTACCATTAGTTCCACCTACAGTACAGTATGCTTTAGTGGATTAAGCACTAATCAGTAAACAGAATGCACTCTTGCATAGGTCACATGTTGTTTTAGGGCTAATAAAAAATAAACTAATGTGTGTATGTGTGCCACCAATGACGTGTAAAAAAAGTCACTCCTATATTGGCGGGTTTTAATTTTAATTTATCTATACCCTAAATATACATTTTTAAATTTTAGTCTTTTAAAAAGGCATCAGAGTTAATAGACTAAGAGTAATGTTATCAAATAAAAAAATACATATATTTTTGATACAAATCAATACTGAAATATCAGAAACGCTTCCAATGACCATTTTCCGCAGAACAGATACACACAATGCCAGCAACACACCCAAAATAATGTCAAAATGCCGGTCTTGGCGAGTATTCATATAAACACATTCAGTTATGTTTTAACACATGTAACAGTGTAATGGATCCATGTGTCAGGTCTTAAAATAACAGCAGCCTAATATACCTGTTGCCAAATTACAATATAATAAATAAATCTATATGGCAGTTTTCCCCACAGTATTAATGTCAAAATTGTGACCAGTGAAAATGCTGAGTGGCTAGTAACTTTGGAAAACCACAGAGGCTGGTGAGCAAAAAAAGTTAATGTCAAAACATTTCAATAGCGGCTTTCATAAACCAATTTATCCAAACGTACAGTAAATATTGAAGAACAGGTCCAGTAAAACAGGTCCAGTTCATTATTTTTTTAAGGGTCACTGAACACAAAAGGAAAAGTGATTAGATATCCCTCCCTAAATATATGTTTTTATATTTCCCACCGAAAGGAACAACATTCTAAACTGATTACTTAAAGGTCTCAAAATCTATGTAATATTTCACGCTTAAAGTTCACACATTACATCTCACACTAATGAAAGTAGTTCACAGTTTTGCTCAGGAACATCTCCTCAATGTGCCGTTAACAGGGCTGAATTTGTCAAAGCGAGTCTGCCTCATTTTGCCAGACATGGCAATATGTTTGGCACTATGAGGCATGATACACGGGGGGGGGGGGGGGAATAAATAAATAAAAATTCAATAGCAATGCAATTGTGAGCTAATAGGAATGAACACGGGTACAGTTTCAGTCCAGTCCACTTTAGATTATGCAGTTAAAGCACAGTAATTACAAACACTGGGAACAGTAGCAGCTGCTGTCTACTCCCTGAGGAAAGAGGATAACACGGTTCCCTATAGCACCATCCAGAGGTCCACACAAACATGTTTTATAACTTACAATCCCCCATGTCACACTGAACAAATCTGTGCTGTACAATCTCACCGTATGAGACATCCAACATCCACTAAAACTTTCTCAAGTAGGGGTATGCATTCCACAACTTCCAATGGGGTTCAAAGGTACATAAAACATATAAAAAAATTAGATTATAGAATAAATAAACCAAGATGTTAAGAAAAATATGAAAACAATATAAAAAATATTGGTTTTATTTCTAATAAATATTAGACCTACATACGTATTCAGACATGTTACAAATATTAGTTGATATGAGTGCTAAAGAATGTGTACTGGAGCCTGACTGGTGGAGCTATGGTGGGGACACATGCCAGAAGTTTTGGGAAGCACTGCAGAATGCTAGCTAACAAAGGAGCGACACTTTCTTACACCCTGAAGAAAGCGAATTTCATGCACAACAGGAGAACATTGTGAAAGCTTGCTTATACAGACAAGCAAAGCATTGAGCACAAAACATCTATTTAAATGGTACAATCTTCCTTATGTCAATCCAACTTAAGCTATTACAGTGTGCCGTGGAGAGTGTATCATCATTGCTACCCACAGCAGCTGTAGTCTCACACTGAACACCCTTGTATATCTTTTCAACCCTAGAATATCAGATTATTGGCACATGGCTGTCGACATATGCATTATGTGCATCTTAGAATGGGCCACCAAATGCCACATTCTGATGGCTTGGAAATAAAAACGCATAACGATTATGGAGAGACTGAAGCGGCAAGCACACTTTTCTGTTCATGTGCCTGGACTCTGGAAATGAAAATAGCGAGCACTTTACAGAAATGACAACAAATCACCCGCTCATTCCAGTGCAATGCACCAGATCTTGATGGGAGATGGCACAATGCTTATAGATCCAGAGGACGCTCAGCTGCTTACTCACGTTACTTTAGATGTAATCAGTGCTCAAGATGTATGAAAATGGTTGCAAACCCCAGGGTGTCTTTGAAAATCTTCCAAAAAGGAAGAGATGAATAACACAGATCTCACAGTGTCTCACCTCATTTCAAAACCTCAACAACTCCACTGTGCAATTGCAAGGGAATTTGGACTCGTAATTGTAAATTACTGTGAATAATTTGAGTTGTTCATTGTTTGTTCATGTTAGTTGACAGTGCATTAACTAATGTTAACAAGATATTAATAATGTATTAGTAAATGTTGAAATTAACATTAATGAAGATTAATAAATGCTGTGTAAGTGTAGTCCATTATTAGTTCATATTAACTATTGTTGTTAACTAATGTACATTATTTTAAAGTGTCACCTCTTAAAGGTATAGTATGTTTTTGTTTTGTTTTTTCATTTGAAACATTTATATGGTATATTTCAGTCATTTTTGCTTCAGCTCTCATTCATTGTAATTGCCTAGAAAAAAAAAACTACCAGAAAAAAAAAAAAAAAAATGTTTGAAAGGTTTAAAGGGGGAAAAAAAGAAATGTTGTACGGATGCCAGAATGACATGAGCAAGCAACCTTTCAGTGAACAGTTTTTAAAAGAACCATTTTTTTTTTCTTAGCGTGAATATATATATATATTTTTATCAATCTAAGGAACCAATCCATTTGAACGGTTCCATGGATTTCAAAAGTTCTTCAAGACATATGAACCATAGAAAGAACCTTTATTTTTATGTATCACTTTAAAACTCAGCAGGCAGGAGAGTGATGGAATAATGGAAAGAGACTCAAAGTGAACGCCTCATTCTTGTCTTCTCACTCATTTTCTCATTTGCTCGAGCCCACGAAAACCAACCTCACTCCATTACAGATGCTACTGTTCTCTAAGGACCAGCCAGACAGGAGATGACATCAGTCTGTTCCTAAAAATATCACTTTGTCTGGCCAGATACAAATTCTTATTCATACTACACGCTACACATAAACTACAAATCCACTTACCTCAACACCAGACCCTCTCCTTCCATCACTGCTTTGGCTCAAGTTTTGCTGCTAATTATAAGACTCTGGTCTGATGAAGGTCTAAACTACGCTCTTACGCTGCGGGGATGAGACTATTTGTGAGGGCAAAATTGTTCACTAGAAAGCTTCAATTAGGCAAGGGGAAGAAAGGCGGATGGAGCAGTTGGGGGCATAGAGGGGAGCTGGCAGTCAGTGGAAGACAACAGTAAAATTGGCTATTAGACGCTGAACTTAATCCACTCCATATCAGAGCATGGCATCTGCCTCCAGCATAGAAATGCCCAGATTAGCAGTGGAGGATAATAAGCTCTTAACTGTATGCATGAGCTCCACTTTAGATTTCCTGTAAACTTGGCATTTGGGAGCTATGCAGATGCAATTCTGACGAGAAACTTTTATTCTCTTTCCTTCCTACTCCACAGGAAAAACGAAGCAGCAGAAGAGCTGTCTATTTCATTTCTGTCTGTCTGAGAAAGGGGTAATGGGGATGTGAGGAAAGATAGGGTGGAGTTTAATTAACTATTAAGGATGTGATGTCTTGACAAGACCGACATCAAACCTCTGGCTTTTTCGACAGAGGTACAGCGTCAATAATAGTTTTAGAGCAAATGTCAACGTTCCTTCTAAAGAGACGTCAACCAGAGGCCAGGAAGCCGCTCCCTCTATGAAAATCTCACAGCGCAGAGCTGACGTTTCCACAATACGGGCCTGTTAGTTTCAGGATCAAGCCAGGGGGGTGCAAAGCAATTTTCAGGAGCAGAATTCCTTTCCCTTTTTGTTGGGTAAAGGGGACATAGCCTTTATTAGATAGCCTTTATTATTTGGGTGTACAATGGTTCCCTTCAGAGAGGGGGGGGGAAGAAAAAAAAAAAAAACAGCAAGCGATACTACCTTTAAAGCTCATCTATCACTCATCCCACCCTCTCTCTGTTGGATTAGAAGATCCTAATAGTCCCTAATTATACAAACTAATTTCTTTTTCTCAATGCCTCTGCATTTCTATGGCTTTTTCATGACGCTGTAAACACTGTTTCGGGACCAAATTTAATAAGCTATCCTAGCGAGAGCCCTCTTTAATGGGAACCGAGCTTGTTTGATAAGTCTCCATTTCATCACTCACTTTATTAATTAATTATATAAACTTAAAGCAATTTGCCTCCTTAATGGCTTATTTTAGGGGGAGATTTGTGGGCAATTAATTGATGTTGCTGCTGCACAAGTGCTGCTTTGTTTTTTGGTGCACAGCACAGAGAAAGGTAATCTCCTATGGGTGTGCAGTGGGTTTAGACATCTTTCAAGGATTACAGAATATAACATCATGTGAGGAATCCGAATGTTCTATGCATCAAAAGAGTTTGCCATTTATTCAAATCTTAATTTACTAAATCTTATAATACAAAAACAACATTTGTGTGTGTGTGTGTGTGTGTATAAACTATCCAAAATATTTATTACCTTTAATTTGAAATAATATGATTTTATATATATATATATATATATATATATATATATATATATATAAAAAATGTTGAAAAGATACATAATTAGCCTGTTTGTTCATTTATAAAGGAACTGTACAGTAGGACAAATAAAGACAGACTGAAAGCCTTTACATAGTGAGAGGACAGTTACTAAGACACAAATTTGTATTAGTGTCATATGACTATTGCTTCTTTGAGTAAATCATATTTCAATGATGCCTTGATTATGTACAGACAGCTTACGAAGACCATCAGAAGATAAACTAAGAGTATATTATCTCTTCCTGATCTTACAACAGCAACAGCAACAAAAACCTTTTGAAAATATAGTTCAATCTACCTTAACAGAAAGATGAAGCGATGCACAAAGAGATGCATGTCTTTTGTGAGAGTAGAAAAAAAAGTCCTTGGTGCATGCTACAGCAGAGAAAGACATTTCACTGATTTAGAGGAAAAAGTACATGCATGAAAACTAGCTGCAACATGCTTTATGATGAGGACGAATGATTTAAGGAATAGTTTAGCCAACAAAATTATGCCATTATATACCTACCCTCAAACTGATCTAATGCCATGTGATATAATTGTTGATTTAAGCTGTGCATGCATTTCAAGTCTAGTAAACACATTCATCTCCTTTAAAAAAAGCTTTCCACAAACTACTTTTTTTTCTGCATGACAGTTTGTTGAGTAGATTAACACATTCCAGGTTGCCCCCGTCATGTTAATTCATTTCTCTTCCCTCAGCAAGCCTAATGTCAACATTTTTTTTATTTTTTTATTTTTTATTTATTTACCCGTTTCGGGATGATTCCAACAAAGGCATGCTGTTAGACTTTGATAAGGTGAACCTCTTCATCAAACACTCATCCGCTCCTGTCAGCACAGGTCAGCATTAGTTCTGAGGTCAAGAGGAAATGAGACCTTCAAGACTTTGCAGAAGTGCACATTTATTGAGATTTAAAGAACAGCAAAACACAATTATAAATCTGAATTTCGACTAAATCATTTGGCCTGTAGCTGATCACTAAAATTAAATCAGACAATAACAAATCTGTATGGTATGAGGTTCATTTTATAGAACTAACAGAGCTTTGCACCCAAAACTGTACATTCGTCCATTTACTTCATGTTGTCCTAAAACGGTAAAACATTATTTCTTCTGTGAAATGAACAATAATGTCAGCAGAATGTTAGGGGCTGATAGTCATTTCAAGGAAGAAAGTCATTCAGGATTGAAACTACATGCAGACCCGGTGCTAAACACCCTGAAACACCCTAAATAAATTGGCAAACATTTCAGTGTGTATTTGTGTGTGTACTCAGTATAATGTCAGATGTTTCTATTTTCAACATGATTTTGCAGCGATGAGCAATGTAGCCAATCACAGTCATGTTAGCTGATCTCTTGAACGCACTGACCGGTCAGGGCTGTTTAAGTCTTTAGAATGCACTAACCGGAAAGGTTTGTGTTCAGCGATGAGTTTGCATGCTCGCGAAGTCGCTCGCTAACAAGCGAGTAGACACGATGCAAGAGATTCATTGTGCAGTGTTGACTACTATAGCTGAGATGAGTTACAATGTGTTTAGTGATAATAAAGGAAGCACTCTTTGCATGCTTATATAATACATTCAGAATTTGAATCACAGTTTTGTTCATTTTATATTATAAAATGACCAATTAAAATTATTATTAAGTTCAGAAGTGACATCTAAATATAAATGCAGGATTCATGCTCAAAATTCCTACCACACGTTCACACAAAAACATAGGACAAAAATATGTAAAAAATAAATAAATATAGATTAAAAAATAAATAAATAATAAGCAGTATAAATGCTGACTAGAAAAATATTTGAATTTCCATTTCAATACTTTTAATTATTTTTACAAGTAATGACTCCAATGACACACACACACATATATACACATACATACATATACATATATACACACACACACACACACGTGTGCATGTGTGCGTGTGTGTGTAAACATGACTACATGAAGGTGAGTAAGTTTAATTCTTGGAATTCTTGGGAACATCTGAACATCAAACATACTGCCACTTAATTGTTTGAAAAGATTGATTGCTTCTCTTTTCAAAACAACCCAAAAAGTTCTAAATCCTACAAGTGTCTCCACATTTTGTTTTATTTGGCTTTTTCAGCTACCGTAACCCTCTAGAAAACAACTGATGCTGCAAGGGAAATTGATATGGACGTGAAAGCAAGAATTAACAGGATTTAAAGTTGGTGAAGAGGGACAAACGATCACATGAATTAATGCGAGAGTGCGGACGAGACAGTGAAAGGGACGCTTGAATTAATCCCATTCACAGCTCTAAATATGATAATGAGGGGGTATAGCCGACCCTCTGGTAGGGGTTTATATGGTTGATGTGGCCTGAGCTCTGCCTAGATAGTCCTGTAATCTCATGCTGCTTTTGCAACATGTAAACAGGGGCAGACCCTGTGGCCGGTAAACCCCTCCTGTGTTTACCCACGGCATGGGAGGTAGAGACAGGCTGGGTGCTACTGGAATGCAGCCCTATTGTGAGGCCACTTTTCTTTTGTGAATTGAAAAATGAAGAGACTATCAATAGGCTGGCGAAGGGGAGGAGGAGCTCGTCATGGCAGCAGGTGCAAGGGATAGCCAATATTTGCACAGCGGTTTCTGTGACACATACTAACTGCAAAATAAAAGAGGGCAACTGTTTTTATTGGCGCTTCACAACACCCAGATAAATCCTGAAGCGGTTACACTCCCCCATCCCTGCCAATCCCACCACGCCAAATCATTTTATGTGCTACAATTGTCTAGACGCATCTTGACACATTACAGAGTGTCATTTCAGAGGTCAAGAGTGCACCTTGATGCAGTCATTCTTTATTTCTTTTCTCCATTATGGACACAAAACTACCCGAAACGGTCTTTAACAAAGACAATGATCGCTCAACATTAATGTATTGGCAATTAAACAATGTAACTGAATCAGCACTGCATCTTAATTACTCAATGATTATTGTTTTTAAGGATTTTTTTTTTTTTTTAATATATATATATATATATACACTGCCGATTTTGCAGGTTTGCCCACTTACAAAGCATGTAGAAGTCTGTCATTTTTATCATAGGTACTCTTCAACTGTGATTGACGGAATCTAAAACAAAAATCCAGAAAATCACATTGTATGATTTTTAAATAATTAATTTGAATTTTATTGCATGACATAAGTATTTGATGCATATATATATATATATATATATATATATATATATTTTTTTTTTTTTTTTTTTTTTTGGGGTGAAGCTTTGAAGCTGCACTGAAACTGCGATTTGGACCTTCCGCCTGGTGAACCCCACTGAAGTCCACTATAAAGAGAAAAACCCTGGAATATTTTCCTCAAAAACTTTTATTTCTTTTTGACTGAAGAAAGAATGATGACATGGAGATAAGTGAATTCTCAGAGAATTTGAATTCTGAAGTAAACCAAACCTATAAAACAAATTCTCACATCTGCTTAGTTGCTATCGGATAAATTCTTGAGTGTAATTCAGTGTAACAAAACTGATGAGACCTCTCAGGAGGACACTAAAGATTTACTTCTAATCACTCTCTGACTACAGGGCCAAAACTTTGAGAAGAGCTGAGGCTTTGTGTAAGGATGCCAGAGCATCGACTTTAGCTCAGTCCACTTCCTCAATTCACTGTGTCTCACTCTACAAAACTCCCATCCAATTCTTACTACAGCAGCAGCCCACCAAGCAAAGCACTAAAACCAATAACCCAAGCTACAGGGTTTCACTGGCAATAATAAATCAGCTTTTAATATGTAAAGTTACGGCTCTCTGTGGCTTGAAAACCAAAAAAGAAAAATATCAGCCAAAGTCTAACAACCTGCCATTCATGTCAATGTCACACCTGTCACTATAGATTTAGCAAATATCCCTCAAAACTGGGAGGTCTCACAGAACAGATTTTTGTTGTCGTCTGTGAATAAAATCTATGTGGATCTGTGTTGTCCTCTCTCTGTGTTTGCATCTGCATAAAGAGTGAAAAGGGATCGAATGAATGAAAGAGTTGAAAAGAAAGCTCAGGGTCTGTTGAGAAGCTAGTACCAGTATAAGTTGCAGCAAAAGTACTGAGCTGCAATAAAAGCCTCATGGAGGCTAAGAGTGTATATATGCCTAAAAGTAATGGTAGGCTAAGATTGATTGACAGATAACTAATTGTGAGCGCACAAAGCCCCCCCCCCCCCCCCCTCCCCTCCCCTCCTCTCTTCCTCCTCTCTCCCTCCTCCTATCCCCCTCTCCCTCTCTCTCGCTCTCTCTCTCATCAATCTCTCCCACTTAAGTCCATAGTTGGACATACAAAATGAAAGCGTAATCTGTCTCGATGGAAAATCTATCATAGAAGCCTGGCCTGTGTATGAGGATGAATACGCTGACGGTGCACATCCTTCAGTGGGGTCGGGCCTGTTGTTCCATCACTGGCTGCAATGACAACAATGAATACCATCTCATAAATGCACATAGCTCACAATTGGTTTGGACTTCCATGACAATCCAGTGTGAACATGAATAAAATATCAGGCGGCAGCAAATTAAATCAAGGAGGGACGGGTGTCCCACAATCTGCCTTGGCAAGCAGGGTCAGGGTCCGGGCAGAATGAATCGCAGTCCTGCCATATCAACACAGTACACTGTAAAAAGATTAAAGTGAGCTCTTCAATAGGTCAACTTACAGGTCTATTCAACAGGATATTCTCTTTGATCCCTCTATCTCTCCGTAACCTTTATTGATACTGATATATAATGCATGTCTATAAGATTCCGGATATAGCAGAGCATGTACCAGTGGAAGTTGAATAAGATAACTTACAAACTCTTTTCCCGCATCATCCTCTTTCAGCACTTTTTGTGTTTGTTTGTTTGTTTTTTTAAACGGTAACAGCATTTTTGATCACTTTCACAAAACTTTCATGGGCCCCAGAATGTTTTGCTGTATGAATATTTGAACATACAATAAAACAAAATAAAACAAAACAGAGCCTCTGCTTTTAAACCAAATTTTATTCTAGCTTTATGATTTTATTCTAACTTCATGATTTAAAACATCTGAATGTGGCCAGGTTTCATAAAAAAAAAAAAAAATATATATATATATATATATATATATATATATATATATATATATATATATATATATATAAAAAATAAATAATAATAATAAAAGGTTGAGAAAATCACATTTTCTTTCTTGTCATCAAATAATTAATCCGGATCAGAATCAGAATGATTATCAAAACATAAATTGTGTACATCGAGTCCCTTAACATCCCCAAAGCTTGTCCTATACCTCTTAATGAGTTTGATATTTTATTCTGTAACGTTAGGCAGTTGAGTTATATTGTTTAACGTTTGATGATCACATTAGCTACCATGTATGTAAGCATTGCTTCTATCGTTTGTTTCTGCAGCGTCTTCATTTGTTTTTGGATCCAGAGATGCTGTACTTTACAGAAGATGTGTAAAAGCTCTCCCTACCGTATAACAGTGAACATATGGATTGCCAGAAATTCCCATCAATAGCAATAGCAATAATAATAGTATAAAATGTTTAAAATATAATATAAAACTAAATATTTTAAATACATAAGATAATTGATAGACGCAAGTAATTAAAATTTCCCATTAAAAAAAAAAAAAAAAAAACTTTTGATACGCAAAAAAGACACCTATAATACAATGACAAAAAATAGATTGTTTAACCTAAAAACTACTGTAATAAAATAAAATAAAAAATATCACATATGCTGATGCTCAGATGACAAGTCAATCAGAGTCATTCAACAAACGTTCTGAGATGAAATGTAATGGTCACGAAGAAACTCATTTTACCGTAATCATATCAATCCTGGGTCCTGCAGAAAGTCAGCAAAAATGCTGTAGCCTGAAGCAAACCTTGATATGCTTGGCCGGGGAGGGGAACAGCAAAGGTCAGAGGTCAGAATGACTCTAGAGTATAAATCAAAAAACATGGGGTGACACACTTTGCCGTAAACTGCAGCACCAAGTAGAATCATGAATTCCCACATGTTGGACATTTGCATCGGTGCCTGGCTTGACCGTTTCCAGGGAGAGCTCCAGCAGGGTGTGAAGAAGAGGTTCTGGAAAGCATGGTCAATGAGCTTTGGACTTGTCCTGAGGCAACACAGTCTGCACCAGGAGAGAAGACCATGGGACCTAGTGCTCTGTTCCACACTGTCCATCAAAACCTGCCCTGCTGATGTAGACAGTCAGTGTGGTAGATTGGTATTCCTTCCACCTTCTCCCTGTAGCAAAGCCCATCAGTAGACACTGACACTCTCTGGTCTCGCCTCAGGCTACAGAGTAAGAACAGCATGCTGGGATACACAGGCCATCTCTCTCCTTACATTGTGGCTTATGATAAATCATCTACAGAAAAGCCATGTGAAAGAGTCAGTGGATATTGAAGGAAGAATAAAAGCAACCAGATAACGCACGGATAGAGAGTAATCTTTATAGATATAATATTGTGCATTAGCTTGAGGCCCTAATGCCCTAATCATAAAAACAAAATTAAAACCTTTCCAGCTGTGAATGATTTGGGCTTAATATATATCAGAAAAGAGAGAATATAAAGGGCCCTCAGATTTTTACTCTAGGCTTCAGGGGATGAATGGATCATTTCACAAGTTTAGACATTAGATAGATCTCTAGCAGAGCATCAACTGGCTCTCTGAAGAGAAGACCCCTGAGATACTCTGCAAAACTTTTTTTTTTTTTTTTTTTTTTCCTGAAATTAATTTCTGCTGTCACTAAAGGATGAGATGAAAATCCAAAAGATCATTAGCTGCTCTGTAGATGGATTGTGCCATTTCAACTGCACTGCTAATTGATGAGTTTCCATTTTCAAATCTCAGTTTAGAGCCACAAAACAATAAAACCTTGCTGATTAAATAATGAAAATTAACGGGAGTGAGGAGAGCTCGTGGAAATCCACATTGGCAGGAAATTCATATACTAATCCAAACAATTACTTCAGTACCAACACAGTCTAGGTTTGTGTTGTATCACACTGATGTCTTCCCTCTACACTTACGACATACAGAGGTTTGGATTGGCCCAAAACCAGGCTAACCACAACCTTTACATACATGAATATAACAAAACCTGTCAAGAACATGCCTGACTCATATTTCTCCATAACATCAACAAAGAAATAAGAAATTATTTTCTTTTTAGAATCGATGTTTTAGGTATAAAGATTGCTTGCATTCTGACATTTTTCAATGACAATTAAAACTATGTTCTTATTAAAAATATATAGTATTTAAATAAAATATTTTCACATCTATTCGACTACCTTTAAAATAAAATGGATTTCAATCTTAATAAATCAAATAATTATAATGATCAATAATGAAAAATAAGTAATTAATTAGGTTTGATTATATATAATGTATGGAATTGGAATTGTGCCAATAAAAACAAACGTAACTTTTTAAGAAACTAACGAAGAAATAAATTGAAACTGAATAAAATGTTTTTGATACTGAAAAAAAAAAAAATTGCAACCAAAATGTTTGACTTCGTTTTTAATACACTGCATGTTTTGCTAATTGTTTTCTCCATTTTCGTTCGTACTTAACTCTGGAAACGCATCCGTTTCATTTACACTTCTGAAGTTTTCGTTTACGATGCCAGAGTTGTCGTTTGTCATTCTGGCACAAACTTCTCACGGGGGCGGGGCTAGCAGTGATGTGTTCTTATTGGCTACTGAGTTTCTGATTGACAGCTTCCACGACCTGGAAGTGAAGTCATGTCAGTGTTGTGTTGACATCTTGACACGTGAGAAAGTATCCCATCTTGGTTTTGGTGATATAAAGCTGGGAATTTATATATTCGTATATTATTTTGTCTACTGCTACACTATGTTGAGATGACTTCTTAGGAATAGCACAGACAAATGATATAATCATCATTGCCATCAACCATCGTCGTTATTAGGATACTGGATACTCGCAGTAAGTTATTATTTTTTAAGTTTTAAATAAATCAATAAGTACTTGGTTTTGCTTTTCCATGAGGAGATGTATTTTAGAGCACATTTAGGGCCCATAACATTATATAGCAGTGTTGTCTTGATTTATCCCAATCATTACAGGACCTGCTTATGCATATTACAGTCTTCGATTAGATCATATTTAAGGGAAAAAGGTTGTGTTTAATAATAATAAACATTTGTTCAAATACAAAACCTATACTACATATGTTTATGTAAAACAAATTTGTGTGTGTATAAATATATATATATATATATATATATATATATATATATATATATATATATATATATATAATACATATACAAATATACTATCCAGAGGATGGAGTGGTAGTGCCAGAGATCCACTGTCCCCATCACACAAGAATCTTATTTTGTTCAGACACATTACCTATAGATGACTGGAATCGTGATCTTCAGACACCTGATATTGTGCAAATATTTACATTTCTTTGGAGTTCTAGATTAAAACAAACACAGTGGACAAATACACAAGAGGTTGCACTTTATTCTTATTAGTCTATGCTGATCTTGGATTAGCATACCAACAGCATTTGATTGTTAAGGGGGATAGTTCACCCTAAAATAAAATTCTTATATATTGTACTCACCCTCATGCCATTCCAGATGCATATTACTTTGTTTCTATAGATAAACACAAATTAAGTCCAAAAGACACTAATAAAAATAAATGCACAACAACCTTTACTAATAATTTAAACTGTTTTAACTATTAACCATTTTTTCCAGACAAACTGCCGGGTTACAATCCAATTGTATTATATGGACTCACAGATATGGATTATTTTCTGAAAAATCTTTGTTTGTGTTTATGTGAGGAAAGAAAGTCAGATACATCTGGAAATGCATGAAGGCGAGTAAATGATGAGAGAAGCTAAATGTTTTTGGGTGAAATCCCTGTATCCCTGTAAAGACTAATATTGCACTCCATTACCACATAATGTACCCATCCAGTCACTGTTTTGTCACTTTGTACTGTAACAGGAACTGTTCAAAGAATCATCGTTTCATTTAAAATATAGATACATTTTTCACATGTATTCTATATATGTACTTGTGCATTTTTAAGGTAATGTATATCATGAGAATATTGTGCATTACATGAATATGCGGTTAGTGTTTTGTGGGTTCTGGTCTTTCCCATCACAACATGATTGCATTCAACACTTTCACTTTGATACTTGTGTATATGCCGTAGTGACAATAAAGAATGTAAATTTATTTAAATTGATCAATATTTTAATTTACATTTATTCAATTGTTTTTTTATAAAAGTCACAATTGAAACTGTTGATGATTATTAAAAAAGGATTTCCAATTTTAAATGTGAGATGATAATGTTAATCAAATAAACTAACTAAATAAATTATCAGAATGATTAAAAATAGCAACAAGAGCATTCTTTGAATGGAATATTTACTGAAATGCCCTTTGAGGATTACACCGTCTGACAGCAAGCCATGATTGTAATTATTTATATTCTGTTTGAATTCATCAGATTTAAGTGATTTTTAATTGTGATGGCGTAAATGCATATTTCTAAAAATGATTAGTGTGATGGCCAGGGTTTCAAACCATAATTACCTGGTTGGAGTGAGACTTTCTCAACAGCTGAATATATCACTTGCATATACATTACACTAGTATTCTATATAATAATAATACTAATAATAATATTTGAATAAACAAATATTCTCCGAAAACATTGGACATTATGCAATATTTTCAGTATTATGTATAACAGTTAGTCCTTTAATGTACAATTAAACCTCAAGACTTTCATTTTCTCTCGAGCTTCTAAAAGCTTATGTTGATTCTTTATATGATATCAACACAACACTGACATGACTTCACTTCCAGGTCGCGGAAGCTGCCAATCAGAAACTCAGTAGCCAATAAGAAAACACCACTGCTAGCCCCGTCCCCCTGAGAGGTTTGTGCCAGAATGACAAATGAAAACTCTGGGATCATAAACAAAAACTACAGAAGCGTAAATGAAAACTCTGGAAACGCATCTGTGAGTACAAATCAGCAAATGAAAATGGAGAAAACAATTAGCGAAACATGCAGTGTATCAAAAGCAAAGTCAAAGATTTTGCTTGCAATTTATTTATTTTTTCAGTTTAAATTCATTTTTTCGTTAGTTTCTTAAAAAGTTACGTTCGTTTTTGTTGGCACAAAAGAAACTCCATTTATAATGCATATAATAGTGAACACACACACACAGTATCCAACAATATGTGCAATTTATAAATATCATTTATAAGTATAAATATCTCCCTATAAATTTGGAGATATATCCAACCTATTCACCCAACAATAAATATGTGTGTTTAGAAGTGTTAAAGTGTCTTTCCATGTCTCTCTAAATTTATTTCATTTATTGTAGCTATAGCTCGGACATTTCTTTTTTCTTTCCTTCTGACAAAGCAGTCGACCCACAGTGGGCCTGACTTTGAAAATTGGGATGTCACTTCATGCCTCTCAAATGAGATGATAAGAGGCTGGCACAGACCTTGTTTCTGCAGCTATTTTGGAGGAAGCAATGCTAAGCATGTTAGCATAAGTAAGACGATTTTGATGGGAAAAGTCACTCGGGGGAACTAAGTCAGATCCCATTTCAAGAAGCGATTTAGACCATGTTTGAGTTGTACAATGAGGCTTGGATCACAGCACAGCACAGCAGATATGACTCTCTCTCTCTGACTCTCTCTCTCTCTCTCTCTCTCTCTCTCTCTTATTGCGGGGAGACAGACCCTTGGCATCCCTATTCACAGGATTAAAAGCAGTCAAATGAAGTACTCAAACCCCAACAGTGTGTGCCGTAGCTATTACTCTTTTATTGGTCCTCAGAGGATTCTTCATCATACACGCTTCCAGCATGTCATGGTTTATACAAACTGAGACCGATGTTTATCTACCACCATATTTCAGCTGAGGATAGGTCCAACAAGCTCATATGTATATAAACAAGGATAATACATAGAGCTCTTGTAAGAAATCCCAGCAGTCCTACCTGCCAAGATGCAATATGAAGATGGCTGGCACAAGACCCATAATGCTGAAGTACTGCTCTATTTGATCAGATACATGTTTGTATTCAAGTCTTGAAATGAAATAAAATGATACGTTCCTGAAAAAGCACAGGGGAACAAGAGCATCTGTGCTGCTTGAGCCCAGGGCTTTAATACTCATCATGGTGGTCCTAATGCAATCCCTCCCTCTGGTTTCGTTAATGGCCTTGTAAAGGGTTTTGGGAGATTCCTATACACTCAGAGAGAACTGCCCCATAGGATGCGCCAATAAAAACCTAGCTAAAATAAGGCACAGGCTTTTTTTTTTCTTTTCTTTTTTTTATGTGCTGTAAAGTACGAGCACACGTATCTGCATGAACGGGGATAGCCTGCAGATATTAATAGTTTCCCCATTACAGACTGTGCCTTTATAAAAAATAAATACATAAATAGAAAAAAAAAAAAAAAAAAAACATCCTGAGAGGCTGTGCGCATTAGCTTTGGCTTTTTTTACGGGTCATTTGGTTTAAAGCAGTACATAAAGATAGCTCTGCTATAAGATGCAAACAAAGAGCTCAATGTGAGGCCTCATGCTGATTATGAAGAATCAAGCACAAACATAATCAAAGCTTCCATCATTCATGCATGCCATTGTCAGAATGTATATAAGAGAGATGCATCCTACTCCGTATTCAATAACAGATGCCTGTAGACTGTGCTACTAACTGAAAAAAAGGGACCTTGTCTTCCACATCCATATGTAAAGCAAGCTTTCATCCAAAAACTTGTAGATTCAAACATGCTGGAACAGACAAGTAAACATTGTTGCAAAGAAATGTCTGGAAAAGGTCAAGATAGAGTCAGATAGAGAGAGAGAGAGAGAGAGAGAGAGAGAGAGAGAGAGTGTGAGTGAGTGAGTGCGTGAGTGAGTGAGTAAGTTTTTCCCTAAGCATTTGTCAATCAATCAATCAAATCAATAATAGAACAATCAATAATAAACAAATACAAAGCTGAAGACGGCTGGTCGCTCTTTCCGATGCAACTGCAACTGGAGTTCAAATATGTACTTAACATGCACTTAAAACAACAATCTTTTTCTTTGTATAGTTTTAGAAACAAGTAAATAAAATTGCATGATTGTCGTTTACAGAAACACTAAAATGCAGAATACGTGAGTGTGTTATTCCATATGTTTGCTAGCAATGCAATCTTTGATTGATCAAGCAAGCAAATAAATAAAAAAAAAAAAAAAAACAGTAATTGAGTTTCCCATCAGCTCTGCAGTCTTGTAAATTGGGTTCTTTTCTTTTCATGTGCGAATTGCCTACAAATCAGTTTTAGAGAAGTTTATAGAGATCATGGGATGACTCCACTCTCTTTCCCTTGAACATAAAGGGACATTTTGTTGAGTAAATACAGCACACCTGGAGCTGATGACTGCACAACTATTCCTAAGCATTTGCACGAGGACTTTTAGCAGGCTATAAACCTTTCCCTGGGATATTACTCTGACTCCAACTTCAATAAAGAAGGAGATTAATGTAGTTGCAAGCAGTTTATTTCTGTATCAGCCCCTGTCCCCAGGCCCTGAGGGTGGAAAACAGGAAGGAGAGCAGTGAGAAGTGAAACCTGAGCACAATATGCCCCAAGTTCAGGCCGATCAATCACAGCAATAAACGTCAAGAACTGGATAGGTAAAACTAAACTTAATGCATTCTGTCTGGTAAAAGATGATGATGTATGTGTGAGATATTTAGGGCATGTCCAATAGTGTGTGATGGAAGTGTTAACATCTTTAGTAAGTTTAAGCATTACTGCATGCATGAGAAAGGAAAAATGCACAAAGTGCTGCCACAACTTGAGGCAAATTGGGACTGACAGGAATACGGGAGATAGCAAACAAAGACATCTGACTTGAGCACCATGTAGGTTTCTTTTCAGGGCTTAAAAGTGCTGCATGTCAACATCTTGCATCTGTGTCTCTCGCTGCCACAGTTTGAGCAGGTCCTAAGAACCTAAGCTATCAGGGGATGAAGTCTGGGTTTCAAAAATCGCAATGTGGATGCTTTAAGCCAAAGCCATATAAAAATCCAACCACGCTCATGTCAAAGAAATCAAATTCACACAAACAAATAGCGTATTCCCCTGCTGCTTTGAATGATTCCAGACAGGAAGGATTAAGTTAAATGAACACCTATCCATGATGCCCTCACTTCACAACGGTCATGCTTGCTAATTATGCCAAATAATTATAAACATGCCTATGAATTTTGAATAGAGGATCAAAGATCTCCCAGCACATCATAAGTGAGGTGTTATCATCATGCACGCCGGTCCTTTGGTGGCTCTCGTGTGTCTTCACTTTGAGCATGCCCATGTTCTGTCAAAGGCAGAGGCCACATAGTCCATCTCAGTCTGTTGTGCTGCCTCTCTCTGGCTAGAGATCTGTGGCAGATGGGGAGACAGGGCCTTGGAACTGCCCCGGGGTAAGAGCACAGCTCCCTGTCACCTAAGTTCACCATGGCACTGTGCATGCTGAAATCAAGCTACTCCCCCTCTCCAAATGAGGCAATACATCAGGTGCTGAATAAATGAGTGATGAAATCTTGACAGATTAAAGTGAAAGGAAAAAAAAAAAAGCCTCAGAGGCCATCTGCCCAACCAGGCTGGACTGTCATGGCAGCACTGATGGGGAGTGAAAGAGTGGAGAGGAAAGAGAGGCATCTCTTTCAGATACTCAACTAGAGATACTTATTCTGATCTTAGAGGAAATCTGGATAATGATAGCATACACATTATGACATGTACATTGGCGCCAAGAATAATTTGGACACTTTCTGACACTTTTCATCACTAATTGCTTTGAATTGGAAACAAAATATCAAACTAAGTGGTATTTTCTCAGAACCAACATGACTTTTCTGAACCGTTGTCAAGGTGAATATCAATGGATATACAAAGTCAGTCTTCTCAGGTTCTCAGATGTACGCTAGCAGAGTATCAGGTGCAGTCCATCACTATCTGAACATGTTCCACAAATGTCTCACAACCAGTACTCTGATTCAAATGTCTTAATACTGATCAATATTTGTAATTTGTCCAGTATGATGCCTCAAAAAAGGGCTGTGATTATACAGTGACTTGTTGCTTTTTGTGTGCTAATGTGCATTCAATTAACTGGAAAAAGTATGTGATGCTGGTGATGATGACAATAATAATAATAATAATAATAAAAATAATAATATGATTATTATATAAATGCATAAAAATATTGAACGGAAAATTGAAAGCAATTACTGCAGCATCCTTTTATTTTCTGTAATCCTTTGGCAGCGCTAAAGTATGATCACACTATCAATCATTCATAGCAAACCTTTCAAGCATGACAAGATCTGCACAGCGCTGTTTGTGAAGTGACTCTTTGAACAAATACCCAAAACACGCACACAGAATGCTGCTTCAGACAGCGCGCCAGCACCGCATTTCTCTTTTGTGCTTTCTCTTTTGAAAAGAGAGAAAAAAAAAGTCAAAATTCCTGTTTTGTTGAGTATCCTCATCAGCAGTCTTAAATGGGTTTTAAATGAACATGAGTTCTGAGAAAATTGGATGTGTGTCAGATCTGTGTTATGTGTGCCGGGTCAAAGTGACAGTGGCCTAATAAACCTACTGCTGTCCGTCATTAATGTTAATCAAAGAACAAAAGAGAAAATCTCTTCTCTTGACTGAATAACTTTTGTAGCTTTAATTAAATTTATAATTTATGCCGGGAAGACTGTGCTTTGATTATTCAATTTCTGTATATTGACCTGTTAGACCTACCTAAAAATCTTAAAGCACTGTTTTACATGGTTGACCCATGTATGTATATATGTATGTATTAAATTAAAATAGGTAAAATCTGAACCTGCCCCATTGATATATTGAAGGGATAGCTAAATGTGACATTTATTACAATGGATTTTTGTTTTAAGATAAATTAAATTAAAAGTCGTTATATTTTTTAAGATATTTTAAAATTGATAGCTTTCAATTACACTGTAATGTTGAATGGCTATAACTAATGGCTAAAATTGAGAAAGAAAAATCCATTAAATAAAAGACATCAGTGGTACTGGCCTCTATTCATAATGCTTAGCAACAAGAGGCCATTAAACAAACAAGTAAATAACCTCTTAATGTTGTTTATACATTAATTTGGAGATTCAATGTGAAAGCATAACAACATAAAAAAAAAATGTTAAGACACACGAAATCAAGCAATTGGCATGACTAATTTACGTATATACAATGATCTAAAGCATTAAATAATATAAAAATAACTTGAGAAAGGATTAACAATACATGCTTTTATCAGGATGGCCACATTTAAAACTCTTACCTGCAATGCTACATCTACACTCTATGCTTCACTGAAATACACTGATTATCATGTTTCATAGCACCACAGAAGTGTCCCAAAAGCAATAAACATGGCTGAGCTTGTTTGCTGATATGGCAGAATATTTTGTTCCTATAACACTCCTGTATAGCACATACAGTTCTGAGCAAAAGTCTTAGGCAACCACCAGCTTTGTTGTTTTATAAATGTTTTAATGCCCCCCATATTTATTTTTCTGTCTCTTTATTATGATATAAACAGAAAATACAGGAAATATGTACACAAAATGTAATAAAAAAATTTGAACAAAATTGCTTCAAGCTAAAAAAAAAAAAAAAGTATTTAGTGTGACCTCCTGGACTTCTTCCATTTTCTCAAAAATAAAACTCTAAGTAACTTATCCGATTTTGAAAGTTTTCTTGGCCTTCCAGTCCTTTTCCATTTCATTTTGATTTGCTCAAGTGTAAGGGGAGGTTCCTAAATACTTGCCACTTTAGCCTTTTTTTCAGATTTTGTTTGTTTGTTGTATTTACAGTATTATGTGCTTATATTCTAATAAAGAGACTAATAAATGATTATATATGGTCATTATACCATTGTATATCAATCAACGTATGTAATGTATGTAATCTAAATCAACATCTAATGGTGGCCTAAGACTTTTGCACAGTACTGTATATGTTTAAATAGGTACCTTGAGTCTGCTTAGCAAACAGGCAGCCCACGACATAGCTCTAAAAAAAGTAAAGGATACAGAGCCATGGGGGAAAAGAACAATAAGGTGTGGAACACCTCTTAACTTCAGCGCGTGCAACTTCCCACCAGCGGTTCATGTGAGCACAAGTAAGACACAAATATTGGCCCACTTTTGCCAGGCAGACTCCCCCAACTCAGCACATCTCTAAAGTTGGAAAAGGCAAGGTGATTTTTGCAGTAGCTAGAGTAGAACCCGGTGCCTCCCTTAGACACCTTTTCAAGAAGCAGTGCCAGGGAAGAAAAAAGAAAGAAAAAGAAAAAAAAAAAAAAGAGAAAGAAAAGCGTAGAATCAAATGCTTTGCAGGCAACAAATTAGAGCTGAGCAGAGTGCTCCTTTTCAAAAGGCCCTTTACTTTGACCTTGCTTCATGTTAAATTCAATTACAGCACTTTTCTCCAAAGAGGATATTCAGAGCGGCATCGCCTCTGAGATAGCGGCAGCAACATCTGAGGGCTGTATTTCAAAAACACGCTCTTTAATATACCAACTCGCATACCTCGACACAAACAGCGGCTCTTGCTCTGTCACTGTAGATCAGTGCTGGCGCTGCTATTCCATGTACTTTCAAGGGGTAAATTATCCTGCACTCACGATCTGTACACCTCAGTATGATGAAAACACAACAGTACTCAAGGCTGTCATGAAATCAGTGAGTGGAATCTTACAGTACAGAGTAAACAAAATATGCGAGAAAAGTCAAGGAGCGCTGCGCTCCTAATTGGTCGATGGCGACTGCCTGGGTGGAAGTTCCAGTCGTCAAGGTGATAACCAAAGAGGTATGATGAAGATGAAAATCCTGGGGGTAGACGGTATTTGAAAAGAGTGCATATCTCTACAGCAATGATTCCCAAAAAAGGTACAAGGGTGGAAATGACAGCGTATTCTTTGTGGGTAAAATGCAGTGTTGGGGATAATGCACTACTTACTTGTAACTTGTACTTACGTAATCAGATTATCTAATAAAGATAAATAAAAATTTAAAAAATTAAAATAATGCATTACTTTTTCTATTTAAAACAAAATATCTGTTACTTTTTCACATGTGACCGACAGCTCTCCTGTACCCACATTGAGAGAAAAAAGTGCAACTGAAAGCAAATTGTACTGACATATCTTAAAATGTCAGTGCCATTGTTTAGTCTCAATATGCACACCAGTAATGTTTATTATTTTTATTATTTTCAAGTATATTGTTTATAAATTATTATTAAGGCTTAATCCTGGTTTAGTCTAAGCCCTGTCTGTGAAACCGGGCCAATGTGTATTTCATCTCACTTTATTAACCAATGTCTTTGCTACTGAACTTCAATAATCTGTGTTGGGTAGATGTGGCCTAATGGTGAGGGAGTCGGGCTTTTAAGCAGAAGGTTGCCGGTTTGATTCCCACGCCGGCAGGAATTGAAAGAGGGGATTGTGAATAAACAGCACTCTCTCCACCTCCGATACCATGATTAAGGCACCTAACCCTAATTGCCTCAGTTGTAAGTCGCTTTGGATAAATGCATCTGCTAAATGTAAAAATGTAAATGATCTATTTTAACCATACTAATAAGCAAAAAATACTTTAGATTAGATTTAGAAATAAGAGTGTTTTTCTGTATCCTATTCTTCTTTAATTCAGAACGGCAGCATAGCTGAAAGGTTTGTTTGAATTTGCATTTACCTTCATATACTTGGATATACTTTATTCAGTTCCCTTTTGGTGTGAAAGGGCCTTAACAATTGCCAAAATAAATAAATAATCAAGCCTAGGCCAGGTGAGAAAAAGTATCATAACATTACATTTCATAAAAAAGTAACTATGTAACAGAATTAGTTACTTTTTTTAGGGAGCAATGTAATATCGTAATGCATTACTTTTAAAAGTGACTGTTCCCAACACTGGTAATATGACATACTTGTTAAGCTTTTGTGGAATCCAAACTATATAAAAATTGCAAATTGATACGGTCTAATTTTTAGCAATGCACTTTTGTTTTCCATTGTATCGGAATAAAGCTGCCTTTATTACAGTGACTCACTTTCTAACTAAACACAATACTGTTTGAGAAAAAGAGACTTAACAATTAGTTTCTTCTCATTTTATTAATAAGCTTCCTCCCTTGTTATTAAAAGAATCTTCTTTTTTTTCTTGTTTTGACAGTTCTGTGGGCAGCAACACAGAAACGTTCAGAGAATGATCTAAATTAGTTATACATTAATATTTATATATAATGAAAATTATATAAACTATGAGCCAAAAGCAACCCATTTTTCTGCTTTGGTGCTGATGATAGGATACTTAAGCCCAACCAATAGAACTGTGGAGGTACATTTGACAAAAATGTTTGGACAAAAACTGCTGTAGTAGTAAATTAATTAAATGCATACATAAATGCATACGATAAAAGACGTATCCAAGTATATATGTGTCTGCTTTAGCAAATAATGACTAACAGGCACATAAAAAAGTGTTTTCAGTTTTGTAGGCAATGTCGGGAAGATGATCAGCTTCCTGCTGGCTGCTGGCCCTCCCACAGATGCAGCAATGGCACTTGGTTTATCCACCACAGAACATTTCAGCCAAAGCTGTGGGCTATCATCTGTCCTGCCAAAGCAAGACAACCTTTTTTTATTTGTTAAGGTAAAACATTTTCCCAATACAAGCATCCAGGGACAACACAGTCCCACTAGAGTGAAGAGGAATTGGTCCCACAATGCATCACACCTTCCCACTGGCATAGCCTACTGCTACTCTTGTGGCTAACAGGCTAATGAGCCTGAAAGAGGCTTTAGGCCTGGTGTGCCCATACTGTGGAGCCAGAATATCCATGCATCTGTTGCTTTGGGATCGATTGGGAGTAGCTAGTGTAATTGCCTTGAAAGCAATGTAGCATCATTAGAGGCTAGTCAGAGACGGCATTTGCAGGAATGAAAGGCCAAAGCTAACAGCTTCTCTGCTGCGGTAAAGGTTATTTTTAATCACCAATGAGGAATCCTGGCTTTCCCCATTCTTCAGGACCAATCTTATTCTTCTACAGTTTGCCTCACCATCCCTTTTTCCACCATAAACCTAGTCCTTACTCTGGGGAGAGAGGGGCAACTGACTGGAACTTTATTAATTACACAATGCTTTATTTGTTGTGGTCATGGTGGCTCGGCCTTTGACCCGAAAAGACCGCTGGGCACTGAGAGTGTACGGTAATTAGAACGGGGCTACTTTTGTATCTTCTAAAGCTTTAAGACTTATGCCTTTGGTCAAGTAGACCCTAATGATCAAGACACCAGAAGCCAAAAGCAAGGACAATAATAATACTAGTAAATAATAATAAATAACCTCAACAAAAAAAAAAGCAAATGCCAATGAGTCTCCATTTGTTAATTGGAAAAAAAAAAAAAAGCAGTGAGGGAAGTAAAAAAAAAAAAAACTGTTCAAACGCATTCATTTTGTCTGGGTTGTTGCAGGATCATTTGTTTAAGTAGTAATTGTATTTTGATAATGGTTATTTATTATTAGTATTATTATTATTCGTTACTGTTGTTGTTATTTGTATCATTTAAAAAAAAAAGAAAAAAGAAAATGCTAAAAGTTTTTTTTTTTTTTAAACTTAAATTGAGTCTAATGGTAACAATTCAAATGGATACAAAAAATAGTCAAATTAAACCAAAAGGCTAGTGTTTATCTTGTCAACATGAAAAATTCTGTGTTCATTTTGTATTCTAAGCTAAGACATGACTGTCAGAGGAAGGCAGGTTTTTGTTGTTGTAGGATTTTTTTTATTATTATTTTTAAAATAAAACAGTTTCACAGATTGAGTTCCCTCTAGAACTGGGTTTTCAAGTGTACAAAACAAATGATCCTGCAAAAAGAAAAGAAAAATACCCTTACTTGCATGTCTCTTACTGAAAAAAAAGAAGAAGAAGAAGAAAAGAAATGTCTGGGTTCATCAATAGATTTTTTTTTTCAACCACCACTGTTTACCTTCCAAAAAAAAAAAAAAAAAAAAAAAAAAAAAAAAAAATCAAAAATATGAGACATGAGCTTTTGTTAACATAGTGTCTCTTTCTCTTATCCACTCCATCAATTGAAGCAGTTTCCACAGCTGACAGCAGAAAGACTGACATACATCATTCCTACACTTGCGCACACACACATATACACTGTGTTTCAATGCTGAATCTAGGTCAGAGACATTAAAATTTCAACAAAGTCCCTTTGACTTTGGAAGGAAGGAGTGGAGAAAAATTCAGACAGAAGGCCTGGTGTCGCTGTGCCGCAGTGGGGTTGTGCCATACCCAAGCTACAGTGGCTAGGCCTGATGGATTCCATGACATCAAAGACAGTGGAAGAAGGTTAGATTATGTGAAACAGACACAACAAACGCAGATTGAACCAGACTGTGAGTTTCAGTACTCAAAGTGTTCAGTCCTCACAGCAAAAGAAATCAAACTGCAAGCAGGAATTAGAGATACAATTCACCATTCCATCTAGGGGAAAAGGTCTGAATATTTAGTGTATCAAAAAAAAAAAAAATCTTTCATATTATAAAGCCCCATCTGAAAATTAATGATCCGGAACTCCAGGACATTTTTATTTGTCCCCAAACGCCTACCTCACTGCCCTGTGAATGGCAGGGTCCGGGATGATGAAATATTTGTGGCTGTAAAGTGCGATTGATTGCTTTACTCTGACAGGTGGCCTGTTTGCATGCTAGTAGGAAAGAGATTATTTCTGGAAGTGTCCGCTGCTTGAGAAGGCCTAAAACTCTACACAAACGGTTGCCACTTGTTCATACAAAACAACAGATTCAAATGGGAAAAAATACAACAGCAAGTGAATAAAATGCAGCATGTCTACTGTAAACTTTGTTAGTCGTTTAATGATCATTTCCATTGTCCATCTTTACAGTAGGTCATAATCTCTCTGTCAGTGAATGATTTTTTTATGTATATTAAAGAAACCACTTCATCCAAATTTACAGTCTCTCTCTTTAAGGTTATAAAGCAAAATAAATAAACAAAAATGTATTGTAATATTTGAATTAGTAGCAAAGAAAGCCGTAAAGAAATTTTTAGCATGCAAATGCCTTAAATGTATAGGTATGCATAGATATTTGTATTATAACAGTAAATACACTAGCACAGTAATTAAAAAAACCATACAAGTGTCTAGTGTGATGCTGTCACACTGATATATTTGCATAAACATGGTCCACTAAGAACTATTAAGGTACACTAAAAGGAATTAAATTATCATTTATCACAAATGTTTTTTTCTATCATAATTCTTCAAACGTTTTGCCCATGCTGGAGTAAAGAAATATGATCACATATAGCATGTCAAGAATGGCAGACTAGGGTCTGAGGACCTAGTGTGTGAAGAAACATCGCCATTGGCCAAATGCAAACATCACGGCAAACTCAATCCCAGTTTGCTTTTGCTGGGAAGAGAGAAGTTGTTTGGGTTGCACCACACTGTAGATCCTTCCTTTGAGCAAATATTCTCAGGGCTTACCACTGCTCTGCCAGCCTGAACGCAAACACAAAGCGAAAAGTGCACAAGAAGCTACAGACACACACAGCTAATGGTTTGTACATGTTTACAATTATGAGCAGCTAATGTACTTGCCTCTCTATGTATGTAATGCATTGAAGTGAATCATACAGTACTTATCCATGGTAAATATCATTGAAGATTTCAGTTCTCCCACACACTACCGCTCGTCTCTTTCATTAGAAAGGAATGGTATTTAAAAAAGCCTTTGCCAGAGAAACACGCAGAAGCATCAGGTCACGGTGCGGCCCGTCAATACCGAAACCACATTGTTTCCGAATTAATTAACTCATTGAATCATTGAATCATTTATATATTCATGTCATTTCCCCTCACTGTTTTCACAGGAATCCATTACACAATTACACAGGCATCACTGTGTAATACCAGAGCGAGACGGAGACAGACACAGTGACACAAAATAAATAATGAATAGCATTCATTTCAAACCACACCACTCGCTTGTGACATTTGAAAATGGTGTCAAATTATGAGCACGATTTTCACTGGGGAACAGAGGGGGTCCTAATTAAATGCAGGCTCATTGTTTTAGAGATACACTAACCTTTTTTCAGCCTGCAAACAAAGGCCTTTGGTACACCTGAGACGTTAGGCATTTGTCACGCTACATCTTTCTCCCTTCCAAGGTGTACAATGTGCTGACACCCTCACAACATGTTTTATAGTGTGTACAGCCCCACTAAAAAAGCATAAAGCACTTACTAGTGTGCCAACAAATGGAAACAAACACACAAATTGCTTTCTGATGTGCTGGCAGCAAAGTGAAGAATTCCATGCAGTGCCACATCTCCTAAGGCAAGGCCTGTTTTTTTTTTTCTTTCTTTCTTTCTTTTTTGGCATGGGTCCTATGTACATGTGCCTATCGCCCCCCAGCAGCTATGGAGCACACCCATATCTCCCTCCACAGACATCGCCATCACACCTGCTCAAGACAACACACATGGCACATGTATGAAACAATGCCCACCCTGACTTTATCAGGATCTAGAGTAACGGAGGCCTTCATTAGCCGGCAAAAATAAAAATGAGACACTTTCCTGATGGTTTAATTCGCTAGCCACCCAATCTGAGGTCACATGCATTGTCTTTTTGCCATCGATACCAATTACGAAGCATCAATGGAGGAAGAAAAGGCATACATATATTTTCTCCTCCTTTGGTACGGTTTTCTAAATCATTTTCTTTGACCTCTTCACATTGTAATTGGGTTTGTGTGATAATGAAGGTCACGTAAGCAGAGCGGTGCATCATGGTCTATACGTCTGTTACTATAGAGAAAGGGCCACTGCATCCCTCATTATCCAAGGATCTCCTGGGATTCATGTGTCTTTTCGGATGAAAACCAACAATGCTAACTATAGAAAAGTCCCTCATCGTCTAAAGAGCAAGATGGGGCCTGCCTGCAGAGTACATCACAATGAGGAACCTGCATTAATGGATTCGTCATTAAACAACCTGCCTTCCTTCCTCATAAAAAAAATAAATAAACATAGCAGGGAGATTGGTAGTACATCATATAGAGAGGTGACTGTTATTTCAAGTGGCCTGATAAAGAAATCCATGGGGTCTTTTCATTGCTTTGTTGTGCTTGTTAGTCATCTGAGTAGATAGCAGATTGTGTCTTAATTGGAAATCCCACCAGAAGCTTTCAGTAACATACTACAAAATTAGCAGCACCTTCGGAGGCTGCTTTTTCATTATATGGATGTTAGCATAACTGTAGGTGAGAAACGTAAAAAAAAAACAACAGAGCAGCCAGTGTTCATTTTTGCACAGTTGTTTGTTTCGGTTATAGTTTTTGTCATTAAAAAAATTGCACGTAACTCATTTTAACTTGTGCATTTCAAAAATCAAATACAGCAGGCTATTAAAATGTCATTATTATTTTAAGTATTACTTGTTTTCAAGCATTATACTCTACCATTGAAAAGTGTTGGGTTGGTAAGAGTTTTAAATTTTGTTTCTTTGTTTTATTTATTTATTTTAAAAAGTCTGTTATGCTCACCAAGGCTGTTTTTATTTGATGATCAAAATAAAATAAAAACTATAATATTCTGAAATAGTATTCCAATTTTACCATTATTATTATTTTTCAGGATTTGATTAATAGAAATTTTTAAAGAACAGCATCTATTTAAAAAAAAAAAAAATCAAGTCTTTATTTGATCTATTTCAACACAGAGAGAGAGAGAGAGACAGAGAGTGTGAGAGAGAGTGAGTGAGTGAGTGAGTGAGAGAGAGAGAGAGAGAGAGAGAGAGAGAGAGAGAGAGAGAGAGAGAGAGAGATTATGTAGGTTAGAAGTGAAATAATATATTAAATGGCTCATTGGAACAATTTAAAACTTTTCAAATAGAGACTGGGCAGATATATTTCACATGCAACTGTCATAAAGTCAGTGGGATGTCCTATACATTCCTCTAAATATCTGCTTTAAGTTTTCCTGTGAGGATGCTGCAATCCTGTCTGAGGCAATGTTGGACAGGTTTTGCAATTTCCTTCAAAGGCTATTGATGTCTCATCTCTGTGTGTGCGTGTGTGTGTGTGTTTGCGCATAATTGTTTTGATTATACTTGTGAGAACCAAATATCCTCACTTATATACTTTCACAACCCACTAGTGAGAACATTGACTGGTCCTCACTATTTTTATCTCAGCCAAAAGAGGTTGTCATTTAAATCTAATGTTGTGCACATGTTTCTGTGATGGGTAGGTTTAGGAGTAGAGTTAGGTGATAGATAATGTCATTGACCTGATATAAAATCAATGGAAGTCTGTGCAGTGTCCTCACTAAGATAGCAAAACAAACCTCTGTGTGTGCGTGTGTGTGTGTGTGTGTGTGTGTGCATGCATGTGCACGCACAAGTTGAGGAGAACGATTTCTCCCTACATCAACACGGCACGGTGCAGTACAAACTCTCGCACTCCCTCAGCTAGATTACATTTAATAACATTATTATTTCCAATAAACACCTCATGGAACCATTTTCATCCTCAGCTATAACGGATTGGTTTGTTTTAGCTGTGTATATGCTGTTAATTCCGAGGGCAGAAGTGACTAAACATGACAGCATTCCCCCTCTTCAAATATCCAGACACATCGCAGACGTGTGTAGAAGAGGGGAGGAGAGGTGAGAGTCGAGGAGGAGGATGTTATGACAGGGTGATGTGGGCTTGGTCTTCAGCCACCCACAGCGTTCAGTGTGTTAGACAGCCAAAAGCTATGCAAGCCTCCTGCTTCCCTCAGCTACAGACACTACTGAGCTCTTAATAACCCCAAACAATGGAACCGATACCTCAAATGGGCTCAAGATAAATGAGGAATTTGGGCATGATGAAAGGAAGATGCAAAAGACACAGAAGGAAATAAATGATGATACATAGAAGATCTTCTAAAATTAGGTTAAGGTTTGAGGGAAAGAAAATGAAAATCTAGAAATGAATGAGTCTCTTCACAGATGTCAATCAAAGCTGCCTGGTAAACTAATTGAAATGAGTGGCGTGTTCTACTTACAATACAGCACTCTATCAGATTGCTCTACAATGATACATCTAATGCTAATGTGATTCTATCTTGGAAGTTTTTAATATGTGTGCATCAGCTAGATGAAATGTGATATTTGACAAACACACTGCTGTATAACATGCAGTGAAAATAATGCATGGAATATTCCATACTTTGTTGTCCATTAGGCTGTGACATACATACACACTACCCGTCAAAAGTTTTAGAACACCCCAATTTTTCCCCAAATTTAAGCAGTTCAGGTCCAGTGAATAACCTGAAATGGTAAAAAGGTAAGCGCTAAACTGCCAGAGGTTAAAAAGAAACGTTTAGGTTACCAAAAACTGAAAAATAATGAACATTTCAGAGTTATACAAAATGGCCTTTTTCAGGGAACAAGTAATGGGTTAACAACTTACAGCTGTTCTGCAGCAATGGAAGTAAATTAAGCCTTGAAAGTTGACGCTAACAATTCCTAGAGGTGTCCCAACTTTTGTTGATTACTTACAAATCCTCTGTCTGTATAAAAGCAATGTTGGAACAGACTGTGTTACTACACCCACTTATGCATTATTTGGACAGTATTGTACCGCAGGAAGTAGTATATTGCTCTCATAATGGCGAGAAAAAGGTAATTAACAAAGGAAGACAGACAGACCATTATGACCCTTAAAAATGTAGGTCTTTCCTTTAGAGAAATTGCAAAGAAAGCCAAGGTGCCAGTGAGTACAGTTTCCTATACCATCAAAAGGCATTTGGAAACTGGAGGAAACTCTGACAGGAAGAGGTCTGGCAGACCCAAAGCCACAACAGAATCAGAAGACAAGTTTCTGAGAGTCAACAGCTTGCGTGATAGGCGGCTCACAGGACAACAGCTTCAAGAACAGCTTAACACTGATCGAAGTAAGCAAGTCTCAGTTTCAACTGTGAAGAGAAGACTTAGAGCGGCAGGTTTGACAGGTCGAGTGGCAGTAAGAAAGCCATTGCTAAGATGGCAAAATAAGAAAAAGAGGCTTGCCTGGGCCATGAAGCACTGCCAGTGGACTACTGAAGACTGGAAGAAGGTGTTATGGACTGATGAATCGAAATTTGAAATCTCCGGTTCATCACGCAGGGTTTTTGTATGCTGTCAAGTAGGCGAAAGGATGGTTCCTCGGTGTGTGACACCAACTGTCAAACATGGACGAGGAAGCGTGATGGTCTGGGGCTCTTTTGCTAGATCCAGAGTCGGCGACTTGCACAGAGTGAGTGGCACCCTGAACCAAAACTGCTACCACAGCATTTTGCAGCGCCATGCAATACCCTCTGGTATATGCCTAGTTGGTCAGGGGTTCATCCTACAGCAAGATAATGACCCAAAACATACCTCCAGGTTATGTCAGAACTACCTTAGAAGAAAAGAACAAGACGGTAGGCTTCAAATCATGGAATGGCCAGGACAGTCTCCAGACTTAAACCCCATCGAGCTGGTTTGGGATGAACTGGACAGAAGGGTGAAAGCAAAGCAACCTACAAATGCAACACATTTGTGGGAACTTCTGCAACAGTGTTGGGAAGAACTTTCCGAACAATATTTGATTTCCATTGTAGAAAGAATGCCACGAGTTTTGATGAGTCAAAAATTTAGATTAAATTTTGTTAAACAAAACGATTCCATGATTTCTTTTTTATCTCCAATTGTTTATTTGTTCTATGCTTTAATTTCAGAGTACACTGAGACATTAAACTGCGTAAATTGGAAAAATGGAGGCGTTCTAAAACTTTTGATAGATATATATATATATATATATATATATATATATATATATATATATATATATATATATATATATATATATATATATATATATATATATCAGCTTCGACCTTTCCGTAACAAAACATGGATATCTCAGCCGAACAGCTGATCATAGCTGTACAGTGGGGTTGTTAGATCTCATCTCCATAAATATATCTAGAAGTAAAGCTAAAGCAAGGGCTAAAAATCTATTTATCCCTTGCTGAAACTTCCTCATGGTCGTGGAGAGCACAGTTCATGGTTGCATAGCAACGACAGACGCTACAGAAGCGCGAGCTCCCGAATGCTTGCAAAAGTAGGAGGATGCAACACGGCCGTGCTTTACACGCTTTTTTAGGCGCGATATGTGAACGGCCCCTAAAGGGGCAGAAAGCATCGCTATCACTGCTAACGGTTGGACTTCTCAGTGTACGCAGAGCTATATAACAGTTACACCCCACACAATCAGTAGTGACTGGGTAATGGTCAACTTTGTACTGCAGTTAAAGTGACACTTAAAGTTATTTGAATTTTTTATTTATATGTTTATATTATTTATACTGTTTAATTTATGTTCAATCTGTAGAAAGAAGTTCAGTGAGATTTCTCATGTGAAATTTTACAGGGCAGAAAACAATTGGTTGATTTTGTGGCAAAACATTTAGCAGTGTTTACATGTTGTTTTACTGCAAATAATTCATTAAAATAGAAGTAAAATGACATGCATTACAATTTGATTTCAAAATGGACCAACATTTTTGCATTTTATGATTTTCAGTTGAATAAAAGACTATTTTCCCTTCATACGTTTCATTATTGAGGATTTCTTAAAAATACTACAAAAATCTCGTCTCGTGAACCCAATCTCGTGTCTCGTCTTGTGGAATAGGGGTCTCGTCACACCCCTAAAATATATATATATACACACACACACACATACACACACATATATAAGCAAATATGTGTGTGTCTGTGTGTGAGTAAATAAATATCTTATTTCTATAAACAAGTGGTCCTTTGCTTATTTCTAGGGGTTTGAAAATAATATAGTTATTTTTATAGTATATTTGTGTATTATAATGATAAATAACTTGTTGTAGAATATTAGTCACTGTTTCTCTACATTTTCTCATTGTCAGACTGAGACTGAAATTACAGGAATGGGATTTTACCGAGCACTGCTGACCTTTCCTCGACTGTTTGTTTGTGAACAGTCCCTCTGCATAAAGAAACTGGCGAAAATCCATCGGCAAACTCGTTTATTCTTCTAAACGACATCTAACGTTACACGACGGCGAGGCAGTGCGCACTCCTGGGAAAATGTTAAAGCAGTACTGACAGACACCATTACCAGCCAAAGACCACATCACCTACGGTATTGAAATACATACTCTCCCAGGGGACATCAAATGTGTGAAAATTAATACTTTGGCATAAGGCCCAAAAAAAAAAAGAAAAAAGAAAAAAATGACGCGTAATTGACACGTAATTGATTCTCAATCTAACAGTTCACTTGTCGTTTAGAAGCATTTGTGGCTGTCTTCACCTATAAATTACTCTCTCGGTGATGTTTACATTCCTGCGAGGGGGGGTGGGGGGTAATATTAAATAGAGTCTGGTTTGAGCACGGCTGGTGCAACATGCAGAAGATCCACAAAGGAAGTGTACACCCCTACAACAACAATACAAGCCATGAGCGCTGGAAGTGTTACTGAGGTCTGAGTGCCCCCTACTGTCTAAATATATAAAAGGTCACACCTGGAGCCCTTATGCTACTAAAAAAAACAACCAAATAAATCTCATAAGAGAAACATACATTGTGATGTAAATATATTCTTAGCCGTGTAGGTTACTGTGGTCTCTGGTGGTTTAAGTAGTTTCTTTGGTTTCTGCTGTGTATTATTACTCAGACAAACAAAAAGTACACGGTCGTAACTGCATCACTTATGCGTGCTTTAAGTATACACTGTGCACCATGGGATCCCAAAAGGCAGCAGCCGGTAATAACTGTGCATATATGGATATAAATACTCTCTCTCACACACACGGAAAGCATGAGCTATGCAGTAGCAGAAGATAGCTCTCAGGCACGGATCAATACGGTAGAGTCAAATAGGCTGGCTGTGCTGTGTGACGGCCAAAAACCCTCATCAGCGCACAGTCTGAGAGAGCTCTCCAATACACGCTGACTGACAAGCTATCACCTCACAAGATCAGACACAATATACTATCTCTCCCTCCCTCGCTCTCCAATGAGACTCAGACACACCTTACGATAGAGGACAAGTCTGGGTTGAGTTATGAACATAGTGTACCACCCAGCTATAAAGCACTGACACTCCTGTGGTAACATTAAGTCCAGTTCATTATGACACTAATGATAGCCATTTATCAATCATTAATCGCATGCTCTGAAGCAGAATATATGGGCAGACAATCAACGAGAGAGAGTGGAGAGACAGAACGGTTTCAAACGTAAGTGCTACTGCAGGAAGGCGGTAAAATTATCATATGCAAATACTCAGAAGCCAATCACTGCTTTAATCAACGCATTCATTAGTTGTCTAGATATATTTGTATACCAAGATACAATTAAAGGTACACTCAATAATTGTGTATTTCTGTTGTTCTGGCTGTACTTAAACGACACAATCTATGTAATATAAAAACATTTATTTTGACAACTATACTTTTAATCATTATGTAGCATAACTTTAACTACTTGTATTCAAAATAACTATTATTTTCTTTGTGCAAACCTTAATGTTCATTACTGTATTATAAAATTGTATTAATTTAATTTATTTGTATTTTATTTGTTATTGAATTTATTAGCATTTTTGAAGTTTTGAAAAGTAATGATAATGTGTTTCTTCTAATATATTTTAGTTATAATCTCACACAAATTTAAGTAGTTTTTCTCCAAAATAAATATTATTTTCTTTGTTTATTTTTGGCCAAAAACATATTTGATGTCCATTATGATTTTATTAAAAATTTAATATTTAAATTTATATTGTTTTAATTAGTAATTTCTTTATATATATATATATATATATATATATATATATATATATATATATATATATATAGAAGGAGGAAGAAGGAAGAAGAAAGAAGAAAAAAGGAGGAAGATGAATGAAGAACAACAAGAAAAAGATGAAGAACAAGAAGCGAGAGAATACTGCAGGTTGTACGTCTCGCATAAATATTTCAGGGCACAAGACAGGTAATTCTCTGTGAAGTGAAATATCAAATAACATACAGGGACAGATAAACAAAGAGAACAGAGGGCATGACAAAGAAAGAAGGAGAAAACAGGACTATGTTGGGTCATGCTAAGAAGGTCAGGTCAGGGGATCTTTATAGAGGGTGAGAGGTCATGACCCCTGATTTGTTTTTTTCTTGTGCTCATCCTAGAGGACTTGGGCAATTGTAACACACAAACATATAAATACCCAACCCTCATTTAACCATTTGTACCTACATGCTCAAAAAACACACTAGACTTGCTCCGCCCTTTCTTCAGCTCAAGACAGCAACAAACACAGCCGTCGACTAAAAGCTGTCCCACAGCGGCGGTCCTAAAAGGAATCATTCTATCAAGTGTGTCACTAGAGCTTAAAAACTGGGCCATTTGCACTGTCACCTGCACAACGGCAGGGACAAGCCGCAATAGCCCAGGGAGACACTCAGAGCAGTGTACCGACAACATGTGGCTGCCGGCAGAAAGTGTTAATGCAGACAAGACACTCTCCCCATGCACTGTACGGAAACCTAAAGTCTGGAAGAAGTCATCATCTCCATGTTCAGGAACCTTTAAAGACAGTGAAAGTATGGTCACGTCCAGCAATCTCTCATTCACTTAACCTGCCACTATCAATCTGCCCCCATCACAGACTGTCGCAGCTGAATTGTCTAACAGCTGGCAAGAAACTATTCACATTTCTGATAATGCACTCAATTAATTTGGCTCAATTTGTAAAAGAGCAGATTTGTTCAAGCCACACAAGCTTGAAATCAAGCCTTATTTCCATTATCGCCACGGTCCTGTCCAGCCATGCTGCTCTCGTGCTCTTGTGCCTCACCATAGGGTATCCTTAATTATAATAGACAGAATAATGAGAGAGGAACTGGCAGACACACAGAGCAAATACAGCCACACAGGTGTGTATGCACAAACTGTGCTCAAGGTCTCAGAGTCTGTGGCATTATCAAAAACCTGCCCCTGTTCAAGAGTGCCACCAACTGGAGCCACTGAAAACAGCCTGTAGGAACCACAGGGCATGGAAATGAGGTACTGTGTGGATTGAGTCATTCAATGATTGTGCAATATTTTTCAAAATTGATAAGTTGGTGGATGGTTGGAATTAGGCTAGTTTAGGGTCATGTCCATGGAAATGTAGATATATTTCAAAGAAATTTATAGGCACTCAGTGAAATACATGAACAGGGTAGCTTCATCTTCATCAACAACAACAATGAAAGCCTAAAGAACATTTATTGCATATTAAATATGTAATATATCATGAAATATCCTTAATATCTTTAAATATATATATATATTTTATGACTATGTATGCCATGAAAGCAAATACATTTTTAATTATAACAATCAACATGTACATTTGAAATGGCTGTAACAATGATACTCATAAGTGCTTTATAATCCAGTCTTCAGTGTCACATGATCCTTCAAAAATCATTCTAATATGCTGACTTGCTCAAGAAAAATGTCTTATTATTATCAAAGTTGAAAACAGTTTTTCTGCTAAATATTTTGGTGGAAACCATAACACAACCATTCAAGTGTGGGGATAGTAAGACTGTAAGAAAGAATCATCATCATCATCATCATCATCATCATCATCATCATCGTTATTATTATTATTATTATTATTATTATTATTATATTTTTAAATTAATTAGTAATTTTACTCAGCAAGCAATCTGATCAAGTCACAGTAAAAACATTTGCATTTGTAAACAAAACATGCATAAACATTTAAAAGAAAAAAAAATATATATATATATATATATTAATAACTGAGAACACAATAATATTTGATGATAATTACTATACGAATAATTCTATAACAAATCAGCATATTAGAATGATTTGTCAAGGACTGTGTGACATTGAAGACTGGAGTAATAGCTGCTGAAAAATCATTCAAGGGTTAGTTCAACCAAAAATGAAAATTCAGTCATTAATTACCCTCATGTCGTTCCATACCCGTGAGACCTTCAGAACACAAATTAAGAATTTTTTGATGAAATCCGATGAGTGAGTGCTGCATTGACAAAAAGTTAATTTACACTTTCAATGCGCAGAAAAGTAATAAAAACATATTTAACACAGTTCATGTTACCTTAATGTTATGAACCGACGAGAATACATTTGTGCTTCAAAATAAATAAATAAATAAAAATAATGACTTTATTCAACAACATCTGCAATTTCAAAACACTGCTTCATGAAGCTGAACAAATCTTTTTTTTTTTTTTTTTTTTTTCCAAAATCAGTGGAACATTACTAGATATTGTTGAATAAAGTCGTTGTTTTTTTTGTTTGTTTTTTTTTTTTTTTTTTTTGGTGCACAAACAGTATCCTCATCACTTCATAACACTTCATATAAGGTCTGGGCGTTCGAAAGTGTTAATTATCTTGCCATCAATGGAGACCCCCAATGAGCCATCGGATTGCATCAAAAATATCTTAATTTGTGTTCCAAAGATGAACAAAGGTCTTATGGGTGTGGAACGACATGAGGGTGAGTAATTAATGTCAGAATTTTCATTTTTAGAATGAACTACCCCTTTCAGCTTTGCCATCACAGGAATTATTTACATTTTAAAACTCAACAATACTCGTCTCAAATACACGTCAATTTTTAGCCTTTTTTAACGTTCTGTAAAAAGGTATTATGTGAATCAATGCCTCAGGAAAAGAAAGTCAATGTTATTTAAATAATCATACATAATTCAAAGAGTGTTTATTATTCATATGCATGTCTACAAATTACAAATTCTCCTTAACATTTGAACCTAACTTTGCACACTCTGAACCAAAAGCCATGCTGCAACCACTAAGCAAGCTTCCATTTTAGCTCAACTGCCTCCTACACCCCTTCGAAAGCGCCACATGCGCAAACGCACACACTTGTGGCATTCAGTTTCAGCTCAAAGACTAGTAAAGGCTGGTTGCCATGGGGACAGGTGCATGCAGAGCTCATGCGTATGTGTTTGTGTGTGTGTGTGTGTGTGTGTGTGTGTGTTACTGGAGCGCGTCACACAGTTCTCACTTATAACAAACAAGTGTCGTGGAACAGCGGACAGCGTGAAAACTCTCATATTGCTGCCTGAATGGACAATCAGAGCGCAGCCCGCAGGAGAAAGGGGTTAACGTGTGGTCAAGACTGGAGGTATAGTGAGTGACTTTGTCTGAGACTTTTCTTTTTCTGTCCATCTCTTACATATTCACAATAAAGTTAGCCTAAGCCCTCCTATTTGGTCTCACACATCAAGGCGAGAGATCATAGTGATTGATTCATCTAAGTAGAACGAAGAAAGTACAGCTGTCAGCTACATTCTAATAACCATGTGAAAAATAAACCTTCATATGCTCCCACACTCACAAAATGGAGGTGTGCCACACAAGAGAGATTTTGTGTATGGTATAATGATAGCTTTACAAAAAAAAAAAAAAAAACACGTAAACCAAATGCATTTAGAGAAAAGGCACAACTCATAATAACAGTTTGCCTGTAGCGTGACCTTCCATTAGCACTTACTTTTACACTAGTGTTCCCATGTCCTTACTGAAATAACACTGACACTATGTTCATTCATTTTCCCATGGCAACAAATGAATCCAGATTAAGTCAAAAAAAAAACAAAAAAACGGTAAGTTAAATTGCTTCTCTAAAAAATAAAATAAAATACAATTCAAGAATACATTGTCTACATTTTCATTGGGATTTATTTATTCCTATCTTCCACTTGGAGACTGGTGATAAACAGCTTAAGTTATTGCGTTACTCACGACATCATAGGTCTATTCGAGCTTGTTTCAGCCTGTAGAACATTGTGATTTCGTTGCTCGCAATTTTGTTTTGGTGTGATGAATATTCCACATTTCGATACTATATTCCACATTCCACAAAATCAGTATCCTAGATAAACTTGAGATGGTAAACAGCATCCTCTCAGTGTCCTTATATCTGCAACTGATGCACCTGATCAGTGAGTACATAAAGCTAAACTAACTATACTGCTTCAGTAACACAATACAATACACACTACAGTAACTATACTACTTCAAAACACAGTGAAGCAATCCTTTAGAACAAGCCTCACCAGAGTAATGCACAGATTATTTTCCAAAATCTTGGTGTTAATGATTAAAAATGTAATCTGCCGGAGTGAGATCATTTCTGGGTATTACGGCGTGGTTTTGTTCCATAATGCATACGAGGGATGGCTACCAACCTATGTTGGCACTCCACCAGCCAAAGCAGCATGTGTTTGAGAGTGGTGAACCATGATATGATGGCCAACTGGACCAGAGGGATGGAGAGGGAGGCAGACAGGCAGCTATCAGTGCGACACGGGTGCGGAGTAATCTAAAGGGACAACAGCAAGACCCAGGAAGTTGTAGGATCCGGAGCGGCATTATTCTCTACTCTCCAGGGTTGCATTGTGTCTCAGGCGTTCAGTGTTAATCTCACCCTTTGGAGACATTTTCTGTTGCGTTAATTACACACCGCCAGGAGCATTCATTAACACAAACACACACATGAAAACAGACATGCAGAAGTTCACGGACACATGTTATCAGACATGGATTTTCACAGCACATGCACAAATTGGATACTAGGAGCCTAGTGCGTAAATCTAATGATAAATAATTGACGTGGCTTAATGTAACAGTTACATAAACAAAGAGAGTCATTATTATTCAAACACATAGATGTGCACACTGGAAATAGGTATTGGCAGCTACAATAAACAACATGATACAACAGTGGAAAATTAAAAAAAGGAAGAAGAAGATGATGATGAAAAATATTTATATATAGTGTGTATTATATATTATCCCAGGGTGGAAGTGTTTTCCTCAGGTTAGATTCAGTTATGATGCATCACAATTATATCCTGCATATAAATGAAATCTACAGTTGTGTTCAAAATTATTCAACCCCCCAATGCTGTAAATGGTTTTAGAGAATTTAGAGTACATTTGTAATTGAATTCAGAATGAAATCCTACAAGGACTTCTTAAAGAAGCATATGCAACTAAAATGACATCAATTGGTTTTGTAATACAGTAGTAAATGTTTCTTTTGTGAATTCTTCATTGACACAATTATTCAACCCCTTAAAGACTACCACTCTGAAGAACAGAGGTCCATTGAAGTGTTTTCAATCAGGTATTGAAAGCACCTGTGGATGTCAGGGAGCAGCAATAAAGCCTAATAAGCACCAATTAGGCAGCTTTAAAATGACTGTGATACTCAGCTCCTTCTAGACATTTACTGGTGTGGTTACAAACATGGTGAAGTCAAGAGAATGGTCCAGGAAGACAAGAGAAGAGGTGATTACTCTTCACAGGAAGGGCAATGGCTATAAGAAGATTGCAAAGATGTTAAACATACCAAGAGACACCATAGGAAGCATCATTCGCAAATTCAAGGCAAAGGGCACTGTTGAAACGCTACCTGGTCGTGGCAGAAAGAAGATGCTGACTTCGACTGCTGTGCGCTACCTGAAGCGTAGAGTGGAGAAAAGTCCCCGTGTGACTGCTGAGGAACTGAGAAAAGATTTGTCAGATGTAGGTACTGAAGTTTCTGCTCAGACAATACGGCGCACCCTGCGTAATGAAGGCCTCCATGCCAGAACTCCCAGGCGCACCCCCTTGCTGTCTCCAAAGAATAAGAAGAGTCGACTGCAGTATGCCAAAAGTCATGTGGACAAACCACAGAAGTTTTGGGATAGTGTTCTGTGGACTGATGAAACAAAATTAGAACTGTTTGGGCCCATGGATCAACGCTATGTTTGGAGGAGGAAGAACAAGGCCTATGAAGAAAAGAACACCTTGCCTACTGTGAAGCATGGCGGGGGGTCAATCATGCTTTGGGGCTGTTTTGCTTCTGCAGGTACTGGGAAGCTCCAGCGTGTGCAAGGTACCATGAATTCTCTTCAGTACCAGGAGATATTGGAGGACAATGTGATGCAGTCCGTCACAAACCTGAGGCTTGGGAGACGTTGGACCTTTCAACAGGACAATGATCCCAAGCATACCTCCAAGTCCACTAGAGCATGGTTGCAGATTAAAGGCTGGAACATTTTGAAATGGCCATCGCAGTCACCAGACTTAAATCCGATTGAGAACCTCTGGTGGGACTTAAAGAAAGCAGTTGCAGTGCGCAAGCCTAAGAATGTGACTGAACTGGAGGCTTTTGCCCATGATGAATGGGCGAAGATACCCGTAGCTCGCTGCAAGACACTTGTGTCAAGCTGTGCTTCACGTTTAAAAGCTGTTATAACTGTAAAAGGATGTTGTACTAAGTATTAAGATTGAATGTCACTTGGGGGTTGAATAAAACTGATAATGATGTGAGCAGAGAAAAGACATTTGTGGTTATTTCATTATAAATGTTATGTTATATTTGTCTGACCTACACGTGCCTCTTTGATTTAATTGTAAGCAGGATGACTGAATGATCAAAATCAATGTCAAACCGGCCAAAACAATCCATTTCAGTGGGGGTTGAATAATTTTGAACACAACTGTATATGTCTTTTCAGACATTTGTTTTTTCAAGCCATCATTTATTTATTCAACAAGGTAAACAAAGTTTAATATTATAATTATATTTAATATATCAGATGGCGTCAGATCAGAAATCTGAAGACTGGAGTAATAATGCTGAAAATCTAGCTTTACCATTACAGGAAGAATTTACATTTTAAAGTGCCCCGTTATGAATTTTTGGAAATTATCTTTCACGTAGTGTGTAACATAGCTATAAGTGAATGAAAACATTCTGCAAAGTGCACCCTAGATAAAGTTAGTGTCTCTCAAAAGCAACAGTTGACTCTGAGCTAATTACAGGAGTCGTTTGTAAAAACGAATCCCAAACCGTTCCGTTGTGACGTCAAGACGATACATTAGCATATTGCCGGCCCACTTAATGTGCACGCAGACACCAGGGCAAACTTGAAACCCCTCAAACACTGCCAATACGTGAAGGTGGCTAAAGTTCATCTTTACAACGATACTACAACAGTATAGCCCAAACCTTGTGCTGTGTTCCCGTCATTTTACTGATGACTGCTTCTTCAACTTAAATGCGTTCAATGAGGGATTCACAAGCCGGTTGTTATTGAAGGATGGGTCAATACCCAGTTTATTTGGACCAGCTTCTTCCTCCTCCGAATCACAACCTGTAAGTATGATTAATAATTGTTGCTCTTATGGTCTCTGTAGAGTGCACAATATGTATGCAGCTTGTGGGTCTCCAGCTAACAGCAGTATGTTTGCTCGCAATTGTCTAGAATTTGTAAAATGGTTGTTGTTGTTATTGCTTGGAGTTACAATAAAGAATATGTTTCTACGTTGGGCTAAAGCATATACCATGACTGTTTGGGTGTTTACCACCCAGCTCTGGGCTAGGTTCGCTAACATAAACATAAAACAACTTATTTAATCTCCGAGTCTATTTTTAGAACAGAGCGGAGCACCATCATTATTATATTACAATGTAAGTGATCCAGGGTCATCTGACCAGTCATCACAGATTAACGTCACACAAAGGAGGGGTTTAGAAAAATGAATCGTTGAGTGAATAAGATACGGCCACTGACTGACAATCCTGCATTACCATAGTTTCCACCCTCAGCAAGTTGTACACTGTCCACTATTTTCTACGCGCTCCAGTAGCTGTATAGTAAACAATGTCTCATAAGCAATCCCCCTGTTCTTTTTTTTTGCTGTATGAGTGAGCATATGAGTTTTCATCTAAGTTACAGAAGCTGCAGTGTATTTCATTTTTGAAAGGAATGTGTGCCCTAATTTCATTAAGTTTGCTTGAATCATTTTACACCAGACTGCTTTGTGAACGAATGTCAGAACAAAGGGACAACACAAAACAGGTTTTGCTAAAACATTGTTAATAAGGATGGATCAGTACCTACTTTTCGTGATCCAGCTTAAAGTCTCCAGAGTGATACTAAAATCGGCAGTAATGAAGGTGAGAGCACGTATTTTATTAAAGTTCATCAGAGTTGATATATGGATATAAAGCTTTAAAAGCCGGTTTATTAAGCACCTCCTGAAAAGGCATAAGGTCTGTATATATTTGTTTACTGTTAATTGTAACAAGTCTTTCTGTGTAATCTTCTGTGTATGTTAATGATGACGCAAGGGAGAGAGAATGATAATATTTTAATGCACACTTCTTGCACTGTGTTTTATTAAGCTCCTACAGTGATTTTCTGGAGTGAAAACAGATGCTTCATCTACATCATGTGAAGTAAAATAAACGCCATAAAACTCATCAGTTAAGTTACAACAGGCTTGTACTAATAATGGATAAAAACAAGATGACAACATAAGTTCATATATTATCTGGCTCTGTAGGCATTACTGTCCGAATGCAGTTTGGATTGTTAGAGACAGTTTCTGACATTATTAGTGCATGCTGACTCCTGACAAAAGAGATTAAGCGCTTGAAGCTCCGCCCTCTGGTATCAGCAGCTCGTTTGCATTTAAAGGGACACACACTAAAACAGCGTGTTTTTCCTCGTCACCCCAAAATGGCAATTTTAACATGCTATAAAAAAATTTAAAAAAAAGATGTGGGGTATTTTGAGCTAAAACTTCAAATACATACTCTGGGGACTCGAGAGGGGGTCTGAATCAGCGCATTTGAAGAGACTGCTTTTGATCTATGGGAATTCTAATAAAATGAGTGGATTTTTACCATTTTAACATCATAGGCTGGTGGTTCTCACACACTACGGATACATATCGGTTCAAACACCTTATAAAAAGGAATTTTGCATATTAAGTCCCCTTTAAATTTACGCACAGCATGTGTATAATCATACCATGTCATCTACAGTGGCACAGTTTGGCTCATTCACATCCAAAACACCCACCATATCGCCGCTATCTAGTGCCAACATAGCCAGACGGGGCTGCAGCTAATGTTCACACAATTAACTCCATAGCTCTTGGTCTCTCCCCCCACCCTCTTATAACCTCTTCCTCCCTACCTCACACTGCTTGAGACCAACCCTCATTACTGGCCTGCCATCCGCTGACCTCTCACCATCGAAAAACCTAGTCACACTGCTCGCATACACCTGGGGTTAGAACCACCAGCAAATTCGCTCTCCGTTTCCAATCTACGACTGCCTAGAGATGGTGAAAGGGCCATGGTGGAGGCGCTGTGTATATTGCTCCATCGTAGAAGTCAGCTTGGTTTCTGGACCAGAGTGATTGGCTGGCAGGTGACCCTCTCCACTAGCAGCTGGGCCCAGCCCCAGCCATGGGCTTTTTAATTGTGTCGCAGGGGAGCTTGAACTCTCTCCCCCTCCGGTCAATTACAGCAATAGTCGGTTTAGGACAAGATGGACAACGCATGAGATAGAGACAGTGAAAGGGAGAGAGATGCGTTTTGACTGAATTTCAGACAGACTGAATGGGTTTAAATGGGCTGAGAGACCCTCCATCACTGCTGAGCACCTGCGTGATGGTTATGCATCGGTCGACTAATGGACTCTGGCATTATGGTAGAGTTAAACATGCTTCAGTAGCCTCAGCATGGGAAAAGGGGGAAAAGGCGTCAAGCATTCTCTCTGACATGACATAGACCATTAGCACTGCCATCAGCATGGCAAACATGCGTTACAAGATGCCGATGCTGCACGCCAGTGGTAAAACAGCATTGAAGCGCATGCAGGCAAATCAATCCAGCTCGAATGTTGTTAAAGAACGAGGAGGGTTGGTGCGCCTAAAGGCCTCAACCATATAATCTAACAACAACATACACTAAAGATCAGAGGGTAAACTACACATACAATAAAACAGGGGTTGGGGAGTTTAAGTGGAGGGTGGTTTTTACTCTGGCGTGTCATGCCAATGTCTCTAATCAAATATCTGAGGCCTGAGGAGAAAATGTAATACAAGGTGGTGTTAGCTGAAGTACAAGAGTGTCTGACGTTGATGGTGTGAAATGTGATTAAAATTGAATCAAGGCATATCAATCGTGTGAGGTTAATTTGTATTAACACGCCGTGCCAAAAGTGTGCTTTCAATCCCTGAGATGCCCATGGCTTCAGAAAGGTTAATAAGTTGCCTCACCTCGGCCGAGACGGCGGAGGAAGGAGAGAAGAGGCAGAGCGTGCTCGTTTAATGCAAATTCAAAAGCGCACAAACAGCAGTGGTCACATGATCTACTCAGAACATCTGCTCTTCTGGCCTCATCTTCAGAACCCTTAGGAAGAAAGTAATCCTTATACAGTGGCCGCAAAATGGTTTTGGACACTTCTGGAAACTCAAGTCACACTTAAAAATGTATGAATGTCATTACATGAGAAACAAAATATAAAACTAGGCACCATAATACAGAATAAAGGATTAAAATTGCAATAACAAACTGAAATTAAAATTACAATTATTAATAATATTATTAATAATAATAGGTTAGACACAAAAAAGCAAAGACAATAAAGTAGTAAAGTAGGCAATATAAAATGTAACATTTTAATTCAAATTAAAATGAAAACAGAGAATGATTTACTATATATATATATATACTATATATATATATATATATATATACATATATATGTATATAGTATATACATATACATTATATATGTATGTATATGTATATACTATATATGTATATTAGTAAATTATCATCTGTTTCATAAAAATGTACAGCATTTAGAACCAAGTTAGCTTTTTGATTATGTTTTTGATTACCCAATTTATTATGTTGATTTGGGACTCATTTTAATCGGGAGCATTCACAGTAAGTAATGATTGAAGTTGCAAGCAAAAAACTTCACTTGAAAGCAACATTTATTTTTACTTATCTATGTGCACCTGTGGAGTTGTATGTGTAATAACTCCATGAGGAATATCTCATGATCAACGATTTGGTTCATGTTGATTTTGGATCAATTTTAATAGTGAAAAACTGTTGTAAATAATGATTTCCATGATCAAAGCATATTTAATGAAGTTACAAGCGAAAACGTGATATAAATTCTGCATCCATATATTAGTTACACATGGCTCTTGCAGGGCTTTACGTACAAAAACTCGCTCACGTTTAGTCAAAGCCCAAAATAAGTTATCTTGCTGTTTTGTACTCCGTGAGACCTTTCAAATGGCATGTGACATATGACGATCTGAACTGTCTCAGGATTTTGACATATTAGAGTACAAAGTACAAACAGGTTTTTCATAAATTATGTGTGTTTCTAAGCTTTAAAATGATACCTATTTTGCGTTATACCAATTTAGTGGTTGCTAAGTAATTTGATTTAATTTGATCTCTCCCACCATTCCCCCATTTTGCTGCGATACACACTGGGTTTAAGGGGTTAAATGTATTAAAATAAATGCCATTGGATTCGATACCTTATTATTAATCTTGCAAACACATCCATATATTTTGAAGTTTACTTCTTGGAGCCACTTTATATTTTTTCTGCATTTGATCTGCTGTAAAGTTGACAATTAGCTGCTGGATCAAAGTTTGGAGTCAATCCCATTCACAGTCACAATTGATGAAATGCTTTCTATATTGCACCCTGTGGCTGTCTACGAATGGATTTAGTGTGGGGGGGTGGATGTGCCAGGATGGAGCCTTGTATCAGCATCTAAGCAGCACAACACAGACACAAACACTTTCCACCTGTCCACTGCCAGGGGCTGACCAACACCTTAGAAAATTGGAAAGAAAAAAGGTAAGGAAGAGAGGCAGATAGAGAGAGTATATATATAAATAGTTATCCACTGTTCCGCTGACTTTGAGTCTAAGTAAAGCTTAGCATACACTAAAAGACAAAAGCTTGTCACTCTTTTATGTTTTAAGACTGCAACAAAAACCTACAGTTTGTATCCATTTCACAGTGTGTGCCCATCATCAACTAGTCTGAGGGATTGTGAGATACTCAAAATTGTCGTAGATGCTATGACACATTTCAAACCAGTTTGAAAACCAACCTGGCATTTTTCAGGCATGCAAAAAATAATCTTCATATGCCTCAGAATTAGAACTGAATGTAATTAAACTAATGGCTGTCAGTGTTAAATATACTACGCATTTACAAATGTGTGGCGTAGGGCTCAGATAACTATCAAATGTATGAAGAACAGATTTTAATAAAACATATTCAAAATCCAGAGGAAAAAACAAAAAACAAACAAACAAACAAAAAACATAAAAACACGTTCTGATTCATATGTAATGCTTCCTTAAGGAAGTGTTGCTCTATGTTGCTCCTTCCAAATGAACACTATGTAGAGTTGGTCAGGATAAACACGAGGCCAGAGATCAGGAGAGCAGAAACAAATAAGATACAAAATGTCAGAGAAAGGGTCAGGTCGAGCTGTCAGACCATATGGCTCTCATACATCAACTTAAGACCTCAAAAGCTGAACTTTGCTGGTGAGAGGTCAAGAAAACTCTCACAAGCATTCAGGGAGAAAGAAAATGGGACACAGATTGAGCAGGATCCTATGAAATCAAAACTAACTATTCTTATTTTTGTTAACATTCCCAACCCTTTGCATCTACCCCATGCTGACAATTGGCAAACTCCAACAATTTAATGATCCTATCAATTCCTAAAATGCCAAATCAAATTCCAGTGATTTTACACAGATATACATAATAATATGGAAGAAAAGATGGACACGATCTCTGGCTCATGCTGAATTCAACAACAGTCTACATGCACATTCCAAAACAAGCGTAATGTTCACTGTTCACTCAAAAATAAAAATTCAGTCTTGACAAAGCCTAATGTGATTGTTTCCCGTTCTTCAACAATTACAATCACAGTTACATACAATTACAATGGATGGGCAAGAAAGAGAGAGAGAGAAAAAAAAAATTACTATATCATAAAAGTGGTTCATGTAACCAGTGCAGTACAGTCAAAATTTACCGTCAACTATTCAATCACTGTGTTCACAAGTGATGTATTAATGGCATTAAGAATTAGTGAAGAATTCTTTTGAGTAAGATCTTGTCATTGAATCAGTAGTTCATAAAAAGTTGTTTGAATGATTTTTTTTTTTTTTAAGGAATCAGACTGATCAGGTTCTTGAGTTTGACTGACTCACTAGCTATGTTTATATTGGCATCAATCTGAATGAATTCATGACGATTGCTGAATTTGAATGTAGCGTTTACATGAACGCCAAATAAAGTGATCGTGTTGATGTGCACGTTTAATATGGATTTAATCTATATATCTAAATAATACGGATTTAATCTTTTTATATACTGCAAAAATATACAGAATTTCCCGCTGTTGCATACTAATCATCCTCTTTTTCTTTGTTTTAAAAAGCAGACATAATATTTATCTTGTCTGGTTCTTATCATGTGCTGCTTGTGCTTATCAAGCAGTAAAAACGCCCCTTACTGCACCCAAAAACTGCCATCTGTGGATGAGAGTCTGAAACAATGACTGGTGGGACTTGCTCCACTTCACAGACAATGAGAGGAAAGAGAATTTCAGAATAACAGGACAGTCGTTTATGACACTTTATTTAACATGAAGAATAGCCAGTTCCGTGCTTCATACGTCATTACGATATTTGTACGTCATTTGCGCACGTGCAGTACTTTCCAGTTTCGGTTTTCAATCCGATCAAGTGTTTGCATGCCCTCTCAACCAGATTGCAAAAGTAATAAACCACCCCTTGCAATCCGAATTAAATTTGAATCAGATCAGATCCAATTCACTCTGATTGACCTGGTTACATGTGAATTTTTTATTCCGACTAGTTACAATCCGATTACAATCAGGTTATTAGGGTCCATGTAAACTTAGCTTCTGACTCACTTGAAAAGCAACTGACTCTCTTTTCTCCAAACTGTCTTTGTAATGGCGGTCTCCAATCAGGGCGAGAGCTGTTGTACGGGTGTCTGGGCTCTCGGCTTAGCTTTCAACAAAGAAGAGGCTTTTTACACCACAGAGTGTGTTGTTGATATTCAGCGACGCTCCATCTTGAGCACGCAGCACCGGGATTGTTTACCCAACAGGCGGGCATGAGGAGAGGTTCCGGGTGGGGGGTGGGGGGGTAGCGAGCGTGTCGTCCCATCTACTCTTCAGACCTCTTTCCACACTCTCTCGCCACCCTGAACCAATTTCACCTCAGAGTCTCGGGGACAAATTAAACATGATAAGACGTCACCACACAGGCCTAGAGAGCAGGGGGAGAGGAACACACTGAGATGTGGCCTCTGCACCATTTTTGATTTGTATGGAAATTAGAAGTCAAACTGCTCGAACAGCCAATAAAGTTGCAGTCTGGGAAATGTAACATTTAGATAAGAGTCTATGGCAGCAATTACCACTGATAACATGACCAGAAAAAAAAGAAAACAAACCATACGGAAAGTAAATAAAACCTAAATGCATTTGAATGATGCTGACACGATAAAGGAGGTCCATAAGGATTGTTTTAATAGTTGGGTCGACAGTATATTTCAATCAATTTAAACAGATTCAGTCTCACATCTTCACAGTTTAATTACAATCAAAATCACACTAAACCAAGGTAATATAATTCCAATCAAATACCGCATGACAATAACTTAATTTTAAAATGTGTTGTGCTAATCTGTATAGACAAAATATCTACACAACAGAACAAATTGATTAAGAGAGATTTACAGATATTACTGCATTCAAGTACTCTCTCATTTGCAATGTAAGTTTCACTGGGGAAGAGGCTCCACTACCATATGCAGACATGAATATCTCCAAACCAGAGCAGCGATAGAAACACGCCCATCACCACGCCGTGAGCGGGCGCATCTCTCTGGGGTACGCCGAGTTCCCGTACCCACTTTTAGGATGCCTCATTGTGGAAGTAGGCTTGATGCGGACCCCCGCAGGGCCTGAGAGGATGTGACTCCAGCCTAAATACATCGTCTCTCACTGTCAAACCCCACGGCAGAAAAAAAAAAGCTTCCCCCTCCTCTACTCATCTGCCTGGGAGACCATATGCCTCCATAATATTCTGTTGTTTTCATTTTCTTATTTCAGTCTTATTTTTACTCCCTCTAGGCTGCATGCAGAGGACACACGTCACTATTTTGAAGAGCTGTTGGTTATTCATGTACCTCATATTGACAAGAGAAGTGCAAATGATGTGGTTATGCAGGGCCTATTCATCTCAGTCTTAGCTTGTCCAATCAAGTCACACTACTGTACCAAACATCAGCAAACACAAAACTGGAATTGTGACACAGAGATTAAGCTTATGAATATGAATGTTATTTCTTTGAACAAATCAGGATGTCTTCACTAATGTCTACTTTTCTCTTTCCTGGGAAATGAAATCCTTGTCTTATAGTGAGCTCTTGTTAAGATAATACGACTTGTTTAGCTGAAAGATATTCCGCCAGAAAACTTTCATTAATCCCAGTCTTAACAGCTTGAGAAGTAGCATTATATATTTAAAAGCTATTCAATGTATAACACATAATTATCGCATTTCATAGACCTCTTTAGGCTTTAAACCGGATTTGGACATCCTGTTGCAGTAGTGTACCACAATTTTAACTTTCTCTGGGGAGATCAAGTAGACAAAAAGAAACAACTTCCACTGCCTACTCAAAAGTCTGTGATATAAGCGGCAAGCAAAAACTTGCACTTAAACATGCCCCAAATGAGGAGTTATGAGGCAAAGACTTCATTGAAAGTTTTAGAGTTTCTTTGAGACAGGTAGCACGGCATGGTGGTATTTTCAAATGGGCTGTTAAGTGCAGTGGTTGCCCAAATTGCTCCCCTCTGAGATAAGATGATTAAAGTCAGTGGGACATCCAAGTGTAGCGATATGAGCCAGGAACGGTGGGGTATCCTTCTCAAAATGCACCAACTTCTGTATCCAGGTCACCCCCTGTGGCCTCTCTAATGCACAATAAACTCATTACAGCCCATTAATATTTAACTATCTAATTTTCCTGCATATGTGATTTATTAGAGAACAGCAAAAACGAGCAAGACTATGGGCCTAGGCTGAAGCGGAGCACAGTGGGCAAACAAAGAAAAATTAGCATGGGCCACATTGGCTTTATTGAGACAAATTGGCTCTGCGCACGAGAGCAATTAGAGGAATCGCTTTCTTTTCAGAAGCATGCCACCAGAAAGCAACTCTATTTTGGAATTAACACTGCACATTCGATAAAGTCTTCTGCTATCAGCAGAGATGAATTAAAAGAGAGCAAAAATCTACAGCTGAGCTTCAAGGTCACAAAGGTACACAGGTATCACTTAAAGGCATGTTGGTTCATTGCTGGTCCATTTTGGTGGGATCATTTGATATGGAGACTGAAGAATAACTATTTCAATAACATTTCAAATCAGCATTACAATTTGACACTGATTGTATCAAGAATTTAGAATTTTCCAAAGTGGTATGTCTCCATTGTCTCTGAAGTCATTGCTGCTATATACACTATATGAGAAAAAAAAACAAAAAAACTGTGGGTGCCAAAACCAGTAGTGATCCGATGACAGAAAGAGTATGCTATCAAACACGTGCGTTTGGAGAAATAGTGTGTGCATGTTGTGTGCACTTGAGTTTTTAGTGCAAGACTGGGTAGCCTTGAGTCCAGATGGATAAGTTGACATCAGAGGATGAATGATTTTCTGGAGTGACGAAAGAAAAAGAGGAAGAGAAAGAGGAGGGAGAGGGCCAGAGTCATGTGGACAGAGCTGCACTGGCAGATGCTTCCATTCGCAATAAACAGCATCAGCAATAAACAGCTCTGTCCTTAGGGGAGACAAGTGGAATGATCTAACCCCCTGTTCAAAGCGCTTTAGCATGCTGCTTATCAAAAGCCTCCTTTATTATTTTACTGTAGCATTAAGACCAAGCTGTTAATGTGAGCCAGGCAGGAGAACAATTCCACTGCGTCCCGCATTCATCTGCCGCAGGGCGTAACGGGATTGGCTGGTATGGAAATAAACATAATTCTAATCAGGTGGTGGTCCTGTGTTATAAAGCCCAGTATGGAAACCTCAAGGATCCCAGCTTTATTTGATACTGAGCTCTGTTATGTTACATAAAATACATTTGTGTCTGTTCATGGTAATTCCTATATGTCCTTTTTCAAAGATATAACACTGCTGTAATAACAGATTACAGGCTTGAAACTGACAAGACAATTTGAGCAAAAAAAAAAAAAAACCTTTTAGGGGGTCTTACTTTTGTCTTATATCTAACAGTCTGTATAGAGATTTAAGCAAGCGTTTATGAGATGCAGGGGGCAAAAACTGTGTAAGATCTCTCAGTATTGAAACAGAATAGTGAGCAGCAAATCTGAAGCCTTTGATCAAAAATAGGTTAGGGCCGACTCCATCATTAAAGTGTCCAGGTCATTCCAGGACCCTCTACAACGCAAGGATTAAGGCTTGGCAGGGGCATACAAGGATGTTGCTAAACTAAGAAGGAAAAAGTTGTTCAGGAAGAAATTTTGGCTGATGAAGGGGGACCATGCCATGTTCATATGCAGGTACTGAGTCACAACAATTCACAACAGTGAAATCTGACATTGATGCCTTGCATAGTTGGCAGACAATCTAAGAACACAGAAAAGTGAATGTTCACACAAGCACTGAATATGAAGATGTGCAAAAAACACAATTCTTTTAAACATAAAGACAAGTTCATTCTGCTTCATTAGACACTGTCGCACATCTGTTCAATATTATATTACATTTACAAAATATAACAAATAATTACATACACAACAACTAAACAAATAAACTTTCCAGGCTAAGGTACACTATGTTAAAAGTGTACTTAAAAATAAAATAAAATAAAATAATTACAAGGGGGGAAAAATAACTATGTATGCAGTAAGTCCAACTCCATTTGCTTCTAGAGGCAATGCCTCAAAGTCTGACAAATCGCAACGACCTAAGATTTTACATAGACCAAATAATCAAACATAATCAAACAGCGCAGACAAAATTTGAAAACGCTACATGTTCGAACAGTCTCCGTAGTCTCTAAAAACGACTGACAAATTTGATTGCAGAGTCGATGAAAAACAAACAATATTCTAACTTCTGAAGCCACTTTAAATGCCTATTGAATGCTTTATATCTGTCAGAATGTGGTGATGTCTTTGGTGAATTATTTAACTTGGGGGTTTTTCAGCAAGTACTTATATATGCAATCGACTAATTTTTGTTTTTGGGTTTTTTTTTTTGTATTATTTTGAATGCATTTGATAATATTGCCTGTGATGCAATTATTGTGACAAAAATGTCACATTAGTCGTTTGACATTTGTCATTCTTCCATTTGCTGCTGTATTATCATGGAGGGCAATACTTTAATATTAACCACTGATTATGTGAGATATATAGAACTCCACAACTTGACCTTCACTTGCTTTTCATTGCTTTTTCTCTATTTTTCTCTCTCATCATAGGCTCACTGGTCATTAAGAACCAAAAATTATGGTAGTCTTCCTTTTAGAGGTCAAGTGCTGCCCTGGGCTCCTCCTTCTTCATGAATTACTTCAGAATTGACACCAATTATTAAAATACATCTTCATTAGATCTCGCTTCAGAGCTCCATCTGTGGAGCAGCCAGGAGCGATCTTCACCACCCCATTGCACTTAATTTACCCAGATCAAGCTCATCCATTGCCTGAGCCACTCAAAGCACAGACAAGAGTGGGGTTAAGCAGTACCCACAAAAAAAAACAACAACAAACAAACAAATATCCATTTGAGGTTATTGCTGATAGTAACTATTCTATGTATGGGACAAAAAAAAAAAAGCTATGCCTTCATTCAACATCAATTTGCACTTCAAACCAATGCAACAAACAGTTTTCCTCACCAAGCAGGAAAAAGGAGGAGTATGTGCGATCACAGAGAATATCAGTGAAGTGTTCAGGTGCTGCTGTGAGTTCAAATTTCGGTAAGAATTCATATGATGCACCATTTAAGGAGGATGGTGGTGCTGATGTAGTTTATATTTCAAAAGCAACAAGCAATGCATGTCATCACCGTGCCAGAGAGTCAGACTTCTATTTTCTTGAGAGCGTATGTCAATGGTGAAGAAAACCTATTAGGGCGAGAGGAGGAGCAAGTTTTGCCAGCATCCATCTTATTTCAGCGGCACATAAAAGCGGAGGCGTTGAATTGCTTTTCAAATGCAGTAGGCCATGCCACACACTCAATTCACCAGTGTATCCGATTTGATCCCCCAAGCAGAAACACAAGCAGAACCATTGATTGATACCACCAAGCGAAAGGAGTCTGGGGAAATCGGGAATAAGAGTGTGAGAGAGAGGGGGTGGAAAGGCCAAGAAACTGTGGCTACGAGGAAAACAACATTACAATAAAATCTGACAAAGACGAGGATTTAAATGAGGTCTATACTGCATTTCTGAAAATGTGCAGGCTACTTTTGAAGCATGTATTGACAAGTGGTGACTTTAGACAGTCAATCTAATCTACAAGTCTACTATTTGGGATGAAAAAGAACAGAACACTGGAGTTTCTCCTCAAAAGATCAAGCCCTGAGCACGTTTGCAGAGGACAGACCATTGATTAAACAAGTTAACAAGTAGTGAGTGTTTTCTATCAGCTGTTCTCAAACTGTGGTCAAAACCAAACTGCCCCCCAGATGGTATAAACCATGACCCATGTCTCAAATTCTGAACTCTGGAAAAAGTCTCAGACATTTTGCATATTTTTACTTTGACAATACAAGACTCAAATAGGTAACATCTTTAACCATGCATTCTAAAATCTGAGTCCATGCTCAAAAATGAAAGCGCCGAAATAGCTTGATGATCAACCAAAAACTAGCCATTAAAAAAAATTGCCATTTGTTTGACTACATTATCAAACAGCTAATAATGTCTTGCTAATGTTACACAAATCATGTTCCCATTTTCCATCTCAGAGTCAGACAGCTGCCTTCTAAAAATCAGTATCCTTACAAACGCTTAGAACGTCAGGCATATAGAGAAAGACATATGGAGAAAGACATGTAGTTCATCATAACCTCGTAATATACATAAAAATACACAATTCAGCTGCTATATTGCTAAATGCACACCATTTTTCAGATCAGCAGAAATATATAACCTGGTTTATCTTGAGGAGAAAAAAAAAAAAAAAAAAAGCAACGCGAAATGAAGCAGAGCAAAATACACCAGTAAAACTCAAACTCTGGGGAAAACTAGACAACAGAGGCTTGTTTTGTATACTTTACAGAGGGCAAGAACACATTTACACCTGCTTGACTCATCGTTCATTACCTGGCAGTCTCCAGACAAACGTGAGCATGTCTTCTAGAAAGCTTTTCCCTGGCACTATTAGTCGGTGGACTACAGTCACCACTACATAAATAAAGCTGCAGTTGCGCAGGCAAATGAAGCAAAACTTGACCAATGACTGCTCTGCCAGCTCTGCTATGAGGATTTATAGTGTGTGGCAAAACCAAGCATCTGTGAGGCCTTACAATGTAATTCATCCCTGGAGACTGCCAGCTGCACAAGTCTCAAAAAATACTGGCGATAGGGTGAGGACACTACCTACCACCTCCTCCAACTGGTGTCGTGAAAGTTTATTTTATGCAGTCTTGGCAGTACACTTTAACTCACTCATCAGATGGCAGACAGTTCAACGTTGTATAATTTCATTCTCATTTCCCTCTCAGTCTTTTTCAGTGATGAGGTTTGCCATTGGTTAATAATCTTTTAATTAAAAGTGGTACAAGGAAGTAAGGTTCTAGCCGCTGTGTAAAAGTTTCCGGAATGGGTCCAAATCGCATCTTACAAACTTCAAAGCTGAATTTTCAGAATTCCAGCTTCATCTAAAAAGAGCAGCTACAACTATCAAACACAGAGAGCATATTTCATTCATGAAGATGTGCAGTTAGGGTTCAGAAACAGACCTGGGGAGAGACGAGTCAGTGGGTATGCTCCAGGCGTAATTGATAGGAACTGAGCCAAAGATGGGTCCCTGAGGATCTCCTCAACTCTTACTTATAAAACCTACACCTTTGCAGAGAAAAACTAAAGAAAATTCAAAGTGTTGAAGACTGAAACCTAAACACAATTATATATAACAAAGGTATTCAGCTTCACAGGAACATACTGTGTTTTTGTCACCGTCAAGAGAAAGCGTAAACCCCAGTAGCAATCAGCAATGGTTATCCAGGCACTTCTGCACATCTTAAACTACCACATTATGCTTAAAGTGTTGCTGGATAGAGCTTAACAGACCGATATAATGTCAATACTGGAGAATAAGAGAGTTATTGGTATCTGGAGCTGTGCCAGTGGGCTAACGCTAGCAAACTCCACAGAGCTCGGTCAATCTGCTCTCAGATCAGTTCACTTCAATGACTGATCATCTGACCACCGCTGCACACATGAGCAGACTCTTCAATTGTGCTCAATGTCTGACAGGCCCTCTGCAATGCCCCTTTATGGAACAGACATTAAAATCTACAGAGGCCATTCACTGTCAAAGGTTCAACTTGCTGCCTTGCCGAAGGAAACATCCACTTTATCCTTCTCCAGCAGTGTGAATAAACAAGGGAGGCAAAGAAACAAACTGGCCAAAACAAAAGTACAACTCTCTGTACTGTAACTTTCTCTTGCGCGCTTTCTTCTTCACTGTCTCTCGGGGGGATTCCAGTGAAGCAGAAAGGCAGCCAAGCTAACCAAGCATGTCTGTCCTCTGCTCCTATCGAAACCCACAGCCGCTTAGAGTACAGATCCCGTGAAGGAAGAGGGATGCTTTGTAAACTGACTCTGTGCTGACATGTAAAGTACACTTCCAACTCTGCAGCTCTGCTAATTGGCACAGAGCTAAACGCTTCCTTAATCTGATGGTAGAGACCCCCATAAAAAAGGGAAGTTATGGGGAAACCAAGACAGCTTTATAAAGGTAATTAAGATTTCACAGAGACGACTGGTTTCCGAAAGTTTGAAAGGAATAAAAGTAGCCGTTGGTGTAGCTGAAACGACATGTTCCTATGTGATTAGGAGGGAGAGGCAAAGCAGGTTGTCCTTACCTCTGGATTTAGAAGAGAAGGACAGTGAAAGCTGGCCGAACATGTCCGTGCTCTCAAACCGCTCCTCTTTGACTTTGAGCCAAAAGCAATTTTCCGCCATCTCCTGAGGCACTATCTGCAAGCACAGAAAAACTCCATCAAACACCAGCAGGAATACAGCAAGCGAGCTCCAATGCACACTTAATCGCGCACAAACGGCAGCATGAATACCGGAATATACACCGCTAAATGTAATTAAACAATTTGAACTCTATTTGCATTTTACAGTGTACATGTTTGTGTATATGTGATGATGACATGATAAACTAGTCAATTAGTCAGTCAATTACAGTACATATGCATGCATACAAGTACATATTAGTGTTTGTTACAACTGATCAGTCAACTAGTCATTCAGGCAGCTCACTGTCTGTGAAAATATGTTGTTCTTATTCTAGAAGACATGTGCCCATCCCTTGTGTGAGTCTCTGTTTGTGTGGGTTTAGAATCAGGATCAAAGTGAAGAGAGGTGGCAGTTTAAACTATGTATTTTCTCACTTATGGTTTACATATAGTAACCTCCTCCCCCTCATCATCTCCAGCTCATTCTCTACGCTTCATTAAGACACTAGCAAAAGGGAATTCAACTGTGTTACTCGTCACGTCAAAGCCAACATGTGTTTATGCAATAAATTGGCTGTTGGCAGAATTTATAAACTTTAAAGCCCAAGACTTTAAAGCTACTGTATTTTGCTGAAGGAAAATTTAAAGACATCTCAATACATATACAAGAACCTCCAGTTTAGTGCACTGACATCTTTAGTAAAGTGCAAAACGTCATATTTTTTCATATTTCATATATTGCCTTGCTTCAAGACAGACAGACAGACAGACATATCTGAATGAAATCTGCATATGGAATAGATAGGTTTTATCACCTGTCATCCTCTTAACATCAGTATCAAACTTCAATGTCTATCACCACAAGGTATTTCAATCAGAAACTGTCACGCTCTGTTGTTTTTTTTTTCTTCTTTTACTCTGCAATCAACACGTCAAATTTGAAAGAAAAGAAAATGAGAGGTTTTGTTTGGCATGAAATGACACCTTTGCAAAGACATGTATTTCTTAATCTCAGTGTTCATTGCTGTTGTAATTTGTATAATTGCAGCCCAAAAACTAGAAAGAAAATATATCCAAACTGCATATGCATACATACTATTTCTAAGAAATCTGTGGGATATGATTAGAATATGGATACAAAAGCTTGAGGAACTGTCGGAATTACAAGGAGTTACTGGATTTATGGATGAACACACATTTTGTATTCTCTTTCATTATACACAAAGAGCTGGTCATTTCCTCAACTGCAATATAAGCTTTGAAGAAAATTATATAGTTCAGCTTGTGTCACATCACATGAGAGAACCAGAGCAGAACACAGGAAGTCCAAATGCCTCTCGATTACACACTAGGCGTATTCTTATGTGAAGTGTTTTTCAGAGATTAATCAATTAATGATTTGTGAAACTATTTGCTTTGAACAACACCGTCACCCACTCTAAATTCAGCTGCTATCTGTCTGCAACACAGAAATAGAAGTGTGTCTGAAGTCAGAATTCTAAAAAATATCTTCCCTAGCCAAACATGGATGAAGTCTGTTTAGCATATCAAGTTAATTCAATCTTAAACTAATAGAAATTATTTTAGGAAAAAGTTTTTTATAATATTTGATAATATTATATGATCGTGCAAATGCATGACTAACGATGTGAAACGTTTGATTCTTCATTTGGTAATGGCATCAGATGACATTTACAATCTCACTAAATCCAAATGGAACAGTGGAAATACAGAGAGACTGACAGAGTGAGAAATGAACAGTCTCATTAGTGTGCTGCCTCATAAGGGTACTTGTGAGAAGAAAGAAAGAAAGAAAGAAAGAAAGAAAGAAAAAAAAAAACATGACTCTTCCAAACAGAGTAATTAACACAAGGCTAAGCAAGGGTGACCTTGCTCATGCTCAAGCAGCAGAGAGAAATACTGTAGCTTCCTCTCGCCTTGGGCGACTGCACCCATCTCTGGGCAGAACGCGAGCAGTTCCAAACGGTCTTAGCCGCAGATGCGAGCAATCATTTACTTTTCCATAAAGGAGTGCGGCTCCCCTGTGTGGGTGTTCTAACGGTTAGAGAAATTACATTACAGCACCTCCAGGCAATAATCTCCGATGTGGCTATTTGAAAGTCCGTTACATGCTTTAAGGAAAGATTGGGAGGAGTGCAGGGGCTGGAGTGTTTCCCGACTTTACTGCTGCCGGCTGCGTTTACTGTCTGGCTGTTATCTTCCTATGTTGTGAAAGATGGAGGGGCCTCCAGTGGGTGATTTAAAATAGCAAGATACAAACTGATTAGCATTCTTATTTTCATCCTCTCTCACTCTCTCCATTACCTATCACCAACACATCAGCATAATGACACCTGAGAGATCTCAGAGTAACTATGCATGACATCACCTTGACATATGTTAATAGACGATAGGCACATATTTCAATCTCTAATATTTTACTATATTATTTTATTGACTCAGTTATAAGTTAACTACTTCAAACATGGCTAATCCTGTCATATTTATGTATCTAATTCTAATCTAATTCTTATCTAATTTGATATGTCATGTAGCAAAAAAACTTTTGACTGTTCCAGTTTCTGCACCAACGCCAAACATATTTCTTTATCATTAATTATTTATTTATTTATTGGGTGGGGTGGATAGGGGGACTTGAGTCTATCGAGTTCCAAATAAAAATAAGCAAATAATAAAATGTATTTGTAAAATATTTAATATGCACTCAAAACACACACATTATCATTTAAAAGTAAAACATTTTGTGCTGCTTAATATACATATTAGTTAGTTAGTTAGTTAGTTAGTTATATTTCACAAGAATTCACTTTGCCATCACATTAATAAATTACATTAAAATTAAATTCACATTAAAATAAATTAAAACAAGAAGTTATTTTAAACTGGAATAATATTTCACAGTACTACGGTTTTACTGTAATTTTGATCAAAGAAATCCAGCTTTAGTGAGCATAAGCATTTATTTTAATGTATAAATATTTTATTCAATATGGAAAATATACAATATCATACAACTCACTGTAATTTGACCATACAGCAAACCACGCAAAGTTAGCCTATATAAGCATTTCCATAAAAATAAGGAGTGTTGCCCTTGGGGCTAAATGGATCTTCCTTTGTGGTTCTTGAGCTTTTCAGAGGTGAGTAGCCCTGATTCATACTATGCATATATGATTGCTAATTGAGCAATATATATATCCAGATTTCAAGCTGTTAAAGTCCCCAAGACCATGGGTGTATTAATTATTGAGAGTTAAAAGGGAAAAAAAAACAACAAGAAGTTGATCCACATAAATCAAAATTGGAAGATATTTTTGTTTTGCTTCGTTTTAACTCAGAAACGTATTCAATTACAGCCAGGATGTGCATGCAAGGGCACTTGAGCTAATGAAATAGTTTGCGGCCCGATATCTTGAAAGGAAGGCAGAGTGGAGAGTCGTGAGTCTCACGGCTCAACGCTCTTTTTAATAAGCTGCATGTACTCGTAGGCTTTGGACCATCAACTCCCACTGAAAAAGTCACACTCTCTTTTTCATCCTTTCTTCTTGTCTTCCTCTTACACGCTGGGAAGGCTAAATTACCGCCACTATTTCCAATTTACTACTGACCTTGGAGTGTGTTATTCAGTTGTCGGAACACATATGTTTTTAAATCGCTCAAGCTTCAGTAGTGCCTTTGTCTTTCTTACCTTGGACCAGTTCACCCGCTTCATGATGCTCTCAGGTTTGTAGGTCTTCTTGGGCACTAGCCCATAAGGCAGCTGGACAACAAGCGGAGGAGGAGCCAAAGGCATACCCGGAGGTGGGGGAGGGCCTCCTCCAGGAGGTGGAGGTGGAGGTCCGTAGCCGGGTGGAGGTGGAGGAGGAGGAGGTCCCAGAGATGCAGGTAGAGGAGGAGGTGGAGGAGGTGGTATACCTCCACTTGGGGGTGGTGGAGGGGGCGGTGGAGGAGGAGGTGCAATGCCACCTGGTGGTGGTGGTGGTGGTGGAGGAACAGCACCGGCTGCTCCAGGTCTTGCTGCAACCTGCGAAGGGATTACAAAGAGTGAGAGACAAGAAAAGGGCATCTTACGAGACCACTGTGAGCCAAACATTCACCTCAACCACTCACATTCAGCCTCTACACCCAAAGGCCCATGCTTTTATCACCATTACATGTTTTATCACATCAGAACTAGTGAGCGAGACAAGGGCAAAGGCAAGTGGAGGATAAAAGACAGTGTTTACAGCAGCTGACTTTTCAATCTTAGGAGAGTGCATTAAAACATGTCTAAAATTCAGAGAAGTGAGAGGGGAGCAAGGGGAGATGAGGGGTGGAGGGGCTCCTTGCATGCATTAAATAAGGGTTGATAAAAGCAGATGGATAACTTGGGGCCTCTGTGGCCTTCCCTCTGGGCACAGGTTCCCTCAGCAGCACTAAGCATCTGCCCGTCTAGCGCACAGAGCTCCACCTCCTGAGAGCCAAGCAGGGGCCAGCACTTGGAGGAGCCTGAGCCCTCCGTCGGGTTCTCTCACTGGGAAAACTGGGACACGGCAAATCCTGAGGGGTAGGTAGTCACATCGAATATGTAAATAAATAAACGCAGGTCTTCTTGTGACTGGAAGATTCTTCTGGAATGTACACACCTGTCAAGTGATTGGGCTCTCAGAGGAGCAATTTGACAAGTGTTGCACAAGTGGTGAAGTGAATGCGTGTGTCTGTGTGTGTATGTGATGGAAGGGCATTCTGGGTGGACACTGGAGGACTGTTTCATCCAGAATCCAAAATGAACACTCGTCAAGTGCCAAACATAAGCAGAAATTGGATTCGGTGAGCAATTAAATTAATTTTATGATGTGAGATTCAAATCAAGAAAAAAAAAAAAAAAAAAAAAAAAAAAAAAAAAAAAAAGCATACAAACCATCAACATAAGAAAATGTCACAATGTAACGTTTTAGCATAAGATTACTGAATTATTAATTCATTATCAAAGGGTTATCAGAACTCAATGTGAATGAATGAACGAATGAACGAACGAACGCATGCATGCACAGGTTAAATGTGGACCCTATTTTAGCAAATCTTCAATACACAGAAATCAAAACATTGAGATAAAGCTCAACTCTGGGTAACCTTATACAGCAGCAAGATATAACCATCTTCTATGGGTCTGGTAGCATTCCTGTAAGCATGACTCTCTTGCACACATACACACATTCGCACACAATTTAAAAGCAATTTCAGATTCAGATTAGCAGTAGAGAATGAAAAAGAGCCTGACACTGAGGGCATAACTCAAAAAGAAACAAACATGGTGAAGTTCATGATGATCATCTGTTATTGTTTTTAAGACATAATGACATAAGCGTTCATTCGTTCCGTATGGAACATACTTAACTGTGATTACACTGAATGACAAGATGACAGTATCGATATTTGTTTGCGGATGAAATATGGAAAGCACTTTGTGTAGACTGATTCATCTCGTTTAATCATAAAGCATAACAGATGAGAGTAAACCATTAGACTTGATTAACATGTAAATTGCCTCTGTAATTTGCTAATAGATTGAGCGTATGAATAGGATGCAGCCACCTGAACCTTTAGCAGTAATGAGAAGAGTAATCGGGCTTGAACACTCAGGCAACTGGTGGCGGCAGGGAGTCGACCTCTCTGCTCCATCCTCTAGATCCTTAACCTTGAGCCACAATCCATTCGGTTTTTTTAAGCAAATGTGAATTTCTTTTTTCTTTATTGGACTTTTTTTTTTCTTTCCTGGTAAGATAACTGAAGTTCACGAGATGGTCTCCAGGAAGAGAAGCCATTATGGAGGAGTCAGGGCTCAATTCATCCAGTAACTGATAAGACTGAGGGCGGTAAATGTCCTGACCAATCAGCCCTGCTCTGCTCGCAACAGAATAAACAGGCATTTTAAATAATTGATAAAGGGTGGGCCAGTCTCTTTAGCAACAAATTGTATGCAAATACTTCAATTAGAAGTCCCAATAGCCCAGATATGACTTGACCTTTGCATGATTACAAACCAATTTTTTTCTCTTTTTTCCTCCTCCTTTTCAAAACTTACTTTGTGCCTCATTCTCATCACTGCTTGGTGAAAAAGGTTCTCATTTTCTAAAGCAATTCCCCTCTCCGCGCTCCAACCTCAGTTCAGTTGATTAGGAGAATGATATGCGTCGAGCCACATTTTTATATGCATTACCGAGTGTTTGATTACACAATGTTGGCAGTGGATTGTTTATTAGAAGGGAAATTAAAAAGGTGTAGAGGCATCATGCAGGAAGCTGAGGTCCCTTGACGAGTACCCTGTCCCATGATTATGCGTCTGTCAATCTCCAGCCCGTTGTGACCCATTTTCTCTCTTAAGTTTAATACAAGAGAATGGCAAGCAAATTAGCTGCTAAATTAGAGCACCGTCATTTCCACATCGCTTTGGCCCTCTGTGGCAGCCTGTGGCACGATGCAGACCCTCCAGCCACATTTCTGGAATGCTAATCAGCCTCCGGCACACAATTTTCTCTAACCATACACCTTATTCTCTTTGAGCTATATCCATCATTTAGACTAATTTTACAACAAAAACACATTTTATACAGGAACATTTTTCATTTAAAGCTCATTTCCCCCTATGGTTTCATTTGGGCTTTTTATCTCGTTTTAAAAAGCAATTTACTTCCTAAAAGTCTGGGTAGCTAAATGTCTAAGCTGGCTACTGACCTGGACTTGCTGCCCATCTCTCATACTGTTTAGCTGCACCAATTAGAGGTCGGCATGTCTGAAACTATCTGTTCTATATGGACAAAAGAATATCAAGAGGGAAAGTATCCATTTACACTCTCAACGGGTGGGAGGGCACTCTTGGTAGAAACAGTCACAGTTTGGGTAATTAACTAGGACTAACACACAATTAAACCATCCCAATCTCATCTCCGATGAGCAAGAGGAAAATTAAATTAGATTTGGTTACTGCTGAGGCTTACAATACTCTTGTTAAATGGAAGGATGGGTTTCATGTTTCCCTTCAAGCTGGAACTGGCTCTGTTAGCCTACTCAATCATGTCCCTGTAGTTTAAGTGGAAGAGAACAGTGCTAGCAACCCCAAAGTAAGAGTTTGACTCCCAGGGAACAAACAAACTACTTGCTTCATATACTTTCTAGTGTCTGTGGTAGTATAGAGATTCTATTTGGTAGGATCCACCATCACAAGCTGTTTATATGCTGGATATGTGTGAAGGATTATGGCCTAATTGTGTAGCATGCATTTGTAATGAATGATTGCACAGCATCTGTTGAGAGTCTTGAGACAATACAGAAAATCAAGGCTCTGGCTGATCACTGAGGGGTAACAGCTTTGATCAACCTGTTAGAAGGTTGAAAAAAAAAAAAAAAAAAAAAAAAAAATTGCAGATTTTCAAAGATCCAGGCAGGTGGCTGCGTTGAGCATGCTGGGAAGAGAAGGGAAGGGAAGGGAAGGGAAGGGAAGGGAAGGGAAGGGAAGGGAAGGGAAGGGGAGGTTGGGAGTACACCCACCTTGCTGTTTCTTTCGCTGATGCTTTTCTCTGCCTCTCTTAGCTTGTCTCTCTCACTAGTCAACTGGACAGGTGAGGGACAGACAGACACGTACACAGACAGACAGAGCAATAGTAAGGCAAATACAGAGATTCCATAGCTGGAAAAGGAGAATGCTAAAGAAAAAGCCAACTGCCAACGTTACTGAAGGTGAAGGTGGCAATAAGACTTGAGGAGAAGAAATTGGATGCAAGCAGCCTTAGAACATTATCAAGACATATTGTTTGTCTACTAATAAAGCAATACAGGGTTTCATTAGTGGTTGTTGTGAGCTTCTCACTCTAGAAATGTTTTCACTGTGTGAATTCACAAATTAAGAATATCATTAAACTTCCTTACTTAGTTCTAATTCCAGACACAATAGAGTGAAACAGTGCCAACCCATAATTCGTTAAAATAATTCGTTAGAGAGTTAAAAGACAACCTGCTGTGCACAAATAAAACTTTGATGTGCAACCAAAAAAGTATTTAAAAATTGGATAAAAAGACACCGGTACAAGACTTTGTACAATCCCATGAAACTGCAACTAAACTGTTTTTTTTTACTTCTGGAACCTAACACTCAATTGGCTCCGATCATTTCCATGATCATTTTGTTTCAATAATGTCCATTTCAAAGGAAAGTTCAAGACCCAACAGACAACAATGCAGTAAATTGGTTGTGGCGCAGCAAATGCAGTTTTGCATGTAAGTTGTTTCTAGAATCCTGTTCTTTCAAGTCTTTCCCATCATTTCACTGTCTTATGATGTGGCCAATGAAATTTACTCAAACACTTAGAATCAGCGATGCTTCGCACCCACTTTGAACTCGCTATGAGGAGCCGCTAAAAAAAAGAAGAAAAAAAAGGGGAAAATAACATCTTAACAGCCTAACAGCCTCTTTTCATTCAGAGGAAGCATATTCCACTGCTTCTGAAATACACATGGTGCAATTTCCCCCATATTGCATGTAGGGCAGAATCAAATATTAAAGACATGTAATGGAAAAGAAGATGGATACTTCCATGGTGAAGACTGCTGAAAAAAAAAAAAAAAAAAAAAAACTTTGATCATATTTGAAATGCTGTCCTTGCTTGTAGTGTTTAGTAAGCTTTTTTTTTTTGGTCTTTATTTATTTTTGAAGATGTGAAGGGCAGAACATCAGCCAACACACTGAACATTGTCAAGAAGAACAGCAGCATACTCTGTGTGACAGTTTCCTCGAAGAGAAAGTGCGAGGGATGGCTCATACATGCTGCATCTCAAAAGAATCAGCCTGTAAAGGTGAATGGCCAAGCTGTGTTCCCTGATTCAGACCAACAACGAGGAGTACATGACAATCAACTCCATGATTCAAGTGCAGTGTCGTGCTTATCGGCATCATTACCGACATACTCTTTAGTCAATCCAGCCTAGCAGCAATAAGACACTGGCCCATCCCTGCGCTGCACTGTACTGCAATGTTGAGTCCCATGTTGGTGCAGTCCCATGTTGGTACAGACAGCTGACCGCAGATCTTTCTGAAACCTATCAGGGTTCTGTAAATGATTTCTTCCTCGGTATCGCTTGAGTTCTAAATTATTGAGTGAGATACTGTTCAATTCATCACCTCTGACTCAATTCTTTTTCTGTTGAGTTGTCAAGAGGGAGGTTGGGGGGAGGGGCATTGAGGAACAGAACCTTGTAGAAATGTTGCACTTTGTTGGCGTTAACATGACTGAAGTCAAATGAAGAAGGGTAAATATAAATCCACCAGAACATAAAAAGAGAGAATATGGTTACATACTTATTTGAAACTGGGCTTGGCAGAACAACTGAGCAGGAGGCCTAATAATACATGCAGTCTCATCAACTCTTAAAAATAAATGAATTAAAAGTGCAAAGCTCTTTTATTATTTTATTCTTTCTATTTCGCATTCAGTCTGTCCGAAAATTTTCCATACCACGGCTTTGATGAGCCCAGATGACTATTATTTTCACATGAGCTGTTGCGCTGCTTCCTCTGAATAATGGCTCTCTTCAATTATGTGTTAAAGGCAAATCTGTTGATAAGCATGTCTTTGCTGTCATCTCTTTGTTGTCATTGAACCTCGGTCACCCTAATGGCAGAGAATAATGGTAAAAATTGTGGCATTCATGCTTATCAGCTGAAAACTCTCAAAATGTAGATCATAATGTAACCTACTGAGGCTTATTATAGAGACAATGATTATCATAGAGAGGTCAAATATGGAGAGAGGCTTTTGAAAAGGTGACCTTTGGATCATTAATTCAGATGAGAAGTTTCAGTACTTGGTTGTAGTTTTGTGTTTTTGCTATTAGAAATTAAAAGGTTAGTTCATCGTCAGACTACAAATTAAGATATTTTTGAGAGAGACGAATTTGTTGAATAAAGTCGTCATTTTTGTTTTGTTTTTGCGCACAAAAAGTATTCTCGTCGTTTCATAACATTAATTGAACAACTGTAGTCATGTTTGACTATTTTACTACTTTTCTGGACCTCGAATGTGGTAATTTTGTCACTTTCTACTGAGAAAAAAACTAAAAGTCAAAAACATCTTAATTTGTGTTCCAAAGATGAATGGGTTGGGAACGGAAAAGAGTGAATAATTAATGAGAGAAATTTCTAACCCTTTAAATACATTAAAATAAAATAAAATGTACAAAATTAAATAAAATTATACAATTATTAAATGAAATATTACAGTACAATGTGTTTAGAAACCAAGTTCGACTTCTCTACCAGACCATCAAAGAATAGGAAGTCAGCATGTGGGCTGAAGTGTGGGTGAGCGAAGTCAGTTTTCATGGTGATGTTTTGTGCACCCACAACCTGACAACATTGTGAAACTGCAGCGGGAGAAGAGTTCTACACCGACTGTCTAATAAAGGATACAATTTGTCAGCTTTGCGCATGACAACCTATGAGTTTATATCCCTTTCAGATGTGCCAAAACACCCACGGGATGAGTTCAACACTTTAATGCTAATATCCTGGTGCTTCTTTAGCGAGCGCATTACATGTTATCCACCAGAAGCACCAGAAGTCTGTTGATGTGAGAATGTTATGGAGCCAAAGCTTTGAACGTGCCTTCAGAGAGCACGCTTGGAAAGAGTATGCGTCTCCAGGGCTCTGCTTCGCTTCTCTACCTGTTAATGTGCTGGAGATGACTGAGGTTCAAAGAGAATGAGTTCGCCATGGGGTAAGACTGAAGGACACCCAGGGAAAAACAACAACCGAATGACACTGTGGTCCAGGAAAGCAGAGCAGAAGAGAGCAGGTGAGCAGTCATTAACGGGGTTGCAGTGTCCGTATTGGGTGCACGCAGTATGGCTCAGCATGAATGAGTGTAGAAAAGGAGGGATGATGGTGACTGATGAGGAGCGGAGCGCAGAGAGGCCTGGGCTCATGAATATGTGTAGGAGTTGAGAAAGTGATGGACGAGGCAGATTGAGGGAAGGAGGGAGGCAGAGTGAGTAACGCGCAGTGATTCGGCTCTCGGGGTAGACGAAGTGCAGGGGCAAGGACTGCACACAAATGAAGTGCCGAGCTCTGAGAAGCTCTGCTTCGCACTGGGAGGAACCCATTCCAGCTCCGCCTCCACTAATGTGCCCATTTGGTAAATCTGTGAGAATGAATGGTGGTCCAAGCTGCCAGGGTCCTTAATGACAGCAACTCATCTCGGTTTGGAAGTGGGGAGACGATTGTTGGGGGAAGATAGAGGCAATAGGGCTTGGAGATGTTGAGAGGTAAGTAAACAGAAAGACGAAGTACTGGCTTTTCAGACTGCAATATATTTGGTTTCCGGAAAACTATTTACGCCGTTGATGGCGCTTCACAAATGGTGCTTTTTCTCTCCTATTAAACTCCATAAGCTAGCAAGCAAGCTACTTCTTTTGTCCCAAGGCACCACTAAAATCTAAAATGTTTAAAATTGAGTTTAGTAGGAAATAGCAGTCATTTTGCGGGTGAAGGAATGAGGGTTTTTCTTGACAGGAACGATGATGTGAAAGGCAAAGACGTAATGCAATCCCTCACAGCGTTGATACAATAGCTAGGAACAGGCTGCAATGGAGCAATTGAGAAAAATCAAATCCAACAATTTGCGGGGAGATTGGCCTTTTATTAAATCATAAAATCCCTCAAGTCTTAAAATACCCACTCAGAGCACCACTGCATTCACTATAAACGATAAAAAGGTTTCAATTTGACCAAATTAGCACAGTCTTTCTCTTCGCCGCCACATTAGCAGTTGCATTACCATTTGAGGCAGACAGAAAAAAACTGCTTCATATGACCTCACAACAGAGAAAATAAGCACTAGTGATCCTAATGTGCTTGTATAGGTCTTTTCCAGGGTATTTGATGAGCCGAGGCACTGAGCGCCAAGAAGGTTTTGTGATGGAGACAAATAATTTAATGCCTGGTAGTTTAATAGCCATTGGAGAATATTTCTGAGTTAAAGAAAGCCAGTCTGGAAACTGGAAAAGTAGGTGTGCCGCTTCATGGATCTGTAGGATAAAGGGCTGTTCTAAGGAAAGATTGGAACCACAAAGCTCTCGTGAGGGAAGATAAAAGAAACCTCAGTGGATTTCTAAGCCTCTGAGAATACAACAAAGCACAGATTGGTTCTGTGGTATAATCAGTGTCAACGGAAGGGTAAACTATGCATGTTAAAGGTGAACGCATGGGCCACGGCATCGTGGTAGCTTCCATTAGAGTTAACCTGTGTTCTATACCCTTGGGTTGAGATGGCAGAGCAGCTGTATGGGTCATACCAATAGGGCTGCTTGTGAACCTAAAGTGCTGGAGGGAAGAGAGTGTATTGTAGGTTATGGTGCAAGTGTTACCTGAGTCTGCAGGGTGTTGATCTGCGTCTCTAGCCCTTTGATTTTCTCCTCCTGCTTCTGCAGCTCAGCCTGTGCCTCCTGCCGTGCGCTGAACTCCTCATCGAACTGAAGACAATAACACACAACCACATGAACTTGACATCTCCGGATGCCATAGGATACATCAACACCTTCACCATCATCATCATCTTGATTCAGAGCTAGGCTTATAATGGCTGCAACTCATGCCTGGGTCTCATTCACTCATAAAAGTGCTCTAACACATGCGTAGAAAGTGTTTTCATAGCATTTTTTTTCAATATAATGTTGATGGATTTGCATTGATCTAAATAATCTATATTTTACAAATATTCTACCGTTCAATCATTTTGGTCAGCGTGATTTTTATTAACAATTATTCATCAAGAACGCATTAAGCTGATCAAAAATCACAGTAAACTGTAGACTTTAATACTGTTACAAAGATTTCATTTTCAAAAAATTATTTTTTGAATCTTTCCATTTCTAATCCTGAAAGTGCATCACAGTTCCCACAAAAAAGCAGCAAAACCGTTTTGAATATTGATAATAATAAGAAATCTTTCTTGAACACCAAATGAGGATATTAAAATGATTTCTGAAGAATCATGTGAAATTGAAGACTGGAGGAATGGCTGCTGAAAATTCAGCTTTGCCATCACACAAAATTACAATATAAAATGTTCTATAATAGAAAACAGCTGTAAAGTTGTAATAGTTTACAATATTAATGTTTTATTACTAGTTTTGCTGCATTTTTGATCAAATATATTTTTAAAAAAAATGACAGTGTAGAAATTAGATACATCATGCTATTAAATATACACAAATATATATTGTAAACATACACAAAAAAATTGTGCAAACATATTGACAAATAATGAGTTCTGCACAGAAACACTGGTACACACAAACACAAGCATGCATAGTGAAAGAGACTCAATTATTTCACCATTTTTGTTACTTTGCCATTAAACTGCAAGCCTCAGATGTCTGGCTGACATTTGGCACAGTTGGGCAGGAAGCTGAGCAAGAGCATGGATACACTATTTGCTCCCTCAAGCATCATGTGATAGCGCTTGGCTCACCAGCAAGTGTTATCATTATCAACTTCCAGAGGAAATGTGTATATATCCAAATTTACACTGTTGTACACTCACTATTTTACATAGTAGCAAAGTGTCATTTTCCCTCAAAAATGTGAGGGGTGTACTCACTTCTGTGAGATACTGTAATATAATATATTAATACACACATATATATATACACATACACTTTAACATTAAAACACTGCCTGTAAATAGTGTTACCAGTAAGGCACCAACAAGCTTGCAGATTGGAGCATCAGCATTGATTCTGCTTGCACTGATACAGATCATGTTGCTCCGCTGCCAGCTATTGATCAGGTGAGAGCAATCGATGCACTGTCTCACCGCTCATGGGAGAAAAGTTTGGTGACAGCAGCCTGGTTGCATACCAATAGCAGCACCCAAGGTGATTAATAAACTCACCTTTTTGGAGAATTCAGCTGCTCTCTGCTCACTCTCTTCTACTTTGGCTTTATCCACGCACTGATCTGTCATACACAAATAGCCAGGTACATGAAAACACACAAAACACAAGCATATGCAAATTCCGTGGTGGATTGTTAATACGATGCTTAAGATTCCACATCAGACACCGAATGAAGACAATCAAAAGAACAAAAAAGCGAATGGAATAAAATGAACCTGTCAGTGTCTCATCCCCCCCAACCCCTCCCCTCTGGAGATTTGTATTCTGTTCTGGAGGTTTGAGATGTAAATTTAAAAACGGTGCCCCGCAAAATCTGTTTTCAACTCATTAAAGTAAGGGAAGAAGTGAGAAAATCTAACATTTTTTTTTTTTTTTTTTTTTTTTTTCCTGCAGATGGGTCTGGAAACTTTTAATGAGCCTTTGTTGGCAAGTTACGAAAGTGTTAGTGACAAAACACAAAAGAGGGGCAAAGAATCAAAAAAAGAGGACAAAAATTTACATCACCCTTATTTTATTAATTCTTTTGGTGTCCAAGAACTGGATGACAAATCCATTAGCAATGAATGCTTATTTCCCCACCAACATTTAATCATAAAAACAAATGGAAAAAGTCCAGGACTGCAAATATAACCGCTACAGCTGAATTTGTGTTGCGTTTATAAGACATGACATGCCAGCCAGGTTTTGCAGATAATGTTTTACTTATGCATAATGAGTGTACCTTATCTTACGTGTCAGGTGAGTGCAGGTGTTTCAGACAGGGCTCTCATGGGGACCGGGGAATAATAATTAGATCTACTCCAGGAAATCGCAAACTTTTATCAACAGCAGTTGTGTCTCCCTCAATGCAGCATGATTCCCAGTTATGTTAGACAGACTGTAGTGTGAACCTGAGCAAGATTGTTGTAATCATATCGCAGACGTTCCATTAAGTCTTTCTTGTGGATTTGATTGAAGTGATATAACTCAATACTCGCTTTTACCTAAAACTGGTTACCGAAACCTGAAACTTCTTTTATTTATTCTGAAATGTTCTGGCCACTTTATCACATGACCATACAGTTTGAGACAGAATGTAATAGTCTGGAAAACTGAGTTGTATAAATGAATAATAACTTAAGAGGAAGTGCATAAAGGTTTAGTGTGGTGTTCATAACATAAAGTTGTTTTCGGCAAGACCCAGGAGACCTAATCTCAGACTTACCGATGAGGTGACTTAAGTCCACATCCAGTCTCTCCCTGTAGGCAAAATCAGGGTCCATCCCACTGCGGTGGAGGACGATCTGGGACACACACTCCTCGATCACCTTGTAATACTGAGGCCTGTAATAAAAAAGGAGTACTGCAAAAGTGAGGGGGCAGAATATGACAAGAGACAAAGCCGTTAACTTCATATAAAATACTGCCTTGTGCATTCCGGTGAGGACAGTTCTTCATAAATCATCTGGTAAGACGTATCTTTTAATGGTATTTCACAGCATTAAATTAAGGCTTCCTTCGGTACATAATGCAATCACTAACGGCAAAGCATGCAGCCGTTGGGTGAGCAGTTGGGTGACTTTGTCCATTCAAGGTGAAGACAAACTGACATCCGGGCCCTCCATGCTTCCCTCTCTAATTTGCAATCATCTTTGGCAATTAAGGGCAGCAATAAAACCTGAGACGCAAATCTAATCAGTGTAATCTGTGTAATTAGTCACACAATGGCAGGGAAAACACGGCCTTGTGTTTGGAGGGGTGACAATGACGGGACGGGGAGTAAATGGGTCTGGGACTAGATACTGCCATGGCGCTTAGTGTGTGACCTTTTCCAAGTTCTATTACCAATTTTAATTGCGAGTGACATTTAACAAATACAATGTCGACTTAAGCCAAGCTCTGTAGTGGCAAACAATTATGTTCCAAGCATGACCTTGAATGGCTCTTGTAGGTATTCAATTTTTCTCCCAGAAATATGTCGTCCCCTTCTCTCACTTTCTCGATACAAAACAAGCTTTCAAATTCTAATGAACAAGCATGACTTTAAAAATGTCCCTGCGCTAAACAATTGCACCACAACTCCTAGCTAAAGCTGCATTGGATTATTTTTATTATTTTTTGATAAACAATATTTGCTGGGGAATATAGCTAAGCTAATGGATGAATGACAGTTTGCTGACCCAAGTGAATAAATTACGCAACAATGGAATAAGAAAAATCAAGATGTCCATTGCTGAGCCATGAAAGCGTCGGTGTACTTGAAAGTGCCTCTAAATAATAATTAGCAAGATTTCAGGTACTCGCTTATCAGTGTTGCTATTGCTAACTTTCCATTAATTGAAAATAAAATAAAACAAATAAAATAATAATACAAAACAATAATAGTAGTTGAAAAACTAAATTTACAATTCAAATTGTTACAACTGAATCAAAATAATTTAATGATAAATAAAAAATATTACAAAAGTATTACTGCAACATAATTATAATCTAAATTACTAAAACAAATTTAAATTGAACATTGAAAATCTAAATATTAATACTACAGAAGTATATAATTAATACTAAAACAACACTTGTCAGAATACTCACATTTAATGTACTGTAAAATATATTTTAAAATACATATTAAAGAGCAGAATTACAGCACCAAAGAGGACTGCATCCCTTGTTCTAACATTTAAATATATGAACATGTTTTGAACAAACCAGCTATTAAGACATTAACTATAATTGGATATCTCTCCAATCTCAATGACAAATAACATTTAAATAACCAAACAAATAATCATATTTGTACAATTTGCCAATTCAAGGCCTTGTTTTAAGAGACGTGGCAGCGATGTGCAATAAGCGTGCAGAGGGGGCGGACGGGGTGGCTGGAACTGATAGGGCTGAGAGTGTCACCGAGCCTGGCTTAGTGGCAAGGCCCGAAGCTTACGCCTGTCACTGATGTACACCATATCATTATCTCAATAAGCCGGCCTATTTTCTCAACATCCTGGCTACCAGCACCGCCGCATGCTGGATAGAAGCGGGAAGGAGACGGCTGACCCAGAACTGTCAGACCCTACCAGAGGAGATAGCATATGTCCCACTCAACAGAGCTGCTCTTTCCTTCTCTCTCTCTGTCTGGCACCTTCACTGTCTGCCTCTCATCTCCCATCCAACCCCTGTTCCACACTGCCCATCTAATCTTCACATCAGACACGGCCAAAAGTAGAAGATGTGCTCCACATACCCTCCCTATGATCTGCCTTCTGTTAAGAGTCTTAGAAAGTCACTGCCCAACATCTTCCACTGCTCCAAAAAGCAGTAAAAAGAAAGGCTGAACGGTTGAAGGACATTGGTAACTGTTATTAAATAGTTCAGTTTATTTTATTTTTTTTAATAAAAAGGTTATTAAATAAATTGAGGGAAAACTTTCCATAAAAATAACCAAGGACAGAGTTGAGGGCACAGAGTTAAATGAGGATAAGGGTGTCTGGTTGAAATGGCTTTAAAGAATGCCTTAAAATCAAACAATGCAATCTATTGGCATGGACAGCTCTCCTTTATGGCTGGCTTTGATCACCAGAGTACCTCCCAACACCTATGAACAAGAGCGACGTTGTCAACTGATGCAGACTGAAGCAGAGAGATGCCACCAGCCTATTCTTCCCTCCCTCTCCTTGGAGACTCAACCATCAAAGCATGCACTGATCTCAAGGGATCCCTTTAATCTAAAATTATAGCCATACAATTTCCCAACCAGCCAATTCAATCTACATAAAACGTCTCACCAGGTTCAAAAGCATCCAAAGACAAGAGTGATGAGATCTTTATAGAGTGACCATGTAATAAAGAAGCATATATGAGACAGCAAAGTTCCAAAGACAGCACAGTTAACACATCTATATATATATCTGTCTATCTATCGATCGATATATATATATATATATATATATATATATATATATATATATATATATATATAGATAGATAGATAGATAGATAGATAGATAGATAGATAGATAGATAGATAGATAGATATAGATATAGATATAGATAGATAGGGGTGTACAGACTGCACAGACATCACTGTTCGGTGCATATAGTTAGATACAGGCGAACGATCCACACTCCAATCCAGAGAAGGATGCACACGGAAATGCAATGCTGTTTTCTAGCCGCCACAACAGGAAATAAGAGCCGGAGAAGACACAATCGCGATTCTATCTTTCAATATTAAAAGTGGTAATAAGAACAAACAAGCAGCAAAAAGGGACTCAATTCAGTGCTCGAGTTGACAGACACACAGCCTAAGTGCAAACACAGACACCACCTCTCAGAAGCATGCAATTCCGAATTCAGTTCTCTTTCAGCTAATTACATTTGCATGGTCAAATACACACACAATTATGTCAAAAATGCACATCTGTGTACTATTACACCCCTCATTTATGTACTTTGTATGTTTCTTTTAAAATTCCTAAATGGGAATAAAAACGGAAAGAGTAATATTTGAGTTTATATTAAAATGCCAGAATTTTTGGGGATTGCAAAAGCCTTTTTCTAAGAAGAAAAGTTTGAGAAGCAGGAGATACATTTTTTTCTCTTCATTTAATCTCATTGGTGACAAAAAGAAACAATTCGAGACATTAAAGCGATCCCACTTGTTATTTTTCTTTCCTATGGGAGAGAGTCTTTAATAAGTGCATACATTTTTAATCAGTGTTTGTAGTGATCCTGTTTTCTGCCATCAGAGTTACAGACACAGGGGCGGGAGGGATGGCACTGAACAAGAATCTGCCATACTACTTGCTTAATGTGTTTTCTATTTCTTGCTTTTTCCAACAAGCCAAGCAATACATTATTCATGCCTCAAAGTGAGCAGCAACATGTCCATAGTAAATTCCCTCCCTTTCATCGCTTCGCTCTTCTCTCTTTATTAAATATTTTACCGCAGCAACAGGTCTGATGCAACAGTGAACTGAAATGCCCAGTATCATTTCTTCACTTTCTGACAGACACACACTCTGTGGCTGAACTTTAAAAAAAAAAGTCTTTTTTTTTTTTTTTTTCAAAATAAATTCTTATTCAAGAACCTTGACAATAAGCAGTATGGATATGACTAAAATATTATTTATTATTAACATGGTAGTAGATTATTACTCAATATTAACATGGTAAATGTATACATCACAATACATTTATTTACTGGAATTTTATCTAAAGATATAATCATACATTTTGATCCAATATTATTTATCAAATTTAATCTCATGTATTTTGTGAATGGGAATCATTTTTTTTTAATTTTATTATAAATTATTTTGTCTATTAATTTAGTCTCGGTTTTATTTCCATTTATTTTCAATAATAATATCTGCATTCTCATACTGAATTACGCTTGTTAAGTCAGTAGAAACTGAAGAAAAGTGTTTATGAACAGGTAGGTACAGTTATTTTACATCACACTTAGGGACAAATAAGACATGATAGCACTCACCTGATATAATAATCATTCCTGATGAGCAGCAGATGCTGGAGGATGGATAGGAAGTAAGGTTCTGAGCCTGTGTCTTTCACCATGTTGGACAGGAGATGGTACACCTCACCCATATCAGTGCATGGATGGTTAAGGACACAACTGCATATCCTGTTCGCTATACATATACATTCACATATTATATGTAAATAATAATGATTTTATAAAAATGTTTATAAAATATGTACTAGAGTGACAGGAACTACCAGAAGAGCAGCGCTATAATTCTAAAATTAGAAAGAGCAGTAAAGTGTAAGCAAATCCAACTAAAGGTGCATAACCATCAATTGCTGGAAATTGCTTTCTTGTTTTAATTCAGATTGAGGGCTGAGTTAAAGGTTGAGTCTAACCAGAACTGATGCTATCTGTCTGGATTCTGAAGTGTCTTTAGGGATCTAATTTGCTAACATGAGTATACATTTTTTTTTTTTTTTCTGCAAGTTCTTACCCTAGCCCTGGACATGAATTAAATGAACATTCAAGTTTGAAAAAACATGTTTTATTAAAACCATAAAACATGGATCAGTCACTTCCTTTTTCTATTTATTTATTTATTTACGTATTTTCTCAACAGAAATCTCCTCCTTTGTTTGTTTAAGAGATGTGCTCTTAAACTTGCAGTGTATTGATTACATCTCCTCTCCCTGAAGAGAAAGGGCAGGGGCTTTCCAAATCTAAAATAAAATGTAACATTAGATAGCATTCATGTTCTTCGTTTATTAAAATTATAAGAATTATTATAATTATTTTTTTTTTTTCAAGGACTGACATCCCAACTCTCTTTGTTATGTCCAGTGGAGTAATGACTTTGAATCTATTTTCAATGGTGGCAAGCTAAAGCATGTGATGATTAAAATGTAGCACTTGGTAGCTCGTTAATTGTTTCTACTAATGGTCCTAGGATGGAGTTAATAGAACAGCACTGACTGAAAAAAAATTGTAACAAAACAAAACAAAATAAAATAAAATATGGTCATAAATAGAGTGTTCAGTGCATTGGGCAGAGGTGAAAAATTGAGTCCAGCCATTACATGTACTGTACGTTGTGACAATGTCTGTTGAAATATTTAAACGCTGACTGCAGGGTGATGCACTGCCTAGACTGGAGAAAGCTTAAAAAAAACAACAACACAGCGATCCTTTAACAAAAAAGTACAGCGATACAAGTACAGATATTTGCCAAAAAAAATCAATAAATTAAATATATATATATATATATATATATATATTGTATTGTATTACATATACAGTAACTCTATATTAATGGAATAATAATAAAATGGAAAAATAAGAGTTCAAGCTACAGCACTTTAAAAACTGCCCTTGCTGCAAACCAATCTGCCCCACCATTGCTGAACATTTTCTAATTAACTCATATCATTTCAGTTATTCATAAGGTTGTGAGTATATCCCATGTTCTGTCAACTCAATGTGAGAATACAAGCATCTTCAAAGCATTATTGCTGATAACACAGGTGATCTGCTTAAGTAAATTATTTTCTCCACACTTCAAAACCAGGAAAGCACACCGGAAAGTCATTCTCTCTATTACACAGAGCAATGAGTATGCACACAGACACACCGTCTGTGCATATTTGTATTTTGGGCATGTTTGCAGTAATATACTGGTGGGGAAGGTGATGCATAAACATGAGCTGTATCAGCATGAAGCTGAGCAATACAAAAGACAGAGAGGGAGGGTCAATCAATCACACTGCCCAACTTTGAATTAATATTCAACAGATTCCTCAAGTCACTACAATGTCCAAAACTAAACTGGAGCAGAAGTGCAATATTCCTAATAATAATAATAATAATAATAACAACAACAGAGAGAATGCATGTGAGAGAGAGAAAAAAAGAGAGAGATGACTGACTGACTGACTGACTGACAGACAAACAGACAGATACTTATATAGAAATACATAGACATACAGATGCATAGATAGATAGAATCTGTATCTGTAAATATACAGGGTGGGATTGGAAAACGTTTGGCATTTAGAAAGAGAAGGGGGGGTCTGAGAAAGACAGAGACCTTTGCTTAGACACGCATATTACAAAAGGCACTTACAGATCAATGCCAAATTGTCCTTAGAGACAAATGTTGTGTCTCTTACACAGTTGGCTGCTCATGAAAATCATTAGTCCAGACAGCCTGAACTAAAACTAGCTTCTCCATCATTTCAGCAAAGCATTCACTCTGAGAGCTTAAGGAAAGAGGGTGAAACGATAAAAAATATCAAGAAAGCAAAACTACAATAACCGAAAAAATATGCCTTACTCTTTTTTGAATTCAGTGAAAGGCTTCCAGCTACTTTATAAAGTGTACTGAGAGGATACACACATAAATCCAGAAGCTACTGCATATGGCTTCCACGTACTACGCATCTGTGGCCTTATGGGTCAGATGCAGATGTAGAAACAGGGAGAAAATAAATGTGAACGGATTTCCATAGCCGTGTAGCATAGTCTATCCGCAGATTTGAGGGGGAATGAAACAGAGGAGAGGTGAGTGTAGAGGTTGCTCCCTGTGTCTCTGGAATGTCAGTATAATGAGCTCAGGGCCAGAGGAGGATGCTGGGATATGTGTGCGGTGCATGCATGTGTTGATGTGAAGAGGTTTGTTTACCACCAGAGTTGCCAGAGGCTGGACTAGAATTGAAAAAAAAACCTGATTCTCAAATCCCTTCTGAATGAACTGGAGGTCTTGGCTTTAGACCCGTGAGCTGCACCGGGCCCCCTCACGGCTGCACGCATGGCCGAGGCAGCGGTAAAAAGGATATTCCATCTCTGCACGAATGTCATCTAGTCGGTGAGACAGTTCGATGGAATCCTCCTCCTTATTTTCATTAAACACCTTCAGCTGAATGTCGAGCTCCTCCGTCTCCTTCAGCTCCTGTGATTACAGAGGGTGTTATGAGAAGAATGAGTGACTGATGAACAAGTAGTCATATAACAGCGGTAATATAAGAGGAAGTTTGAGAAAATGTCTGCTTTTTGAACAACTTGAAAGCACCTCCTTGTACATGGCCCACTTAAATGTCTTTTAAGATTTGTTTTTTTGGCATTTATTATATGTCTGTGACTTTTAAGGCCATGCTAGTGTACTCCCGAATGTTTAACTTTTAGCAGAAATATATGCATTCGAAATTGACAGTTAACAGGTTTCAATATCCTCAAAAAAGCAAGTGCAATTGGATAAGAAAATGTCTGCATGTATTGCGATCCAGGTTATTTATATACATATATATTTAAAAAATATATATTTTTTTTTTCCCTTGCAGCGTATTGCATTACAGTATAACTTACTAAATCAACAGCCTATTGACTAATTTTACAATTGCTTATTTTGGATTTATCTATTTTTAAAGTTATCTATTTTTTGCTGTTTAATAAGAGTCACAGAAAAGTTTGTAACAGGTAGGATTCAGAGTACAGCATTTCTTATTCACTTCTAAGGTATCCGTAAATGAGCGATGGACTATCACACAACTATGACAGCAATTTAATGATGTACAGGATATAATGTGATTGGTTATCAAGGTATTACTACTGGCTTACTACAATGGTAGAGCCATGGAGGTTGGTCTCTCCACATAATAATAACATTTCTGGGAAAAATAAATCAAAAATACTCTCCTCATCAATCGATTCAAAACTAAGGTGTCAATTAAAACCACAATCCTGTTTAGCGTTGTATTGAGCTAAGAGTCAATCTGTTTTTCTATGGTACACAGATTGTCTTGCTTTGCATACCTGCAACATATGGGGCAGATAAATAGGACTTAGAGAGGGAGAGAGATAAAGAAAGAGGATAAAAAAGGTGTGCTTTAACACTCCACCATGAATCACTGATGGTGTAGTTTATGGACGGTGAAGAGCCAAATGTAACCCAATTTCTGTAGTTATCAATCAGTGGACTATACTTCAGGCATGCCATCTGTCTTAAAGAAACAGCCAATCAGAGAGAAAGAGTACTCGTTATGCTGCAGTAGGAGGCAGGACCAAGTCTCTCTCGCTCTCTCTCACACACACACATGCATATCTCCAGAAATTTGTATTTTCATTTCATCAGACACCATTTTCTAACTCTCCTTGAGGATTTAGTGCATCTCATTTGTCTTTCACTTTGTTTCTTTCCCTTTGCACTTGCCATTTTGAGGATACTAAAACCTGAAAACTCATTATTCACAATTAAAGAACAATGTCATATTTAATTGTCCTATTAAACTTTCAAATACATTATTCATAAATTACGATAAGCTCATCATATGCGGGGGTAGATTGAGATAATTATAATAATTGTAGCAATAATATGGGGAGCAGTCAAAATGACTTATTAAGAGTGAGGAAATGCCCACATAAATGAGATAGTGAGTGATGTGCTGGCCTGGTTGCGGGCTTTGTGGCAGCATGGAGCACAGATCTGTGCGCTGATTGATAATGATGTGTGAGGGGAACGGCCTTTGTGAAACAAAGCTCTGCCATTAGGGATGATACCGAGCCAGGGCACATTTCAGCAGTTTTTAATTGTTTTGTTCATTTGTTCAAAAGTTTTTGAATGTTCTCTAAAGCATTTATTTTTTTCGGTCTTCGTTTTTTTTTATCTCTTAGCTTTCTCTGACGTCATTTTAAAACCCACAATATATTACAAAACAGCATCTTTCATTTGATTTGAAGTACTTTTCCTATGTATTTACCAACTTACCACATAAGGAAAACTTAACAGCATATATCATACTGCTATTAAAAATTAAATCAAGCATTCAAAACATTTAATAAAGCTTAATGTAGAAAAAATGTAACAAAAATTAAAAATAGGATAAAACAGAAATATAAAAATGAAATAAAGCAAAAGATATACTTACTGGTAGTATCTTCTTGAGGCCACAGCGCAGAAACTCATTTCGCAAATGTATCCTGAAGTCTAAATCATCCGGGGAGGTAACGAGGGCATTGATCAGCTGCATGCAAGCCACCTGTATTCACACACACACACACAACAAACAAATTCTTAGAATCATCCCTTTGGCAGCGAATGATTAAAATGTAGTACTCTGCAACAGCCTCTTATTCATACTGCTCTCAACGCTCATCTTAAGGAAAAAAATCAATATATCACATTCCTTAAAATAAAATGAATTCATCAGGATGGAACGAGGCAGTTGACACTTTGAAGAACTGTAACAGAAAAAAGCAAGATGTAACAGAAAAGATGCAAGTGGATTAGCAAGGCTGTCCAGAGGAAGGAGGGATGGAAGGAGGGAGCAGACCTGGCTGAACAGATGTGTATTTTTAATTGATTTATCGGATCATGGCAGTGGGCAAGGAGGAGTGCTGATGGTTCTTAACAGGCTAAAAGGTGGCTCCAGGGAGGCGGCTAGGATGAGAAGGAATGCTCTTCGCTTGGTTGATCGATGCCGAGTGGAAATATCACTCTTGATGGACATGTGAAGAGGACAGCTTCACAAGCCTCAGCCTGGAATTTTAGAGTTGTTGTGGGTCTGTATGTTATTGCCCTACATTATTTTATTAGTCAAAAGAAGCTCTGTCATTCTGACTTCTGCTTGCTTTGCCTCCAAAGAGCGGCCCGAAAACCAGAAACCTGACTTGAGCCAATGAAAGGATACTGTTTGACAAAACAATTGGGAAATGACATAATCTGGAGGAGATGCATAGGTTTGATTCATTTTCCCTCCTCCTGCTCCCCATAGGTCATTAGGAACCAAGAAAGATACAATTGACCGGGCCCCTTTAGTTACTGTTGCTTTGACCGACAAGCCATGCACTCTCAGACCACACATCATGTTCTCACGCAGTGAGATTGAAATACATTGCGGTGCAAAGAGGACACTGACAACGTGTCGACAGATATATGAAACAGTTTCATATTTAATATATGGTAATTTTTTAAATAAGTTTTAACAATAAATACAGTATAGTGGCTCTTTAATGTGTCGTGACAGATCACTGTAGCTTCTTTCAAGCGGCTCGCGAACCAACCATCTCTTGGTTCATTTATAACATCAAATAAACATGAATGGACATCAGAAGGAATGTTGTTTCAAGCGCGGAAAGACGTGAGTGCACACAATGTTTCAAGTTCAAATTCACCAATGTTAATCTACTAACTCCTCTAACTGTTTTGTCAGACAAAACGGCGGATTTGGGGTTATGATTGGTCAGATCCCCTGAAAATCAAACTGTTTGCGAAGGGTCTATGAAAATAAAGGAGAAAAAAAATTAATAAAATAGTAGGTTGCACTACTCACTTTCGATAATCCACTTAAAAAAATTATAGGTAACTTTGAAAGTACATTCCAACTCACTTCTTAATTTGCAACTATCTCGCTGGCTAATCAAGTTTGTAATCTGTATAAAAGGTGTTTATTTTGTTTGAAACGCATCTTTAGAAAGTGTCATGTTTGCTGCGAGCGACAAAAGAAAAGGGTGTATGGAATGCCCTTAATTGGACATAGTTTGGGTGTTATTTATGTAAATATCTCACCTCGAGCAAGCAGTTGCTCATTTAGAATACTGTGAATTCATCAACATTAAAATGGGGTTAAGAACAAATTCATATGCGTACGCACGTGTTGTTAATTAGGCGGAAAGTTTTTGTGGGAAGTTCAAATGTGTGTATAAATATGAATAGTGTAGGTAATTATTAGTGAATGAAACCCACTGTCAGTTGGGGGGGCCATCAAAATAAAGTCTAAGCAGATAATAATCAGACAGTCTACTAAAACTCTTTTGAATGGTAGTTGACATGAAATTGCAAAGTTACTTATAGTTATAAACTTATATTTATAGCAGAATGTCTAAAGTGGACTTTCAATAAAGTGTCGGTTCAAATTCAGAGCAATGATTACCTTTGATTCACTTGATTGTTACATGTTTTTTTTTTTTTTTTTGTCTGTTTGTTTGTTATTGTTTTTTATAGCTTATAAAATGTAATGCAACATTTACTTTAAGTCCGTGGCCATCAATCATGTTCTTTTTGTCCCTTTGTAGTAAAATATTTGGGGCACCTCTGTTCTAACTGAACCTCTAAATTAAAACTGAAATGAACTAAAGCTAATCAAAAAATGGAGAGAAACTAACCTAAACTATACTTGAAAAGAAAAATTGAGATAAAACAGAAATAAATATACATTTAAATAGCAGGACTCTTGGGCTCAAGATGGTCTGTTGGTATCAGATACCAAATAGCATTATACTTGAGTCCTTGCATTGAAGTCCCAGCTACCCAAAGGGCTGCAGGCAAACCAATGAAGCCCACTTTGCTGAGGCCTCATGCCTCCACATCACCAAATTTCTTAAATCTTATCGTATTACCCTTTGAGCAATTATTTCAATTTGAATCATTGAAGAGTCTAACTGAGTGAATCAAGATCACTCTTCGAGTTCTCCGGAGGCCAAACGCGTTTTTATCATCAGCTGCCTCGACACACAAGCCTGTTTGGAATAGGGTGCTATTGCAAGGTCGAGGGGCTTATTTTGCTTTATGGGTTAGTTGTGTAATGATGAGCTTCTGTAGTGGGCAGCCAGGGGTGGATTTCAGCAGAGTAATTAAAAAACGGCACTGCTGGGACAGTTTTAAGTTTGCGTGCTTGCGTCACCGAGATGGCGTGACGACAAAACACATTTTAATCACGTTTAAAAAGTCAGGCTCTGCAGCTCATTGCAGGTTTTAAAAGTGTTTCATTTCTTCTAAACGCCAGCTTTGGTGCGGCGTTTTAATTTACTTGACAATTAGCAGCGGTTCTTTTCATTAAAAACCTTTTTTTAAAGTAGGAGAACAAGCCACAATATCAAAAGAGATTCTCTCCTCCCTTCTCCTCACACTCCCTCTGCATCACCTTGTTGTCTTCGTCTGCTTTCTCAACAGCAACACAAAGATTAGGGATTTGGTTAATGAATGGGTGAGAGTGGCTTGTTGTGCTAGGTCACAGATCAGTGCAGGTTGTGAAGAAGCGGAGAATGATAAATACAGGTGTGGTGCTGCATTCTTGCCCTTTTGATTCAGTTCCTCTGAGACCAGATTGGAGAATGCAGAGGAAAAAGTAAGAAAGGTGGATGATAAAGTAACCAGAGTTTCCAGAGCTCCAGGATCTTTGTGTGACCTGGTTGGGGCTGATTAGAGTTTATAATACACCTCCCATTTCATTAGAATAGCCAGCAGCTAGCTTCCATCTTGTGGCGTAGGTGGCAAGGTTGACAGACGACCACAGAACACAGTGAGGAGAGGGATAGGGGGACTTGTTTACATGTCAAGCTGAGCCGAGGTGCAGAAGAGCTTTGAGTGACAGATGTGCCAATTTCTACCTGGCTCTAGCATCAAACAGAGCATTCAGAGTGAAAAGGCCTCACACATTGACTGACACTAAACACATCAGATCTATATCTACTGCCCTGGGCAAGCAGAATTCTACTAATTATTTGAAATAAGTGAAATAAAACATGAGGCATATAAAATTCAGAACACATATGATGTGATGTGTGTTCCACTTGAATATCGCGTGCTCATTCTAAATAATAAGAGAGACACAGGTTAATTCAAACACAGGTTAATATGAAAACATACCCCAATAATGAGCATTTAGAGCATGTTGTTTTCCAAAATTCTGAAGACACATTTGAAACTCTGAGGCTTGTTTCAAAGCAGAACATTTAGAAAGAATTGACTTAATTTGCTCCACATTGGCATGCAGCATTTCAAGACAAAATCCTGTTATATTCACTAACCTCCCACAGTTTAATTCAACCAGATCCTAAGTTGCTACGCTGAAATTCTGCTGTTTAATCATTCTTCTGAGAGCAAACAAAAATGTCTCTGTGTAAATTTTGTCTAATAAAGAATGTACGTGAACGTGTCTAAAATAAAGAGTGCGATGAATTGTAACATGCAGGAAGCAGAGTGAAGCGGCAGGTGGGGAAGAGACTTTCTCTGACTCTTTGTTTCTTGGAAAGGGCAGCACACTGACCTGTAGCTGCTGGGCCTCGTGGTTCTCCAGCCCCTCCACTATCGGAGCAAACCTCTCCTTATTATTCCTCTCTGCTGCAATGGTCATTGCTGCCAGGATCTTATCCAGACTAAAGGAAAACAAGACGACATAACACAATGTGTTTAGGTAAACATGATTTTTATCGAGCAACGACCGTGACATTAGTTCAGAATGTTCGCCCAAGTTGGCCTCGGACGTTCATGAAGGGGAACTGGAACAATGTCACAGATATACATGTAGTTTTATAGCTCATTGTGGGTGTGCAAAATCAAAGCAAGCCTAATGTTATCCATATAAGAGGAGCCCTTTAGTCTACAGTACGTGACGCTGTGTAAAACGCAGCAACATAAGAGAACTGAAGAGATGTGTTTGGACAGAAGTACAAAGAGTGCTGGTGGGAAAGCAAATTAAGGACTTTACAAAGTCCCATGTACAGAACGCATCATCGACAACATAACAACAACAGAACAAACCAACTCTTGTGTAAAAATAGCCAATTAAGTAAAGAAACACATGCAAAAGTGTCTTAACTGTGTAGCTTGCCATCATGTCATTGGTCCCGCTCTCATGAGGTTAGGACAATGAGCCATTTGTCTTTTATCGGGCAGACCCAGGTGTCGGGGTTATGATTTTGATTCAATTTTGATCCAATTTCATTCAGTTTTGATATCCATTCATTTAGATATATATCAGGTACCGTGCATGAACAAAATCCCTCAAATAATGTTGTAAACTATATAGGGAACCATGTCAGTTAGTACATGAATATAATATTATATACAAACATTTAAATTGCACATAAGGCAGGTTTTATTATAATTAAGAATGTTATAATAATAACAACTTGTTAATGACATTTATGTTTCGACTCAAATAAACAACATAATGAATTGTTCTGCAGTATTAACCGATTCGGGAGTTATAGCGCGGCTCCACTTTGTGCTCACAAGCGCGCAGTCTCGGGTTCCAAGTTCACTATGCGCAAACGCGACACTCAAGATGTCAGCCCCATTTTGGTACACTGGCGGCTTCACCTACTACAGAGTGGAAGAGAGTGAAGTTGTGCCGTCCATCTTTTTTACAGTCTATGGATTTACTGGATGGACAGCGCGCTACAATGTTCCATTCATTCGTCAACTGCAAACACGATAAGACTAATCCATTCTCGGGATTGATATCGGATCGTAAAAATGAGAATCAATGTATTTTACCCAGCCCTGTTTTGGCATTACAACTCAAACTGGTGTTTAACTTATTTGGCAGCAAAATCTTGCAACTTAAAAATGTAACTCTAACTCAAAATAGCAATTTATTTAAATTATTTGCTTTTTCTCTTCGTCTTCTCTGTTTCTCTGATTGGTCATGCTTGAAATTCTACCCAACAATGGCGCTTATTGGTAGCAATACAAGGCGGTACATATTTGGCCTTCGAGAATTTCCATTATATTATTTCAGGCTCCGACAAACTCTCAAAACGTGAATTACACATGTGTCGGGAGATGACTTGAAGCCTCTTTCTAAATAAAACTGTAACTCTGAAATCAGACCACAGTTGAGTGCCTTCAAAAAGAATGACATTTTAAATTAAATATGCCACTGTACTACTCCTGTTCAGCGTCATATACGCACTGGCCTGAACAGGATATTTGATATTTTGAAGAATGCTAGTAACAAAACATTTGACGGTAGCCACTGACCACTGATGACAGTCCATGGCTGTGTCAACTGTTACAAGCATTCTTCAAAATATCTTCTTTTGTGGAAGCTGGTTTGAAACAACTTTAGGGTGAGTAAATGATGACAGAATTTTCCTTTTTGGGAGAACTATCCCTTTAAGTTCACTTTTTAATGTCTCCTTAATCAGTTTAATTTGCTCTGTCGTGAAAGAAACTGCAGAGAGAAGTTTTGTCGAACAGCTAGGTATAAGATCCGTGTTTTGTGATCCAGGTGATTAAGTTGTAGTTGTGAGTGGGCTGTACAGAGTCTTTCATGCTGATTCAAACATGGCTTCAGAATAAGCTACACCTGCTCAACTCCTAAAGAGGGCTTTGATGTGACAGCACTAAACATAAGCCAGTGTCACTGCACAGCGTTTGAGGGGGAAGGAGCTAGTTTCGGCACTAAGTGGGGTATCAACATTTTTACAGCTGTCACACAGATCTGCACACTCTCTGATCACCTACACACCCATAAAAACATTAATCTACTCACCTACAACACCGATTCACCCAAACTGCACTTAACATAAGTGCGTGATTCTGTCTGTGTGTTTGTGTGTTTACCGAGACAGATCCCCGGGCTGAAGGTGCTGATCGGCAAATAAAAATGGCCGGCTGAACCAAACAGTTTCTTAATGATTCAACAACAAAACTAAAAAGGCATGTATTGTCGGGTCGCCATTATGCTTAGCCGGAGGCTTTTCTAGTAGGCTAATTTGAGAAGGGCACAGTAATGTGTACTATTACTGCACTGCAATTAATGCTCAATGGAAAATACAGCATATCAGGGTTCCTGGTCAATGATGTAACTGCAAGGCAACAATAGTCTTTGTTGTTGTTGTTGTTGTTGTTGTTGGTTTGTCTGTTTGTTTTTTGCTTTTAAAATACAAAATATCTGAGTTTTATACCATACATTTTGACATATGACATTTTGTTGCTTGAATAGTATTGAATACTTAATGATGTACCTTGATACCTGTGTATACCTTGATGACTTAATACTATAATTCTAAGGCTTTCTTGTAATAGTCAGATGGTATTTAACAATAGTAATACTAATAATAATAGCAATAAATGTTTTATAATGAATGCTGTCTTTAACTGCTTCAAATTCAAAAATTCATAATCAAAAAGTAGAACTGAAGTGACATTCATTACAAGATAATTACTATAGAGCAGTCACAATTCCTCAAATGAATTTGATTGCTAGAGTTTAGAAAATCCTTGATTGCAATTTAACCGGTAGTACTGCATTTCATATACTCGAATCCATTAATTGCATTATCAGATCACTATCTAAGGTTGCACAATACATTAAAACAATACAAAAATCATAACAAGCGCTGTCATTTATAAACCTGCATTACCCCAGGAGAATGCATCGGCATGTTTCTAAAAATGCAAAAAGTGTAATCCCTCATTCTGAGATTGCATGTTTTGATGACCACATGTTCCTGTTGAAGAAATTGCAGTGGTTGTAGCATTTCAATCATAAAAAAGATTAAATATTAATTAAGTGGACACTTGAATTAAATGTTGTTTGCCCAATATTAAACAAGGATTTGATCATGCTGTAAAGTGTAAAGCCAAAACAACATTCACAAGGCCATTGGCACCCTCTCCAGGCATCTGTTATAGTCATTTTGATTTTGTTTATTTTATGTATATTGCATTATGCATTCTAACAGTGCTGAGAATCTTTTAAAAAGCATCTAAAGACACATTTTTTGGACAAGGTTTTAATTAACAATATCACACAAACATGGGACATATGTCTAAAGATGTCGGGTTTTAAATAATAAAAGTCTAATCGAAAACAAATATTCTCTGCTAATGTAATCTGTTTGAAAAGAGAGAGATGTCAGTCATTCATGAGTCACCCCACGGCCACGTAGGGCAGGAAGCATTCAAACGCAATTTCAGAGGTGATCCATGAAAACAGGGTCAACGCCTGAATCGACTTGGAAAAACGCATCAAGCTTAGACAGATTCATGTGCTTTTCATCGAGAGAAGTGGTGAGGAATGGTGAGAACTAATTCTAAAAGGACTTTTGATGACTAAAATGCATTAAACAAAATACAGTAAAATACTGTTTTTCCAGTCATATTTTGTCATAAAACAAAATCTTAAATATACTGTTTCTTTAAAAAAAATCATCTCGTTTTTGTGAACCCAATAATGTGTATCATCTAGCCTAATTATTAAATGTTCTATAATAATAGCAGTATGTTTACTTTTACATAGTGTACTTGATGGCAGAATCGCAAAGCATTTTAAAGAAAACCACATAAAATGGGATTAAGATGATCTTACATGTTCTCCTCTCCGATGATACAAACAGCTGACAGAATCTTGACAATTTCTGTCATCATATTAGTTTGTTTGGGATCAATCGCCCTTGCGAGGAGGAGGAGGCTTCGTTCATCCCCCAAGATCCTTTGAAGTCCATACTGAAAAGAAAAAGAAATAATTGTATTATACCTTTTAAATGGAAACATTTTGCCATGGATAATGCCTTTAAGCTTTAAGCAAACACAATGAACCCCTTGTGTATGGACAGATTTAGTCTTTCTTCTCCGAAAGAGAGCCAATTAGGCAGGTGTAGATATGTTTTAAGATTAATTCATTTAAATCAGGACAGGTCAGCAGGGACAGATAATCATATTCCTGCAGCTTTGTCTCCGTCACAGGGTATAATGCACTACACTTGACCACAATTTGAGCAAAATACAGAATTAACTTGAGGGGAGAAAATAAAATAAATAAATATTAATAAAAATATTACGGAAAAGTGTTTGGAATAAAGTAACATTCATAATTTACATGGCTGAGGTATAAATTGAATAAGGTCAATACCATTTAAGCATGAAAACAGCTTTAGAAAAGATTAAATCTTATGATTATCTGGAGTTGAATGAGCTTCATTTGTGTTTGCTCCTGTTCAATAAAGCAGCAGTATTTCAATCAGAAATGTGTCGGTTCCCAAGGACAAGGAAGGAGCTGAATATAATGATTTTATATTCTTTAACATAAACATGTTTTTTTTCTTCTTTCTTTCTTTTTTACTTGGCTCGTGTGGAACTCAAAATGATATAAACTCCTCATGGTGGAGCTTTTAAATTCTAAACACACCTTATTGTTCATGAAGGCCTTGAGGCACTGAATGAGTTTGTGCTGGTTCTTCTTGTCAATGTTCTCTTGCCTGAGGAAAAGAAAATCAGTGAGTAAAGAGAAAAAGTGCGTAAATGAGCAATCCATAAGCACTGAAGAAAGGGAATTTCTTAAGACGAAGTTAGAAAATCCAGCCTAACTTACTGTTTCTTGTCAAGAAGTCTCTCCAGCACATCCAAAAGCAGTCCGAGACCTTCATGGCCAAAGTTATTCACCCAGCTAAAGAAACGAAGAGACAGTCAGAGAATGCCGTTAGAATATATAAACCCAAACATATTCATTAAAGGTTTGAAAAGTTGGGTTTGAAGATGAGCTGGGTTAAAAGACAACTCTGGAAACTTTTTTTTTTTTTTTTTTTCTCAACCATCCATATTACTGACAGACAGTACAGGTTATTGTGGCACGTTTAGCAACATATACGAGATGAGTCAATCCTTGTCCCTCTGTAAAAAGCCACCTGTGACAAGAACATGATGAAATATTGTGATTTTATTCCCCATATTTCTGTTGGTGGCTTAATGTGAAGAATTTTCCACATATGTGTAACCAGATGGAACAACATATTTATGTATCCTAGAGGAGATATTTAGTTAAAAAAAAAAAAAAATCACTGAATTAAAAGTTATTGAAAACATTTTTTTTTAGTAGATTACTTTTTATATCTTTTATATCTCAGTTACAAGCCAACACTTGCTCACATTTGCCACTTCTTTTAAATGTTGTACCCTGTATTCACCTGATTAACACATTCTTGAAAACAAGTGAATGCAAATGAGTGAAGTCTTTGTGTGTGGTGCCTTGAGGCAACCTGTGCAGGCCATGCACTCCAACAGGAAGATAAAGCAATACATGGGGGATAACAGTAAAACCGATAATGGTTCGAGTAAGATAATTGGCTATAAAACACAATGTATCTGGAGACATTAAATGGTCTGGGGAGGATAAGGAGGGAGTGAGAGAGAGAGAGAGAGAGAGAGAGAGAAAGTGAGAGAAAGAGAAAGTGAGAGAGAGAGAGAAAGTGAGAGAGAGAGAGAGAGAGAGAGAGAGAGAAAGAAAGAAGAGAGAGAGAGAGAGAGAGAGAGAGAGAGAGAGAGGCCCAGTGCGATGGCATTTAGAGTAAGCCATTAACATCACTTGTTCTTCGCTCCAGATTGTCAATAAACCAAAATACATGGGGCAATTTGTTGAATTAAAGCACCATAAGTCAATGAGTTACTACTGTCTTTTTGACAATCATTGTGTGCAATGCAACATGCATATTAAAGTCATTTGTATGAATCTATATGGTCACAACAAGACCCTCAATTAGGAGTGATGTCTGTAGCCTAGGGCAGTTTCAAAAGGCTAAAATGCACTTTTTAGCAGATCTGCAATTAAATTAGTCTAAAATTACAAAGACAGGGCTCACCATGCCATTACTCAAAATTCATTACCGACCCACCAAACTCAATTTGAAACTTATTACCATTTGCTGTACAGTACATTATAATGGCCTGATTTGTTAATAAAGCATAACAATATAATGTGCAAAATTTATAACCATCTGTTTACAGGGGGGCTTCTCGTTTATTGTTTCCAATTTTATCTCATCACTTTACAGCTGTTTGTTGAAAGAAAAACACAGTTTGAGGCCGATTACGAAAAATGAGATCTTCAAGAAGCAACCTTACCTAGCCTTGAAATATAAAAACAGTGCTGCTGTGGAGGTGGCTAACGGAAATGAGCGGTGCAAGAACGACATGGTTGAGCGTATCTAATTCACTTATAACAACAGTGTGGGTTATGGTTTCACACTGCAACAGATGAGTGTTGAAAACATGAGGCTATCATCTGAGGTAGTGTGGTGAGACGTAATGTAACCTTAGCCAGCACTGGCATTGTACCACTGTGGTCGTGTCACTCAACAAGAGCAACAGAACTCTAACCACACTCAAACCGAATTACCAAGCAAACAAGATTTTACAAGGAGATGAGCCAAGAGCTCGCGGCCATAGTTTTACATTGCAGTAGTCAACAAAGAATTTGTAGGACAGCCTGAAAAGGCTAGTTCACTATGGGTTCCCTTTAGATTTTTATATATATATAAAATACTTTCATAAGTGAAAAAATAGATTCATTTTAATTGCTACAAGTGCATTAAGGCATTAAAAAAATGTATCGTGCTATATGAAAAAAAATATTCAGTTTTAGATAATGTACTCTAAATGTTAAAATAAAAACAAATGGGCACAATTAAATGCTGGGCATTATATATTCAATACTAATATTGATCAATTAAAAACAAAATGTAAACATTCACCGATTTATAATGTAGTAGCAATGTAATGTGAGTAGAATTATGTTGTGTAGTATTTATGTTGTGTTCTAAAAACCCACTTGAAATTCTCGAGAGAGTCCACGGTCTTCCAGTTTTTAGAACTACAATTTGGTAAATCCTTTAAACTTGTAGTGTAAATCATTTAAATTCAGAGAAATCACATAAAGCTACGCTCACACCACTAACAAGCATGAAAATGAGAGGAAATCGCTCTTTCCAAGATAACCATGACAGTCTGACATGATTGAATTCAAGACACCAGCATGGAGTACTCTCCCAGGGTATTTTATCTCTTAAGGCATCTTCTCTCAGCGGATAGTGGCATCATGCATCAGTTCAGCATGTTTGAGATTAACACGAAATTAATCATTAGGCGGAAAAAAAAAAAAAAAAATCTTCACCTGTCTTTCTGTCTGTCTGTCCGTGAGTCTTTTTTTCTAAGATTACCTGCCAACTTTTCATTGAAACCCCTGAGTAAACATCGCATCATTTCCCGTCAAATCGGCTCATCAGTGACCTACCCACACTCTGTGGCATGAATCCAACGATTTGATTTAGACTTATTCATGAAATATTGATTGGGATAATCCTGGAGTTAAGCGGCAGCAAAGCCAGCAGAGTTCCTTGACACGAGCACATATATTTTCTGGGTTAAATGAAATATGCATGGTCTGTTAAAGAATGCATATATTTATAATAACAGATTCATAAACAAACTACTACATATAATCAATAAAATGGCAATACTTTAACCTTCCAGAGCATAAGACTTAACAAAATGCATACAGTAAACACTGTTTCACCTCTTGTGTCTTGTTTACAGAAGCAATAACAAAATATTATCAAGCCAATCAAATCAAATAATAAAAAAAAAAAACAGCAACAGCTGTGACAATACAAGTTGTAGTGCAATCGTAATTACGTCTGACATTCAGTTTGCAATCACAGAGACATTATACTGCTATTGTGAACATCACATAATAAATTGCACATGCATGTGAAAGATCATTAATGATCATCAGCAGGAGTGTACCGTATAACACCACTTGACGCTCTAAAAGTCGGTTAACTGCCGTACAATAATGGCAGGTTATGCCTCTGACCCTTTGCATTTATTTTCTGAACCTTTTAATGTCAACCAAAAGCCGGGCTGTTGAGTCTGACATTGTTATTGCACTTGAAGAAGCTCTAGAGTGTTGTGTCATTGAGAACACTCTATGAGAGCAATGCCTTTCAAATTGTATTAGGGCTAAGCCATGGACAGTCTCATTCGGCTGCCCGTGGCCTATTCAGCACCGCTCTATTCCACTTGAGGCCCTCTGCTCCTAGCAACAAATTGCTCTCAACATTTCAACCCACCACTGAGCACCAGAACAGTTAGTCACTGACTAAATATTGCAACTGAGGGCCTTCTGCTGTTCATGACAATGTCCATGACTCTGAGGGATGCTGTAATCACAGGGAGCCTCAAGGCAAGGCTGAGATAAAATTGACTTCCACAGTTTAAGTACAGTATGCGATTGAAATAAATGAATAAATAAACAAATAAATATTTATTTTCACTTTTTTTTCAACTTCTTAACTTTGAAATCTAACATGGATACAGCACATTCATGCTTAAAGGCCATGGTGTATACTTGCGGAAACCAGATAAAAGGTCAACATGAGCGTCAAAGGATAATTAGACTGAAAAAAAGGAGCAAGAAGTATGAGCTTCCAACATACTAACCAACACATTTCAAAATAATTATATTTTTTTTTAATCATTTCCAGTCAGTTCTTTATTCTACTCTAATGAAGACATTATTTTCTGCTCTTCTGTTTGTCACGTGGCTGTTATTTTGATGACAGAGCAAAAGTTTGCATATCACTCCCCTCCCTCTGTCCCTCTCTTTGGGGGAATATGCAGGAGGAATGTAGTAATTATCTGTGAAGGTAAAAAGGGAATGACAAAAAGCTCGGCTGATTTCACAATTGTGAAGTGGACAGACACGGGCGGCCTGTCTTTTCACAGAGCCGTTTGCAGACGCGTGACAGATACTGGGTTTTGGAGCGTTAAACGGGGACTGAACCCAGTGGCACGCTCGAAGAACAATATCCCTGGTGTCAGCGTTCTGTGATGTGTCTGCCACACACTTTAGAAGAAAGGCACTAGGGCAAGAACCTGCTCTGTTCAAAAGAGCCGCTGTTCCCTCTAATGGCATTTGGATCCCAGCAGGAGTCTCAATACAGCCACATTGACTGCACATCAAACCATATCAATGCCAGCGTCGCTTCTCTCTGGGATTGTAGGCTGTGAATATAGGGTCATGATGACAAAGAAATAGCAGAAGCTAGCAAAAGTGTGAGCGTATATGAGTAAGGAGGGAGTGGTAACAATTTTAAACATTTAAAATGGCTGGGATTTTAACTGATAAACGACCGACGGCATTAAAGGTATTTGTTTTACAAACACTTTCTCTTATACTGATTGAAACTCTCTTCACATCTTTTAGCTATCAATAATAGAAGTAGTCTAAATATTTAAACATGTACATATATCTTCTGTGGAGAGCTCAGAACCAAAAAATGTTTGTCTAATCATTCCATTGGGTCTGAGCGTCACAAACAAACAGGAGTACCTTTTACAGTTCATCCTGAAACAAAGCAACGAGCTTATGCTGTGTTTACGCCATGTTGTAACCGTAATTACGAGATGGCAACTCATGACGTTCTACCCGGAGCTGTTTACGTCCTCAGACTCGGATTTATGTATTTCTATATCAACACTATCAATGCCAAAATGAATCTGCAGCAGTCAGGTGGTATGAGAAACAGCCCTGTAAGTCGTTTACGTTCATTATTATTGTAATGTTATGTGCTCTAAATCATGAGGTAATTTAACACTGTCTCTCGACTTAACAAAACACACCAAACAAAGCTAGACAAGAGACAATGGTACCATGAGGGCTAAATATAATGAGAAACACCTGAACACAATGAACCAATGAGAAAATACAAGAATAAAACAACATCAGAACATGACACATAAACAAGGAACCAATCAGAACATGAAACACATGCTGCGTTCCAGTTCGTTTATGCCCTTCCCTCGCTAACTTCCAACAGTCTTGTTGACTCAGATGTATGTCATTGCTTACCTTGTATGAGTGCCCACTACTTGCAGAAGCCTTAACAATGGGCTAAATTGGGCTATAGAATTGATTTTTTGTTCTCCCTTGTGAAATTGCTTAATGCAGCATTGTATATGTATATAGGTGTGTTTAGGTTGTTTAAAATATTTTAAAAAATAATTAATAGATCTTAATAGAGTTGGTTGTGGCGGGGTAAATTAAACGTGATCACGTGGTGACGTCATACCCATGTTGCATTGTGGTATATGGAGCTGCCTGAAATGTGCATGTGAAGTCGGGAGCGAGGGTCAAGTGGAAGTGGAATGCACTTCAAAATGGTGGCAGGGAAAGCTTAGGGCTTAGGGAAGCTTGTGAGTGAGTGTCTAAAAGTGGAGTGGAATGCAGGCCTTGACAAGGGAAGCACATGACATGTTCACATGAGGGCAAGAGAAACATGATAAAACCAACCAATCAGAACAAGACACAAACAGGGGAAGCACAAGAACAGGGAAGTCACATGACAGGAAACATGACTATGGAGAACTCCAACATAAAATATCGGAAATAAAAAACAAAAACAGACAACAACAACAAAAAAAGGCTCTTAAAAAGTGTGAAATTACCCCTTTTTTCTGTTAGCTGCCTTTGAAGTAACTGCTCAGGATAGTTGCTAATGCAAACAGATAGCTTTCTCTAGATATTAGACTCATGTCTCCCGGTCTTGCTTCAACACTTTCTCAAGTTAATGTGCAATCATTTTAATGATCATTTTAATCATTCTTGTGTTAGTGCGAATCAAATCAGAGTTTCATTTCCTGTGCACTAAAAAGTTCGCTTGAGCTATGAAGGAGCTGACCTGATCTGAGCCACGTGGGACAGTTTAACTTAATACACCAGAGGCGATAAATATTTTAGATTTAAGTTCAAACATCTGGTATTATTGATCTGGTGGTGAAGTATGTCAGAGAGCGAGCAGAATGGGACAAGGGAATCAGTCATGACAGTCACCTCGCATGCTAATGGATTAGCGATTCCCCCGTTCAGAAGTCAATGGCAGCATGTGTGTGCTCACTGCAGCTTTTCACGCTGCCAAAGGACTGATGTGGGCTGTCACTCAGAAACATGTAGGTCACCTGCGCCTCAATCTCCTGACCCAAATAACTCGAGTCAAAAAACATCAATGTGCAAGAGGAAAAATAAACCTATAAATACTCTAATATGGAGCACTGACATTTAATCTACCTATATCACACTTACTTGTAATGCTTGTCATGGAATTACGGAATTGTAATAATCGCACCGAAAATAAAAAACTGACAAAAAAAATCCAGATTAGTCAGATCAGTCTACCTCAGTATGTAATTTCAGCGCCAGACAAGCCACCAAAAAGCACCCATAAAAGGTGAGAAGGCTTGACAAAACAATTAATAACAAGAGAGGATGCGGTGAAAATCACAGACAGCCCAAAGATATTGAATTTAGCACAGCAGAATACTAATTTTCCCCATGTACCTGTGCAATACCATTTCTCACTTAAATCAATATGGAATTCAAATCAGATATCTGAATTATGTATGCCTTGCTGCAGGGCTCCGCAGATACGGCTAGCTTTGAGGTTAACAGATGGTGGCATAAAATGAAATGGGCATCCCGCTTAAAATATACCCAGTCACGAAGGACATCAGGATTGGTGGGTTCCTTTACTGCCTCGGAAAAAGCTCTTCTGTAGTGGCAGATGTGACCGCTGCTTCTATTAGACCCTCTATAACACAGTCTCAGGTACACCGGGTCACACGTATACAAAAGGATTGATGGCGTATGCAGGGCTATAATGGCTATATGTTATCAATAATCTTCACGAAGAAAACACGGTGTCTATTTTTACATACAGCTTAGCCACCGTGGCAGGGTACCGAAAAAAAAGAACACGTCCAATCAAACTTTGGGTTTTGAGGTAGTGATAACAAGGTAATTAGTAAGTAGGATGCATTTGCACAAATTAAAGCCAAGAATAACTTCACTTATAAAATGATTAGAATAAAAACACTGCAGAAAACAGATAAAAACTTTCTTCATTAGGCCAAAAGCAACCAGTCAAAAACACTGAAATCTCACACTGTAGCTGTGCAAGTATGAATTGATAATTTGTCAGACTTCAGTCCTTTATTTCTCCTTGGTGCTGGCTGGATCAGGGGAGCTGATCCAGTGCCTGAGGGCCAGAGCTAGGCTTCTAATAACATTTGGAGTGGAGAGAGAGAGTGAGAGCGAGAGAGAGAGAGAGAGAGAGAGAGAGAGACAGCACAGAAACTAACCACACAACATGGGAAAAATGACCCTAGCAGAGCGCCGCAAACTTGGCCCCACTCTGCAGCCACACGGAGTCAGACAATTTATTTCACGGACCAACAGGTGAAGTTTTGATAACTTTCTCGGGATAACAACATACAGTAACTCAAATATGTTTCGAAGTTTTTACCTTAAAATACTCAGAAAGGCTGTAGCTTGTCTGCTTCCACTCTCCTGACCTTGACAGTGAGAAAACTGCCTATTACATCCCAGGCACACAAAGTAAAATAGGATCAACAGACATCATCCAGACAGCTATTTCCCAATACTTATACACAATTAATCAAAGCAGTCTTTTGAGAGAGAACTGTCCAATAATTCAAAATGTATTCTAGAAAATAATAAACTTCCAATCAATTTTAGCACTGCATGAGTGTACTGTCTATCCTTCATACCTGTCATCAGAATTTAGCTTGAGAAAAAAAATCTAGAGAAATGTCAAAATACATTTAAAAAAAAAAATCAATTATGTATGATGGACAAGGGTGTCTAGCCAGGTGTGTGAAAGAAAAGTTTAAATGGCGGACTTCAATTATAAACAATATCTGACAACTTGTATTGCCATGTGTATGTCTCCTGATATTATTCATTGTGACATGGCAACAATTAATACAATTCCTTCAAGTAGCCTTTGCGAAACATACGCCATGGCTCGTTTTAAAGTACTAATATTTAGATATTTGTTAAGCTCTGTTCCAAATCATACTGAGATTTGCTAATTACTGCTTATATCCTAATCATCATGGAACACTTTTTGTGTTTATTTTACAAATAAAAAAAACTGTAAATAAACAAAAAAGCCACAAAATATATATATATATATTTTTTTTTTTTTTTTTTTTTTTTTTCCAATGCATTTGCTTACAGTGCCCTCCAAAAGTTTTAAGTGCCCAAGGCAAAATGAGGTTTTGGACAACAAAATCCTTATTTATTGGTGTAACTGCATTAAACCATACTATAAAGTTACTATAGTTTTCCCATGGCAAATAACTGAAATAAAATAAACTGAAGTATTAAAACAAAGAAATATAAATTAAAGCTAAATAGATTTATTTAAAATAAAACAAGGACAAAAGCACATAAGAGTACAACTAAAATGAAAATGGAAACTGAAAATATATGAATAAAAGCTGCATCCAAAATAGTAATACTATAAAAATATATAAATAATACTAAAATAGCACTAATTAAAAACTAATTATGGTTAGTACACAATAGACCAACTAGAACAGTTTCAATTCATGATTTTTTTAAATTATTATTTAAGTTTCTGTTTGTGTTGTCCCTTATCAATGCAAAGCCACCACAAAATACTATTAATTTATGCTGGTATTGTCCAAAACACCCCTTTACCTAGGGCATTTTCAAACATTTGTCAGGTATTCCACATATGTTGCCGCAATGTATTATGGGAGAGCCAAATAAGGACAGATGCATGACAGATGAGCAATAGTTTCCCATGATAAAAAGTAACAATGCAGGTGGATGTGCACTTCTAAGTAGACTGGTGCTTAAAGAGCACAAATCGTGACACCTGGAATGTGATTGTTTCATAGTCTACCATTCAAAGCCTCGAGTAGGGCTATAGCCTTCAGGATCCAAGGCTGAACGGATTCCTGTTAAGGAGTATCAAATCTTCAAAGGCACTAATAAGCCCATTGCCTTCTGCACATGTGTCCACGGGCGCTCGGCTAAGGATGGCCGCATAGGCAGAATGATGGATTCTCGGGCACTACGGGGCAGCTGGTAGTGTCAGCACATCTTCACTCCAATACAGATCTTTGCTTCCTCAGGCTCATGTCCCTCACTGCTAACTACAACACACGGCTAGCTTACATTCAAACCCTGCACAGCAAAATAAATAAATAAGTGCTACTGCTAAAAAATAAAAACCCTCTGGGGAAAATGCATCCAGCTCCTCCATGAAGATTTGGACATAATGAAAAGTTGGAGCCAAGTTCAGGTTTGTCTGATTTTCTCCACCGCATATCTTTGAGCCAGCAGATTCAATATGGAAGTCACAGCTAGGATTTAAAGTGGAGTGTAAAAGCAGAGAGTGTAATACCAAGGGCTTAGCACCCGAATGTGAAAAGTGAAGCCCTTCGGACATTCAGAAGGGTGCAATGGGGCCATGTCACAGACAAAATGAGAATTCCTATTGGCAGTGCATTGATAAAGAATCAACGAAGTTGGTGCGCCACTGGAGATCTCTCAATACTCGTCTATGTGCGAAAGCATAAGAGCCATTGGAGCTGTTGAAATGGATGACAAACCTTGAGGGTTTTAAGCATGAGTGGGTGTTAAGAAAGTTCTGGATTACTTCTTGCATTGTAATATTATTTCTGCACTACATTGCACGCCTGTGGCACTGTTTGTACAGCTGCATTAGAAAGAAATAAAAACAGAAAGAACGAAAGCATGAGAGAGGCAAGAGAAAATGGCTGCCATTAGTTACAGTGCATATTAACTCTCCATAAATGAGGAAATAAGACCCAATGATTATCTGTTAGTCGGCATTTTAGCAAGTTTGAGAATTCAGAGTTAATGAAACAAGACTCCAAGTGTGAGAGAATGATTGATATATAGAGAGAAAAAGCCAGATGATGAAGAAGTGATTTTAGTCTACCAAAATGAGCAGTGTAGGATTGAGTGGGAAAGAAGAAGAAAAAAATGGGGGAGGGGGGGCACAGAGAAAGGAAGCGTGAAATGTTGAAGGAAGATGTTGTACCCGCCCCAAAGCGCAGCCATCTGTGTATGTATGTGTGAGGCTGTGAGATCCACACCTGTGAGGGACTACTGGGAAATGGGAGTCTTCTCTAGCCCAGAAGCCACCTGGGCAGCCAAACAGGTGCTCAGCCTAGACAATTAAACTATTACATAAACACAGGTCAACCAGTCAGAGGAGATTAAGAGACAATGACAGTAGCTCAACTTTTCTTACTCACTTATTTTCTGATAAATAAAGGCACTTACATTTACTTAGGTAAGCCATCATGGTGACAGTTAGTCAAATGAAAATGTATATCATCTTGCGGCTATAGAAAAGAAACTGAGCATTGGGCAAGTTTTGCAAATGTGCATTTTTTATACACATTTTGGAAATACACATCTTCTGATATTAGTCGTATCCTAAATGTCACAAAAATATTGGAACCTGAAACCAGAACATTCACAGAGAAGAGGAATTTAGATTGTAGATTTTATTATCTTATCTAATCTTATTTTAAGATAGAAACTTAAAGTGAAATTGTACGCTTGCAAAGCAACAGACTGCAATTAATACTATTCCAATACACGGCACACTTATTTAAATAAACGTGTGATAAGTCTACCCTTTTGCATCCATGAGTAAACAGTCATCATCCCAGTTTCTGCACTCCTGAGTGCAGTGATGTTCATTTCGGTTCATTTTCATGACCGAAAACTGACGCTTGTTAACCGTTAACTGATGATAAAAATACAATGGACGAGAAACTGTAAAAAATAAATAAAAAATAATAATTGTAAATGTCTACTATTTGTGTATACTGAATAACAACGTAACTTTTGGCATATGTCTTCATGTGAACTTGAGTGTATCACATAAACGAACCAAGCGAACCAAACCAATACCAATCGAAAACAGATAATCCCTGATTATGCAATCCATATACGAAAGGTGCATTTCTCTCCAAAGGTGCGACCACATAGCCTACTGCAGAGATGAGAGTCAGCTGTCAACTTTGCAGCTGACACCGACTCAGAAATCACTAGATTATTCATCATTCATTTAATTGTCTCCTTTTTCCCACAAATTCATTATAATAGCCTACTTTTGTTTTATGGCAAGCTTTATGCATGAGCTTGAGTATCACGATAGTATCACGTCCATATTAAAGGCTCATTAATTACGCTTTATTATTATACTAATTTTAATATGCAATTAGTCCATTAAGGACTTAAATAAATGACAACTAGCCGATTAAAAAAATATTTAGTCAGGGCAGCCTTAATTTTTATGCTACTTGGGCCTATTTTGGCAGCCGCTTAAAGGTGTGTGTGTGTAAATTAGTAGTACTACCTCTGATGCTGCCACCTTCATCAGGCAAAGTTTATAGACTGCCTCATTAATGTTTGTAGGTTCCCTATTGCATTATGTTTAAATCCAAAATAATGTCAGAAACATTTTGCTTTGATGAATGAACTCTGACTCCTGCTGCTGATATGTGCTCCGACTCATTCGGCTGAATTGAGCAGATGTGATCAGTTTTTTTTTTGTTTGTTTTGTTTTTTTCTTTAACTATGCAGCAAACTAAGAAATTCTTGAAGAAAAAACACTTAAAATTAATTTTAAAAAATTCCTTTTAAATCAATTAAATTATAAATGATGAAATCATGAAAATGGTTAAACGGTCAATATGAGCTTCGTTACTGTTTGATTATTATAGAACAGAATATGCTGCAATAATCATGGCTTAAAAAGAATTCACACTCTAACATATTTCTTGCAGAGGACAGAAAAGAGACTCACGAGTAACTGCACCATGGCAAAGTGAAGGAACTTGGGGTCATTTTCATCACATAATAATTTCTCATTCAGCATGTACTTCGGCTTTATGTCAAAACATTTCAAAATTCCACAAAGTCCAGTACGAAAAAAAAAAATTACCAGTGGTTTCGGAAGAAATGAGTTGGGTCCCACAGGAATTAAACTTCAAGCACCTTAACTATCTCTCATCTTTGTGGGATGAAGCATATCTAGCTATTCTTTGATTTCTTGATCTAAAGGAAATACTAAGTCGCTACCAAAAATTGTCTTTAGATGTTTCTTGCAAACCGAATAATAAAACTGCACACAAAACACTCCACTTATACAAATAGCGACGTATGATGTTCCTGTCCTGTCTACATAAACCCAAAAAACTGTAAAGGTTACATTAACATAATGTACATGCATTCAGCACACAGATATTGTGTTTTGTGATCCATAATAATTAGCTCAACTCATATTAATTTTAACACAAACAAGCCAGTGAAAAGCTTGAGTGTTTCCTCACAGTTGCTAAAAGAAAAAATGGATAGGTTGAGGTAAAAGGAGAACGATATCAGCACGGTGAGTCTCTCCATGCAGCATGTCACCCCAGGGTGCTTCTCTCTGAGCAAGACCTGACCTTCAGTGGGTGGGTGAGACAGCGCTCAACGCCCCTTTCTGAATGGGAACTCACAAGTTCAACCATTTGCAAACGCCCGGAGGGTGGTCCTGGCCTCAGCGGCCCCTCAGCGCAAACTGCCCTTTTACGGAGAAGATGTGCTGACGCCACTCGTCTTCAGCCAGCAAGTCTGATCTTTACAAACAACCTGTCCTCATGGGGGGACGAAGTGTGGGCTTCTCGAAGAACAACGCTCTGTATCCGTTTCCCGTGATTAATGACTAACAGTGGAGTAAATAATTGGATGCACGGGTCCCGGTGCCGCACTGTGATGATCTGATAAAGACAACAGAACGAGCTGCCATCCCTTCATTTAATTAGGGCAATAACAAGAGATTACCTTGAGGCGTTGTGTTCTACAACTCACATTCTATATTATGAGTTCTGAGACAGGAAAACAATTGCAAAGTCATTCCAGTGTTTGTGTTCCTTTGACTCATTGCACTGTACCACCATCTGGGGAGCAGGTCTATTAATTGCTTTCCAGTGCAAAGCCCATCTGTTGAGAAGAGCCTCGGTGGGTAATGCCATCGGATCAAATGGCGGTTCCACTCGGGTCCTTTCTCCCACTGCACACCGGTGGACCTAAAGAGATCGTCTGCCTGCCAATTGTGTGATGACCACTTTATATGCTGCACTCATTGATTCACATTAAGAACCATCTCTCAGACAGTGCTCTGGTAAATAATTGAGAGAATCTGCTGTCACATAGTGTTCCTCTGTGCTACTGGGACCAAATTAAATTTGAAAATCCCATCCATGAGCGGAGAGGAGACTGTGGGAGAGTAGGTTGGGGGAACTAAGACGGGCCTTACTATGAGTGAATGAGAAAGGCTAATACAAAAATTTAAAAAATAAATTAATTAATAAAAAAAAAAAAAACGCTTGGCAGATATAGTCAGGGGGAGGCTGAAAGATGTGAAAAATCATTTTGAATACTACATTAGGCATGATCAGAACAGATAAAAAAAAACAAAAAAAAAACAGGCAGGCAACGTCAGGATATGCACTTTGGTGGAGGGACTTGAAAGCGAAGGCGTCTGGGCTTGTAGTTGTGGTTGGTGTGCTTATTAACGTTTCACAGAATGCCTGGCTGTTAAAAGAAGGATTTCCTATCTATTAGAGCTTAATAGATAGAGAGGAGGAGATGACAGGGCCGGGCTCAAAGTGACTGGTGGATGCACTCATTTAGCCGGCTATGCTATCGGCTTCGCTCATTTAAGCAAAATTGGGGATCCATTTGGATCGAAGGTTAAAAGATTCATTGACATATTTCCAATTAGCAATTGAAAGAAATCCTGAGATGCAGACGGGGAAATTAGGTTTAACTTTTCATTTCACAGCGAGAGGGTGGTCGGAGGTAGCTAAAATGAGTGTTGATGTGTCAGGTTCCTCATCAGAATCTGGTTGAGGAAGGAGACACTGGAATGGTTAGCGCTGTGGACAGAGTGTGGGAGGAATGACTGACTGACCTGACTGGGTTGCTGGTCAAGGACACGCGCAGGGACTCCAGGCAATTGAGCAGTTTGTCTTCGGAGATGCCCGAGCGCAGCTCATGCACATACTCTTGTGACGACAGCGTACACTCATGCTTGCTGTTCCTCAGTCCACCCTGTGGGAACAAGACACATTAAGGGATCAGCCACTGCACCGCTGCGCTTTACACCCTGTTAGGCCTGTCACACATTAATTACAACATCTGTATTAGACTTGATCATCCCTGGAGTTCATGAGCTTACTAAGAAAGAATGATCTCTCTGCTTCTTCTTGTAATCTTTGACTTCAAACAGCTTATAAGGGAAACATTTTTTCATCTTCACGCTGACAGTAAATGAGCAAAAGCAAAGGAGTTTTTTTTCTGAAAAAGTTTCCAGTGAGTCCATCCTCATCATCTGACGACAGACAGAAAATAGTAGGAGGGGGAAGTAGCTACCAACACCTGATTTGTGGATGAGGCAGCACCCCTGTGCTCCCAGCTGTATCCCAGTCTCCAGCAGGTGAGAATGATTACTAACACTCCATAACTGCACACTCACTTCCTCCCTAAATCAGCAGACTGCCCACCCACAGCACTGACTGACACAGAGTTACCAGCTAGACTAGTCAGCAGGAGGTGCCACATGCTAATTCTACAGTACAGTAATGGGAAATGCTCCCACACACAATATAAAAACAACAACATAAAAGTGCTTATTAAAATGTTATATTTTTGTGCCGATATGGATAGAAACATAATATTGAGCTTTAATCGTTCAATGGCTACGCTCACCCAGCAGCAGCAAAAAACAGCTGTTGGTCATGTCGAGGAACTAAATACGTTCATACACAGTTTTTTTTTTGTTTTGTTTTGTTTAGATTGACAACCATGTTATATAAACTAGCCTTATAATCATCCCATAATAATTAACTGGAATTAACTGCATTTTTTAAATGTGCTCATAACATGGTAAAAATTGAGCAGTGGATATAATTTGCACATAAGCTAAAATGAAGTGTGACACTGAAAGGCACAAATACAATACAATAACCTGAACTAATATGTAAATGAAAAGACAGTAATTTGGTAACATTAAAACAAATCCATAAATGCTGCCGTATTCACAGGATAAACAAACTCTCTCATACACTTCTGAAATGCATGTCCCACTGACAATCCCTCACTTATAAGATGTATACAAACAGTAAACTTTTGCACATACTTGAGCTACATCATTTACCTTGTGATTAAACTGTTTGATTTAATCTGTAAAACTGAATTGAAACTGTAACTGTAACTGTAAATGAAACTGTACAGATGAGAGCCTTTAAACAAACACAGGTGTATAAAATAAAACGACATTGTGAACAGAAACAGATCAAATCCTGAAAACAATCAATTTAGTGACAGATGGGAAGTCTTACCATCCCGTTCTACCTATACAACCAGGCCTAGGTGGATTTATTCATGACGTCCGTGCATACAAAAATCAATTTCTGTGCAAGCTGCCAAACTCATGGTTTTTTGTGACTTCTTTCTTTACTCTCATGTGTTAGACAGACGGAGTGAAGATTGTCAATCTGTTACCTGCACTGCACCCCTTGGGCAAAAAAATTGAAAGCGTGCCACACTACTGCTTTTTCACTTTTTATATAGCACATCATTCTTATTCTTGTCATTTTACTTAGGTTTATTTTATTTTTATATATATATATATATATATATTTTTTTTTTTTTTTTCCACGGTTGTGTTCTCTCTTATCTAAGTCATCCATGTGTTTCTTTTTCTTTTGAAGCTGTTTTCCATCTGTACGTTCTGAAAACAACAACCTGACAAACGAGGCAGAAGAAAAAGAAAAGGGCAGGTTGGGCTGTCAAAGTCACCCGTGTAGACGGAGGATGAATTAATGCAGACAGACAGAGAAGTAGGTAGGGTAGTATGGAGCGAGTATTAGCGGTTTCTACCCTGGTACGAATGTGCTTTAATGTCGTCGTCCCAGGATGTGGCTTTCCCAGCAGGCAAGCTGCACTAATAGGCAGTCTTGGAGGAATAAACAGGGCATCTTTGTGACGAGTCCCATTTCTGCTCTATCGAGGTGCAGTGAAGAAACTCAAGACACGGGCAGCAGTGCTGGTTTATATAGCAACAGGAAAATAAATGAGCCATTACTATAGGCAAGTAGGGGGCTGTGATGGGGAGACACTGTATGTGTTGAGTTTGCAGAACGTGTAAACATGGCAAACAGCACAGTGATTTACTCTGGTGCGATCAGCAGGTGTTAGTATTAAGTTTTAAGCAGTTGGTTAAACGTGGGCGTTGGTTTAGAACAACATGACAGGTTGTTGTTGCAAATAAAAGTGGCCTTGATGTTGACTGGTAGCTGTGAATCTGCACTGACCTTGTGTTTTCTTGTACCATCATCCGTGTGAATAAGACGTTCAATAAGAAGTGGTACTTTGGAGAGTGCTTTCATGCCTTAAAAAAAAAAAAAAGTGAGATCTAACTACTCTTCAAAATTTATGCAAACTCACTTAGACCATTTTTACACTCGCTTCCTCTCCATTGGAGGCTAAGAATGATTCTTCCCCCAAAACACATCTGAGACACTCCGGTTGAAGCAATTCGGCTTTCTTCTCCGGCAGGTTCTCATATTTGAATTTGTCTTGATCTGGATCCAACTAAAGATCACTCAGTTCATCTGCCTCTATAGTTCAGATGAGGGAATCCGAGGGACCAGATACGACTGGTGTGCTTATACCTGCCTGATAGAAGTAATGGGGTGTGTGTGCGAGAGAGGTTATTACTTCCCTCATTACTGTCTCTAGTAACTGTAGTTGCCCCTGGCTCTTTCCAGGCCTGCTGCAGACAGCTACCTCAAATTCACTAAACCACAGGAAGAGCTGCTCTCTGTCTCAATATAAGAGGAGCCACATGACGACTGTGCAACTGTGACTATCTTTATATATTCAGAATATCCTTGGGTTGGAAAAGTAAAAGATATATGTAACTTTCTATTCTGCATGGCATGTACTTCTCATACTTACTGTTAAGGGTTTGTGAAAATCCCTAACAAAAAAAAGCATTATACTTCTGCACATTCTGGAAGCACCAATATTTTTGTCTAAATAACCAAAAAAAGACTAAAACTAAAAATCAATGATTCTAAATACAAGTGAATTTGAGCATTAAAACATAATGGATAGTATAAAACAAAACGTATATTTATTACATTATTGTCTTTAAGTGAGATGAGATGACGGCAAAAATTTAACAGACATTCAATTAACATTATAGAATATATGTAACAATAACGCATCATATTAAATAATAATATAATTCATTTTAACATTAATAAAATATAATATTATCAAAAAGTATTCTCAATGTAAAAATATATTGATATGATATGTAAAATATATCATATTAAAAAATATATAAATGTGTACGCAACAATTAATTATCGAACACAGACCATACTGATTAAGAAAGAAATCTGTAATATCAGACAATAATCCAAAACGGTACCAGATATCGTACATATATGAATGATAAAAGACACAAAAACTGACACATCTTAGCAGTGGCCAAACAACCACCTAGAACACCTTTGACTAGAACACGTGACGACAGCCCTGAGCACCCACAACACCTTCTAGCATCATGGCAACAAGTTGACATGGACAAACACCACTCTAATAATTAGTGTGAATATGCTGAAACACAAAATCTGAAGCATTCTGACTGAATAGTGGGCACAGATCAAGTTTGCTGCAAAAAATAAAGAATGAAAAGCAGGGGCGAAAGTGCTGTCTGGATTTCTCTTATTTACAAAAACAGGCAGAACCCTCAATGTAAACCACTCCAGTAAGAGAGTTTCTGGTTTCACTATCCATTGACCTTTACCACTGGAAACCAAAGACAGGCCATAATATGCTGCTTAATGACCCTGGCCAGCTCAATCCGTTGGGATGATATCAACATTACACCAGACCACACTAATCATGCAGACAGCCACATCTACTGGTTCACTGTAATTGGGTTTCTGCTGTTGGCTGGAGAGAACATGGGGGAATGGTCTGTGTGCGGGTCTAAAGAAACTCTTGAGGGAAAGCACATAGACAGAGGAGAGACCAAAAAAAAAAAAAAAAGACAGAGAGAAAGAGAGAAAGAGATAAGGAGGAGAGACCAACCAGCAGATGGGTTGAGTGCTGGGGAGATAAAGAGAAGAAAAAGATATAGACTTGGAAAGAAAGGGGAAAAAGAGGAGAGAGAATCAGGGCTCAGTGAAAAGACCAATACAATCCTTTGACCATGCACAAAGTGTTCATCTCAGACTCTTATTGAATCCTTATTTGTCAATAACAGCATTTCCTGCCAGAAACAATAGTGCAGGGAACAATTACTCCAGTGAGCCTGTCAATTTCACTTTGGTATAGGGACACAGGGTGGCTAGCTGGCTGTCTGTGTGTGTGTGTGTGTTTTCCCTGACTGTAATGCAGCCTTGGCTCGATCTGATGTGAGAGTGCAACTATCGCAAGGGGAGGAGACGGGCCTGCTGCATTTCTCTGCACCTCCGCATCCTACACCTATTGATAATGAGACAGCAGCAAACCGACAGGTGGCATGGGGACCAGCCATTGGGTGCAACATGCTGTCACAAACAACTGCTGAAGGGGACAAAGAAGAGTCTTCCTCAAGCAGGCACTAACTGGCTTTAAAAGTTGAATCTTTAATTAAGCAACATTCAAATCCTAGGACATTAAGCGAAAAGGTATGATTATCTAGACCAATTAATTTAAAAGAAAATGGTAAGTGAGTTATAAAAGGAAATTTGCCCTAAAACTTTTAGAACAGTATAAATCTGTGATTGGTGCATTCGGTCTAGGGCTGCAACTAATGATTATTTCAATAATTGATTGGTTGGCCGATTATTTTTTTCAGATTAATCGATTAATTGGATAAAAATCTGATGATTGATGATTTTTTTTTTTTTTTTGACAAAAAACACATTATTGTACATCCTGCCCAAAGTCCTTCAAACAAACGTGCCAATTGAATGCTATGAAAACATGCAGTGCTTAATTTCTAAGACCACCTGTCACAGAAAAGAGAACAAATATTTTAGGGATTTGACAAAAAGTCATTATTCACACATAAATTCCAAAACACTTTATATTTTGTTTGGCCTCCTTTGGCTTTGATAATGGCTTGCATTCTTGCTGGCATTGATTTATATGTACTTTTCCACAGTTTCTGTTGTTATTTACTGTAATTGGGCATCTGAAAAAAGTGCTTTACTATTTCATTATTCTTTCTTGTGAAACAGTAAATTCGAAAATTCAAGACAATATTTATGTTTTAGCGTTAGAAATACTACTGTGACTAAACTGCTTACACATAATGGTGGATTAACCATTACAGAAACATAAAAATTAAAAAGTAGCGTTAGTTTAGGGCAGCTATGGCACAAACCTTAAGTGGCAGTGGTATAATAAATTTAAGCACTGAATAAAGTGAATATAGTTTAAATCTCTACTAAATCTCTACTATATAAGGTGACAATAAAGAGAATCAAAAATACAAACTCAGTGTTAACCAACAGGCAAGAGAAATGTTCAGCATAAGCGCTTACTCTAATTTCTTTATCCTATGAAAATAATAGAAACGTCTTACATTTATTCAATTGCATGCTGTTATCCCTTCAGTTACTACCATTAAATACTTGAGAGACATACTGACTTTTAAACCTAAATTGAACTTTCAACAACAAATATTTCAGCAAAAAGAATTTTTTGCACTGAATATTAATTATCTCTCTTAACACGGAGCTAATGCATTAGCTTGAAGCTTAAAATAAAGAGTTCTCATGTTTTGGGCAGTTTGATTTATGCACCTTTACCGCAGCAGCTCACTCTGTTTACTTCATTGTTTTTAAATGTATTTTGTCCATATAAATGCGTTATTAATTGCTGTAATTTGATAAGACTGGCGGAAGTTTTGCGTGCACGGTGGGCAGACCCGACTAATCGCTGATGACAATAGTTGTCGATGATTATCATTATCGATTATTATCGATTTCATCGATTAGTTGTTGCAGCCCTGATTTGGTCCATCCCTTGAGTTGCCATGGTAATGCAATGTCCAATTTCAAAACGATTTTAACAGGATGATTCTGAGATTTAAGCTTTCGAATAATACCTAATATATAATGATTACTAAAATATGTGATGCAAAAATGTTTTGTCATTAGTTACCCTAATGTTGTTGCAAACCTGAATGAGTTTGTTTCTTCTGCTGAACCCAATAGATATTTTAAAGAACGTTGGTGAATCAAACAGTTGACAGTAGTCATTGATCTCCATATATGCTACTATGGAAGTCAATGGCTACCATCAACTGATTACCAACATTCTTTAAAATTTTGTGTTCAACAAAAGTTTTTTACTCATTCAGGTTTGGAACAATTCGAAAGTGAGTAAATGATGAACATTTTCATTTTTGGGTGAACCAGCCCTTTAAATAAAAATAATAAAATAAAAATAAAATAAAATAAAATATTGTTTTAATATGTTGTAAATGCAAATTACATTTTACATGACATTAAAATTAAAAACTGCATTGTAAAAACTACATTTATTTGATCAAAAATGCAGTAGAAAAAAAAACAATATTGTGAAATAATGCGATTTAAAATAACTTGTATTTTAAAATGTAATTTATTAAATTAGTTTTCAGCAGTCATTACTACAGTCAAATGATCCTTCAGAAAACATTATAGTATATAATTTGGTGAAACCATATAGAATTTTTTTTTAAATTTGATTAATATAAAGTTTAAAAGAACTGCTTTAATTTGAAATACTAAAGATTTAGTAAATGGTAAAGATTGCGTTGTTAAAAACATTTTGTCACTTTTTATCAATTTAATGCATCCTTGCTGAGTAAAAGTATTCATTTACTTAAAAATACTAATTTTACTAACATTTGAATAACATAACATAATATAAAATAATATAATACCACATAATATAATACAAAACATAATATAATATAATATAATATAATCCAGGCTTTTGCTCAGAACAGTATTTCACACAAACTGTTAATATACCGCTCTTTCCTATTTCTATGGAAACAGCCCTTCTCTGCAAAGTCTTCCTGAATGATGTCATTATCCAGCCTTGTGCTCACAGGATGCTCCAGAGTAATCTAGGACCAGATCTGAATCTAGATCGGCAGATGCACGTCTGTTTGCAGTTAGATATGTGTGGAAAGAGCATGATTACGAGCTGATGGAAAAGAGTGATAGCGGTGCGTCGCACATTGTGGATGTAATTTATCTCCATGTGAGGTCACTGCACCGGAATAATTCTGTTAAATTACGGTTTGTAAGTGAGTGTCACTTTAATATGGAGTAAACAGATAACCTGCTGCCAATAGCCCCATGACTATATCTCTTCCACACTTCGCATGACCTTGTCGAATATCTCAGTGACAACAGTGAGGGACCATCAAAGTAAGAGAAGCGGTTATCACCAGCATGCACCCATGAGCATGACCATCAGGCGCACACACACACAACAGGATGCATAACAGGAAACTACTACAGCAAAACTCCATGGAGGGAACAGATACGCACGCTATGAAACAGCGGGACCTTGAAATAATCTTTTGTGCATTCAATGTCTTGTGTGAATTAAATTATATTAATATTCGGATCCCTCCATAAACACCCAAAATGATTGGTGATAATGGGGTTTTTAATTACCTCTTCTTTGTACATGATTAATGAAAATTACTGAAGTGCCCCACTGATCTTTTTGAAAAATAATACAGATATAATCGTTGCAATTAGTGCACATGAAGCCATATCAAAGCCAAGTGGTTGCAAATGTTTTATTCCATAATTTACTACTCATTAGCGCTTGATTGACAGCCTTATTGAGGGGGAACCAGCACCTTCTCTATAGGAAAACAACCAAATGCACAAAACAGAAGCTCACAACGAAAACACACGCGTTAACAGAAAAGCATCCCGCTCTCTGAAGTTTCCAGAGGCTCTCTGGTCTGAAAGGTCAGCATCAGTTGAGATGCATGGACAATAGCACCCACAGAAAGATCCTGAGGACATCCTCTGCTTCTCAGTGATAAGCCTTTTGATGTGTCCAGGGTGCTGCACTCACTAGGTTATTTCCCATAAAGACATGCAGCGTTGCGCTTTCTCCTTTCTTAAAAACACGCGCGGCATCCCACAGGGAACAAGGTCCACGTTGTCATAAACGAGAAGAGCCACCCTGTTAATGAAATCGCTAACTACTCTATCACCTCAGGAAACGTGGGCAGATGTTGAGATATTAATGGAAATGTTCTGTGTTCAAAACAAGTTTAGCACTATCACAGCATCTGCAACATGTTGTTTGTGCAGCAAATGTTTTTGACTTACCCCCAAGATAAATGTGTGTGGACATTAAAAAAATACATATACTATCCATTATAAATAAATACAAGTTATATGAACAACCACTCAGCACGTCTTGCTTAATATCGACAGGTTTCACGTAACTAACTAACTTTAACTATGAATTAAAAGAACCCGTTTAGAGTCATTTGTTTGTGAATCGGACTAATACTGAATTAACTAAAAAGAACTATTCATAAGGACTCCGTGTTGATGAATATGACTGAGCTGGTCATTTTCTATCCCAAAAAAAAGTGCATAATAGTCATTTATTGTAATATGCTAACATTGGAAGTCTATGGGACAAGGCATTGCTCTGGAATAAAGGTTAAAATACACACTTTTTCCAAAAGAGCAACAACCAGGCCTAAACACAATAAATAAATGTAAAGATATGAGCTACACAATTCTGCTTTTAAACTCTCCAGAACACCACAGACTTCCTTTGCAAGTGCATTACAGTAAATGTGATTCAAAATAGGATTTCTACTGAACCTGGAACATTCCTTTAAATTCATCTGCTTCTGAGCTCCATTTATGCAGCATTTCACCCGGTCACAACCACTTAGCTGACTCAACACTATCAGTGTGTTGTGTCACTGTAAAATGGAACCTATCCAACAGCAAATCACTTCTCATCCTCCATCTGCACATTAAAGTGCTGATGTTCACTTTGTTGAAAGCACACAGCAGTCCTGTAAAGCATGGGCAGGTGAGTGAGACCTAGATAAAAACAATGCAAAAGCTTATAACTTACAAAGCTATCTGAATCATACTTCTCTGTTCATGGTGGAAAACACAGGTCTCGGGCATGAAGCCAAGTCATCTGAGGATGGCAAACAAAGTGATCGCTATTTGTTGATTAAAGAAGGAACCCTGAAAGGCTTCGTACAACAGCAGGTGGCACAGAATGATGGGATTACAGCATTAAAAGCTATTCTCCTGTCATTCCAACGCAAACACTGTGTGTAATACCCCATACATTCAGTTTAATAGCCCCATATTTGCAACGGCCTCAGGGACCGAGAGGGGAAGAACGCAGAGCGTCGATGGGTCAAACATGGACGGTCATCGCCAGACTGCACACGAGTCAGCAAAAGTCTAGTCGGAAAAAAGCTATGGGTCAAATTGTTCTCTATAAGATTCTATAGAAAGACCTTGTACTTTTTTCAAATGGCAGAAGGCAATTTATGTGGGAAATATAATTGGCAAAAGACTACAATGTTTCTGAGATCAGAGTGTGCATTAACCTCTGTACTGTAGTCCTGAATCAACTGATTTAACATGCTCGCGACTTATTTATGCAAGAGCTTTTTTCCCCCTTTTTCCTTGACCTACCGGGCAAATAAATGCTTTTCAAAGCAACAGAGCAGAGGCCAAAAGGACATGGTCAGCTTGGAGTTTTTATATCTATAGATAAAAGCTCAAATGGCCAAATACAAATGTTCACTGCTGCTCTCAGGAGCAAAACCTTCAAGGTGCAAATCAGCAACAAACACTTTTATTTTACATAGAAGAGAAAAAACCCCTCGACAGCTCACTTTTGCAGGACTTTAACAAAACACACAATTGCCATCTGGTCTCGTTTGATCCCGACATGGACAGGAACACAATTGCACACAAAAAACACATTAAACTTTCAGATACCTGCCATACAACATACAAAGGCACTTGTTCATCTGTTTGTTTAGAGTAGCTCGAAAGAGTGTACATTTCGCTGGCTTTCAAACTTTACACAATCAGTTACATTTCTTCTGAGAATCACAACAATTACTCAGGAAGTTCATTTCAGTAATATAGAGATGTACAACTAGCAAACTAATTAACCAAATAACTTAATTATTAAAAAAAAAAAGTATAGTAAACACTAATTTATTAATGTTGAAATTTTAGCCAATCTCAAAATGATTATGCATTTTACATTTCTACATTATAATATTGTGAAGCTACATTTCACTTGTAGAATTTAAAATGGCTAATTGTAGCAATGCTTTATTTTCTTATCATTTTAATATCAATTGACATATTAATTGTTGGTCATAACATGAAAATATTCATAAGCTGATCAGCTATCAGGTTAATAATCTATTTGGCATTATCCAGAATGTACAAAAGCAATGCTGAAGTCTTTTTTTTTTTTTTTTAAACAAATTTTCAATAATAAATCAAATTTAAATTTGCCAACTGTAATCAAAGTAACTTTAGTGACCTCAACTGTGTACCAAGAACAAATACATTTTAATTTGGAGATGGTACACTTATTGTGTGAGTCAGTCTAACACTTTCTATTGTCCACCAAAGCGTTTTTAGCCAGCTGAAAAGCTAGACTCTCTGATGAAAATGGTAGAAAAACTGCGAGCGCTTGAGAGCACTTCGGTATCGCAACGTTTTTTTTGTGTTTTTTTTTCAGTCGAGACACTTTGTTCCGATGATACCGCGGCACAGTTACTTGTCGACACTTGCTATGCATGTTCAGAAACCAGCTATATTAATTTGTCATCCATTTTGTTCCATTCTGTGCTTGTTGATGTCGTTGAACATGATTATTTGTGACAGTTGGTCGGTGTTGTATTTGCCCTGCCCCTCCTCCACTCCGATTGCATAGCTGGCTAAAAAGTGACAGTGATGAGCGCAGCGTTTTACTCAAAGGCTGTAATAAATTTACATTATCTTACTTGAGGACTCCAATACACAAATATGTTCAGAACACCATTAGCTGCCTGGAATGAACAGCGCTTTACTCACGGTTTGTATATCTGCAGAACTAGTTTCAGTTTCCCTTAGAATATAGAATATATATATATATATATATATATATATATATATATATATATAATAATTAAAATTAATTAATAATATATATATCCCTATAGAATATTAAGTTAACTTTATTTTAAGGTGTCAGTATTACAGTGTAATAATACATTATTATTATCTGCATGTACTTTCTATAGGTTTAGGGTTAAGATAAAGGTTTCGTTTAGGGTTAATTCCATGCAATTATGCATAATTTCTTGTTATTATTACAGTAACTACATGTAACGTGTAACAATGACACTGTAAAATAAAGTGTTACTGAATATTGATACCTGCTGATAGCCTATACACAGATATTTCCTTACACGCAGGCGCAGAATGCACATGCTAGTTGACAGTAAGCTGTGGTCTTTGCAGTGTGTTCAAGTACAACTTTTCGGGCCAGACGCAGCTAACGCAAGGCAACGACACAATCTGATTTGTCGCCGTTAGTTCTTTGATGTCATCTTGGTGTGTGACAGCCTTTAAAGATCTGATTGCATGCGACATCTGCGAACTATCTTGTTGATAATTTCCATTTGGAGACATGTAGCAGGTACAAAGGACAGTGGGCCTTGAGTGGTTTATTATTAGTTTAGGTAGCAGACTATTGAAGGAGATGACCTTCACGGTAAGTTTTGTAGGAAGTTTTGGAAGTGAAGTCATGTGTGAACAAAATCAGGATGGTGTTTGTAGATGAAATTAGGCCATTCTCAACCTCTCTCTTAAGATGAGGCAGAGGACGAGGCAGAGGAAATCAAGTTCAAAACATTTCATCCAATTCAAAATGGATTCTGAAGAAAAAGGAAAAACTCTTTTTTTTTTTTTTTTTTAATCCAAAAAATATGAAAATATCAATAAAACATTATTGGAGCCAGAGATAGCTAAACACCTCTCAGTGCAACTCTGAAATTCATGGAAAGATGAGAGGACAAAACCAACCTGTTCCAAACAACTTGAGGCTGTTTACTGATAAATAAAATAAAATTCCGGAGATGAGGGCTCCCTCAATAAGCATGGCAAATGAATACATTAATAAAATATTTGGACATCAAAGACAGCTCTCCAAAAAATAAAAATAAAATTATTTGCTTTAAACACATTATGTTGGAAGGGAAAAAAAATAGTGTTGCACCGTGAAGACAATAGCTCAAAATGAAAACAATTTATTTATCTTACGCAAAGACTTGATTTTTTTTTGTTTTTTTTTGTTTATTATTATTACATTTCTAAACGTTGCTTTTGCTGTGAAAAACAAGCCCTAAAATATCTTAGCTGTGGTTGAGCGAGTCTGAGGCAGAGAGTAAAACTTCTGTCTTCACTAATCATGTCCAGCTCTCAGTGGCTCAGCAGTGCTGTGAATGCTTTAAGCTCATAAACGAGCTTCCTTGCATTTTAATCAACCTTTTCAATTAAGAACTAATTAATACCTAACTGGGGGAACGCATGTTACTTTGAGGATAAGAGAGACTCTACGAGTCATTGTCTCGCCATTACCTCTCTGAGACAAAGGAATAGCGAGGAACCAAGACACAGCAAGAAAGACCATACAACAATATTTCTTGTATATATGTATTATAGTCTGCAACAACTAATTGATAAAATTGATAATAATCGTTAATGAAAATCATCACCAATGAATGTGATTAACGATTATTTGCGTCTGTCCAGCATGCACGGAAAACTCCAGCCAGTCACGTAAAATTACAGCACTGAATAACGCATTTCTACGGACAAAACGCATCAAAAAATAGCGGAGGAAACAGAGTGAGCTGCTGTGGGGAAGGTTCATGATCCAACCTGCACAAAACATGAGAATTCTTTATTTTAAAGGTCCACTATGTAGTTTTTCCATCAACTAGGGGGCGCTAACAAAACAAAAACAAAGGAGTATCTTTATTACACAGTGAATATGGAATCATGGAATGTTTATAAATGAGTGAATGCATGTTCTTTAACATGACTGTGGTATGAAGAGGGACGTGGCCGAGAATCGCAGCCACAATTGCTAATGAGAGACAGATATCAGTGGCACACACGAGTCCCAGGAGAAATGAGGACATTTCATTGTACCGAGCTACTCGCAAGTGCTGAAACACTACACATACAGGTACATTTATTTGACTAATTAAAACTGTGAGGTAACGCAGCGCTGTTTCACTTGGTCTAACGTTACACTGTCATACTAAACTGCATTTGAGAGTGTGGAAAGTCGTAATGTTATTCTATATATTAGTTCATTGGCTGTATGAGACTTAACAGTAAGCTAGATCAACATTAGAATATCATACTGATGCAAAGCTGTTCTCATTGTATTTCTCCTTTTGTCTCAAAGTTTGATGCTAGAAGTTTCACAGCTGTCCATGTCTGTTGCCATAGTTTCTGTTTCTAAACCAGGGTTAGCGCTGATATTACGTCATTGACAGGCGACTATTCAAAATTGTGAATTTCTCTGAATTTACAAATTCTTGGAAACCTTTAGGATAATGTAAGTACATGGCAGAACAAAATATATACAGTTGTGTTCAAAATTATTCAACCCCCACTGAAATTGATTGTTTTGGCCGCTTTGACATTGATTTTGATCATTCAGTCATCCTGCTTACAATTAAATCAAAGAGGCACGTGTAGGTCAGACAAATATAACATAACATTTATAATGAAATAACCACAAATGTCTTTTCTCTGCTCACATCATTATCAGTTTTATTCAACCCTCAAGTGACATTCAATCTTAATACTTAGTACAACATCCTTTTACAATTATAACAGCTTTTAAACGTGAAGCATAGCTTGACACAAGTGTCTTGCAGCGAGCTACGGGTATCTTCGCCCATTCATCATGGGCAAAAGCCTCCAGTTCAGTCACATTCTTAGGCTTGCGCACTGCAACTGCTTTCTTTAAGTCCCACCAGAGGTTCTCAATCGGATTTAAGTCTGGTGACTGCGATGGCCATTTCAAAATGTTCTAGCCTTTAATCTGCAACCATGCTCTAGTGGACTTGGAGGTATGCTTGGGATCATTGTCCTGTTGAAAGGTCCAACGTCTCCCAAGCCTCAGGTTTGTGACGGACTGCATCACATTGTCCTCCAATATCTCCTGGTACTGAAGAGAATTCATGGTACCTTGCACACGCTGAAGCTTCCCAGTACCTGCAGAAGCAAAACAGCCCCAAAGCATGATTGACCCCCCGCCATGCTTCACAGTAGGCAAGGTGTTCTTTTCTTCATAGGCCTTGTTCTTCCTCCTCCAAACATAGCGTTGATCCATGGGCCCAAACAGTTCTAATTTTGTTTCATCAGTCCACAGAACACTATCCCAAAACTTCTGTGGTTTGTCCACATGACTTTTGGCATACTGCAGTCGACTCTTCTTATTCTTTGGAGACAGCAAGGGGGTGCGCCTGGGAGTTCTGGCATGGAGGCCTTCATTACGCAGGGTGCGCCGTATTGTCTGAGCAGAAACTTCAGTACCTACATCTGACAAATCTTTTCTCAGTTCCTCAGCAGTCACACGGGGACTTTTCTCCACTCTACGCTTCAGGTAGCGCACAGCAGTCGAAGTCAGCATCTTCTTTCTGCCACGACCAGGTAGCGTTTCAACAGTGCCCTTTGCCTTGAATTTGCGAATGATGCTTCCTATGGTGTCTCTTGGTATGTTTAACATCTTTGCAATCTTCTTATAGCCATTGCCCTTCCTGTGAAGAGTAATCACCTCTTCTCTTGTCTTCCTGGACCATTCTCTTGACTTCACCATGTTTGTAACCACACCAGTAAATGTCTAGAAGGAGCTGAGTATCACAGTCATTTTAAAGCTGCCTAATTGGTGCTTATTAGGCTTTATTGCTGCTCCCTGACATCCACAGGTGCTTTCAATACCTGATTGAAAACACTTCAATGGACCTCTGTTCTTCAGAGTGGTAGTCTTTAAGGGGTTGAATAATTGTGTCAATGAAGAATTCACAAAAGAAACATTTACTACTGTATTACAAAACCAATTGATGTCATTTTAGTTGCATGTGCTTCTTTAAGAAGTCCTTGTAGGATTTCATTCTGAATTCAATTACAAATGTACTCTAAATTCTCTAAAACCATTTACAGCATTGGGGGGTTGAATAATTTTGAACACAACTGTAACACTGTGCAAGTGGTTTTTGGATATTTTAATTTATAAATTTTACATATACTCTAAGCTTCGAGTTAATGCATTAACCTAATGTTTAACATAGTCACGTGCCTTGACAGATGTGTGTGCTGTATATGTATATATACGGGTTACGTTTGCTCAGTGCAAAACTTTTGCTTTACGGTTATATTCTTATCTATAAGTGATACAAATTCATGAGAGTATTTCACTTTCGCATGAAGGCTTTACTAAATGATCGCATGTCGAGCGCATGTCATACACATGCATGCCAAACAGACAGCCGCATTGGAGAGAGAGAAAAATTACTCCGCAAAAAAAAAATTCATTTTGGTGAAAAATCTGTTGTCGGATTTTATATTTAGGTTAAAAAGAAAACATGTAATTCAAATATGTTATGAGAGTGGTAGGGATAACTGCTTGTAATTTGAAAATAAATGTAAGACTTTTCTTATATTTACAGGATAAATAAATGACAGTAACAGGTTACTGTGTCCAGAGTGTATTCCTGCAGAACATTCCTCTTATCTGTTAACACTGAGCTTGTGTTTTTGTTTTCTTTATTATTATCATTATTTTTTTAAGTATGTCCTTTTTCTTTATAGCATATATCATAGACCTAGATCTATTCTCTATATGTTTTCATAGCATTCAGTTGGCATGTTTGTTTAAAGGACAGCATTGGGAAGAATGTAGAATAGTGTCAGGAAAAGAAAAACAGAAAATTGGGCTTTTTTTATCCAACTAATCGATTCGTTGAAGAAATAATTGTCCAACTAATCGATTATGAAAATAATCATTAGAACTTTGCAGCCCTAGACCTAAACATATCAGAATATATCAATATTTCTCCAAATATGCACAATTTTGAGTTAATAGCTTTGAGGGACATTGTTTTGTCAAGAATTTCCATGATGGTTTTTTTTCCTCAATGGACGCTGCTGACGCTCATAATTCATATTAAAGGTATCGACTCCATTTTTCATTTTCATAACCCCTGACACAAATTAAGACATAACTTTCACTATAAGTTTCTCAGAATAAAAGAGAGGTCAAACACTGAAGCTTGAGTCTTAGATCTTTTTAATGATGTATAGTTTGTCAAGGTAATTAAATTAAATCCAACTCTAACTTTGAGCTACTTTAAACAAAGAATGATTCAGTGCGTTGGTGTCCTCGTGAAGGTTAATGGTTAAATATACCCCTCTTTGGAAGCCAGCATTTCCTTAAAAGGAAATTAAAAGTACAGTTCCACAGTACACTCCATCGACTTTTATTGTACAGACCAAAAAAAATATATATATATATATATTTTTTACAATTTTCAGACCTTCTGAAGAAAGTCACACAGGTTTAAAACAATGTGGGTGAGTAAATGTTGAAAGAATATCGGTGTTAGATATCCATTAAAGTATTATATTATTTTATTTAAAATAATACATTAACAAAATATTTGATTGTTTCAAATAAAATAAAAAATAAAAAAGAATCAATGTCAAGATGGCACACTTGAGCTGTATGAGCTGAAATATATACACACAACAAAAGTATTATCCATCTTATATTTCTGCACAAAACGATGAAAAAGTGAACTTAATCCAAGTTACATGCTAGACAGAATTAGTAAGTCTCATTATAAATATGTTCTTTCCAATACGCACTAAAACATGGCTAAAGCGAGAATGATGAATCCCTAAAGAGCAAAGACATTCTAAGTTTTCATTTTAAAATCAATATGTAAAAAGTCTTAATGGTTATATTTTGCAAATCCACTAACATTAGATGTCATTTTAGCCAAAGAGCAACTGACTAAAATGATTAATAAAATAATAACACCACACTGACTAAATTTAAGAGAAAAAAAAAAACTACAACCAAAATAAAAGGTTTGAAAATTAAAAGTAAATGTAAATTTTGAAAGTCATTGCAAGTTAAGAGAATATGTCATAACAGCAGAGATACCAAGACACTGGAGAAAACAGTCCAAACTAGGCTGAAAGCCTGCATTAGCCCACAAACGCTGAATGAAACACTGCTGAATTTATCATTAATAGAAATAAGGCTGCCTGCATACCAGGTACAGAAGTAGGGTCTTTCAAGGTCATCTGCTGCCCCGTGCAGCAGAGTGTTTATTTCATCCTTTGGTCAATCAATTACAAAAGGGCAGTCAATCGAGCTCACAGTCTTAAAAGCTCTGTGTGGACCTCCCTTTTCAATAAGCACGAAAGAGAATATAAGCAGTTGACTCAGGTAACTTCGGTCGCACCTTGAAGGACAGCCCAATCACGCCGAGCTGCATTTTTTAGTTTTTCAGTGTCATAGACAAGTAAACAAGAAGCCCATTTAAAAGGTAAATCACAGCGGATCTCATTTGGGCTCAACCGGAGTCTCCGCTGAATTGATTGTACCATATGGGTCTAATGAACTGGCTGCTTTGCAGACAGCGGAGGGGTAGCACCACCCAAACAGCCTTAGTGGGCAGAAAGATGAGAGTGAAGAAATAAATGAGTTTTGCTGTCTGATGTCATTTTCTCCATCTCTCCCTCACAATTTATTCTTTTTCTCCTCCTGAGGATAAAAACAAGTGTAATCTACACTTAACAAATGGACTCGCGGACTCAAATACTCATGTTTTGTTTACCGCAAATGATGCTTCAGATTTCACATTCAACGGGAAGTTTGATGGAAGAATATGAACTCCACCTTGAACTTTAACTTAGTTTAGAGTCCATCACTGAAAAATTGACAGCAAAGGGGCCGGGGTGCCTGAGAGAATTGGTGCAGAGATGGAGGAAAGATAAAGAGACAAAGGGAGACAGTGAAGAAACAGAAAGAAACAGTGAAGAACAAGGAACAGAAGAGAAAAAAAAGGTTAGTGGTAGTGAACTTGGGGAACTTTTAGTGAGGGCTAAACAGGGCCTCTTGAGTTAGTTGCTAACTGCTGAGGTGATATTCCTGCTGGGATGAGATGTGTCTGTCATGCAGACCCAGACACTGGCCTGACTTTTGGCTGTTGAACTGCTCAGGGAATACTACTGCGCAGAGATTAATGAGACCACAGCTGAACAGGTGATGCCTCAGTCTCCAACTGAAAGACCTGCATCACCTAGTGGGATGGCACATTGTGTTTTAAGCATTGTTTATAAAGAAAAGAAAAAAAAAACATTTAAATTAAGAGTAATATATATGTATTAAATGGACAAAAGTGACAGTAAAGACTTTTACATTATAACAAAAAATTATTCTTTTCAACTTTCTATTTAAAGAATCCACAACCCTCGAATAATAATAATTAAAAAAAAATGTTAGTCATTGTTTCTACAAAAATATTCAGTAGCAGAATTTCTTAACATAGATAATAATAAGAAACGTTTCTTGAGCAGCAAATCAGCATGGAGACTTGGAAGGAATACATTACATTTAAAACAAATATATTAAAACAGAAAACTGCTATTTTGAAATGTAATAATATTTCTCAATATTACAGTTTTGTGTTTTGTTTTTCAAAACAAATCTCATTTTGAATATTTTTGGGTGAATATTACAGACCCTTACAAAAGCATAAAAGAAACTTAACATACTCAAACTTAAATGAAAATGTATATATGATTTTTATTTTTATATTTTAAATATATCATTTAATTTAAAGAAAATAAAAAGTATTTATTTTATTTATATTTAATTTCTTTATTTTTCGATTCAAACGTGTATGCATGCATGTAAATGTTTATGCATAATTAATGTTATATATAATATAACATTAATAAAGGCAATATAAAGGTGTACCAATAAAGCTATCTGAACCTGCACCTGAATCCACAATGCTTAGCTCTTTCTCTTACACACCAAAATCAAAGCTCTGTTTACAGCCGTGTGTGCAAACAACTTATATTACCGCATACACAAACGGTGGCACACAAACTCTTTAAAGCCTACCTTAATTACGTTGGATAGACGAGACTATTTATCCTGCATATCCAAAGAGGGTCATGTTTGTTTGGTCTCACTGCTGTTTTCCACAGAGAGGAATCAATTTAAAATGTTAAAGAGGTGTCGAGATAGAAAAAAACACAACAGCTATTAAAGACCAGATATTCATCATCACCTCCGAGGCTCCTCAGCGGACAATGTTGACAATGTGAGCTACAGAGGCAGCAATCAACAGCAAGCCAAGAGGTGGCTTTCTGTGCCTCTCTGAAGGCCCAGTGTCCTAATCAGCGTTATTGGCTTCATCCAGCCTGAGATCTGGGCAAACACTAGCTGTTCTCCTCACATCCGAACCATTAAATCGCTTCCACCTCACTTCTTAGTCCATTCAATAGCAGTAGAAATACCTATTCATCATAGCCACTCTTCCCGCTCCCACCTAATAAGAGCCTCAGAAATCTTTAACTGCCTATAAACGAAGCCTCCAAACTTCAGAAGGCCTGCATCAGCAGCCTGGCCCGGGGAGGTTCTGGCATGACTACTCTTACAAAGCAAGATTAATTAGCCTGTTGAATGGAGACTTGTCTCAGCTGTGGCAATTTGCCTGCGCTGCAGCCGGCACGAGGCGGCTTTGGGACCTCCCGTGGATTTGCGGCAGGGTTGGGGAGTTCCAGCGGGGGCTCTCGCGTCGCTGTCGGCTCAGCTCGGTTCCTCAAGTAGGACACGCTGATATAAGATGGAGGTGCTCGTTCAGAGAGGCTGAGCCGCCTGGCTAAGTGAAAGCAGGTGAGACAATTACTCTTTGTTAAGGCGCTAGGCGATTTGTTAACGAATGAGATGAGGGATACGAGCGAGCCGTCCTCCACATCAAACCTGCAAATTGCTGTTAATTTACCAGTGCTTTAAATAGAACGTCCACTTTAGTTGGCTAAGTAAAAGTATGTCAGGGCTGGATGGAAAATAATGTTGAAAACACATTGTACACATTTATCTACTAAAAGATAGAGAAGAAATTCTTGTTGCTGAGTGGGAGGGCAAATATCACATCTTTCTTTAGTAGTACAGCTCCGTGGGGAGTGAATTTGTGCGTTTAGGTACGTGTGCGGGCTCTTTTTACATCGATGAGACAAGAGGTGTCATAGTCTTTCATGTGGTGGCCTGCAGGTGATCTTCCACTCAGCTTCTAAGAAATGACAGGTGTGACCTTTCAACAGCCAGCATATCTTTCTTCACCTCAAGACCATTTCCCTCTGCACCCTGAGATACTCATCGTCTCCTCTCCGTGCGGACGCTAGATGCAGGGATATGCACTAGCACACGGGACCCCACGCCACCCCATGCTACGCGGAGCGACTAAAGGACTCGCATGAAAAATAGATCACCTAATGCCTTCAGATAGAATCATTCATCAAAGATAGAGGGAAAGATCCTTGCCAGCGAATAGCTTGCTGTGCTATGTATCATGTAAAATATTTGATACACACAAAAACCATGCCAAATCTGAGGACCACAAACCCTTTCCTACTGGCACTGTGTTTACTAGCTTTTTGTTTTCAACTCTATCCCGAGCTGGGCAGGATCAAGAGCAGGCTTGTCTTTTAACGCAAAGCGATTGTGGCTCTTGGGGACCGAGAGCAGGAGGAAGGCCACTACCCCTTGAGACGGTAGCCATGCCAACTGGAGTTGAGCAACCAAAACCAGTTAACCTTGGTGGCGGCAGTCAAGGCCCACAGGTATGCTAGGTAATGATGTGTCCCCATTTACCCCACCCTCTGTTGATTCTGACTCGCCACAGAGGAATTAGTTTGAGTGAGAGTGCAAAAGTTAGCAGCACTGGAGCACGATGGCTTTCTGAGGATTTGTTTCTTTCTACTAGTTTCTACAATTACCAAATTCTATGTAGGGTTGCTTCAATATTAAAATTCTTTAACCAATTTCGATTTATTAAATTTACGTTACGACCAATAAGCGAGAAACGGCATGTAATAAAGTGGCCTATAAATACCATTTAGTGAAAATGTAAAAAACACTAATAAAAACAAAAGTAAAATCAATCTTTGTAATAGCTATAGTGAAATTAAGCATCACAATATTATAATGTCTCTTTGAATATCTCTTTTGATTAAGATTTTAAAGATTAAATAATGATTGTGGATGGCAAAGGTAAACCATATATTCAGTATATCATTGGGGTTAATATAAACTAGAAGGGCTGTAATGGTACATGTATTCATCTCAAACTGTATGATAAGAACGCCACGGTTCGGTTCATGCAGTTAGACGAATACAGTCACAGGTGATTCACACTACATAACAGAAGGGGCACGCACGGTAATGCAATGCTGTTTGCTAACCACCACAACAGGAAAAAGCATAGAGGAAGAAGAGATGATCTATGCATGTTTACGTTTAATCTCTCAAAAGTGGAAAGACATCAATAAAACAGCTTGAGACTAATAACTCGTGTAACATATTTACCTCAGGCAAGTCATTTACTGTCCGCAGCATGTTAGTTCTCTAGAGAAATGAACTCTAGAGGGGAGAATTTCACTAAATATGCGCTCTATGACTATATTAGCTAATTTTTTGATTAGATTGAATATATGGATTATAGATTAGTAATTTATTTATAAATATAATATAATATATATATTTTTTTTTTACATAAAATTGAATCAAATGAAAATAGATTGGAAAAAACTAAGCAATATATTCCGTCTGTTTTTCTGTCAATCAAACAAGCACTAAAAAAAAACTTGTCAAAGAGAAAATTAGGAGAAATTTCAAAGCCTAAAGGTTCACTATAGCTGATTTTGTTTGGCGCCTGAAAACATGCTAATGAGGGATGTCCAGGAACAAGTAAAGTCTGCCAGCGGAGACGTAGTGGGTGGAAAACACAACACTTCAGAGGCTCCAATACAAACAAAACGGAGACAACTTCAGTTTTCGCCTAGACGGATCTAATTGCCCCCCTACACAAACTGACTCAAGCTCTATGTTACCAGAGATTCATAAACCTTTGACAACACTATTGACAGTAGGGAAGCATTGATCCCAGTGGGCTTTGTTTTCTCTTCTTTGAGATTTTGTGTGGAATTTCAATTGTGTTTGTGCTATAACTACATAAAAAAAGAAAACAACAAATAGAAACAATAGACAGTGTGCCAAAGGGAGGGGGAAATATCTGAAATACACACTACATGTTCCTCTCTAGTTTAAGTTGAGCTGAAGTTACCCTAAGGGCCTTCTCCTCTGTTGACATTTACTTCATCAAACCCCGAGTACTTATAGTTTTTACTAGTCACATTCTTTACTGTGCATTTCTCTTGGATTTTAAAGCTATAAAAGATCGGTCCAGTTTTATGCTAAAATGATGTCCTACACTACCATCAAAAAGAAGGACAAACAACCCACGGAGACAGCAAAAATTGAATTGTTAACGAGGCAAAGTGCAATGCTTGGTTAGCTGTGATTTTCTGAGGCGCTGCACGCCGTCGATCTGTCTGTTCTGTCTCCTCCTCTTGGCATGTTTGAATCGGTTAAGCCAAGGCTAGGGGCCCAAGAGTTGCAGGGGGTAAAATGTTCTGTGAGAACTGCGATTTTGTTTCAAACAGGCGGCTCTGGGAACAGAAGCTTCAAAGCGGAGTCTGACCTGACTTCTCCTCTTGCGTTCTGGCATTTTTTTGTGCAGTGGAATGGGAGATGTTGTGTTTGAAGGATGCTCATTTAGAGCACGTTCTCTTGGGGCGGGCCGGTCCGCTGAGGTTTTCTGAACATCTAGAGATCCAGCACAGCTTGATTCAGATCCGGAGACAATGGAGAGACACAGAAATGGCAGAGGACAAGAGGGAATACACAAGCATGTTCCTTTGTAAAAGCAAATGAGGGCTGGCATTTCACACTATTGTTGCTGATCTGTTTATCATTCAGCTTTTCTTTTTTCGCTCAAACTCGCCACCTAAAATAAACCAGAGAGAGAGGAGGACAGATAGTAGGATGCTCAAAATGTTAGACAGGAAGTTGGCTGTAATGAAGTGAGAGCAGATGTTTCAGAGTTTCAGCAGCAGGTAAGTTCTTTTATGACAGCGTGTGATACAGATGCACTTACGACCACATCAACACAGGCTCAAAAGAACAGACTGTAACGGCTATAAATAATTTACCTTCAACAGGTCTGTACATGGAAAAGATCTTGAAGAGAAGAATACACACACCATTACATTCACAAACAAAACATGCTGAAGCTAGAGTATCTACTTTATAGCTCTTTATTACTTCTCATTCGACGTTAAACCATACTGAAGTGATGGAAAAAGACAAACTGCGATGCTCTGTGTATTCCGACACCTTTCTATCAGAACCAACATTAACTTCTAGAACAATTTGAGCTACAGTAGCTAGTCTGTTAGATCAGACCACACGGGTCAGCCTCCGCTCCCCACGTGCATCAATGAGCCTTTGCCGCCCATGACCCTGTCACTGGTTCACTGCTGTTCCTTCCTTGGACCCCTTTTGATAGATATTGACACTGCAGACTGAGCTGCATTTTTAGAGATGACCTGGCTCGGTCATCTAGGCATCACACTCTGGCCCTTGTCAAACTCACTCAAATCCTTACATTTGCCAGGAAAACCTGCTTCTAACACATCAGCTTTGATTTAATCGGTGTTATTCACTTCATCAATCAGCGGTCATAATGCTTGATCAGTGCTGCAAGGTTGTGTAAAATACATATACATACACACACATATATATATATATATATATATATATATATATATAAATAATTTCAGGCCTTTCATTTCATCACTGCATGGAGGAATGGGTCAAACTACCAGCAACATTGTGTAAAAACCTTTTGGAGACTTACAGAAAACGTTTGACCTCTGTCATTGCCAACAAAGGGTATATAACAAAGTATTGAGATTAACTTTTGTTATTGATCAAATACTTATTTTCCACCATAATTATATATATATATACACACACACACACATATACATACACGCACACACGCTTTAGCAACAAGCAAGATTGTGTCAGGAAGTACTTCCGTTGTAATAATGTGCACTGATCATGTATGAAGTGATTTCATGTTGACTTTAAATTTAAATTTGAGAATCAAGCCTCTACATTCTCCTCCTGACAGTGCCGGGCATTTAATGGCTTTACTGTACAGGCTGTGCGCTCATGTACACCAAAGACTGACAAGGTAAAGTGAAATGCAGGAGCTACCCAATGTGAACCATAAAGCCCTTTGAGCTAGAGAGCTTTACAGCTCTGGGCCCACACCCAAGAAACAAAAAAATGATGGGGAGAAAAAAAAAATAAAAGGATTTATAGTGGTCTCAACTTGCCTTTTACCCCCAATATTTGCAAAGAGGAAAACGGATGAGGAAATTATATTACGGAGACCATCGATCAATAGCCAGAAATATTAATACTAGTTTACCCCATCCTAATATCTCATCAGTTCTGTGGTACCGTCTGGAAAAATGCCACCCCCTCTCATTTGTTGTGCTTACCGCATTCCCAACTCTCTAATAACCATAAACACTTCCAGACACACATGAAATGCACATACCACCCCCAGCCACCAGCAGGAGAGCAGGGAGCAGTGTTTACAGGGCAAAGCGTCACTAGTGAACGGCAGGGATGATGGCGGTAACCTCCGCTGTGACAGTCTACACGGGAGGCAGCTTTTACTAAAGACATTGACAAGGACTTGTCTGCCGTCGCAGATGCTAAAACCTTTTTTCAGAAGGAATGTGGAGGCGGAGGAGGAATCAGAAGTGGCACGACATGCTTTCATGTCTCACTATACTTATTAACGTCACCTGGATTATTTAATCTGGATTGACACTGACATGTTTGAAGAAAAGCCTGTTGCTTCATGTTTTCTTTATTTTTCATCAAGACTTGAAAAAAGCCCCTTGTCTAGGGTGATTTCAGTTATGTTTGTGTTTGTTTTTCTCCCATTTTTACCACAAGGGTCAAATTTGCTTTTCTTTTTTAAATATATTTCATCTTTCCATTCTACAAACTGCTTGTCCTTATTATTATTATTATTATTATTATAATGATCAAACATAATAACAGTGTTACAGTGAATAAATAAATTCTCACCCTTGTAACAACGCAAATAAAATAAAAAAATTAAATGAATGAAAATAACCAAAACTAACCAAAATATTAATACTGATATAATTCACTCATATGTATGTGTGTGTGTGTGTGTGTGTGTGTGTGTGTGTGTGTGTATATATACATATATATACTTTAAAAACAAAAAAAAACCTTTTGTTGAGCTTGTAGGCATGTTCTTTTATTTTTATTTTTTTTTTACAAAAACTGAAAACCAATCCAGTCTGCAATGAAGTCATCTTCACATCTTTTCCAAATATGCCAGCAATCTTGAATATGAAATCAGATAACTCTTACAGAAAATTACCAGGCTTTGTGTTAAATTCGGTTATGCGGTTCATACTTCTCCCTTAAGTGCTGGTAAAATGATCTCCGTGTCTCTTTGTATCAGAGCCAATTCAGATTGTGCCTTTGTACACTAAAGCAGAGCTCTGAGATTAACATGCAAAAAGGTTTGTCTGCTTGCTATGCACCAGTGACGACAATGATGTCCCACCCTCGGTGGACACAAATTCCCTGGAATTTAATCACCTGAACACAAAGAGTAGTAAAGGAATTCATCCCATTCAGAGCCGGACTAACATTATCTCATTCAGGGTAAGACAAGCATCACACACTCACCCAAACAATGTCCATAAAACATTTTGGAGAAGCAAGGCTGGTTAGTGTCCATGCAAAAAGAGTTTAGCAAACAGCAAATGCAGCCAATTGTCTATTCAGTGAATAAAAGCTAAAGTCACAGATGCACAAAGGTAAAAATATCTCCTTTGTGCGAACAAAGAGCTCAAAAATTAAATTAGCCTAATATTAAAAATAACAAATAATAGAGGAGTGATAAATGAAAAGAAAAAGGTGTGAGTGTGTGTTGTCAGGAGAAAAATAAAGAGAAAGAAATTAGGTAATTAAAGTAGTGAGAATTAAGAAAACAGAGTGAAAGAATTAAAAAGTCCTCTAAAATTTGCAAACTCATTTCTCAAATGCCTCTGCTTGACTTCATCACTGATGCCATTAATCTTCTAGTGAAGATTTCCACCAATTTCTCCTCATCTAGGTGAGGATTGCCGTAGATTTCCCCCGATGGCCACGCACTCTAGTGCCAGTGCAGTCTGAGCTCCTACCTAGTCCGGCAGACACATTCTGGTTCCCTAATGAAGATGGTGCATCCAAAACAATGAAATAATTGACAACAGCCCCACAGAGCCTTCCGGAAAGACCCCCAGTTGAATATCCCATGCAAATGTTCAGCCAAAAACATGAAGGTGAAGTAGTGAAAGCAATAACAAAACTAATACAGTAGAAAATAAACACACTCCTTGAATATTAAACGCTGGCTTATCTGTATCCCTGACTTGAAAATATTACCAAAAAGCAATTAATTAAAGGCAGGGACTTGACCTTCAATGTGCACAACAACACACCCCTATGCTGATGGAGACTGGAACACATTAGCTGATGTGAGATTAGAAGAGAAAGAATGAATTAATCAGCTCTTAGTGTGGGATGAGAGGAAGGGTGGAGGATTAAGACAGAGCGCATTTGCAGACTTTGGACCAACTAGACCGAGGAGGAGTCCGTCTGCTCCACATTCAAACCTAAAACTCTTTAGGCCGACATACTTAAATTATACTTCAAAAGTTTCAGGTCTCAACATAGTAACCATAAAAACACAATATTAGTGTTTGTACTACAAAAATATTGTAGTACAAACACTAATATTGTGAAATATTCCCACAATTTAAAAGAATCAATATTCTTGTGATGCCAAAGCTGAATTTTCAGGAGTCATTACTCCAGTCTTCAGTGTCATATAATCCTTCAGAAATCATTCTAATATGCTGATTTGTGCTCATAAAATTTTTGTGGAAACTGTGTTACAATTTGTTTCAGGATAATTTGATAAAATGGAAAGAACAAAAATAGAAAACAGAAAAAAACATACTTATCACATACTTTTGAAAGGTAGTATAGGATACAATTTTGTGCCAGCAGAATTTTAAAAAAAAAGCACATATCAACCAAAGTGCTGGCAGGGGAAGACTTTTTAAACAATATCTCAAAATCTGTCATGCTTCAGAGGTTTACGAGTGACTGGCACCCTGACACCCACCCAGCCACATCAAAGTTTATTACAGTTCATCACCTTGCCACCAGCAGAGTAATGACATTTAGTCAATCCTATAAAACCCTGGCAAACCTGCTGGTATAAATCAATGTTCCTCCACCTGCGCTTCACATCCGTAACTCAGGCCCCATTCCCGATCATGTTAGATACCAGCCTTTTAGAGCGCAAGCATGTGTTTTTTTGAGCGAAAACATCCCTGCCACCCCCTCCAGCCATGAAAAACAGGATCAATGTGCATCTGTGCTGACAAGCAGTTAATAATAAATCCCATTTGTACAAGCCAGAAATCATTTATTGTGCCATTTCACTTCCTGATCTGCCAGCTCCCTTATCCTGTGCTCTTGCAATAGACACATAGACTTCAACGGCCCCCAGAGTCTCAGGGCGAGGACGCAGGTCCGCTAGCTGCCACAGCTTGTTATTTCCTCATCAGATATAGCATAGTTTATACAACAATCCAAAATGCATAGCTCTCCGATACAGGAACTGGCATGTAGAGCTCACGGTCAAGCGCAGTCACAGATTGCCCTCTGCAGGACACTGACGTGAACTGCGGGTGAAGAAGTTGTGTGTGAGAGAGAGAGAGAGAGAGAGAGAGAGAGGGAGAGAAATCAAGATAAAGAACAGAGGTAAAAATGAAAGTGAGAAAAATAGCAAAAGGACAGTTCAGGGTGACCGTTTATATCAAAATATCTCAAACGCAAGACGTCAGTGCTCCTCATCCTGTTATGGTCTTTGCGCACAACACTCGCATCCATCCACTCGCTCGATGGGTAGGAGGACTGGATTAATCCCGGCACTAGAGAAAGGTCAGAGAAAAAGGCTGCAAATGTCAGTGCAGTTGCAAGGACAACCTCTCCAGTGACTGTTGCCACGGCCACCATCAAACCAAAAACCTTTGTTTATGTCCGGTTTGGTGACGTCACCATCATAAAATCAACAAGATTGAAGAGCAGTCAATAAGCACCACCACTGAGAGCCGTTCCTGTGCAGTCGGGATCAAACGCAAGTGAAGAGAAGAACACTTCCACTGTTTACTTTTTAATAAAAAACTAAATTCAGCATCTGTAAGACATGCTGGTGAGACAACTATATTCATTTTCTAATGGCCAAACAAACTGAAATTCATCAAGACAAATGTCTGCAGAGTGATATGTTATTTTCATTTCTTTATTTATTTTTTTAAATTTCCGGACTTGTAATAACTAAACTAAACCGAGAAATTTATAAATTATGTTTTCCTTGCCTGCAGGTGCTTGTGACAGGAACCTCATAACCAAACATGATGAAGGCTAAGCGTTGACGCAAAAATTGAATTTGTCTGTCAATACAGAAGGAAGAAAAAAAAAAATGTGTTGCTATAACACCGATGATGTTTATTTCATTTGGAAAACCATATCCATTTCATAAGCTTAAATGACAGCCAATTTAGACATTTTCCATGCTGTCAGTTAATATGCAAAACATAATCAGAGCCATTTCCTTGGTCCCTCAGTGGTGTGTGCCATGACACGCTGGGATAACTCTCGTCATGTTGCGTTTCCCTAAACTATCGGCATTATTTACTGTTCTCGACAGGTTGGAGCGAGGGGAAAAGGCGAGGAACATCAACATCCTCTCGATTGCATTACAAATGTGATTGACAGGCTTATATTGGCTGGGAAAGCTTGCCACTGCATCCTAATTTGCAAAGTCAGTACAAACTCTGAGAACATCATCTGCTGAGGAGAACAGGACGGGGAAAACAAACTAATGAAGGAGTCTTTTTCCGCATGATTTTCCTTCAAATTTCACCCACTTTGCACTGGTTCGCTCCGTTTATCTTTTTCGGCATTACAGTCGACCGCCACCCCCTTAATACCAGCGTCCCGGTTCTCCATTAATATGGAAGTGAAGCATCTGTTATGGTCTCACTGAACAATTAAAGAGCACATTCTCCTTATTAAAACAGAGCTCCAGAGGAGTGCCAAGAAGAGACCGCCTCTTGCTATCACACCGCCGTGTTTTCGCACTTAATAAACTACCGTGCTGATACCAACTTAACCCACTTCTCTGCATACGAGGCCATGAATGGAAAACAGCATGTTTTAGCAAAGCTGACCTTAAAGCTTCTGGCTATAGCTGCGATTCAAGACTGCCTGAGCAATACACTATATGTTTCCTTCCTTTGAATGAGGATCAATGAAATGAAAAGTGAAGTAATATAAAAAACACATGTATGCTTTCTTTCTTTAATGATTATTCCTCGGGCAACTGTTCGCAAACGCAGTGTCAGCCAAGATAAACTAATTCTTTATACGGACAAATTCTCGAGGGATCCAAGCGAACTAATCCTGTGTGTAAACATCAATTAGTAAATCAATCAAAGTGAGGGGGCGACAGTGGCGATCTTAAGGGATTTTTCAATCGTGCAATAGTGTTTCAAAGACAATAGGGGAGAGACTTACATTCCAAGTACTGCTTTTAACCGACTGATTGCTTTTGCTAAAAAATGACTACCGACACAGCCTGCGATGTTTGATTAGAAACAACTCCCTCGTCATCACAAGTGTATGATTATGGCATTAGGCCGGAGTCTCTGACATCAGGATTTGCAATCAAGAAATAGGCAGAGCGGATCGATGACGACACCTCGTCTAGAAGGAGCCTGAGAATCAATTAAGCAGTGGCACAAACGTTCAGACATTACTTTTAATCTTCTAATGCACCGCCATAATGTCAGGCTGGAATACCCGACCCTTAAGAGAAAGCATCGATCCCACACACTTCTAATGCTCGCTCATTTGAAACTTTTCAGAAACCTTCGAAAGTGACAGCATTTTCAAAAAGAGAGCAAAAAAGCAACTCTGCTTGATATGTATATTATTCAAAAGGGATAAACTGGAATTATTTCTTGCATAAATAAAATCTCTGCGCAACTACTGCAACAGAACGGAGAAACCAGGCGTGACAAATAGGCCTCATGTTTCATGTGCTACTCCTTTTAAGCGTGTAGAGAAAACTGAAGCCATAATTGTCCAGGGAGTAGACGAATCAATGAGCAAGACATATCAATAAACATCAGAGCAGTTGCTCAAGCAGACAACAGTGCCTTAGAAAAAAACACCGCTGGGACTACAGCCTTTCACAAGCATTAAGTGTCCATGGGCGTTGGTAGTGATTTGCAAGCTATGATGCCAAACTATAACTATAAAGAACATCTGACCAAATAGAATCACTTTCCAGAAACATATTACGAAGCACAGCTGTTTTTAGCATGATAAAGCTGTAATATTTTACAAAATTATTGTTTTTACTGTATTTTTAATGAAATAAATGCAGCTTTGGTGAGCATTAGAGACTTTAAAAAAAAAAAAAAGACTTTTTTCACAAACTTTTGAAAAGGTATATGTAAATATAGTCTAGGATTTATACATATGCTACATATTTCACTAAAGTCAAGTCAAGTCAAGTCATCTTTATTTATATAGCGCTTTTTACAATGCAAATTGTGGCAAAGCAGCTTTACATTAATAAGAAAATGGTGTCATTGTGCAGCTTATTCTATATATTATTGATTCATTCCGTTGCAAATATCAATAGTTATTAGTCTAGTTAATTTATGTATATCAGCACTGCAGAAAACAGTGACGTAATCGTCCGGCTCAGCTCAGTTTGTATACAATGGCGCCAATACAGGCATATCAAAAACACTGCTGAATATCAAGCAAGTGTCCCCAACTTAAGCAAGCCAAAGGCAACAGCGGCAAGGAACCAAAACTCCAACAAATGGAGAAAAAAACCTCGGGAGAAACCAGGCTTAGTCGGGGGGCCAGTTCTCCTCTGGCCAACAGTGAACACTTGTCCGATACTCAGGCAGAGTTACAGGTCATTAAACCGTTTTGGAATCGCAACAGTCAAAATATTTAATCTAGTTTAAGATCTTTTTGATCACGCCGGTATGGGACGGTTTGTTGGGATATGTGCCACTGGCTGATGAGTCGGTAAGGTCTTAACAAAGGATGGGCTAGTTAACACAGTCTCCGCCGACACCACAGGGCCACATTGCTGCCGCACACAGGCACTAAAGGACATAAAAACCCAACACGTAATTTGTAATGAACCTGCTCTTTATGAATCCAAGCACATAATGCACATATTACATGAAAATTACAGATGCAATAGGTGATTCTCTACAGAAACTTTTTTTTTTTTTCTTTTTTTGGTTATACTGGTGAGTCTTCTCCTCCTGATAGCAATCACTATGTTAAATGGTTAAATGTATTTTTATATAAATATATAAAATAAGAATATAAATCACCTGTAGAAGGTGGACCATTTATAGGACCATTAAATTCGGTCCGAATAAAATAATATGATGTCCTACATGCCTGTCAACATATGTTTTTACATTCCTTCGTGCACCCTGTTCGCGCAGACATCATATGGCATTAGTGTGTTTCATGCTATGCAGAGTTTATGTAAACAGATGTCAGTCACAAAGGACCGCAAACAAACAGCAGTCAACTTTTACAGTTGTTGCACTCGTTTCTGAATGTATGTCAATTTAGAGTAACGAATTAATAAAAAAATAATAAGTAAATAAATCACAAAAATGACATTTGTTAAGACTTTATTTGACAGTGTCATTATTAACTATGTTACATGCATTTACTATAGTAATAACTACAAATTATGCATAATTGCATGCAATTAACCCAAAACCTAACCCTCTAACCCTATGCTAAGTACATGTAGATAATTGTCATTATTCGGTACTTCTGTAAAAGGAAGTCATACTTTCAGAGTTTTAGTGTTGGCAGTACCGTTAAATAGCTTTGGGAGCATGATAAAATGAAAATGAAAATATATAAATAATATTTTGAATGACTTCAGAATAAATAAAGCAGTATTTTGTTCTGGTAACTGGTAACTGGAAATGGAACAAAAATATAGCCCAATGTTTTTGCTCAGAAAAGATCCATTTCTTTTTTTAATTCCTGATATACTCCTGAATAACAGTGCACATTATCGCTTGATTATGGGTTATAGATTATAGATTAATGAAATGTGTCTGCTCAGATGCTAACGGCAAGAAGAAAACCGCTTGAGCATGATCAGTCGTAACAACCAAATTACATTCATAATCGGCCAGACCGTCGTGTAGAGTGTTCCCAGCTTATGTTGTTTACGTTCATTATAATTGTATTGTATTGTATTGTATGTGCTTCAAAGCATGAGGTAGTTTAATGCCGTCTCTTTTGACGAGATCAGCTGTGTGTGTACATCCATGTGTTTCAGAGGAGGTGTGGCGTTGGAGACACTCTGAAGGGAGGGTGGGATGTTATGATCACAATATTGCTAGACTCTCCTAAAAAGTCCTATTGCACCTTTAAAATGTCTGTGGAGAATGTTCACACAAGCATTGTGTCAAAGGACACTCGCACACTTTTTGACAACAAGGTATAGCGCAAGAGCAACCATTGTGACTCGAGTAAATAAATTCACCACTAAAGAAATCTATTATGGTGAGGATGTTGCGGCAATAGAAGTGGGGAATTGAGTTGAGCCTTTCGGGTGTTGCGCATCAGGGCTGTGTGTGCAGTTCATTCAAGCAGGAGCCCATCTTTTCTTAATCAGCTCTGCAGTGACAGGAAGGAGCGAGAGGAGGGAACCCATTCTGACATTGCCGTTTCAAATGCACTGTGGCATCCATCTAACCAGGCAATTCCAAAAAGTCTCCCTGATCCGAACACAGTCTTACTTCCTCCATACACTCCATAACACATCTTTCTGTGATTTGGTACCATCCTTGCATCAGAACTAAACGATGAGAGAAAGAGAAGGCAGGGAAATGAGAATGAAGAAAGAAGGCACAGCAAAGTTCAAAACCGAGAATAAAGATTTTGGCATGTTACGCCAATATATTTTATATATATGTAAAAAAAAAAAAAAAAAAAGCATGGCTGGTAAGAAATTTTCTGGCCAGTATTCATATTTTTAATATGAAAAAAATTTGATAATTAATGGCTGTGTTACGAGGCTCTTTGCTTGGTATGACAAAAAATAAAATAAAATTTAAAAAAATAAAATGAGAAAAAATAAAAAAAAAGATACGTTTCATAAAATAGTCTGTTCCCATGCATACATGCATGAGCTAAAAAACAAGCCACTGGCCTTAAGGAAAGGAACATATCGCTTTCTCAATTACTAGAAGAGAAGAGGGGGAAAAAAAAAAATCAATCTACCCACATAGAAGGGGAATAAATAAAGCAATAACTGTGTTATGTTTTTTAGATTAAAGGCAAGTGGGTGGATCAAGAGCACAAAGATGGAGAGAGGTTGAAGCGAAACCCTTCCTCAAACAAAAAGCGCATGTCTCTTCATCTCTAGAGCAGTCAAAACTATGTCTGAGTTGCATATCTCTCAAGCCATCACAAAGCACTATGCCGCCAGCAAACAAAACTTTTCTTTGTAACAACAATACAGCTTTGCATGTCAGTAATGCACTCATTGCAGAAAAACAAAGAAAAGGAAAATGATTCGCTTTCCTGCAAGACACAGACAAAAGCACCTAATCTCCACCAAAAGCATGGCACTGCCTGCTTTAAGTTCTGTTTTATTTCAGATCCTCCAAAGAGATTCTGATGGACTATTGTGCGAAGTCTGGCCCAGTTAGGCTCAAGATGGCGTGACTCTTGAGAGCGTGAGAAAAGATTACACCGAGGCTCAGAGAGCAACCCAATTACAAGTGACAGTTCTCTTAATTTCACCACAGAGGGAGTGTGGTGGAACCTCGGAACCACAGTCGAACTCCATTACCACCCGGCCTAGCCCCATTTCCATTAATAAGTGCTGCTTGAGAGAGTTGCACGGGTTATTTTAAGGGAGGAAGGTGTTGTGGGAGAGCATGGTGCTGTTTGGAGCGTGCTGAGACTAAAGATATGGGTCTGGCACTGTGCTGCACTCACATCTGGGAGAAACATTCAAACATGCTGGAAACGGGAGCCCCTCGGGCCCCACGCCTTCTAATCTCAGATGGGCTGTCCTAATTAAAACCGGACTGAAGCTGGACAGAGCTGTCCGTCACGCTGGGGGAAAAAAAGTCACAAGCCTTTGGCCATCCAGCAGACAAGCGCAGGCAACCGCAGCTCAAACACCATGCAAATTTATATATTACCGAGACCTGAAAAACAGGACAGAATTCTGACTGGTTGTTTCAAATTCAAACTTTAGCAGTGTCTACAGCATTGCAGGAATGAGGCTGTCACTTTCAATAAAATAGAAGAATATTAATATATCCTGATTAGCTCAAAAGAGTAATATTTATGTACCATGAGTTTTTCAATTTCAGAAAATTGTTGAGAATGGCTAATGTATAAAATTATGAATTAAATTTTAAATTATGCATTTATTTACCTATACACTACAGTTCAAAAGTTTGGTGTCAGAAAGATTTGTTGTTGTTGTTGGTGTTGTATACTTTTATTTGGCAAGGACGCGTAAAATTGATGACAGCAAAAAAAAAAAAAAAAAAAAAAAAAAAAATTAAGAGCGTTACAAAAGATTTTAACTTCAAATTTCAAACATAAAATTTCTGAAGGATCATGTGATACTACAGACAGGACAAAAGATTGCCATCACAGGAATAAATGATGTTATCTTATTTTACATGTTTTATCACATAAATGCAGCCTTGGTGAGCAAATGAGACTCATCAAAAACCTTTGAACTGGAGTGTCACGCTGTATAAAGATTTGCACGACGGAAGGAACGCTAGAACAACAGACTTTAATATAAACACAGGAGAACTACAACTACTCAGGGCTTATAAACACTAGAGGCAATAAATGGAAAAACAGAACAGGTGTGAACTAATTAACTAATGATGAGGAACACAGGCAAACTGAAACAGAACACACAAAACCCAAACAGAGTGAAACCATTACAAGTAGTATATACATAGAAAATATGACATCCATAAATATAAAAAAATATATATATAACTTATTTATATATATATATATATATATATATATACACACACATTGAATGTTCATTAATATACAAAGCACACATACACTTCACATTTAGGCTGCAACTCCTAGAATAGTCTCCTCAAATAAGCATACCAAGTCAGATGAAGCACCACAAGCTCATTTAAGAATGTTTTGAGCACCTACATAATAAAAGCAGCTGACTGTGACCTGGAATGTGTTAATGGAGATACTTTTGCAAATTCTCCTATTTGTATTTCTAGGTTACAGCCTCACAAAATGTTTTGCCTGAGCGTTTGTGTTATTAGGAGAATGTGCGGTGGAAATATGGCAGTGAAAAGACTTCATTGAGTAGCAAACATCTCTTTAGTTTTGCATGAGATCTTCTCATTAGCTCCTTTAAACCTGTTTGGCAGATTATTCTCTTCTTTTGGAACAATAACATCTCTCTCCCCACCCCACTCTCTCCCAATACCTTTTTTTTTGTTTTTTTTTTTTTTTTTTTTTTTGGGGGGGGGGGGGGGGGGGGGGGCTTTTTTGGGGCTTTCTTATTATCATCTTTGGAGCATAGCCTCATTATTTTGTGTTTTTTTTTTTAAAGCTAGTGAAACAGACAAGACACAAATAAGCTTCATCGGCAACGTATTTGTGGGCTACTACAGCTTTGTAATGCCCACTCGCTTTAGGCTTCCAATCTCGATAATACACTAAAGATGTGCTTGTGCTTGGGAAGTTTGCATGCCTTACAATGCTTACAAAGACATGTAAAGGAAAAAGCGATGCAATACAATTTTGTCCAATAACTTGGCGGCACCATAATCAATGGCGAAAGTGTGATTAGGGAAAAAGTACAGCCTTTGCGGCCAAGGAAGAGTATGAAGTTCTAGGAAACGGACTAAAATTTCATTTGCACCCGAACAGACACTGTTCACGTACAAGAACGGGCGAATCAATGGAGGCATACAGCAAAGATGGAAAGATGAAAAAAGATCATTTCAATGAATAACATTAGTCTTTTCGATTTCCTTGGGGGAAAAAAATCAATGGTCATCCTGCCCTATAATGACAGAGATCACCTTCGCTTTACCGCCCAGTCCTTAGCCGTAGAACTGAATCTTCCTCTACGAGTCCAAGCTGGCTGTGCAAGTAATGGGCACTCATCTCAAAACTGCCTTTGGTTTCACATTCTAAGGCCAAAAACTCACTCCAGCAGAGGCAGAGCCGGCTCTCTCGCTGTTATCCAACTCTGTCATTTCATGCTTAATTCTCTTACTATTGAACTGGATAAAAAGTTCCCCTCACCTTCCTGCCGCCGCTTCTTAGCTCGACGATGGAGAGGCATTCGAAGGACATGACAGAGAGAAAAACACACCTTTCAAATGCACGATTGCACGCCCAACTTAGCTGCGTGCCATTCTGTATTAAGGTCTGGTGGAGAAGTAATCTGTCTATGACATGCGCACACACACACACACACATACACGTACACATATGACAGGCTAGCCTCTGAGACGCGCGCGCGCAGCCCACTTCTCATGTGTTACCGGGAGAAGGAGGGAGGGTTTGTTATAATGAGCTTGTTCCATCACGACTCAGTGCCAGAGTCTCTCAGTGGCGCTGTCTGAGGGAAAGCAATGTGTGCCACACTAACAGATGTGGACTCTCAGCACGCACAAACACAGACGCACGCTCCAACACGCTTTCCCATGCATGAAGAGCGGCCCCTGGGACCTGACTGGACAGCACACATACACTTCCATCTACCCATGTCCATTCCACTCACACTCAAGAGCACCAAGAAACACAAACACACTCAAATGCACAACTACACACACATTTGGTGCAGTAATGAAGGCAGCAACTAGCTGGCATGATTGTCTACACAGAGAAAAGCCTCAGTGATGTGCATGCTTGTGTACTCATAGTATATGAGGCTGCGGATTTATGGGCTAGATCATCAGCCCCCTACGAGTGCTAAATATCTAAATGAGGAAGGGGTGAACGGGGCCATATCGATGTGGGGAGTCCATGTGCTGTTGCCATGGGGACGCAGAGTGTCACTCAGCATTCATCCTCGGACTCTATGAGCTAATTCTACAAAATCCATGGCCCACTAATTACTGCAGAGGAAAAATGTACACCGTGTACACAAAATGTAAATTCTGTCATCATGTACTCACGTTCATGTTGCTCTAAAACTATACGTTTTTCTATGTTGTGTAAAACACAAAATGATACTGAACAGAATTTTTCAAAAACTTTTTATTAGATTTTTTTATATATTTTTTTTTAAATCATAACTATTCTTATATGTTTTTATTATTTGAAATCTGTAACACTCAACAATAAGGTTTATCAGTTAAGATCATTTACTACTTTAGTTAACATGAATTAAGAATGAATGACTTCTACAGCATTTATTAATTTAATTGAATGTTAATTTAAACATTTATTGATACATTATTAAAATCAAATGCTGTATGTGTTAACATTAGTTAATGCACTGTGAACTAACATGAACAAACGATCAACTGTATTTTTATTAACAAAGATTCATAAATACAGTAGCAAATGTTTTGTTTATTGTTAGTTCATGTTAGTTAATACAAACCTTGAACAAATGAAGTCTATACTACATCACAATACTTATAAAAAATGGTTTGGAGTAGAAACATTCTTTCATTAGAAAGCTGATACATTATTATCTTTTTCCAAATGATTTAACATGATGGAGCTGGTCACAAATTATGACAGTTTTCATTTTGGGGTAAACCATTCCTTTGTGACCTGTGGCACTTTAAAAAAAAAAATGCATTTAAACATTGTAATTTGCAACTTGCCTTTCTTTCCAGTTTACAATATGCCATGGTGTCTCATTCGAGACATTATACCCTCCGGTGCTACACTGTTTACCTCCCTTACGCCAAATAAACAAATGTTATCCTGCCCACGCAATCATCTCCACAGTAATGCAACCACTAAATTATTAAGTCTGAGTTCCAGTGGCCTCACCTTATCCAATCACATGAATGCAATATATATTTCAGCACGAAAAACTGCATTTCTCTCATTATGACTTGCGATATTATTTCATGCCATTTTCTGCCATGTTTTCCAATAGTCGTCTGGCTATATTAATACAATTTCTTTGACAGTGAGATGTATTCATTACCAGTGGACCAGACAACAGGAGGATGTTGGAAGTAGCCCGTTATTTGAGAGGTAAAGTCAGCTGCTCTCCAAACGCTGGCCCTCATTAAGCTCTGAGACAGACACACGTGTGCTGATGCAAAACAGTGCTCTGCACAGAAATCTGGTTGAGCCAGATTATTATTGCGTTCATAATTAACCACACAAAAAAGCAAAAATGTCATCAGAAAGCTACAGTGTGAAAAGACAATGTTTCAAAACTTACTTTGAATTTCAAAAGAACTGACATGTTCGGAAGATTCTCTTTATAACCGTAAGCATTCATTCTGTATATTGCAAACATCTGGAAAAAAGGACTTCAATGAGAAAACTTTATTAAAAATGACTCCAAATCCAAATGACTGAAACTAAAGACAACCTCACTTCAGGTAAAAATCCTTGACTTTGCAGATCCACTTGACAGTACTTGTGTAACAAACAAAAATCAATTTTGATAATTAGGAATAAAGTATGTATCACAGTTTCCACACAAATGTTAAACAGGGAAAAAAAATATAAAAATGTTTTGTTAGCACCACATCACCATAGTGGAATTTCTTGATCATGTTAGCATCTAAATAAATAAGTTTTAAGTTTTGTTTTGTTTTGTTTTGAAAATTTACTCTCTACTATTCTTTTCAATCACCTTGTTTCGTTTCGTTTTTCTTTTCAATTATTTTTTATTTGCCAGACATACTAAAGGCAACGTGTACACACAGACACAAATTGACTCACACTTAACAAGCCGTATGCCTCTCTAGATGTCTTAAGCACTGAGTCAACAACACTTTGCAGTTAAGAGAGTTCACACAGTTCAGAAAGCCCATTACCAAGCACTGTACTTATTTCCATGCCTTCTATAACACGGTTCACTGCATCTCCTGTGCTTGATTTACTTCATGTTTAGCGGCAGTAGCCAAGAAGGCAGAGGAGTGAGAGCTACCCAGAAGGTCATTGGTTCAATCCCCTGAGCTGTCGGTGCGCAAGTCAGCTGACCTACCCAGGAGCCATTCCGTCATTGTTCTATAGTACTACTGGCCTTGTGTTGACCCCTCTCTCTTTGAGCAGGCATGAATGTGTACTGTGCTTAGATTAAGCTCAGCATAAAAGCTTGTGAATTATGAGTTTTGGACATGGGGGGGGGGGGGGGGGGGAAATCAATGCAACTGTTTGTGTGAAAAAATACATTTTATTCAGTTATACAACTGCAACATCATGATGAAAGATATCTGATATGCAATCGCCCGAATTTTGTTGGTGAGCAATTTGCTAGAAAACACACTACAACAAACTGCACACCGGGCAGGGCTCCTCTCTGAAAGTCCTTTGTTCAATAATTTAAGAAAGAAATGGATGGAGGGACACATGGAAAGAGTGGAGCAAGTGACCAGCACTGATTCTTAGTGTGTCCATAGGGATAGCAGTACATTAGGAAAGCTTTTCTGGAGAGAGCCAGCAAGTCTCAACCGTAGACGTTGCACATAGGGTAAAGCAGCTGAACTTAAACCCTTCCCGAATCCCTCCTGCCTGCACTTGCTGCGTAACTATCAGCAGGAAGGTGAAAAAAGCTCTTTTTTGCTCAATCTCTGTCTCTCTGGATCACATTCTCTCCAGGATCCATTGCGCGTCTAGACTCCATACTTACTTTTTCTTTCACGTTTGCCCCTCCCTCTCTTTCTCCCTCTCGGGACAGCATGCAGCCGGGCTCAGGTCCTTGCTCATAGAGGAATGGTGTAACAAAAGCTGGGCATGTGAGACGTAGGCCTGTGAGTAGCACTTGTCTAGTGTGCAATACTCAGCTACCTCCATCCAACCAATCATCTCCTCTTCCCTCCCCTCCCCTCCGCCCCAGCATGGACACTGGGAGAAGTGCCGCCACATCACCTTACAGTGCTTTTCATCACTCGGTGACAATGTGTCAACTTCGCTCCCAGTCACCAGCACACCATACACACTGACGTTCAACGTCCTCGGCTGTGCTCCGCTTCAAAACCCTGCAATGTGACATCTGGATAACTTCACCTTGTGCATTCTGTGCCGCTTTCCCATGACACACACATATTCATATGCCGTACCCCTGTCCTCAAGACTGGTCACGGCACCAGGGTGCGATAATGAATGGGTTACAGTGGGTTGGGTGATGGACTGAAGTGTAGAGGGAGGGGGATGTGTGTATATATGTGTGTGCGAGAGAGTGTGTGTTTGTGCGATCTCCCAAGCCTCCACAGACCACCTGTCAACAGCAGCCTCTATGTATGAGTGACTGGCTGTCAGTGTCAGGACGGTATACCAGCCTCCAAAACAACCTCATCATTGACGTGCACAACAGGAAAAGAAAAACACTCTCGTTTCCCACTCTATACCGCAGTATCTCACTTTCTTTTTCTCTATGAGTTTCCAAAAATGTAATGGTGCAATGTAAAGCAGTAATTCATCATTCAAAATAGAATCATATTGAGCTAAATAAAACAAAACAAACCAAAAAAAAAAAAAAATACAAAGTACTACTTTTCCAATTTTTCCAAAAACACAGTGCATTTCAATCTGTAAATGGCAATATCACTTTTTTGTTTGTTTGTTTTATAAAATGCATTAAGTTCATTACTATTCCCAAGTAACAACTAAAGACTTAAAATCTGTATTGCAGATGGTGCATGGACAGAAGTAAAAGGGGCTAGTGGCTAAAACCATCAGAAATACTACCTTTTCCTTCAAACGTCACCTCAACTCAATGAAACATTCTGGCAAAATTTTAAAATAAATGAGTCATTTCAATCTGCCTTGACAGAACAAAGGTGAAAGAGAAAGTGTAATTAAATATGTGTGCTTAGCTATACTCAAGAGGGCAAAATTGTCTTTTATCAGCTACATCGGACCAACAGTAAAATAATTGAAGAAATAGTGATAATGTAAGCAAAGACGGCTCACAGTTTAGGGTATTTTTTTTTTTCAGCAAAGATCAAAAATGACAGCAAAATCCATTTAAGATGTTATAAAAAGATTTATATTTTAAATACATGCTGTTCTTTTGAACTTTCTATTCCTCAAATAATCCTGAAAAAAATGTTCCAATGTTTCATTCAGCAGCAAACCTGTTTATAGTGTGTAACCATTGACAATAATAAAAACTGTTTCTTGAGCACCAAATAAGCAATACTAGAATTATGTGACTAATAATACAGTTTAAAAAACATATCTATCTATTGACAAATAACTTAAAGGATTAGTTTGCTTTAAAATGAAAATTACCTAAATTACTCATGGGGAAATTTTCATTTCAAAGTGAACTAATCTTTTAATGTGTATTAATAATGATTTATTTACTAATCATTTCAATATCATTTCAATACAAGTCTATGGTATGTCCTCATTTGATATCTAGGTAAACATATGTCTGTGTAGGTGAAGGGATAGGGAGGAGAAGCTTTCTGCAGAGCAATTAAATGGTGTTGGTGTTTCGTGGAATGCAATCAGGGAAATCGAATCTACAGGTAACATCGGTAGAAAGAATGGAATTAATGCACAGGGCTGGCTCGGCATTGCATGTCTGCTCTGGCGGCCAGGAGTGAGCTTGTTAAAGTTGATTTATTAGGTCTTGGTTTACACAAGCTTTCCCTGGCAATGCAAGGTCAACTGTAATGGCCCTCTGAATGTGAATAAATCTACAGCTAAGCTAAATAGCCATCCTCTTTCTTTGTTTGCCTCTCTCGGGTATATCTGCCTGCTAGGATGTAACTTCAAGCTGATCGATCTCTCAGTATGCAAGATTTTTATTTACATTATCATCCTACATTATGATATTGTATCGGAGGACAAGAAAAAAAGAAAGTGAGAAAAAAAGGTTTTTTTGTGTTGAACAATAATCGGTTTGAGGAGGCCACAAAAGACAACAACAAAAGACTCACAGCATCATATGCCACACTGACAGTTTATTCTCACATTTCAAAAGAGAAAATCTCTATAAACAACAACAGGCGAAAACAGTCGCCAAATCAGTGTAGTTGTTGTCCCCCCCTCCCCACCCCACCTACTTTTCCTTTGTCACTTGCTCTATTACATATTGTGCATATCAAACATTCCCTATGAGGCACAAGAGAGCAAATTTATTTGTTTTTGGATGTGAGGCATATACAGGGGGGAAATCATTTCTTTCTTGTCGGCAGAAGTTGTTGATTCTGTTTTGACGCCGCTCCATCATGCCTGCCTGCCCCCCCCTGACATCCACGCACACAAACGGCAGATCATACGGAGGGGGATGTCAGGAGACAAGCATGATAACGGATGCCACACTCCCCATGATCGCACTTTCGCACAACAAACGCAACTGCTGCGGACGAGCACTGCGCAGTCACAGCTTTTTAGTCACAACCCTTTCTGCGAAAGATTCCAGCTCGCTGTCTGCTTACAACCACTTTTGTTTCTGCTTCTAACAAATGTCCTGTCTGCTTTGCAGCTTTTGTCTTCTCTCTGCACTCCACTGACTTTTTTCTTATTAAAGAAGTATGTTCGCTAGGGACTGTACTATTTCAGGGCCTTTCAACATTCCCAAAGCGTGAAATCTGTGCAAAAGTATGATAAATCTTTCAATGCCCTGCAGGCTGGTGCAAACACGACTGTCAATAAGACAGAAAAGTTGTAGAGGCTGTTAACTAAAATGAGAGCCCAGAGTTGAGGCGGGCCATCAGACTGCGGTGGATGGGTGATGACTGCTGTCCACCCTGCTGTGTGAGGTGACCGGTGGAGGGGCCAGTGTCAGGCTGAGCCCCGAGGTTCAGCTTCACTGCCTTCGGCTAGTTAGAGCTGCCTGGAGCCTCGACTGACTGCAACATCCGCTCTCACCAAACCTTAATACTCCGCATTGAGCATTCTATACCCTCAGAAAGAAAAGGCAAAGTCCATCACTTCTGCCCACATAAGACGTGGCTGACAGGCTATGCTCACACATCATCTAAGAAGACACTAACATACTAACAAACATGCCCAAACTGTTGCAAGACTACTTTTTATTACTACTACTACAACTAATAATAATAATAATAACAACAACTCAAAAATATATCTCTAAATATATTTCAAGATCTATCTCTAAAGCATCACTTCAAAACATACATATAATAAAAACAAAAATCTAGATAAACTATTCAACTACTCGACCAACCCGCTAAATAGTTCTTATTTATATTTAATTTAATAGTAATAAACGTTGAGGTCTAATCCTTAAAGGGGTACTTCACCTCTGACAAAAGGGACTTTCAATAAAACTTGGCCGTCTATTAGGGATGTGCATGAGTACCCAAGTTTTCGAGGACTCGAACCTGACAGTGACAATCAATAATGAAAACGTAAATTTCTCATTAAGACCCATTCCTACTACCAATACAATAGAAAGGCAAACAATTTTGAAATCAGTGCTACCTGACAGAAAAAATTATTACATTTTTTTTTTTTTAAAAATGCACCAAGCATGCGGTCATCCAAAGCCACTCCCACCAGTCTGCTATAGACACGATTACCAGAGTCAAACACCACCTTGATTTAGTTGGAAATACTTCTTAGAAAACTCTTAGTCAATATAGTGTCAACGTATATTGTTCCCGGGAGCAAGAATTCAAAGAGAAAACATTTCAAAGCAGTGCGAAACTTTCGGTTTCCAGTGAAGGATCCAGCGTATTGTAGGCAGTAGCGGAAGACTGCAAAAAATTTGTGAATATGAAGAGTGCGCTGAAATGAAAAATCTGAAAAACCTCTGTGTTTGTAGTCAACATCTGAAACTGGATGACCATGACCACAATGCTTTAGGCCAAACAGAGAGGAAAACTGAAAGAAACTGCCATTCTGTCTGTTCCACCCAACCTCTGAGGTAAAACAGTCGTGCACAGGCAAGAAAGATGTTGCCATAGGGTTCCATTTTTACCTTAATGCCGTTAAAAGTAGGCATAGCATGAAACAATTTTCAGTGATAAACCTACCCTTACAATAACTGTTCTGTTAATAACCCTGTGTCGATCCCACTGTCTGTGGGAGCAGACACAAAAATGTGGAAGTATAATCTATAATTTTGGAGGAGTCAAAAATCTTTTTGATGAATGTGAATTTCTCGGTCCAGGTAACTTGGAGAATTAGTAAACACTGTTAATTTACATATACTCGACAATGTAATAATACAAAAGCGGGTTGAAAACTGTCATAGTTACAATTTAAGTTAGCCTTCCTTAAGATGAACTAGTCAACAAGTCATTAAATCCCTGGTCAGGGATACCAAAAAAGACGTGTTTCTAGCTTCAGCTCTCTCTTCCTCTCTGCACAGACACACTCACACATACCTAAAACAGTACCCATTCAATACCCTTCAAAAACACCAAAACTATACTATTCCACCTGATCCATGTATCAAGTAAAAGTTTCATTACAATCCTAACAAATTCAAAAAGCCATGAAAGGTCAAATTCATCCGCATAAAGGTCGGCGGCCTATCAGATATACCCACTAAGGTCTTTTTTGTTGTTGTTGTTTTAACACACTAAAAAAACACTGCAAAGGCTGAGGCCAAAAACTGAACACCAACATCGATCTGTAAGATTGTGTCAATTAGGATAAACACAAAGTTGAAGAAACAGACTTGACATCCCACAAAAGAGCCTTTGCAGTGTCTGTTCGACCCAGTCGAGGTGTTAATAACAACCAGGCCAACCCTGACATACCCCCAGACTCTGAGCACTCGCTTCTCAGCCACAAAAATTGTAGCAATGTTACATTGACTAGACCTACCGGTCAGAATAGAATTAATCTTCCAGCTAATATGGTAAGTTTAATTTTAGGAAATTAACTTCTGCCTACAGGACTCCTCAGAGCCAAAATGAATTACATGTCAAGCTGTAGCCGCCGGTCGTACCTAACTCTGTGGCAAAGCTATCCAGAAGCTCATTGTGTATGTAAATGCCTCTAATTGGAGCTGGCAAGTGAGTGTAACGATGCAATTTTTGTAATGATTTCAGTTTCCTCTTGTGGAACATTTAACATAAAAAAAAAAAAAAAAAAAAAAACAAATGCATAAAGCTACATGTTTAATACAAAAGGATTGGCTAAATACAGACATAAATTGCTACTTCTAAAATTACAATTGATTAAGTACCTGAATTTATTTGAATTTAAAATAAAAATAAATAAATAAAAATCAATGTTCTGGATTGACTGCGTAATTACGTTGTAAGGAAAACCGGAGTCGGAATAGATGCTTTTGTCAGACAAGCGATCTATGATGAAACCCAATACCTTCCTGTTACAGTAAATGGCTATAAGAAATCGTATCCCTGCGTTAATACCAGTTGGGTGCCAAGAGGTGCATAAAGAAGACTGGAGATGGGGGATATTTCTGACCTAATACAATTAATAAATAACACTTTCAGCAAAGAGGTCATTAACACAAGTTACTCGACGGTTTCTTGCTCTTGTCAGAAGATCAGGCGAGTACACACTGTTTCATTGAACACTTAATTATCAGGATTGCAAGGCTTCCTCGCAACTCAGCGGCAACTTTTCCGGCAGTTTTTCCCAGCTGATTACCCATTCTCCCATTCTCATTCAACCCCAGTCATTTTTAACATGAACACAGCCAATTTCTTTCTTACTTCTGCAATTAAATGTGAAGTATTTTACTGATGAGCCAATGTGGGATTCAGCAAGCATCACAAAGGGCGATTAGTATGTGCGCCTCAAGGGTTTAATTCCGAAGACAAATGCTTTAAAGCACCATAAGCTGAGAACAGTCTATTGCTGTGATTAGGTACGACTTTGTCTGAGCGATCAAAATGAATTCATTGTGGACAAAGGTTAAACAAGTGATTTATTTTATAGTGCTGAAATGTCCAGGAAACTATCCAATGACATTACAAATGCTAAGAATTATGAAACAGAAGGAAACCCTCACTTGCATTGCACTTTTTTCAAAGAGTGCCAGCAAAAGCTCTATTCGGACTGAAACTACAGATGCTACCTGAAAGGTAGGCAATGTTTTTCATGAACACTTTTTGTTATACTGGTTGAAACCCTCTTCACATCCTGATACCAATCAATAATAGAAGTAGTCTAAATATTAAAAAAATTACATATATCTTCTGTGGAAGTCTTAGGACCAAAAAACGTTTGTCCAAGAGGATGTTGTACCTGCCTGTCAGCGTATGTATTTTCATACCTCTGTGCACCCCGCTCACGCAGACATCACATGTCATCAGCGTGTTCCATGAGGCTATGCAGAGTTTTAGACAGACATTCATTGAGCACTGCAAAAAAAAAGCAGGACTTTTTACAGTTCCTTCTGAACCAAAACAATGGGTTTATGCTCTTATCACACGATGTCGGAATTAAGAGCAACCATGACCGAAATTAATCTGCAGCAGACAGATTATTGTATATTATTACTGTATATATATATTATTTATATTATAATTACAACGTTGTGCGCTTTGAGACATGGGCTAATTTAATGCCATCTCTCGTGATGCTTTGCAGACTCTGCTGTGTGCATTCATGTGTTTTGGAGGAGGTGTGGCATTGGAAAACGCAACGAAGGGAGAGTGGGATCCTTTGCTTTAAAGCCCGATAGCTTATCCAAAATTGCCTGCCCTACCATTAACATTGTTCAGAGGTTAAGGGCTGGTGAGTGGAGGCTCAAAGGTCCACTCTGATCAATGTGCGAGTGGCAGCATGTTATGAGAGACCAGACCATAGGGACGCTGGCCACTCAAAGCAAGGGGCAATGTAACGTGGTTTAGAAATTGTCTGCTGCCACAAGGTCCCCATCATTTCCAGTTTCCACTGCACATCCCTAAGGCCTCATTCTGGAACACAACAGAAAATAAATATTGATTCAACAGGCCTCAATGCCAAAGTAAAATGAAATCAGAACATGCGAGAGAGGAAAAAGAGGGAATAAAAGAACAACATAGAGAAACACAAAAATGAGGAAGACTGGAAGGTTTGAGCCAAAGAATCAACGTGGAGACAAATTAAGAAATTAAGTACCATTTCACTGAAGGTACAGCTAAAGAAAGGAACAACTAACTTGGCTCATTTATTGAAGTATATGTGCCAGTATTAAAATCTTACTTAATCAGCTTTTCAGGGATGGCGTGTTGGGGGATCTGTGGGGGATCTGTGAACAATGTGTCAAACAGCTTTGCTCCAATGGGAGCAGCTGTAATTTTCTGCAGCCCTTTGCTAACTTACAAGTAATGGGTTTATCTGTGCAGACTGCCAGTGATTGATACAAGCTCCCCAAATCTCCTTAGTTCCCTCTGACGGAGTCTAATAAATACAGGTCAGACGTTCTTCATATTCTTTTTTGCTGTTAATTCTCTGACACTTGTCTAATAGGATTTATGCGCTGCTCATTTTAATTGTATTGGCGCACACAGCGAATGTTTAAACCCTTCTGTTTATCTCAGGCAGACTTCTCACATTCAAACCCCATTCACACCAGCTCCACCTGAAAGAACAGGTGCCAGTGCATTGCCGTGGGCTGCAAAGAGGCTAAAGAAGAAGAGAAAGAATAGTTCAATAGAACTCAACAGAAAAAAGGCCATAGAAACAGATCCAAGGTAGTGCTTTGAGGATGACCTTCTACAAGAGCACTGAAATAGTTGTAAGAAATGTACACAGTAGCTTTACAATGAACGGATCATGTCATGTTGTTATGATCGCAGTTGGTATTTATGCTAGTGTGTTGCGTGAATCTTGCTAAACCCTTTGAAAACTTTCATAGCCTGTATATGTAAATCAAAGTAAAACGATAAATAAGGAATTATACCAAAAAACTAATTTACATATACACTAGCATAAAAATTATATGTACACAAGACAAAAGCTCTTGCTGCTTTTGTTCTTTGTACATTGTCTTGATCTAGGCCCATGCATAACAGTGTGTCTTTGCTCTATGGTGACTTAGAGCAAATTAAAAAATAAATAAATGAATGAGTCACCATTTAAAGTGATGGATGAGGCCTGATCGTCTCTCAGATTTTCAGTAAAACTGCAACCCCGGTCGAGTATCAAATTAATTGGTGTCAGTAGTCTCAAAAAGGGCTCTGTCAATCCAGAAATATCCAAGAGGGAGACTTTTCTTACTGTTCTTTAGTTATTACCAAAAAAACTTTTACAGAAAAATTCCCATATGTAATGGAAGGCGCACACAAGTTCGATTTTCAGCAGTGCTCTCCCTGATTTGCCTTTAATTTGGGATCTAAGCGTCAAACTTTACCACTCTGGGGAATTCAGTGAAACATTGCTGGTGATACATTCTCATCATCACAAACCATTGACAAATGCCTCCTCAAATAAAAGGAGCAATAAATCAGTTTCAGTCTTGGACAAGACAGATGTGATGTGAGAGTGAAGGAAAAGACCACTCTATACTAACCCCTAGCCATTTACTTCTCTTTTGAAAGTTGAACGAGTTTAGTTTCTTAGATTGAAAGTAGCTAGTTTTAGGATCTGCCATTAAAATGAAAACCAATTTAGATCTTAGCACCATCAAGACACAATGCATTTAGTGGAGAGGGGGGGGGAGATAAAAAGAGATGTGATTCTTATTATCTAATTAATCCTAGCATGGCCCAAGGTTATTTAATTTGTTGAAAGATCATTAACAAGTCCTCATCCGGCAAATAAAATAATCAGGATCTTAATTTGCTCAAATTCAGGAAAGGATTCCAATAAACAAAGGCGGGCAATATTGAAGGCTGGAGATGGCCGTGGAGCTGACGGAATTAGGGGAGCACTAATAACAGGGAACTGTGGGCAACGTAATGGCTCTGACAACAGTGACAATCATTTACACATTGTGCCCACATGACGCCCCATAAACAGGGAAACAAAACATTAAGTTGTCAGGCTGAAATGATGGGTATTTAAGTGACTGAATCATGGTGTGAGGAAATTGTTTTTTGCCTGGGCGCTTTATGTTTGTCTATCAGTGCAAACAAACACCCCAAAAAAGACAACTGTAATTTATCAAACTAAAATTAAAAACAAAGTTAAAGTGTAGAAAACTGTTTAATGATTATCAGCTGTAAGACAGAGTGATGATCTAGGAAGCACAGGAGGAAATTAACCAAGTGTCCTCCAAAACAAAAACACAGTTTCAGGGAACATATTCAAGGACAGAGTCAAAATTGTTTTATGTAACACGAGATGAGAAGTTCAGAAAACAAATATCCACCCGTTGTCAGCTCATGTTCAAATGTAGAAGTAAATGATGCTTTCATTTGCACCTTAACTTTCTATCCATAATGCCTTGATCACAGGGAGGAATGCATAAATCATTCCGACAGATCCAGTCTAAGCTGCCGTGAATGTTTCCGGTACTCTGACCACTATATCCTTAACATCCATCAAATGCAGCCATTAAAAATCCAGCACATACAAAATCTGCTACTTAAAAAAAAAAAAAAAAAAAAAAAATCAATCTGTCCCTGCGATCGATTTCTTATGTTCCCGAAACCAGCGCAGAATCGATAGGTTGGCGGGGCCGCTTGAAGGATGTTATGGCCATCGCTATGGTAATTCTGAATCTTAAAGTCTACTTTATCTACAGAACCTACAGCATCTGCAACACCTGTCATCTGTATTCTGCAGACCTTGAGACAAGATTCATGCTTTCTCATAAAGTCTTGCATCTCCCACTCTTGCTTCTTGCTTCCTCCTGGATAATGATTCAACACAGAGATCACTTTATTAAGGGAGGTTAAAAAATAGAAATAGGTACCTTATTATTGAAGAGTGTGAAATGAAAAGAATAGGAAAAAGGAAAAGGAAATGGAAAGAAAAAAAGATCTCAAAGGATAGTTTGTTTACTAAGAAGTAGTAAAATGTTCCCAGTTGTTTTGTCTTTCAATTTAAATGGTCGGCAGATCCAATTTAAATGGTGACCAGTATGTTAAAAAAAAAAAAAGTCTAATTTAATGTCAGCATAACTCCAGGGAATGTTAAATTCATTTTCTGATAATGAAGTAAAGTTTCCTTCAGCAGAAGAGTCACACATACAGATTTCAATATGGCATCCTCTGCATAAAGAAAAAATCCATGAAAGGATAGAACTAATAACCCTAAATAATACAGAATTGCTCCTTGTCCGAGATTAAATCCCAAAAAGTTCCAAAGTTTTTCTTCACACAAAAGAAATGAATTGCACTTTTAGCAGAAATGATTAAAATGACTTTCAATCAGAAATTAGGGCAAATCCTCCATCACGTGAACAGTCGAATACTACCATTAACCCAAATTGTTTGTCATGATAAATTAGCTCAATCATGGGTGACGAAAACGCCACTTGAAGAGGTTATTTCCACAATGTAATCGTGTTACCAAAGACGAACAAAACATAAATAAGCATACCTATCCTTACCTTTAAGGATAATCGCACAACCAAGATGTACAAGGTCTTTTTTTTTGTTGTTGTTTTATTTATGGCACACATTGTGCATGCACAGCTAGGAAACACAAATGTAAACTGGTACGCTTGCAAACAAAATTAAAACAAGTGAGCAAATTTAGTGAGATGGTTCATCTGAATTTCTCTGTGTCTTTTCCTCACATATTATATTGAGCAGGTGCAACATTTAATGTAACATACCACTAAATACCATCATCGGCCAGCATTTACACAAGAAATAAATGAAATTAAAGCTTGATTTAATCAAGCCATTTCTATTTTCAGATTACTTAAAATAGCGGTTTCTGTTCATATGTTCACCAGAAAAACAAGAAATACAATTTGATTATATACTTTTTCAGAACATCCCTATCTTAAAAACAAACCAAGACTTGACAGTGTAATCAGAAAATAAAAAGTCAACAGGTCCCACAGTGTGATCTTCGCAGAAGAGGCAGTACTGACACAATAGCCCATTTTGTTCGTGTGTATGTTTGTTTGTGTGTGCGCGTTTTTGTATTTTTTTTAATTAAGGACACAAATTTGTATAATGACATGGGTATCACAACTTAAACATGAATTATGGGGACATTTCATGTGTCCTCTTTTTTTAAAATAGCTTTAAAAACATAATAAATGTTTTATTAAAAATGTAAAAATCCAGAATGTTTTCTGTGATGGGTAGGTTAAGGAGTAGGGTTAGTGTAGGGGTGATAAAATGTACAGTTCGTACAGTATAAAACCATTATGCCTATAGAATATCCTCACTTTGATAGCAAAAGTGTGTGTGTTGGCAATGCGGTGTGTTTTACTCCAGTGCTGGAGGAATCCCATGCCGCAACAGACCCCTCTCCTCCACTTCTCTCAGGCTGCCAGGGTAAACAAGCGAGGCCGTGTAAATACCACATCGCCTTATGATGGCTCAGACACGGGAGACGGAGGATCCCCCCGCTGCGGCAGCCAAGCTGACAGTCAGCCAGATGTGAAGGAGCTGCCCAGATAATACAGCACCACACACAGGATGTTCAGGCAAGGCTTTCATTGGATCCCTTGCCAATTCATACGTCTTTCAAGCACACGCATACATGTGCATGCAGATGAGCATCTGAACCAACAGCAAGGGTTCACTCACTCATTTACAAAACTGTCATAAATCCACAAACATCCAAGAACAAACACGGAAGAAACTTGTTCCTATATTGTTTATGTTTTCTCTTTGAGAAGGTTCCAAACCATCCCACACCATGTTTGTCTGTGAGTGTGGGAGTACGCACACTCAAGAAAATGCATGGAGGCCCCCGGCATCCAGGCCCACATACATTGCTACACAGCTCAGCAATCACACCACTGCTCCTTACATGATGCAATTAAAGCAGAGCCCTTGCAGGACTGAACATGTTTACCCAGTGCTTCTCTATGTTGCTGGTGTAAAAATTGCACAATTATTATTTATTTTTTACATTGTTTTTCTGAGCCTAAAGCAGTAGATGTGAAAAAGTATGCCACATTATGACATGCATATTTTTCTTTTATGTATATATAGTGGGGATTCAAAAGCCTGAGCCCACGCTGAAAATCTGGGATTCAAGATCTAAATTAAACCTGGAAATTGCGAGGGGGGGGGGGGGTCAATGGTCATGACTTTTATGAATAAGAAATAACAGTCAGCACTATGAATAAGCAAATTAGTTGCATCACAACATGCTTTTTGGAACATAAAATTACTAAAATATTCTGCCAATTGATGTAAATTTTTCAATTTTAATTCAAATGAAATGTGCTCATTTAACTAAATTACTATCTTAATAATAACTTTAATAATGAAAATTAATTGGGCTGTCGCTGACGATTATTTTGATGACTAATAAAGTAATTGGATTTTTTAATAAAATATTTTAGTAATTTTAGTAATAAAAAGCAAAGAGATAAGCCTTTAATGACTTAAAATATATAATAACAAGGAAGAAATAATATTTGGTTGAAATAAAGTATCAAAAGCAAGTATTCATATGGTTTTATAGAACAACACTGTTAAAATGCATAATATAAACAATCATCTTATGTACATAATGTATTATAATAAATCCCTGCAGAGAATGCCAATGGCCTGGTGTTGTTACACTTTACAGCAGATCATATCCTTGTTTAATAAAGGCCAAACAACATTCAATTGCAATGTTCACTTAATCTTTAATATTTGACAACTTCTTTAAGATAAAAATGCTACGGCCACTGTAATTTCTTGAACAAGAATATGTGGACATTAAAACATGCAAACTCAGAGAGAAGGTTTTAACTTTTATTTTGAAATTGCGATGAACAGTTTGCATATTTAGAAACATTGATGTATTCTCCTGTGTTGGCATAGGTTTATAAATGATTCACCTTACACGTGGAACAGAATTTACTGTGAACGCTCTAAGACTCACATAACCCACAATTAATATGTATATAATTTTTATATATATATATATATATATATATATATTAAACTGGCTGGGCATGTACTTATTTAATTGAATAGCAGCCTTTGTGAATTCACAATAGTGCATTCTTACATTGCATAAAACGGTCTAATAACGCGGTTCACGTAATCTGCCACTTCCGGTGTTTCGCCAACACGGGTATATTGCAATTGAGGACTCTAATTTAATCGAGGAATAATCACAGCCCCAGATATGTATTTTTAGTAGTAGTAGTAGAAGTAGTAATAAAAAAAATATAAATAAATTATATTATAATTAATTATAAATTATTATTATTATTAATTCATTCAATCGACAAATGCTGGCGCTAATCAGTGTCTAGGGCCGCAAGCCCTGGACAAATGTTAGTCTTAATATCATTCAGTTCTCTTAAATTTTATTTTAAATAGTGCACAATCTTAAAAATTTCTTACAAAATCCTAAAACTGTGCTGCTTATTTCAAATTCTAAATGGAAGTAAAAAAAAAAAAAAAAACACGCATTATATGTGGTCTTACACTTCTGAACCTCTGCCACTGTGTTTAAAACTGCAATCATCTAATCTCTTGTAAAAGGCCAGGTATTGCTCTTCAGGTTTGGCCTTTAAATAAGTCACAGCAGCACAGATGGAGAAGGACAAACAAGTTGTTTGTACTGCTTTGTAAATGTCTAAATTCTAAAGACTGTGTCATGTATATGCATTGTAGAAAGTCTTTGCAAATTTATGGTTTGCATACAAATGCTAATCAAAACCTTGCTCTTATGTGTGAAGTCTCACTCCTCAACAGAACAAAGAGGGCAGAACAAAGACATTTGTGAGAGGGCCAGTGACAAGAGCGAAATTATGCAGTAGCATCTCTAGGAAACCATTTTCTCATGTGTTCTTCAATGCCTGAATGCAGACAGCACTGCATGAGAAAGCTCATCCGTGATTCTGCTCGCCTGTTTCTGAGGAGAATCGGAACAAAGACGCTGACGCAGTTTTGTGGGCGAAACGTCCTGTATTTCAAACTTTGCCCTCCAATGCATCAACAGACAGAGTTTCACTACTCATCTCTAAACTGTGCACTGAAAAGTCTCTTCACTCAATACCACTTATGGTCTTAAAGGTGGTGGAAGAGAGACACATTTACTCTACAAAGAGCATAAGTCTGTGACAGAGCTCCGGCAGGCACGGGAAGTGAGCATTAAGAGATGACAGGTATGCAAAATGAACCTCTGAAGTGTCAGAAGATCTGAGCGCTGATGAGAAGACCAATGACTCTGACAGCACATCTGAGACTTTAAAATCTGAACATCACACAAAAGCTGTAACCGAGTTTAATGTACTCTTGCGCTGCTGCTAACATGTGTACAGCTTGTGTACCTGTGTGCCTTTATCTGACTGAAACGTGAAGATGCGGCATGACTGGTTGTGTGTTAAGGGACAATAAAGGGAGCGTAAGAAATGAGCAGGTGTAGTGCAGAAAGGTAAAGGTAAGGTGGGGGAAAGTATAACCTACCTGCCAGCACAAATTAATTATGTATCGTCATCTTAATCACCTTTTGCTCTTGACAAAGTGCCATGGGAATAATGATTAGCAGTAATATAAATGACTTCCATCCCTGAAGTTGGATGGTGAATCAATGGTAGGCACAGAAACTGCTGCAAAACAATCAATCACCTTAACTTTTCTGAATCCACTTGCAACCCTTCCTCACCTAGCAGAGCCCAGAGGGACTTGCAGGAAGAAGAGACAAAGGCATGTCAATAGGGCCCGGTTTTCCATCAAATGTACTCCTTAATCACACACCCTTTAATGCTGTACAGTGTCTGACTTTCCTCTCCAAACCAATAGTTAGCTTGAGAAAGCACACATCTACCTACTCGCTGCTCTGAATGAGACCTCATCTATCTCCGCCAAAAGCTTGGATCTCCATTAAAGACTGTGGAGAGGTGGGGGAATGTTTACTCTTTATTGATGCTGTTGTCTCCATTGTCTTGGCTAGGCTTGAAAACACTCCAGTCATTACCTTCTCTTCACCCTCCTTCTCACTCCAGTCACTGCTCATCACAAGTCATTGTTCAAACAATTACCTCGATAAGACAAAGTGAGGGTGCAAAAGGATGTTACTAAGAAATTGAGAGCAAGCACCTTCAGCTGCTCGTCTCATTCTATAAAGTGTTTCACCAAATTCATTCGAGAAAACAAAGGGGACCACAACTTCAGGGACTCTTTTCAAAGTGTTTCACAGAGAAATTACAATAAAGCTTTTCTTTTCCACAATTAAAAAAAAGCATCAAAACAACTAACTTAGGGTGTGAAGACGCTGCACTTCTGAAATGTGTCAATTTATCGGTTTTGGAGCCCAGCTGCAACTCCTTTGAACAAGTAGCATTTAACTTTCTGGGGCAATTAAACATGTTGTGTGCGGGACAATAAAGCTGCGAAACCGGCATAAGGAAGTCTATGAACAAAAATAAAGCCAAATTGTCATGACAATTACGAAGCGGCGCCTACATCCCGTTTAAGATGACATGAAGGATATCTATCTTAATTGTTGTAATTACTGGACCCCCAACAGTGGAGGTCTCAGAGTGTGGCAAACACACCCACGGGAGAACATCTTGTCTTCTGTCACTTCTGGTAAATGGCTCTTCTCTCTGACGAGCTCATCTCGTCGCCTCTCCCTGTCTCCCACTCACACATTCAGCTTGATAGCAATTATTTTTGAGGCCATCCCTAGCAAAGCACATTATTTAGATTTTCACTTACAATCGAGTTAGCTCGCAACTCTCCACCCTTCAGTGAGAAAACGAATCGCTTCATAAGGAGGGAAACGAATGATGTTTTCCGAGGTATTCGCCCAGATTTCTGCCATTTGTATTCTAAGTGCTTGTTTATGGGAACAGGGATCCGGGGCATATCCTTGGGAAAATGAGCTACTTTATACCATTTAAATATATTACAGCCAGAGGCTCTGCACATTTGAGGAAACATCTACGCAGACAGCAGTTAAAAGATATGGGGTGAGATGAATACCCAATGAGTGTGACGGAACAATGCAATTCTGAAAGAAAGGTCAACAAAGGGTCACGGCGTAAAGCAGATTGCGCCCGTATCTGCAGTCCCACTTACATTCCATACAAAAACCATGTCATCGTCTGATATTCCGAGGAGAGAATGTACAAGTTCTATTTTAAACTCCCCTCAAGCAGCATGTTTGCATCAAATCCTAAAGCTTGCTCCAGAAACATCAACGAATGCTGTGGTGGTATTTCCTGTTGATTGAGGTGAGGGGGGGCTGATCAGATCTTTGGGCTGCCGGGACTCGATGTTCCTCGCATCTTATTCGCTTTATTTTTGGGAGTGGATTCAAAGGAGCTTAGTCAAGTCATCATTTAGCCCTGCACTTGTCACTCAGTGGGTGAATGCTGGTTTAAAGTCTCACTGGTTGTTACTTTCTGACTCTTGGTGACAGCTGGAAGGCGAATATTGAAGTTTCTCTGTTGGTCTTTGATGGAGTCTGTGTGAGTAAGCATCTGATTTCCCCCGCACCTCAAGCCTAGAAATTGAATCAGACACACTCCAGCACACACCCCCCAAACATGCACTAAATCACACTATAAACATTATACACTACGAATGCATGAATGCTCAACTGATTTCGGTGTTCAACTTAAAAAAAAGATTCAATTCTTGCCGATTAGACACACATCAAAAAACAAAATGACAGGGAGAACATCTTGGATATAATAACGCATCATTTTGAAGAGTGTTTAAAATAAAAACTCCGCACTCAGAATTAGATCTCTTAAAGTAGCTAAGAGCTTTCATAACTGAAAACAGCATGGAAAGCGTACATACATCAAAAGTACAGGAAGGTAGGTGTGTGTGTGTGTTACACAGAGAGGTGGGGCTGGGGGTAATGCGTGTCAAGACACATTAGACTTTAATGCTAATTTTTCAGATGGATGGAAGGATGAATAGAAAGATGGATTGGCAAGCTGACAGTAGAGAGACAGTAGCAAAAGGGGATGATGTGGTGAGGAAAATTCCCCCCAGGAATGGCAGCATGGAGAGAGGAGTGTTCTCTATTTATAGAGGTGGGACTGGAGAGATGCTCGTGACAGCCATCCACCACAAAACCCACAGCCTAACTAAACCCCACCGAGCCCAGGAAAAGCAACAAGAGTTGCTCACTGCAGGTCAGTTAGAGATGATCACAACTTCAATAAATCATAATCACCATCACGCCAGTTTGCTCTTATAAGGCCCTCCGGGCAAACTCCTTTAGGGTCCTCCTGTTTACAGGAAAGTCATAATTTTTTAGAGCCATGCAGCTGGATAGCCCAAGGTGAATTGTCTGACCTGAAACAAATAGACATGCCATGTGCTCAAGGAGCCAAATGTACAGCCATCATGGTGGCATAAGCACCAAGGATTTGTTTTGTCCATTGCAAACTCAAAAATCTATATTTATTAACTCATAAATCTTCACATTTCCGTATTGCATAAATATTAGCAGTCCAATAATCAGTAACTACATCAATAATTAGCATTTACCAACATAAGAAAGAAAATGTCTGATACAACATGAAGTTGAAAACACAGGCTAAATATTCATGGAGAAATAATATTTAATTTGACTGGTTTATCCAATGTCCCCATGTTACTATAAGCTACAATATATGTAAAAAATAAATAAATAAATAAATAAATAAATGCAGAAAAGTTGTTGCACTCAACTATTCTTGCATTGTCTGTGTGTGTTTTTTTTTACCTATTGTAACCAATTGTTACAACAACACAAGAAGCCAGTGGACTGACAGAACATGTATTAAACAGTTTTGTATCATCCTAATGTATGTATAGTGTAGGCTCAGCTATAATGTTCAGGGGGGTTGCAAAAAAGACCGCATATATGGCAAGAGAGCAAATATGGCAAGTGTTACATAGTGTTACATTTCGAGTTGTAAAATGTCTCGTAATGCTTGGATATATAACATGCTTGTCATTCACGCAGCAGATGCATTAATAAAGAAGTAATCTCGCCTAATTTAACTTCAGTCAACTTGTGGCCGAAAGCCAAGTGTGAACAGTGCCGGAGCAGACAGTAGCCCAGGGTCCTAATTATGAAAAGTAAAAGAATGATTAAGTTGAGTGCTGTTTAATGACTTTTAACACATTCATTTTGAAGACGCTGTGGGCGTACACTGGCTGACTGCAGATTTGAGTTCTAATTCACTCCCACATTTGCACAGACCCGGTCCATGTGCAGGTACGATTATCACTAGAAACACACACAAGCATAAAACATGCAAAAATATTCTGAATTATTCATATAAAACAGAAGCTCCACACAAACATAGAGTATTAACCAGCATGTGACATAAAAATGAATGTCATACTGGCATAAGCACAATCATTGAGCTGTTTGCAAGAAATTATTAATTTGTTCTTTTTTATTTAGTTAAAATTATGAGGTGCCTACACAATTTTTAGAGCTTTATGGTCCAAGGTTGTTCCTTTAATATTGCTGGATAGTTCAATGCCAATGCCACTGGCCCCAAGAGTGGAACCGGGGCTGTTTCACATTCAGTTCACACCAATGGAAAAAATAATCATTACTGCTTCAGTCAATAATGAGACAAGGACACGGCAGACAGAAACAGGACAAAAGAAGACAGTTGTCTGTATTAAAAGACGTTCACATAGTAATAGCAGTGCTCATCTAGAGCTAAACACGGTGAAAAATGTGAGAGAGCAAGGTTTGAAAGACTGACGGTTGAAAGAGGGTGCAGAGCAGGGGTATTCAATTAAAGCTCCAGACAATACCTTTTTTTGGAACAGTAATACATTTCCATCGGGACAGCAGTAGTGCATTGTAAAAGAAAAAAATCTTATCAAAATAGTCTTCAAAGTTGAGAATCGTAAGCCTGAGAGCCAAGATAGTGATGTCTAGGAATTTTACCAATATTTTTAAAAATAGTAAATATTTTCCCAATTATAAAAGGCTAGATCAGATGTTTTATCTAGCTATTTTTAGGTATTTATTTATTTTTCCTTTTAGACACCTACGTGTATGGCACTTAGAAGGCCTTGGGACTGAGAAAACATAATGAGGGTGCACCTCTCAATAATTTTCCAAATTATAACATTGTTTATTATGAAATGATCTTAATATGCTGATTAATAATGCTAAATATATATATTATAATATAACAGATTAAAATAGGAATTGTATTTTGCTGCACTGACGTTTTCTGCAGCGTTTTAGCTAGATCATCTTGACTAAAAACTTTGACTAAAAGTAGTTTTCTGCTCACTGTGTTTCAGCTGTTGTTAAAATGACCTCATCATTTGCAGATCTTAAACTCCGCTTTACATCTTAATCGGGAGAAAGTAACATGCATGGAGAAAGAACTCGAATAAATTGGTTCTAGATAAAACTATCAGAGGATATAGCACCGAAAGATCGTCACAGTAAAGACCGTGTGCACTTGTGGTGTGAACCGCTTCTTTGTTTTAATGTGCTGCTCACTTTAATCTGTAGAAATGGTCAAATGCCCCACGGTCCACCATTTGATACCACTGGTGTATTATGCATCATTCTACTGGAGTGCTATCGCTGTGCTCATGCTGGAAACATTGGTGTTGAATACTCACTGATATTTCCTGTTTTTAAACTTAATACTGAATGCTTTTTATGAGTCAATTTTTCAACGCAACAACCAAAGGAAAAACATTCAAATAAAAGTAAATGACTGGTTGCAAGATTTAGAATTTAGGACCATTATGATTTGCAAGCACTGCCCTTTCTCATTAGTGTAATGCATCAAAACATTTTTCCTTTGAGTAGTTTTGTAATTGCAATTAGTCGCAATGTCAGGAATTTCATTATGTTTATAGTAAAACATTACTGCAATGTGAGTTTCCTTTTCAATTTAAAATCAGCATAAAAGAATAAAGAATGTACTGCCTTTTTTCCATAACTAAAGGCAAGAATGAAAGAAAAATAAGCAATCTATTCTGTTTTTATTATTAGTTTAGGCTAAGGCATTCCGACTGTTGTCCTTCCATTACCTGTTTTATGCAAGCATCCGCATGGAACATCTGAAGTAGGTTTATAGCTTTGTTGGTCAAAATTACTCACAGCATCGGGCCATCAGAGTAGAGCATTGCAAGCTCCCTTTGGCAGTTCAGGAATCGCAGACACAGCAGCACAGCTCATAACACCTGGATTTACAGGTGTCTGACTGTCGCTGATGTCAGTTTACAAGCATACAAGCACTGGGGACGTGAGACTGTCGAAAAACAACATGTGACTGGTGGAGTGATGTGAGGAAATTAGAAACAGCGAAAACCACCTGCAAACTCCCATCTCTCTCTTTACATTCTCTGCCTATTTTACATTTTTTTCCTCAACAGCTGTATAAACTGCCCAGCTCAACTAATTACAGATGATTTAGTCTGCTCTAGTGGGTTTAAACCCCATGCAGATGCTGGTGGGACCCTAAACAGTGTAACTTGAGCATTGCTCTACATGAGAGAGACGTCAAAGGAATATAAAAGAGATAATTCCTTTGACAAAAACAGAATTAACTAACTGTGTAGTGTAGACTTAAGGCAAAGACTGCACTGTATGTTAAATTATGAATGTTTAAGATGCTCTGCTGCAGATGGAACAAACAAACAGCATATTTGTATTAAGATCTGTATCTCTGGTCTGCAAAACTGTTATTCAGAGCGATAACCATCATGCATCCTTTCATAGATAAAAGAATTTGATGGCACTGACTGATAAGTGCACTTACCACATCAAAAATATCTGACTGTTCACCCAGCCGTTAAGCGTTAAAGATTCTCCACAGTTCTGTGCCCCTCAAACACATTTAATAAATAACTGCCCTTATAATTCATTTACAGTCTGTGCGAAAAGAGAGAGGTTCATTTTCATTAATGAAATGCAGAATAGAGAGAGGGGGGGAAACAGATGATTATCTTTTTTCCAAGCCAAGCTTCTTCCTGTCTGTAATGGCTCACGGTGTCTCATGCTGGAGAAACCTGCGCGTGTTTTTAAATGAAAATGAAGCCCGATATTCTACAGTGTATCAGTCAGTGTGGAAGAGTTTTGAAGATGCATGAAACAACCTGAGGCCATCAGCAGTTTTCAAACTGTGAGGGTCAGCAGAAAACCTCCCTGATTCTCTCGCCTCTCCCCTCCACAAAGCCAAAACCTTTAGACGGACCTATAGCATCTGTTTGTTATTAAGATTCCTCTGTCCTAGCCAAAGCCACCTATTCAGAGGAGGGAATAAACAGATCTTCTAAGCCCTTGAATGCATGAATAAGATGAAGCGGCATTTATCCATCTTTTTTCCCACTAATTACACTTGAAAGAAACTTGCGAGTGCTATTTTGGCTTTTTTCTAGAACTTTGCTAATGCAAATGTACATTTCACACAAGAGAATACAAACGATGTGCTAAATTTACTCCACAACAACATTAACATGAGAAATAGCAGGGGTTAAAATGTCATCATCGACTATTGAGAATATAGGTTACTGCATACATTGTTTATGGTTGCATGGATTATTCAGTGGATAAGCCACTCATAATATTCATGTAAATTATTTATATTTAGCTACAAAAGGAAATCTGAAGATATTTATGCCATATATCATGACTGCACTGACGTTCAATGCAGCACAAACAAGAACCTTCACACGCCAATTTGTCTAACAGCAACATTCACAAAAATAAGCACTACCGCTTTTCAATTCACCCCTCTTGTGTTTAGCCCCTAACACTACATGTTGCAGTCTGAGAATTGTATTCTGGCTCTGGCAAAAATATTTCATTTAAGTCAGAGCTGTAAGAGGGTGTCTTTGAGAGAAAACATGACAGCATTTTCATGTTTGGGGAAACGTCAGATTTCAGCTCCAGAAGAAGTCCTTGAAACTCGAACCGCAACAGTGCATGATAATGGGCTTATCTAAATTCAGAGGCCCATTTGCCTGACTAATTATTATTTCATTGACAAAGCAAGACGACACCTTGCTTGTCCTCTTCCATTCTCAATGGTGTGCTAAAATGTTTGGGAAAATATTTGGGCAGTGTTATCATCATGTAGTGAAAAAGACAGAATACTCCGCACAAAAGTCAAAAAGAAATGTGTTAACCGGGCCCTCACAAACTGATTAATTTACTGACTTGCATTTAAAATGAGCGATTGGCTCCTCCATCCAGAAAATGCAATAAACCCAGACCATTGTTCTGTGGATAAAAGCCAATGGCGGTATCCACATCATTGTGTTCCTTTGATATCTTGTTATAATTGTTTCAAAGAGAGGAGACTCACAACTGCCAAACGCAGTGGGTTCAAGCTGTGGGCAACCATATCAAGGGGACAAAAAGACCAACACTCTAAGCAGTGAAAGCTCTCGATGTAATCTAGAGAATTAGCCACTCCCTACACTCCGGCAATCAAACAGACATATGCTGCAGACTTCAAGATGTCTACTGAGTCATAACCATTTTAACAAGCATCTATTTGGCATCAGCTGATCAAGAACCATAGCATAATACTTCCCAAACACAAGGTAAATTCATCATCTTGGGCAAAGGCAAGTGGTTTTAAACAAGAATCACACAGAGAGGTCCACCTATAAACAATTACCTCATCCACTTCACATTTGAGCCCACAAATCCCTTTGTTTTCCCTCTCTCATGCAGAAAATTATTTGTGGGTTGGAGGACTTGGACTGAATGAGCTGCAGGTTTAATTCACCGCCTTTCATTTCAAGAAGATTTTCCTCTCCCTGCCGGGGAACAAACAACTCCCATCCATCAAGGAGAATAAAACTTTTTAAATAGCTCTTTCTCAACAGTGGGCTTAAGATAGCCAAATGTTAATAACCAGCTGATGAAAAATTAATCAGCCCAGAATAACACAATTCACCCAAATACCAGCCAGTACACTATAATTAAAATGATGCCATGAACGTGAAAGACGGGTTTTGGTGAACAAAATCAAATTAAGATGATTGCAGGGTCCTGCAATTAATAAATCCCATACTTTTCCACTCATCAATATAAAATATCCGATTTATGGAGCAGGAATGGGTGATGACGATCAATAATTGTTCGTTGCATTATAAAAAAAAAATACATACATTATAAATATACATACACACACACACACACACACATATATATATATATATATATATATAAATATGCATAGTGTATAAATCACAATAATACACATGTGTGTGTTCTTGATATAAACAATTTCAACCTCACTTATTGACAATCATGATCCATATGTACATATTTAAGTAGAAGCATATTCTAAATACTAGTTTGTTTTAAAAATAAGCAGCCTAAAACATTTGTGAAATAATGCTGAGTAACAGGAAGTGTAAGCTATAGGAATAGAGCATGCACTCTGGGCCATTGCAGCACATTACTATGCAGCAGGTTGCTCTGTACAGTAGTGGCCGGGAATCACCCCTGTGAGGATTAAATTCAGTGAGCTGAGAGAAAGGGAAAGGTGGTGGTTGTGAAATAAGACAGTCCAGTGCTCTCTCCGTCCTGTTCTCTCCCTCCCTCTCTCTCTTTTTTCCATCTCAGAGTGAATAGGCAGAGGACGCCTCGTTGATTTTACTGCACGCCATCAGAAGCTCCACAAAATCCGGCAGAGGTCTGGAGGCCAGGCAGAAAAATAAAGCAAGGGATAAAAAACTCAAGAGTGGTTGAGTTCTCAAGGAGGGGAGGGAGTGGACAGGCGAGGCAGACAGAGAGGGGAGCAGGGCATTCCTCTTCCCATCTGTAGGCCTGAAGGCAGGAAGCAGGGGCATGGGATATGGCTCATTACACCCGGCCTTCTCTTATCACTGCCCCTCTCTATGGAGTCATACCCAAACACAGCTAGAAGGGCACTTTCGACTCCCTCTCTCCTTCCCAGACACACATACACATGCCCCTTTTCGCTTCCGCAGATGCTCGGTATCAGAATACTGCACATCATTATGCCATAATGTATTTTGAGCAATCCATGGATAAAGGATGTTCCATTTTGAACACATAACAAATAAAAGAGCCATTTCGTTATGTTCTTAAGAGACAGCGACATTTCATGTTCTATATCGGAGAGATCCATTGACAAAGATTGGGTACTGCGACACACGCATTCACTTCCATTTCTGTTCTATAGCACAAACATTAAAGCAATGTTTTGAATTAGAGGAATGTTAGAGGAAATTGCTTTGCGTTTCATAACCTTCGTCATTCTACTAGCATACATCGTATTAGACTGCATACATATAGTTTACCAAAGAGACCATTTTTCTCAGAAAGAGCAATGGCTGCATTATGAGGCCCAGTCGTGACAGCCAATCATCTTCCAGAAGCCATTATGATGATCAAGGCCATTATAATGACACAACATCTGGAACAAAGACCTCTAATAGCCAACAGCTGCCGGTTGGAATGACAGCAATTAGCGAGCCATTGACACAACACTCACTCTCTGCTGAAGTGGACAGTGTAATTTAATGCTAGCTTCCACAACTTCTTTGAATTAATTATTAATCAATCAAATTAGTGAATTATTCTTATTTTTAGCAATATGAAAACACATTTTCGAAGAGTCTTTATTAAATTCTTCTTTTTTTATGAAGTAATTCATTCTTTACTGAAATGCTAAAATATGTAACAATCCATATAATCCATGAAATATAGTAAATTACAAAGCTGAGGACCGTTGCAGATCGATTATTTTGCACTCCTGACATGAATTATGAAATCAATGTCAATGCAACCTAGTTTTATCATACACACCGGTCATCTATTGAAGCTGGAGACCTCAATCTTTCTAATGATATTCAGTTTGTCCAGATCAAGAAAGTGTGTGATGTTTCAAATGTGCAGTGAATGTTGGGGCCATCTGGGGCCATCGATGATCCTTGACCATTAAGGGGTTAAGCACAAGCAGGAATAACAACAGCTGGCCGAGGACTTTATAAATATAGCAACACTGTACAAAAGAGTTCGGACAGAACTTCAATCTATAGAGCCACTAACAGTAAGAAAAGCACCTGTGTGATCTGAGTGATCTGACTGCCCAAAGTCAGAAGCAAGATGGTGGAAATTGAGCATCACCTGCTTGTATTGATTTGTGGGAGACTGGAAGAGACACTAGAGACTTGCCAATGGATGTCTACTGAAAAGCCTGAGGCAGACTTTGAAAGTGTCAGTGATCGGTGTAAGTTGCCTGTTGAGGACAAGACTAGATTACTGGATTATGGAATATTACATCTAGAGAATCTTCTAACAACAATCTCAACTTTTTCCTAAAGATGCAAAACTAATTCTAAAGGATTATTTTTGATATAAAGAATAAGGTCAATTGCATGTTTATGATTTGTCTCAAGCAGTATGAGAGCACCAAAATGAGCTTATAGAAAGAGTTCTGCATTATTAACAGAATAATTGAATCTAAGATTCGGTCCACCTTGCCTTTCATTATACTTCAATTAAGAAACTACACAAGTGCATGTTCAAGAAAAGATGTCTGTCAGTAACTACTTTTTGTAATAATCCATCTCTTAAAGTCTTCCGACAAAACATCTAGCACAATTAAACATGAATGAAAAAATGGAGACAGAAAAACATGGTTATTAACTGCCTCAGTAGATCTTTGGTGATCATTAATAAATATAATCACACCAAACAAAAAAGTCCAATGGTGTAACGTCAGCAGCAGACAAAGACCCAGTTTTATTATCAGGAGCCATTAATTACATCTAATGAAAGAAGATATAAGGACGGTGAAAATCTAAACCCTGTTTCCATTTTTTTTTTCCTTCTCTTCCTAACAAATCCTTTTAACAGCACAACAGGGGCTTTTATTTTCTCACTCACACATTCAGTCACAGATGTGACATTCTATTTTATGCCCTCACTTTAGTTTTTAATATAATGTTTGACACCCCTGGAAGTCTTCATTGGTACATCTTGTAAAAAGTCTTTGGTATTTAGTCGTAAAAAGTGTACTGATAAATTAGTAATGCCAATATATTTTAGATTAGCAGATTCTTCATATTTTTACATAGTTGAGTCCTTTAAATGTTGGTGTAATACTAAATATAAGGTGCTTTTTTCAAATGATTTGTAGGCTATATATGATAACCTGACAAACGAAAAAAAGGAAACACCAGAAATTCCAGGTGAAAAAAAAAAGTTATGGTAATGCCAAATGAATAGCATTAGCATGCTGGGTTATGGGAATAACTAAAATAAGAATCGAGATCATCTGTAGTCGACACTCCAACAGCCCTATTCCTCAGAGACAGTGACAAAGAGTGTAAAAAAAGCCAACTACTGTAATTGGTATTAAAATGGTGGAATTCATTACCGTTGTACTGCATGTTCAGAAATGCAAACAGGAAACAGTCACTGGAGGCTTGAACTGATCTGCTTAAATAAAAGCCACAGGGAGATGAAAGGCATAATTCAAATGACAATTTTAGCAGCCTTAGCTCATTTATACCAGAAAGTTGAATATCTTGCGAGTGTAATTGGCATATGATATCAGCTCTCTTTTCTACCGTTGCCTTCTCTTTTGTTCTACAGACAGACTTGGATATAGACTATGAGAATGGCCAACATCCAAAAATAGATGAAGAAAAGTACACCTGAAGTCTTTCCAGAGTAAAATGGGCACCAGGCAAATCACAAAGAGACACTTTTGCATAAAGTTCAAAATACACAAACTGGTGTAAAACAAGAAAATCAATTCCCAAGCAATGCCCAAGTAACTACAGTCATCTGTTCGTCTTCAAAAATAGTGTGGTAACAGCTCACTGGATGCTCAATTTTATAGCCACCATTACTTGAATCCTTACATGGAGTGCAGACTAACTTGACAAACCTGTTCATGTTTTCATTTAAAATCACATCTCACCACATGTGTTCCATTTATTGATCTGATTTGTGTGATGAAAAATCTGTATTTGTATTAAGACTTTATATCTGTCCTGATTTGATTCAGGAGCATTTGGCAGAGCCACCGAAAAAAACAAGCGATAGCATATGGCTAAATTTAAAAATTAATGTGCGGTGTTAGAGAGAGCACCTGAACAGGGAAAGGTGTAGGGGTAGCATATGTGGATGAGAGAAAAAGAAACAAATACCTCTACGACTCTCAATTGACTGAAGAGTAAATTTTCACAAACTATATGTAAAGAGATAAGATAAGACCAGAAGAGAAGAGACCTGCCAACAGTACATTTAGACTTTGCATGAACACGTGTTATTTCAAGAAGAGCTAGTTGAATGGAATTAGCTTGACAATGTGTTGTCAGCAGCATGTTTTATGACATGATGGGAGCAGGGGTGGCAGTATAAATTATTCAGATGTGATTGCATAAGCTCGATTTTGATGAGGGGCGGGGCAGCTCGAGCCACCAAACGTCCATATCCAACACCAGGAGCTAGAAGGGGGGAAAACAGCTGCCTGTCTGCATCCCTCAGCTCAGGAAAGTTTAACGCACAAAAAGAAACAAAGTCTTTTTTTAATGTACATTGGAGATTTAAAAAAAAAAAAAAGTATCAATCAAGCCAAAGTCCATCTGAATAGTGTTGGTAGGTTTAACATTTACTTCCCCTTTTAAAGACCAAACCTCTAACAAATGGCATTGTGGTAAAAAAAAAAAAAAAAAAACAGTGCTGTGCAGGTCTGAGAGAAACCCATTAGGTCAATTCCATGGCAACAATGTTTCTTTTTTTCCTCCATCTAACACAAACTAAAATTGCTGTGGAACTTCAATTTAAAGATACTTACTGCCATCTAGTGGCTGTTGGAATTTTCTCATGGAAAGCACTGCACCATCTCGATCTCCTCCAATTTCTAATCTCTCAGGCAATGGACAGTTAATCATATGGATTTATACATATGCATAACAAGACAAACTGAAAATGTGCAAATGCATGTCTGCTATAAATACACTGAACAAAAACAAGAGGAAACAATTACAAGAAGCTGACATTCCAAAAACACAATCATGAGCAAATAAAACTAAAATGCAGGGTCTATTTCTCCAGAGCCCCCTTGAGAAAAAGTGCATGGCAGACTAAACGGTTTGTGACCCATCCTTGATCAAACCACAAATCGTTAGGCTTGGCCATTTGGGGAAGTGCTTAAAGTGTGTTTGATGAGCAGATAATGACGGCTCACTGCTGAGCGTCCAAGGATGACGACCATAAAGTGTGCAGCCACGAGACAAGCGCCACACCTTATTAGTGCCGTGATTTGCCGACGGGGCCACAGGGAGTCTCGGAAGGAGACGACAGGGTTTTGAGTGAGGGAAAACCAGGTAAAATGGCAGCATCTCTTTGACGCCTACCCAATAAGCTAATGAGATTGCTTCTTATTAGTACAGGGCTGAAATAAACCCAGCAAAATAAAATGAAGAGGATAAGTCGTGAGCAGTCAAAACATTGTTCCCCGAGTGCAGTTTCTGAGCTGTCTGCGTGTGCCATTAAATGTGGCCATACTGCGTTCATGGCTTTATGGTTCAAGTGAATTATCTAGCCGACCACCCTAATTGTAGGAAAAGAGCTGTCCAGAAACCACAGAGTATGTGCCAGACCTAAACACCCAAAGTTAACAAACTAACTTTAAGAAAGAAAAACAGACCACAAAGCTCCTACTTTTATTAGCTAAAAAAGAAAAGCAGTACTCGTACAGCTAACATGACGATACTGATATCTTGGGTAAGGCTGTAGTAAAAAATATGCTATGTTCTATAAATACATCACCTCTAAGGCTGGAAATAGGCAAGAACGTGAGGAACCGGTGTTGAAAGGTGGTCAATGAGAGTGACGGGACAAGCCATTACCAGATCTCCTGACTTCATAACGACTCTGGAACATGCGGTCCCATGTCGCACCGGAGCTAAGAGCAGGACGAAGGGAAGGAATGATATCTAGGTGGACGGAGGGCAGTATGATTGACCGTTGGGATTAAAAAATAAAGAGAGATAGGACTTGGTAATATATTGCACAAGAGTCGCAATGATGAACCCCCAAATGGTCTCCTCTCATACAGAAGTGGCGTACAATCACGAGAATACTCGTAGCACACACACATATGCACAAACAGAGCCCATCTCGTTTCCCTTTAATATGAGAACACCATGTCCACTCTCGGCTCCCTTTCATCTTCTCTTCATCATAATGAAATCCCGCTCCCCTCTTTTGAAGGCAGGAGTGCTGATTGTTTGTTTCCTACTGAAAAGAAAGCCACGTGGCATAATGCAGCAGCAGTCAGCCAGTAAAGAGACCTTTTCTGTCACCGGTGGGAGCAGGTATTGACATAGGCCGCCAGTCTATCAGGTAGCAATTCTTTACACACTTTCTAGACTACGTGTCCTATATGACAAGACATTCGTCTTGCTGGTGTGGTCTGCAATGACTTACAAAAGGCTTCTGAGAGCTTGTGTGCGATAAAACATTGTACGAAGAGAGAGAGCATGTCAAACTGTCTGACTGATGTTAAAATCGGCATTTATTAGTGTCGGCTACCTTCAAAAAAATTGTAGGACTGTTTCATATTCAGGTATGATCAAATAAGCGCTACCTTTAAGTTCTGCCGTTTCCCATATGAAATCAACAATCCTAGACTGCCTGGGTCTGTGAAATGCAAATAATAACAGTCCCAGAAAGGACTGGAAATAGTATTAAAGGTAAATCAATCATATAGTACTTGACATTGCAGTATTAGAACTTGACTGAATGCATTAAAATTGTATGCAAGGTTGTGGTTGTACCAAACAAGCACTGATGCATCAGTAGGGACCCCTCAATAATATTGCGCAAGTGTCAGTCTTATCTCAACCAGGAGAAACTTCAATATGCCTGAGCTTGGAGACGCAAACAAATCTGAAATTCACAGGTCTCAGAGTTGATCCCTGGGATACAGTGGCAGGACCAACATAGTCTCTCAGATACAGAGAGTCTGATCAGCTTCTGTGATGAAACCGAGAAAAAGTGGCAGAAATTAAAGACCTTCATATATAGTGTGTCAATGTCTTCTATTATATCACAGCCCAACCATATGGATGAATAAATAACAACCCTGCTACAATTCTATTAACTCGTATTAAAGGAATTTCCCAGGTTAAATACAAGTTAAGCTCTATTGACAGCATCTGTGGCATGTTGTCAATTACTGCAGAAAATAATTGTCCAACCTCAGTTTTCACCACAAACTAATTTCTATCAACACATTATTAGTGGTGATTTTTTAAGGTAAGAAAAACCTTTTCTAATCTATTAGCAAGTATTAAACTTCATAACTCATCCCCCACCGTTCGTGTTACAGTCATGAATAATGGCTCAAAATCATATAGCTTATGAGGAGAGGTGTGCTATTGCTTTTTAAAGAAATCAGACTTACAATTTTCACCTGATTGATAATAAAATAGGGGAGAAAAAACTCAAAGATTTGCACAAAGGACGGACACAAGTTATATCTACAAACTAGACTATGGAGAATATCATTAGGCTCTTATCTAACTTTATTATGCAACCACCTAATAACCACCCAGAAGCAACCGCTTATCAATGCATTAAATAAAATTTAGAAGACCTTAGCAAACACATAGCAAAACCCTGGCATATTCTCAAAAATCCCAAGCATTGTGTATTTTCACTGGCAATTAACATTTACTTAAAAAAAAAAGAAAAAAAAGAAAAAAGATCATTTTAAAATGATGCATAAAAGGAAATTTAAAAGAAGCAAAAATTCATAACAATGACAAGGACATTACTAAAACAAACTACAAGGTAATTACTAAAACAAACAAAAAAGGCCACTACTAAAACAAACTAAAATTAAAATAAATCCTACATATACATAAATACACCAACTGAGACAAAACCATCACGTAGCACAAGTACTCTTACAGCGTAATTCCTTCAACCTAATTAAAATTAATCTATAAAAACGATGAAAGGGGGGGGGGGGGGGGGGGGGGGGGTATTGGATTTATTTTTTCCTTAGAAAGTCTTTTAAAGCACCAAGGACATGCTCCCTATCAAATCAGTTCATCCTCCAGTACACAATTATCATTAATGGCCAAACTGAAACAAAGGGACCCTTTCAGACTGAGGCGTATGTAGGGATTGGCTGTCCTTGATTTTATTCAAAGTTAGCATAGTTTAAAAAGGGCCCTCTCCACCGATGCTGGCCAGTGCAAGCGAGGAGCAGAGTGAGTGAGAGAGGACGCAGTGCACCATCACTGCAGAAAAACCTTTAAACAGGCACTTACAATGAGCCCGTACAGCTGTGGTAGCGATGAGCCTTGGTACAGGAGTATGCTGGGTATAAGGTCTACTGATGAAACAAGTGGAGCCCACACACAAATGCCAAGGTTATTCATTACCCTGGGAATACATATTCAGCAGTATAGAGACGTTAAGGGGAGACAAAAAAGCAAGGAAGGGTAAACTGAAGAGGAAGTGAACTAAGACAAAATGTGAACTGTTCTGCCTGCAAATATTCAACAACAAAACCTGTGTAGGAAATAATTTTAGGGGCACTAAGGTATTTCATCAGCAGACAGGGTGATTGAAAAACATCATTTTGAGGATAAATTTCATTGTTTAGTGCATTCAAGTCCTCCCGAGAAGTTTGGATTTAGAGGTCGGAGTAAGAGGGCAATGTACCTTTTCCACAATTTTTTGTTCACTCTATTTCTTCAAAATGATGAACAAAGAAAGCGAATCAAGTACGCTTTTGCTTTTTATGTTTTTGTTTTTTCAATTTTTGAAGGTGCTGTTCATTTAATTGTTATATATTCTATCACAACAGTGCAGTATTATTGTACTATGCGACTTAGCTAGTTTTTTTGAAAATGAGAAAAAAAAAATCTTTTCAACAAATTTACCATCAATACAGACACTGCATCTATTGCGTCTACCATTTTTTCTCACTGACAAGGTCTGAACATGACTTGAATGCATCAGCATATACGCATAAGCATCATATAAGACAAAAAAGAGATGACTAACTTTGAAACCATAGCAATGTTCTGCCGTCTCTCTGTTTGGTATACGTTATTGTGACCAAAATAAAATTACAGTGACAAAACACTCGTTATTTTCAGCAATTTAACTACACGCGGTCGATGGAGACGCCGTGTTTTGTTTATGCTTCTACAGGCCGTTTCACAAAAAAAGCACTTTTTCTGTGTAGCCATGATCACTCATTATAAGTGTTTTTGGGCGTGTTGTTTAAGCTCGTCTCATAAAGCGAACGGGTTTATGGAGTTATTAAAGTGGGCTGACATGAATCACGATATTTTAGTCTTATTTTCAGTATAAAGCATTTGGATTTATTTCGGTTTATTATGGGCTTGTTCTTGTTCGCTGCATGGGTAGTACGTCGTGGCACTGTGTACTACATCGTAGAAGTTCATGTGTGTATGTCGAATGCGTATGGCTGTCAGGGCGGAAGCTTTTTACTTTATACATTTTTAAATAAGGATATTTTTCTTAAACACATAGATTCATTTCAGCAGGCCTTTATTAACCCACTGGAGTCGTATGGATTCATTGTTTTAATGGATGGATGCATTTTTTTTGTCTTCCAAATGTAGGCAGCCATTGTAAACCTAGGACGACTAAGGATATTTTTAAATATATCTCCGTATGAAAGAAGATATATACCCAACATGGCTTGAGGGTGAGTACTGTAAGTCATGGGATAATTTAAATTTTTGGATGAAGTTTAACATCATTAACATCTAGTTGTTCAGTTCGATTCCGTACACCCTGCATAGAATTTCGGCAAATGTGGTTGTCACTACCAGTATTATTCGGGAGTTAATTTGGTTGTAGAATGTGGTTATCACTCCCGTATTTTACTAAACTGTGTGTACAGAATGCGATTAAGCCCTAAAAGGAGAACTGACAACCAAATTTAGCTGCATTGTGTATGTGGCCATATGCTTTTCAAGGCGCTTTGGTTCCAAAGAGAGTATTTAAGTACTATACACTTTAACATAACGGCAAGATCCATGTCATTACACCCAAGAAAGGGCCAGGAAAGGTCTTTGTCCCATGTGAAAAGAAGCTAAATCATTTCTAAAATACAAGCTTTGTCCATTATTCTCTCACTGACAATACCAGGGATTCTCAGAGAGCAGCTGCACTCTAACAGCCCTAGCAGACTCCCGTCCCTGAGGTCTCAGCGGCTCCTCGCTCTCTCTCTGCCCACAACTCTGAGCATGTCGCCATGTTTCCGTGGAAACAGGCAGTCTCTCCTAACTGCTGGGCTGACTGTGTGATTACTGATCTCCTCCTGAGGTCTAGAGAGGCTTTGCAGGTCAAGTCATGTGACCTTGACAGGTAACGGTAAAACAGGGCCAAACACCCATTGGCTGTTGTGTTGTGTTTTATTTAAGCATGTGAAGCTGCGGTCTTCCAATCCTTCACAGAGGGGTTCATCAGTTCCTCACCGATAAAACGTGGGGAATTCGACACACAATCTATCTTTCTTAGCCTGACAATCAAAGCACCAACATTACTGATCAATCAAACACAGCGGAGGGGCGGCATAAACGCCCCCTCAGGTCACCATCATCATCATCATCACCATCAAACTGTGCCGATACAAACTACTGAAGCGCATGTGACTCAGCAGCACGCAGACACGCTGACCAGCGAATTTGAGCCCTGCAAGAGAGCATGCCAGAGACATTTCATCCCTGAGGGAGACGCGGATCAGGCAGGTTGGTCTAACTCCAAACCACACTGACAGCGTGGAAATAGCAATCTACCCAGCGAGAGGGCGTCATCTTGGTCGCACTAAACCTAGCTTCCACGATAAAACCCAATAAAGGTGGGATATTGGGAATGAGAAAAACAGAAACAAGGCAAATAAAAGATCTGACAGCTTCCCTGCAAGCCCTCACACTCTCCTATCCACAGGAAATGCACAAAGAAGTCAGATGGAATGGCAGGAAGTTCAGCGACCTCTGAACTGAGAGAAACTTCTAAAGGAAAGGGCTTGTTTGGGGTGAACACTGTCAGACAGTTCTTCAATAGAGCCGATCCCAGAGTAACTTTCCTGCTCTGCCCTGAGAAATGATGCAACATTCAAAACATACTTCCATGCTTATCAAATCGAGCAGGTTTTATTGCTGACAGGTTATGGAAAAATCACTTGACTCAATTCTACGGCAAGCGGCATGAAAGCATTGATTGAACGGGCCATCTCCCTGCAAATAAATGGGTCTATTGCGGCAGCTTATTGCTGTATTGTAAATAACAACATTTACCTGTGCTTCCTTATCTGCAAGCTTCCTCACGTACATCTATGGGCCTCTCTCATAGCGCCAGCAACACAATAAAACAGCATTTTAAATGACAACTGACACTTGCGGAGGCAATAACGGAGCCCTTCTAAATAAATAAAATAAAACAAATAACAAGCAGCCTCATATGGGCTATATGCGACCGCACTACGTGAGAAACAGTAAAAGCCAGTCTGCAATTACCGCATTACAGAGCTGTGAAATGAGGAAACATTGCCATCTCCCAGACAGTATATATTTATAAAGATTATTACCGTCATTTTTGAGAAGGTGGGGGCGAGGGGCGAAAGTAAGTGACAATAACAACATGAGCAGCTATGAACATTTCAGAAACAATAGTGACACGCTGTAATGTGACTGGGACAAAGACATCGCTTCGCAAATGGGTTGTGCTGAACGTCCCACTGCAAAATGGAATGGGGGGGGGGGGCACTCAATATTTCTTTTCCACTGTTCAATCAACACGGAACGTGTGTGTGGGAAAATCTAATTAAGTGATACATTCGCAGTGTGCTGTCTGGGGGGGAAGAATGAACACAATGAAACCCATTTAGATACAGAACATTAGAATAAACAGATTAGATCACAGATTATGATTATTTGCCTAAAAACTATTGCTCATCCTTGGTGTTACAATATTTAAATGCTAATATGTGTTAGGCAGTGATCCATTTCAAAGAAAAACTGCTTAAACTAACAGAAAAAGGTTCTAGTTTATTCTCGGAGAGCACAATTGAGAAATCACTCATTTCCAAATGTGCAATTTACATGCAGGGATTGGGAGGGGAAAAGTAGAACTTTCAAATTATAGCCTATAAACTACACTAATGGTGAAAATAAAATAGAAATCTAAAGCCATAGAAATACATTTTCTAGATATTTACAAAAAAAGGAGGAAAGAAAGAGAAAGGCAAAGACAGAGATATTGCACGATAACGAATCAAAGCGAATAAATAATTTTGCTACTTACCGCAACTTTGCTCCCAGTTATCTGCATGCAGCGGTCAGCGGAGGGAAGTTAATGTGCAAAAAGACACAAACAGCACAATCATTAGTAGGCCAAAATCTCTCTGGTACTATTTTGCTGAAGTATTAGAGCTTACACTTAAATCACTAGGACACTAGCCCTCTCTGCTATGCTGCCTACTCAGCTGAGAATTACACACTTAACAGGCTGGAGAGAGAGAGGGTTTAGACGGACACTAAAGACAATGTCTGCCATTTTGATGACTGCTTGGAACTTAAGGATCATGCTGAATTGATCTCTGACTGAGTTTTTAAAAGTGTCTCTCTTTTTTTTTCATTGGTTTTGATGACTGTGGAGAAAAAAGCCTGGTAAAATGATTAATGCATGAAATGACTGATGCAAAAATGTTGTTTTACTATATAAAACTATATAAAAAAATCTCTGCCTCAACAATCTATTGTTTCCAATATGCAAATCATCACTTCAGGACAATCAAGCGGCTTCTATGTTAAGGGCATTTTTTGACAGTCAATACAAAAATCCATCCGGGATCGTCACTCAATAACATTTTCTAAGAATTTTTACAAAATTAACCCCAATGTGTTATTTTATTCATGAGCAGATGGCCTCCTAAAATACCTCCATAGGCCAAAAATCAATCAAATGTCACTGGTGGTTTCTATCAAGTGTCAAATTATACATAGCTCAAAGCTTGATGAAGTCAGCATGTTTTTGTTGTTTGTTTTTTTTTTTTTTTTGCTTTTATTTTTTTATTTTGGCCCGGCCAAAATGACAATTACTAGGCTTGAATATCTAGGGAAGGTTTTCTTCTGAGAGCAGAATTTTGTCTAAAACTGAAACTGATGTAAAACTAGATTTATCTGAAATGAGCACTATTCTCACTTCTTCAGCCATACAAAACTGGAGGTAGTATCTGATCTGTTCTTTTTCTTTTAACATAGCTGTCCTTAGTTTTTAACAAACTCCCACAATAATCCCATTTTTAGGTTAAGGTTTCTGACTATAATAAAGTCAATTTTAACAGCGTAACCTTTTGATCAATAGAGTATTACTTTTGAGTGCAATTTTGCACAAAATACGCTCAAACAAATCATTAAGGGTTTGGGTCTTGACCCAAAACAAAAAGTCATCTGCTCGTGCTATCTATCACTAGACAAGCTGGATGGCTGCCAAGTATTGTTAGCACCATGCCGTGTTTGGCTGGGTTTGATGAATGCTGTATGTTTATTGCAGCCTGATCAAAAGAACAGACATTATCTTGAAACCATATAAAGAACTGTCAGGGAGGAGCCTGAGGGGGAAAGCTGCTGCTAACATCAATTTACACAAATGTTCAGAAAACAACACCTCATTGTCACTTTACTGTGGTATTAATGCTGTCAATATCTGAGGAGTATGAAGAGCAGGAAAAAAAAAAAATGAAAACTAGATGATGGTAATTGTTGTAATGCAGAATTAGGCAGTCATGTAATATGCTAATTATAAAGGAGCTCTATTATGAAGTAGCTCCTGTAAACAAACTTCAGAAGAAATGTCATCTTATCAAGAGATGGGTATTTATATCCTCGTTCCTGCTCTTCTCATGACCATCAAATGCTCCATGATACAAATCTATTCATTTAGTTATTTATTTATCAGCTCCTGCATCCTAGACAGGATCATATCATCTCTCAGGAACTGTCATAAACGTTTACAAGAACTTGTGCTGTAATTACGTTTCCGTGTCCGCGTAATACCACAATATTGACAATGTTCACATTAATATCATGGGTACGGCATTATTTCCTTCCCCCTCAAAGACCCCAACTAGACACATTCTGTTCCTTACATGAATCATTTCATTTAAGTGCGGAACAGTAAAGCATTTTACTGGCTAAGTCAAAGCCTTTCATGACATTGGCAGAGTAAGAGAGAAATGACTGTGTTAGACATTCTTTGGCACTCATGAGGACAATGACACACCTGTCAGAGACTGAAAAAGCAAGAAAGCATTTCATGAAAAGTTAATGGTCAAGGACATCCGCAGAGTGCTAAGGCAACAATGGTTTGCATTGTATGTGGCTTACAGTAATGTTCAGGTTACATATCCCCATAAAATTGAGTGCTTAATGCTAAAGATGTTTAGCATTAAAAAAAAAAAAAGACTATTATTTTTGTGGAACACATGTAAACCTCTGTCGTATCAAACAGGTTTATGCGGGAAATTAAAAAGATTTTTTTGTATTATTTAAAAAAAGATTTAGTTTTTTGCAAGTAGGGTGTATATACTTAAGCAGAGCTGTATATTTAAATGCAATTATAGTGCATTATAGTGGTGGTGGCAGTCATTTAAAAGCCTGAGACCACCCGGAAAGCGTGGTGAGAGCTCTTAGCTGTGCATGCAGAAGGACTCAAGTGAAGAAAATGCTACATCCAAAAAGAAAAAGAAAAAAATAAATAACACAACACATGTCAAGGACTTAATGATTATAGCAATAAATATGCATTTCATTTATTACTTTTCTTTGGCAAATAGCTGTTCATAAAATGTTCAGTGTGAAAAAAAAAAAGGTGTGATCACATAATATAATGAAAGCATGCATAAATGGGTTGCAAGGAAAAGGTGTTGGCTGTAAATAATAAAAGGAGCTGTGAACCATGGGAGCTGTAAGTTTCTGTCACACAAGCAATAATATCTGAGCTATCAAAGAGGACAGACAACGCTGGTGTGAAACTTCTCTATTCTTCCATCTTTCTTTTATTTCATCGCTCTGCCCTCCTGCCAGGCAGGAGCTGTGGGAGTCTGCAGCACACAGACAGACAGGCAGGCAGGCTGCGACAGGAGTGGATCGGATGGGTTTGTTTTCCCACTAATATTTACTCTGTAAAGCTGTGTGCTGAAACACAATCTACTGTAGGCAGATCGGCACACTCGGGGAGATAGCAGCAGATTAAGTGGGATGGATGGACTCTGCTCTCCCTTCTTTTATTTAGACGGGTTTGGGTTATTAATGCGGAGGTGTGCAGAGGCCGTCTCCATGCTGTCTGCTCTTGGCCTCGCTCACCCCTGCTAAATTACACCTGCAGCGGCTCAAGCGGAGACCACGGGCCTCCTCTACCGTCAGACCACCACTTAATTACTCCCACTCGCCAACCAAAGAGAGGACATTGACCCAGTGCAGTCAGAGACAGACAGCACAGGAGAGACTTTCTCTGGACGTGTGTCAGTGTGTTCGTGTCAGCATTAGTCCATGCAACTCACAGCTTTAAAAACACCTTCAGTATCTAAGAGGAAACAGAATGTGAAGGTTTAAGCTACAAATTAGTCACTGAAAAAAAACACTTGACGCAAATAAAATTTCTGCCATCTCATGCTTCCAACAGCTGTACAATTTTAGAACATTGTTAAAGTCAACATGGACTCAAAATGGACCCATTTACTTTCTCAATGTGTTGCTGGTCTTATTCTCTGCATTAATTTATTAGTGCACTTTATTCAGAAATAATTAATTAATTAATTAATAAGTTTGCCTTTGTAATAATCTTTCAGCAAACTACCCAAGGTTCCCACTCTATTTAATCTATTAATGTCCAAGACAATTTATGGCCAGTGAAAGAAGACGAGTACAACTAGAAAAATTTACCACAGAATTTGTAGTTGTAAGTTTATTAAAAAAAATAAATACAAAATTTGATAATGTATGCTATTTTCATGACTGCAGGAACAATGAATAACAATTCTCCCGAATAAAAATGTAATTAACATAACCATTTTTTAAATTTCTCCACTCTCTCCCCTTTTTTTCATGATGTAAAAAGATTTTAATGAATAAAAGCACTCCTACAGACTTTTTTTCTATTTCACTCAGAAGCACATCACATTACAGGATTAAGTGGACGCGTATATTCTGGTTCATGTTGACTTTAATAGTTTGTCAGCAGAAAGAGGCATAAACTAATAGGCAAATGAAAAGACAAGGGCACTTTTTAAATAATCAGAGAAGAATTTTCCATGTCTTAAAGTTACAATAATTGCATCATATTCAACAATAAAAATAAAGTATAATTTATTCAATATAATTTGCTCATGAAGGCTGAATATTTGGGATACTCCCATAAAATCAGCAGTATGCAGATATTGTTTGCAGCTTGGTTAGTAGCCTGAGCTGAATGTTTAAAAGGAGAGATCTCTGGGTGCTAAAGTTGTGCATTACAGGGAAAAGTGTGTTGTGCCAGTGTTAAACATCTCTTATCACATAAAAGCACATCTCTTCCCTAGAATGGAGAGCCCACGTTCCCAACCTCCTCCTTGCTTGTCAGAGCACTGTGTTCAGCCTCCACAGTGACATGCTGCTGGTGAGTGCCTCTGGTGGTGCTGAGGGGGCTACAGGGGTGCACAGAGACAGGAACCCCCTCCCCCCTTCCCACTTTGAGACTACAATACTAATATGTAAGGCTCACAGGGGTGACAATGAGCCTGCTGCAGAATTCAATCATCTCTGATTATCATCATTATTAATAATGCTGGTTAATTATCATAGCCAAGAGGAAAGCTAATGAAAACGGACGCTGAAGGCTGGCCAGAGGAGCCGCCTACGGAGCGGGTGAGGGGGGTGTAGTGTTTACGTGGAGTGTAACCTCGGCAGGAACTACTTCATAAAGGGAATGAAGAGAATTCGCCCCAAAAGCCTTGGATTACCCCATGAGGCAGTGGCGTTCCAGCCTTTATTCATCTACGGTGATGAAAGAGCCATGTTTCAGCTTACCGAGCAGAGACAGTGATGCGTACCAAATTCTAATGAAAACTTGATCCCCGGCAATATGAAGCTTTTGGAAAGTGCAATACAACAAAAGCAGCCTGATAAGCACCCAGGAAAAGAAAAAAAAAAAAAAAAGGTGAGACGGGAAAAATACAAAATAAATAAATCAGAATAAATAATAAATAAAAGAGCTAAAGGAGGCGGCAATCAAAGATTTGGGGCTTTAGCAAGAGAGGCAGAAAGCAGATCAGGTTAAGCTCATTATTCCATAGTGTCTCGTCATGTGGTTCATCCCCACTCTCTCCTCTGTCTGTTTCTCTCTCTTTCTAAGACCAGCCGCCCCAGTGTCGTGGTGCACTTACAGATTTGGCCGTGGCAGAAATGTACTGGACCACCATCTCTCGTTTGGTGCTCAGGTCCTTTCCTCGCAGGGGGGCCTTACGCTCTTCATTCAGGTTCATGTCCTCCTGTAGACACAAAAATATATTTTATATATATATATATATATATTATAATGACTACTGAATATATATTAAATTAAGAAAGTAAATAAACATTAGAAAATAAATGTAATATATTTTTAAATATTTGTTCTCACTGCACATTCATGATCACAGTAAGGACACTGTCCTATAGAACCAAGGTTAGATTGAGTACTGAAGCCTTGATATATGTTTATCAATTCCATGACAAGTCAAGGAGATGTCATATGTGCAACAAAGAGTCTTTCTCCAGATATACACCCAGGATGCATTTATATGGAACCACGCTGCCCTCTGGTGAAGAGAAAAGGGACTGTGTGTCCTTTGCTTTCAAACGAGACCAAGGAATGTGTGGGTGTCCACAAAGAAGAAAATATGACAATGACAATACTCAAGGAGGATAGGGTGAGGGTTGTTGATTTGAAAGTTACTTGTACATCTTTTCATCAAGGTTTATTTTTTTTAATTGGATCTAACACTTATTTTAAAAGAGAGAGAGAGAGACAGAGAGAGAAATGCCAATTTAGAAAACTGTGACTTCTGGGTGTTTGCTGCATGTTTCTAACAGCAAATCCATTGACTTAATGATAAAGGGAAGGACATCTTTTCAAAGATGAACATTTCAACAGTTTTAAATCAAACCACTGTCTCTCTCCTTTCCCCTCACGTAAAACAAGGACTTTAATGAATCAGTGAGCCCTGTTGATGTGGCATCTTAATTGGCTCCTTAATCCAGTTCCTGCTCTCTAGCATGATTTACCCATCATGATTAATTATGTCCTCAAAGCTTGGAATTATTAAATCAAAGGCCAGGGCCGGCATAATTGAATCCTTTTACGAAAGCATCCGGATCCGCTAATGCAAAGGAATAAAGTACCTTTTTTTTCCCTCTTCAGCTGCAACGTGAGACCAGTTGCTTCATACTCTTAACTTGAAGCTCTATTAATCTCAGCACTGGGGTACCTTCACATAAAGTCATCCACATAAACAATGCAGTAACCAATAGAGATGATTAAAACTAAAAGAATAGAGTGTTTAAGGAATGAGAGTTTGATCCCCCAAGGGCACCAAGAAGGGGTTCCAGGGAAATGGATATCTGTAGATCTGTCTTTCACTTTAAAATGTTGTGGAGAGTGGCCAAGTTTCCTAGAGGAACAAAGGGATAATTTTTCATGTTTGATCTAAGTCAATTGGGTTATTGTGCAGTGGGATTCGGAGGAATACTCCAAAATCGAAGCAATCCGCTTAGGAAAGTAAGGATAGCCGGAAGAACACTTATTAGTTAAAGTGCCATACATCAAAATAAGTCAAATGTACTTTTGAGAATCCAGGGAAGTTCAAGGAGAAGCAATTTCTCCTTCAATCTAAGAAAAAGGGGGAACGGGATTGACACAATTATGCTGCCACTGAATTTTAAGTGCATCTGGCTACATTTTCTAAATAACTGAAGAACACGCAACAGAAGGCAAAAGTATGTTGGATGTCCCCCAAGAAAAGACTGCTAGACATTTAAAAAGAATGGAGAAATGGCATCTGAGTGAGTTGACTGAATGCTGCTAGAGTATAGTTTGGGGGGAATTGCATCTGCAGGCATAACAGTCTGACCTCATCAATCCCAGAGTCCTTCTTCGGACAAGGCGCCTCTCTCGGTCTTAATATTAATGGTGCTGGAGGACTAACAGTGGTTGACTGAATGATGATGCAAACTGGAGGAGCTGGCATGTCACATCCTGCCAGTGCCGTTTCTCAGCACGAGAGGCGCGTTAAGAGCCCTCACCCGTGTCTTAACATGCCGTCACCCGGCTCATGAAAGGATTTACCGCTGTGCATTTTTATCAGGCCTTGGGTCCAGCTGCGTGCGTGCACGCACAATGGCAAGGACAGGCGACACTGGCTCTATCTCACTCGTAGTGCACACATTAGGAGAGCATATCATATGCTTAGTGCCATGGCCACTGACCCTGTTCATCAAAGAGACGGGGCTTTCATTTGTCGAAGAGCTCCTCTGTTTACCAGAGCCCTTTGATGACCGACCACATTAGTGCATCCTTATTTTTTCTTCAACCGAGCCATGCGTAGCACGGCAATCTCAGAGATCTGCCCACCGGCATTAAAGTGCGAGTGTGTTTTTGTGTGAGCTGGGGGGGGGGGGTCATTTATTTGCATTTGGTCAATACTTTCAAGTTTGTATATTGAAGAACGATCTCAAATTTAGCCTTAACACTGACGACATGAATCGATATCTGTGCGCGCCATGGGGAGAAACGTGAATGTGAAAGATCTCCCACAGCTTCATACATTACATTGGATGTAATAGCCACATTAGTTTTGTGGCTCATGAATCTTTCCTATATCGAGACCAACGGACTATCTGATCTATAATCTCAATGTCAATGGTAGCTGTGAGAGCAAAGCATTTTCCCTCAATTGCTTCATTATGATTATTACGCTTTCAATGCAAAAAAAGCCAATTCCGTTCCGTGCAACCTGTAAACCTGCCTGGCTTGTCAAGCAGCAAATTGAAGCCTATGTTCAATGTTCCACTATCTGGAGAACAAAAACAGCAATTGAGAGGTTATGTGAGTGACAGGCAGTTACTAACGCAATGAAGAAATACGGAGGGCCAAGAGTCTCTGGCAGATGAAAGACTGGTGCAAACATTTGAAACAAATGAACAAAACTGATTATAGCCCACCATGTCAGGGAATGCAAGGCGATAACAGAAAATGTGCTGCATGACTCAGTTGTATATATGACAGACCCCACTTGCACAACACATTTGAAAAAAGCAGGAAGACAGGCACAGGTCTTACATTTTAAAGCTCTAAGGACACACTATCCTCCTAAGTTCAATAACATCAATAGAAAGTAAGGGTGAATGCAAAATTAGACACTTGGGGACGCTGTTCAGTTATATGTTCTGTCATCACATTAAAATAACTACTTGCTCTGCAAATCCACGAATTGATTCTCTCTAGACCACAGTTCAGACATAAATACCAAGTTTGTTGTCAAAGATATTTGGTCCTGGAAAAAAAAAAAAAAACAATGTTTGATGTCTAACATGACGCAATGCATCAAAATGTGCAATATTTTATTTCAAAGCTACAGCACATAATTTTTATTTGAATGATGATCTAAATTTTGTTTGTTTGTCATTTAAAAAAAAAAAAAAAAAAAATAGACTTTGGATGTCTTTTTTTTTCCTTTTTTAAGCTTGAAAAAAAAAAAAAATCTCTCAAATTCTTGTTTTCTGTTCCACAAAAACTACAGTACACTCATTCAAAAGTTTGGAATTTTCTTAATTAATAATTTTATTCAGCAGTGACGCATTTGACACAATTGATCAAACGTGACAAAAAAATACTAATTCAAATAAAAGCTGTTATTTTAAATTTTCTATTCATCAAGGAACCCTGAAAAAAAATGCAAAAAAATATTAAGATGAACAACTGTTTTAACATTGATAATAAGAAATGTTACTTGAGCTTTGAAGCTTTGTAATTTAGATTTTAAAATAAATAGAAAACATTATTTTAAATCGTAATAATATTTCACAATATTACTGTTTATTGTATTTTTGACCAAATAAATGTTAAGCATAATAAGACTCCAAAAAAAAAAGTCTAAAAAAAACTTACTAAACCTATTTTGTTATATTCACTATAACTAAATGTTAACTAAAAACACACACACATTGGGAAATATCAATGGAATGCTACGGCAAGCATAACACAGAACAAAACCGAGCTGTTGATCGTCACACGTTAAGCAGTCCTTATCCTCCCATAAATGCTGCCTCTTTTGAAAAATCAAAGAATTTTGGTTGTGGGGAGTCCAGTAATCTTTTGCCTTTGAAGCCAGTATAGGTCAATTATCAATGTGGTTTCTACTTAATGAGTACAATTCACTGTCGAGCCTAGAAGGCAGTTTAGAGTACATAAAATGGGCACTGAAAAGCCGTTCTGCTAAGGTGCTGCAAAATTGGCAGCTTCCCATCTACAGATAATAAATCCACAGAAACGGTCAAATCATAAAAAAAAGCATCAGACAGACTCTGCTGTGACAGACACAGGTTGGGGAGAGCTCTGACCACCCCTCAAAAAAATACAAAGCAAACATTTTTCTTGTCTGGGAAATAATCCTTCCATTGTTCTACAGCCAGATTTTGTTATTTGACTTGTCTAGGCCAAAACATGTATGCAGCAGCCCTGTCAATTTTGGTGTCTTGGGGATTGAAGGGAGTGTGCGTCTCTGCACAGATAAACAGAGCAGGAACTTCATAGGTAGGGTGAAGACAGCATTCAGCCCTCACTGAGAGTAAAATAAAACCGTTTAGACAATAATGTGCTGCTTCTCCCCATCTGTAACAGTAGCTTGTTCTATCCTATGTGGAGGATGCTCTATTGACAGCTGTCAACATATCACACTTCATGACAGAATTAGCCAGAAGAGTCATGCATATAAAAGCATGGTAGCTAATGTATATTCTCTCCCAGAGGGGGAAACGAACAAGTGTCAAGCCAAGCCAAGCCAACGCTCAGTTAATGCAACCTGTCGGCAGAGAGCGCAAACCTCTCAAGTCCCATTCTCCTCTCGTGATTGACGGCAGAAGAGAGATGAGGAAAGATAAGGTGTCTTTGACGGTCCATGCATCGTAAACGCGGCTACTACAGAAACATTAAAGGAAACAAATGGCTAGGCTAGTCACCACAGATCTTCGGTTTCAATTCCAGGTAGGAAACAGACATTAATCGCACATTTTTTCTGTAATTAATCGTGATTAAAAACATCAGATTTTTTTTCCCATTTCCCATGAAAAAATGGATGCTGCGTTAAAAAAAAAAATGAATTGCATAATAATTAATCACATTTATCCTTAACCGGGTAATTTTGACAACACTACAATTAGCATAACTGCATGATAATTGGAATTAAATTAAAATATATAAAAGTTCAAAGTTCAGCTAATTGCATTTAACATAAATTTGGAATTCTTTTTGAACCCCTTAAGCACTTCCCATGTCTATTTGCCTCTTCGTGATGACTCGCTTTTTGTATTCCTTGGATAAGAGCGTCTGCCAAATGAAAAACGTAAAGTACATTTTTATTTGTCATTTCATTATTACTTCTATTGTCTTCAAAAAATGGTTAAGGTGTACAACCGAGAGTGCATGTGAAATATGCTTTAAAAGTAGGACTGTATGAGTAATTGCAATTAAACCGAACGCAATTGGGCAAAGGCTGCGTTTTTTATGCGCAGCCTGTCTTTGAAGCACGGCTCTGTAATCAGTAGCAAATGCTGCTCCATCTGACAGCCAGATGGCGCTCTCATGCAGAAACTGACGACAAATTTAACCGTGCATTACAATTGCTTAACGCATTGCGATTATGGTGGAATTACATTTCCGACACACACTTGAGGTGTTTGGCCGATTACAACTCACTGTCGGTCTATTGACCAATAAGAGCACTCTGAGCTTTTTGGAAGGAGGAGATTGACGGGGAATAGCTGCAATAATTAAAATGTATGTGTTTCTGGACATTAAAGCATGTGAATCTATAGTATTAAACTCAATGGGCCTAATTCATGAAACACAAGCAGAATAAATTGTGTAAATCATACGTCAAGCCGTTCTGACATAAATGTTTGGATTCATGAAAAAGTTTGTGTTTTCCCATGTTAGTTGGTATGAAAGGAATGTACACCTGCTCCGTAACACATATAAATGGTGCCTAAAAAAGTTGTGTTCTTTTAGGCATGACACTGCATTTGGATGCACGATGTCTATGTGCCATAATATTTCATGAGTTTGATTGCACTGTTTTTTTTTTGTTTTGTTTTGTTGTTGTTGTTTTTTTTTTTGGGGGGGGGGGGGGGGGTAACTGTACAACTTTGTTACGCAGCACTGGACATGTGTCAATTTATTGCTATGTATATAATACATAGTCTCTTTAGCCAAACCTGAGAAGGGAGTCCGGCAGATCCCACAGCATTCCTGGACAAGTAATTTGTGTTGTTGTAATTTATAGGCGACAATTGTGAATGAGCATGTATGCGCAACCCATTTATGAATGATTGGAATTCAGTAACATACACAAGTTTAACTATCAAATCTGATGTTTACGAAGCGTTTGTGAATGCAGAGTACGGTGTACATTTTAGGACATCCTCAGAACTCAGTCATACAACAATAAGTGAAAGTGAAAGTGAAGTCGTGACGTGTTGTCAAGTATGGTGACCCATACTCGAAATTGGTGCTCTGCATTTAACCCATCCCAAGTGCACACACACATAGCAGTGAGTAGTGAACACACACACACACAGTGAACACACAGCAGTGGGCAGCTATTGCGACAGCGCCCGGGGAGCAATTGGGGGTTAGGTGTCTTGCTCAAGGACACTTTAGTCGTGGTATCGAAGGTGGAGAGAGTGCTGTTTATTCACAATCCCCACCTTCAATTCCTGCCGGCGTGGGAATCGAACCCGCAACCTTCTGATTACAAGCCCAACTCCCTCACCATTAGGCCACGACTACCCGACATATGCATTTATAAGGTGTCCTGCTTCAAAGTAAAAAGCTTCAGTCATTGGACAAACCGGCATCACGCCTCAGATTGAAAGGCTTCAGGTCTCAGGAAAAAGTCAGGTGTCAGGTCTCGTACAATTAGGCATCAGACGAAACAGCCTCAGACTAAAAGTCATCAGACGAAACAGACTCAGATAAAAAGGCATCAGACCAAATGGACCAAAAAGGCATGTAGCAAAACCATGATTAAGTTGTGGTAACTACAATAACCATGTTTAATGTTCATAAGGGAAGTAAAGAACATCATTCGAGCTATTAGACCGCGTTGTTATAAGCACAGCTGCTTGTACAGAGGATACCAAGGAAACGGCTTCATTTCTGTTGTTCCAGCGGCACCTACTGTCAGAAAGTCGATTATATTTTAATGGAGTTAATTGCTGTTTTTTCTGCAGACCAATATGAAAATCTTATGTTCTTTTGTAATATTAAATTAAAGCTGTAAAAATAAAATATCAGGTAGCCTATAGCTTAACATCCCCCTGCTTTTTTTAATAGTTTTTAATGCTCGAATAACAATAAGAAAGAACATAGCCAAGGACTTACATAAATAGCCAACATGAATATCATCAATAGATAGATTGTATATATTTAACATGCACGATACACACCTCATAACAATTTGGGAATAGTTACAGTTAAATATAAAAAAGAGGGAGAAAGAAAAAGACAAGTGAAGGATGGCATTATGATGGGATAAAAGCCAATAGAAAGTTATGCAAAAAAAAGCCAAAAAAAAAAAAAAACGATACCTTTTAGTCTGATGCCTTTTTATCTGATTCTGTTTCATCTGTTGACTTTTAGTCTGAGGCTGTTTCCTCCGACGTCTAATTGTACGAGACCTGACGTTGTTTTTCCTGAGACCGGAAGCCTTTCAATCTGAGGCACAATGCCGGTTTGTCCAGTGACTGAAGCTTTTTAGTCTGAGGCTAAAATTTCGTTGTATGGCTGAGGTCTGAGGATGTCCTAAAATGTAAACTGAAATCGCAATTTGGCTTAGTGCAATTATAATTAGCAAAGGCTGCGATTTATTTTTTTTTATTTTTTTTATTAAATATGCATGGTGTGAAGAGCCGCTCTGATCAGTAGTATATGTATTTAAAGTAGTAAATGCTTAATGTGCATTTGAAAGAGCAACCTGCGTCAAACATCATCCCAAACTTGTAATGAGAAGCTTTCATAAACCTGTTGTCAACATTTAATAACGCTTTTACTCCAAACTTACTTAAAAACATCAGTTGAATGTTTGAAATAACTTCCTTTTGTGAGCTGATGTGGCTTCATCACAGAATCATGAAGAATGAATGAAACAGATGTGTATTTAGAGCTTAGTAATGCTCACTACATCCTATTTTGGGTAAAAAATAGGAAAAATTAAACTTAAGCCAAGTCCAAGACTAATATGCATGTTTGAACTGTTTTAACTTAAAGCAACTTGCAATAAATCAGTGCCATTGTTTTGTCTCAAGATGCACACCTGTTTTTTTCTAAGGCAAATTTATAAGAGGTACTTAAATGTCCTAATTGAACTGAGGCATAATCCTGGCTTAATCTAAGGCCTATTTGTGAAACCAGGCCTAAATTTGGCATTATTACAAAGTCCACTTACAGTATTACAATTGTACTATCTCCGAACTGCCCCTTTAAGTGTTAAGAAACACAGTCATGAAAGTGTACTCTCATTAAGTGTGGCCTTATATTAATTCAAAATGATATTACCTGCAAGTGATTTAAAAAAAAAAATTATAATAATAATAATAATACATATTTATATATATACATATATATTTATATATATACACACTTAAGATTTAAAGCAAATGCATATTCAACTTAATTATCCACAAGGGCTATCTTAAATGCTTATAAAAAAAATAAATTAAAAAGCAACCAAAAAGTCGTTTTGAGTAACTAAGCTGAAGAACAACCTAATTTAATTTTTTTTATTATGATTTTATATTGCTGGCAAAGTGTGTGAGAGGTAAAAATGTCACAGAGAAAACTATGATGGCCTAATTGACACCCTTAACATGAGCTCTATGCTTTGATATGTATTAGTGATATAGGGAGTCTGAGGTCATACAGTGCCTGAGGCAGAGTGCAGATCACAGGGAGAGAAAACAAACTCACCATCATCTTCTCAAACAAGTCGACGATCTCTTTCTCTGACAGGTTCATGGAGCGCTCGTCGAAGAAAGGCTGGGGCACAGGCAGCTCGGTCTGGGTGGAGATGGGGTCTGTGGGGTGCTGGATAAGAGGCTTCTCCTTCTTCGTGCCTTGCTTTCGAAAACTGGTGATTCTGTCACGCTGGAAAGACAAATAACCAAGTAAATAACTTGTGCCTATCAGAACAATAAAACACAGCACATATCTAACAGCAGAAATGCCTCCTGAATAGCTTTTATGACGATGTAAAATCCCCTCAGTGCCGTTTTCTGTCCTTTGTTGAGAGGAATATTAAAGGGTTTGTCCATTTTTTTTTTTTTTTAAATCAGCTAACAGGCTTTTACTATGTCAGTTGGTTGTAGGGGAAAGAACATTGTTCAAGTGTAACAGTAATCATCTGATGACTGATCTATAAAGTAAAACAGTCACCAGTATTGTTGCTCAGTTTTCCCTAGAGGAGATAATATAAATTTTAAATGCATACGCTACTGTTCAAAAATGTAGGGTCTTTTTTTTTTAATTAAAAAAAAAAGCAAAAAAAGCAATAATAATAATTAAGAAAGAATACATTTAATTGATGGTAACACTTTGCAATAAGTTTCATTAGTTAACATGAAATAATAATGACCTGCAGTTATACAGCATTTATTCATCTCTGTTAATGTCAAATTCAACATTTAGTAATGTTTACTACATTATTAAAATAATGTTAACATTAGTTAATGCACTGAACTAATATGAACAAATCATGAACAACTGTATTTTCATTAACTAACGTTAACTAAGATAAGTACAGTAACAAATGTATTGCTCATGGTTAGTTAATACATTAACAAATGATTAACTAATTAACCTTATTGTAATGTGTAACCAAATTGAACAAAAGTGACCGTAAAGACAAAGTTTTAAAGTATTTTTATTTCAATGTAATTTTGTTCTTTTGAACTTTCTATTAAATCAAAAAATCCTGAAAAAGTATCATGGTTTCCACAACTGGCGGGGGAAAAGAGGAGAAGGAGAAAGAGGAGGAGGAAAAGGGAAATGAGCACTAAGTCAGCATATTAGAATGATTTCTGAGGGATCAAGTGACAGTGAAGACTGCAAAAATGGCTGCTGAAAATTCAGCTTGGCTATAAGAGGAATAAATGACATTTCAAATTTTAATATTACTATTTTTGATTAAAATAATAAATGGCCTTAAAGCTAGTAAACGGACTAAAAACCACAAAACTCTCCTTTTTTATTTCATGGGGGTTAATACAAAACAATAAGTTAATAACAATAAGTTAATACGAAACTGTTTGGTTACTTATTAGAAAGTTTTAAACTACGGGATAAAGTTCAAGCCTTCACATTTGACTCACCTGCTCTCTTGTTACTTCACCTTTCCAAGTTGTACTTTTAAAAGCACAGGGCTGATATTACCTGTGTCATCATTCCACTTGTTCATGTTAATGTTATATTAATAATGAATACAGAGACAACATCACACACAGCATTCTGAACTAAATTAGACAGCAAGACGAGACTATGATGAGTTTTAGGCTTCTATCTAATTAGAAAGAGATGCGAGCGGCTTCTGCCAGCGTTCCAGTCCAGGGTTACTGGCTCAGAGAGAGTAAAATCAAACCATGCACCAGTCACTGTTAGTCTGTCATTGAAAACACAGAGGGAACATGCATATATGGATGAAATCAAAACAAATGAAATAAAAGAATCAAACACACTCTGTTGTAAAATGCAAGTGTTCAAGGAGAGAGCAAAGTCAAACTGAAGACAAGGTCTGGCAACTTATTATGAATGATTGCATCAAGTTGTCATGTGTCTGCTTGAACTCCAGCTTGCTGACCTGGAGTAAACTTTAAACTGATTGATTATGACAGACCTGATGACAGGGTGATGATATATATAAAAAAAAAAAACAGTTTTGCTTTGCTTTTTTGTCTTTGATCTCTCTCTGTCGATCACTTCACTTTAACAATGGGGAGTCGTGACGAAGATGAGAAAAAGAACAATATGAGAGAAAAAGAAAGACACCAAATAAAAGAAACAGACACCTTACCATGTCATCAGCCAATGTTTTTATATGTATGTTCTGTTGAAGGGAAGGGACAACAAGTGAGGGAAAACGAAAACACTGCTGTGTCTTTGTGCAAGGGAGAACCCATAACCACATGCAATAAATGACAGATTTATGCAAAAACAGCTTATGAGATCATAAGCAAACAACCAACTGCAGCATGGGGAGTCAAAGCCGATGCTGGTATAAATCTGCATGAGTAACTTAAATAATTTAAACAGACAAAAACTAAACTCTGAGACATGTCCTATCATTTACATCATAAACAAGTAACTGTTTACATGACAGCAGGACTCATGAAGATGAATTCTTTTAAATATATCACTTCACATCAACCAGGCTTCCAAAAGTAAAAGAGCAGAAATAAAGCTTAAAAGAACAAGACTAACTATAACAGACACATTCTGCCCTGTGTCACAGCAGAGACAATACAGGAAATGGAGACGGACCACTCGGAAAGAAATGATTAGAGGAAATAGCAAAGGCTTGCCAAGGATCTTTGGTCCTAGTCGCTCTCCTTTCAGCTCCATGTGTTTTTTCCTCAAGATGAGCAATCTGACAGAATCTGTAGTGTATTTTATTAATATTAATTTATGATTATTGCATTCTAGTGGCCAAGAATTTAATATATTTAGCATTTAATGCATTCTTTTAAAAGGCAGAAAAAAAATATACCAGTTTGCAAGTATATATTTATTTTTTTAAATACCTATTGTTTTAAAAGCTTTTCTTTTGAGCTATGGGGTGGATCACAAAAATGCATGTGGGCTAAATCTAGCTAGTGAGCCCTGCTGAAAAGAGTGATTTTCAAAACTAAAGACAGACCAACCAGCTAAACCATAATATTCTTCTTGCTTTTCATTATCAAAACAATAATTCTAAGCAGCATTTCACTAATTCTTTTATAATCACTATGCATGCAGATTTAATATTATTTGAAAGACTACATGGAATATTGGTACTTAAATTCATTTGTCACACTGCAAGACCATTAAAACAAACTAGAGAAGGCACAAAAGTGATTAAAATCAGAGAAAACTTCCAAGAGATGGATGACCAGTCACACCACGTAAAACTGCAACTTAAAACTCCAGCTCAAAAGCTCATACCCTTTCTCTTATACGCTGCTGTAAATTTTAACCTCAAATATTGATGTTGACTTTTTTTTACGAAATGTTTAAAATAGTACATCCTTTACTCACCCTCACGTCATTCAAAACCTGCACAATTTTACAACTTTTCCTTTTCAAGACACAAAAGATTATATTTAGGAGAACCTATCATTGTGCGAAATAACATTTTTCCCAGATATATTCTTGTGTTCCACAGATATATATATGAATTCATTTAGAAAAAACTTGAGCGAGTGCAGAGTTTTCCTTAAAACATTAAAAAGCAAATGGTGCTGTGGCTTTTCTGGTAAAGATGGTGGACCAAAGTAGTCTTGCTGGTTGAGCTAATCAATCAACTTGACAGTGACACCAAAACATTGGCATCCCATGCTGGTTATCAGCATCCAAAACCCAACACATGCTGGTCTATGCAGCAGCAAGTGCTGAATCTCACCGTGAGCTCTGCTCTTCATGAAGCAACCCATTAGATAAATTTTTAAACCTGATCATTCTGACTGTATTGACCTCAAAAACACACAAAAAAAAACAAAACCCTTCTCCTCTCCGCCTTCACTCACTTCCTAACAGATGTGCTTTATCTTTTTGGCTACAGCAGGGATAGCCGTTTATGAGATGGAGCACGCAGGGGGAGAGATGGGTCTCCATATGCCATGCAGAGCGAGATGAGGGTTAACGAGCAGAGCTCTGCGGAGAAGCTGCCATAAAGCAGAACTTCCCGCAGGTTTCCTAGCTCTACTGTTAATCTCTCAGCCCCCCGGTCCTGCGTTTACCCAGCCATTACAGCACTGCCCCAGGGCTGCAGGCTGCACGTGGCTTTTGCAACAGTTGGAGGGTTTGATCTGAATGGAGGTGCGTCAAGGGAGTGAATCATTTATTAAAATACACTAACCTTTATTAACAAAGAATGTTTAGTGCTTTAAAAGGGTCATAAAGAGGTCGGTTTAAAGCCCAAACCAAACTTGTCAGCACAGACTTTCATGGAAAGATATTGTTAAAATAATAATGACTGTACAGGGATTATTGTATTACAGATCCAACTGCCTGAAGTGGCTTCGCAGTGTAAGGCCCTGTATAACACGGATGTGCATTTGTTATTGAAAGTAATTAAAATCTTAAAATCTAATTAAAAACCATTTAACAACTTTGCATAATTGTGTTTTGACTCTAGGGCTGGTCATTAATATTGCAGCTCGACAACACATCAGACAGTCAACAGGGCCAAATATTGCATTATGATTTAACGACACTCCTTCAGGGCAACAGAACTTTATTAAATTCTTTATCAAAATAAAGCTTTATTCATTACAGAAAACTCCCAAACCCCCACAATAGCATAATTAATGCAGCCCCCAGCATCTACATAAACAGCGACATGAATTGCATTTGCACAGGCCTAAGTAGTTGTGTAATGTGTTGACCTAAGTAAACTTAAGTTAGCAAATTGTTAACACTCGAGAAGAAGAAAACAGCCTCATTTTGGTTAGAGAGGTCTAAATATATGAATTACTTAACCGTAAAAGTGCAAATGGTGCTATTACGTGTTCCTCCACTAGGTGGCACACACCAATCAGAACATTTAGTTGGTCAATCAATGTTGAACAAAAGCCATTCGAGGCATCGAACGGCCTTAGAAACATGTCCAAAATTTTTGAAAGGAGATAGTAGCTTCTAGCTGACACCATCTGCTTTGTTGGCCATTCTTACATTGGGAAAATAACCAGAGAGGATGAGGATAGCAACGAAAATCTGTTGCAAATGCTTTCTGGTTATTTTAATTGGTCTTAATTGAAGTCAAACAATGGATCGCTTGAACCTAACGGTTCTTGGCAACTTGGAGTCACTTCGTCTCGAGAATGGAACACTCAGCGGCCAACAACTCCACTCGTTCACACGGGGATGTTTTAATTAAACACAGAGCTGGAAAGACTGTCAAACCCTCTAATAGATGCACATAAATATCAGGATAGATTTCACACAGCTATAATGAGATATTAAACAGAATGGGTTACTAACTGGTCGTAAACCTTGGTGATGCAGATAATCCTGCAGTACAGTAAAGCCCAGAAAATTCTAGATTAAATATCAGCACGGTTCTTGTAATGTGGAGTGCTCAAAAAAGCTTTGACCACTACCCTACTAGAATCAACTCTGATTGTTGGTTGTATTTGCCCAGAGAGTGAGACTACAGGCCAACAGGATACCAAACAATAGACCTGGTGGGAAGGACAGACAATGGTAATAGCACAAAGGGGTGCTTATGGTACATGCCAGTTGAATAAATCACCTTTAGAGAAAATAGATCAGCAATGCAGCACAAATAATGTTGAATCGTTTTGTAAATAAAAGCATAATGAGTTAAGGATTGGTGACAATTTAGCATATGCCGCCAAAACTACATCATTCAACCTGGTGAAAGGGCTGTGCATCTAGCCCTGACAAGATCATTTAATTAATTTCACATTAAATACACCGTCTGACTATTATTAATGATAAATTAAACTAATTACTGGACATCAAACTGCTGTTGCCACTAAGAAACACCACCTTATCTATGGTGTGCACAATATATCGCCATCACATGAGTTATCAGCTGATAGTTTTTAAATTCATCTCATTCAACAAGAAATATATTAGCCAATCTCAAAATAATTATCCATTGTTCATACTGTAACTTATGTCGCAATACCTACATTCACTTGTAGCATTTAAATATATTGATTTTAGTTTTGTTCCAGAACGTTTTATTTTTCATTTATTTTCATAATATGAATGTGTGTACATAAATAACAGTAAACAATCTATTAAAAATAATTTTAAAAAGTTCAATTTAACAATATACAATATTGGTAATTTATCAATTATCAGTGATAACAATTATTGGCTTATTGGTGAAAATAATAATACACTTCTACCAGTCTGTATAATACACCAGCCTGGTCATTGTTAATATGCAAGAATAAATACATAACTTTCAAAGAAACAAAACGTACATTTTTGTACGTTTAGAAGGGTGCTGAAACGTACAATATTGACGTATTTATAGTACAAAAACAGAAAAATATTTACGTTTTGTCGCTGAAAAAAACGTAAGTATTTTTACGTTTTAGTGCTATAACGTTAAATATTTACGAATCTTTCATGTCATAAACATATAATTTCGCTTTTATCGGTTTGTAGATCCCTAAAGATCCCTAAACCAAATCCCGAACCTAAAAATACCCATTTTATACATAAAAGTTAAAAGAATAAAACATAATGGACAGAAATGTATAGAAAACTAACAAATTTAGTAAAAATATAACTTTAAAATAATATTTTGAGCCTCTAATCCTACACCTACCCCTAAATCTACTCATAAAAATGTCATAAAACTAATCACTGTTATTAATAAAATAACAACAGAAAAAAAAGCATAATCACAATAATTTATTTATTGCAAAAATTGGAGATTGATTTTATTTGTGAATTTATGTTGTGCTTTGGTTTATCTTAGTTGTATTGTCAGTCGCTGCATAGGAGAAACGCATTTTGTATCTCATAGCAAACGAACTAAAAATGACAAAATGGTTAAACAATTACAGAAATTGTATTCATTTTTAAGGTTTCAAAGTGTAGTCCTGTTTAACATTATGTGATCCTCCGAAATGAGTTTGCAGCACAAGTCACGAACAGAAATGTTATTTCATATTAAGTAGATGAGTAAACTGCATTCAATAAATTTGACTAAAAACATGTATTGATATGACATATGAATTGAATACAACAGATTCAAAACATTAATTCCACGATTTTAATATTAATACATGGGAATGCATATACATTCACACTTGGATACATAAATGATTTACGTTTTAGTGCTTTAAAGGTACAATTCGTAGTTTTTAGCCACTAGGAGGCACTAAACAATTCAAAACAATAACAAAGGCGTAGATTGATGACGCAGTGAATGTGGGATCATGGAACTTGTCGTTATGTCGATGGATCTAATAATATTCATGGGGAAATAATGTTAATGGATGAGTGAATGCATGTTTTTAACATGGTTACTGTGAGCCCAGGGATATTACGTCATTTAAAGGCGTAATGTGAAGTGAAAAGACCGGGGCGGCCCACTATTTAAAATTGTGATTTTCTCTGAATTAACAAATTCTTGGAAACATTTAGGATAATGCAAGTACACAGCCTAACAAAATATATAACACTGTGCAAGTGGTCTTTGGATATTTTAATATAAAAATTCTACATTTTGTACCTTTAATATGTCAATATTGTGTGTTTTTGTGTGAATGAAAACGTAAGTAAAAAAGAAAAAAATAAGTAAATGTACGTACGGTAGAACCACATTTTACGTCAAAATACACACGCATTGGAATACACAGGCTTACTACTTCAGCTTGAAAAAATTAAAGTCATAGCTTTTATTCATTAATTTACATTAGAAGCACAACTAAGGTTGATGTGCACGGTGTAATATCCCTATACTGAGAGCTCACTTAAATGAAAATGGAAACAGAAAACAAATGTAATTCAATCTGCCTGGTTTTAAACTTTGACGTTAACATGCCAAAATGCTCATTCAGCTGTAATGTTATCTGCAACTCATATTAGCCAATATCAAACCGACAAACGGCCATCAATTTTCCATGGGAAAACAGCACAACACAGTTTGCAGAAGCTGGCGCTGGGACAGCCCTGCTGGGGAGTCTGGGGTGATGCCAGACATGCCTGTTTGCCATCTTTGCAGAGATACTGCAGCAGGTCTCATATATCTGTGTATGTGACTGTAAAGGACATCATCATTTTTGCAATGAGGCAAAGTGGGAACATTCAGCAGAAGGGATAGCTGAGTCTTTTGACTTCATTTTCAATCCATGGCTTATCTGAGTGTAGCCAGATAAGGCAGGCCCTGCAGATGTAATCTGTCTAATGATATACAAGACTTAAGCTCTTTCCGGTGTTTGGCTTTCTGTGGTTCTCCCCCAAACTGAGAGGGAGCCTGTGTCAACTCGCTCTTTCACTTTGGGAGAAGCAACGGTGATGTCAACGGTGGTGTTCAACTCAAATACATGTAAAATAACAATCCTTTGCACTCAGCCACTCACAAAAGTTACTTTCACTTTTTGGTCTCCTCCCCGTTTTTCTTCAACCTTTGTCCAAGGTAGATTACAAAATCTATTAGAACGTAAGCTATACATAATATAATATGCATTCATAGTCAAGATAAGCAGTTTTAGTTCAGTTTTAGCTCAAAGCTGATAATGAAGAAGCAAAAATGTAATTTTTGGTCACTACATAATATCCATACTTTAACATTTTATTTCATCAATTCAGTGGCTTCACTACAATTCTAAAAATTGTGAAAATAGAATGGAGTAAATGTGTTCAAACTTCTGACTGGTATTTATTCCCATTACAATAGGAATTCCTTAACTTTTTTGTCAACTGAATGTCTGACCTAAACTTTTTACTTGAATATTTTACCGGATTATGGTGGTAAACAAAAGCCTTGTAGTAGACTTTGTAATTTAAAATTAATTTATTTACATTCAGTTTGAAATTAAGCAATTATTAGCTTTATCAACTCACAAACCCAGTTCCTCCAAAACCCCAAGAGCCCCAGTTTAAAGAAATCCTCAACTCCAACATTAATCATGACTTGCAAGGTGCACTACAGACTTTGTCCTGAATATCCCTGAATATCCCTGAATTCAAGACAAAACAATTTTTGTCTTCTTTTTCTGGTAACTCACGTCAACGCAATTTAACGGGTTTCATCATCTCAGATAATGTAATTGTTTCTGGTGTGCCTTGAGCTTAGTTTTAATTTAGAAATGTGCAGATTGACTAAAGCTGAATAGACTCTAGAGATGAATGATAACTTTGCTACTGAAACAAAGACTTTATTATGTGCCGAGCTGTCCTCTCACCACATCACACGGCCAACCAAGGTCACACTTTGTGTCACAAGAACTTGTCAACAATTTTTGTGCAAATCACTAACTATTGCATTGTATGTAGTACAATAAACCTTTTAACTAAGCAACAAATCTAATGAGAAACTCTGAAAATGTAACCTCAAACATAAATCATAAATTTAAAAAAAAAAAAAAAAAAAAAAAAAGTTTTTTGGGAAGTCCACACAATAAATATAAAACCTACCATTAACCTTGGGCAAATGCATTTTGATGAATGTACAAATAATTATACATGTGGGAAGAAGGTAATCATATTTAGTGTTTATATAAATTACCATTAAATGACCAATAATCCTTTTAGTCTACATTAAATTCTTAACATAAATCAGCAAGTTAAATTGAGGTATTTGATCTATCCTCTTGACAAAGAAGAGTGAGCTTGAGTTCAGCTTGCTAATGGACTGATCAGAGTTTCAAGATGTTTAAATGTAGTCCTTAACCTTTAATAAAAAAAAAAAAATTCAGAATTCACACACTTTTTTAAATTGTGCTATTCTACAATTTAGGGCCAAAATTAAACATTCCTCACAACCCATTTTAAGTCCATAAACTTATTTCCAACTAAAACAAGATATAAAAGTAATGAAATTAAAAAAAAGTATTGTTGATGTCATCGGAATAGGAAGGTTGAGCATCTTAAAGATCACCAAAATCTTTTTTTTTTCCTTCCATTACTATAGTACAACAGTAAATTGATCAGAATAAAAAAAAAAAATCAAATAAACAACCAGTTTTGTTTTCATGTTAAAGATTTAAGATTTAAACCCTAACAGACTACTATGTACCGAGAAATGGTTGCTTTGTCTGTTTGGCACCTGTCTTAATTCAGCTCACAACCATCATTGAGAACTAAATCTGTACATGCTCCTCGACATCCCTGACTTAATGAACAGAGCCTTTCTCTATGAATACATCTGCCCAAACAAAGCTTCACTGTTCTCAACATGCAACAAACAGACTCATTTGTATGAAGTGAACATGCTAGCAAAAAAACAACAAAAAAAAACACTGGAATCCAATTTTCAGGGGATTTGCCTTTGTACAGCACAATGCAGGAATGACTGATGACTTCAAAATACTGGAGGGGCTTCATCAAACAACCCATTCCAAGAGCTCTATTGCCTTAACATGGGAAAAATCTTTGGTGTGTTGGTTATTTCAGGAAAACTGAGCCAATGTTTATGTTTCTCTGAAACATGTTGGTGTGAACAGCTTTCTTTGGACAGTCATCCCATGTGATTGATTCAAGACAGAGAACCTCCTCAGAAATGACAACATTAAGTATTCTGAGCTTTAGCTCATCTGATATGACCATCTCATGTCATGTGACAATGTGAGCATTGTGATGAGTGTTGCAAACTTGCCAGAAACATCTGTTTGAAAGGGTGATGTCATAATCATTAGGCAGTGCTTCCCCAGTGTAACTAAAGCACTTCCTTTCTTCACTTCCTGTGAGCAATGAGGCACTCAACATGTGTTCCATTTCCTGTAGGTTTCTCTGAGATGCCCTCCCCCAACTTTGAGTTTAAACTGGCCAGCTACAAACAAACTCAAACCATTTATAATGGGGTTCAAAAGTGGACAATAATTTTTCTCAGACTTTAAAAGCATGGTCTCAGATTTGTGAACCCACATGCTTGTACAATGCTAACCTCAAAGTTTCACAAGAGCGATCAGACCAGCAAACAAACAAAACTACAATATGTTGTTCTATGTGGTAGATAATAACCTGACGTTGCAGCCATAATGTCCATGTCTGACACTGCGAATCTGTGTTAGTCACAGTCACAGTTATTCTTGAACTACATGTGACAACATTTAAAATTAGCATTCTTTGCATGCTATTATAAAAAATAACCCATAGTACTACTACAAAATTCCTTCTGTATAAATAACATTAAAATATAATGACATACTCTAAAAATGCTAGGTTTAAAAAAAACTCAAGTTGGGTTGAAAATGAACAAACCCACCGACTGGGTTGTTTTTCACTCAGCGGTTGAGTTAAATGTTTTATTTAACTCAACTACTGTTTAAAAAATACTGTTTCGCTTTGTTTGCTTAAAATGAACTCAAAACATGTTGGAAATGAACATTTATTAATATGTTCAACAAATGAACCACATTAAGTTTAATGAAAAATAATTAAAATTGCTTATTAATAAATGTTCACCATCTCATTATTATTGTTGCTTCTAGTAATTGTTTGTCTGAATTTTAATTCACAACCTATTTTGGGTTCATTTTAAGCAACCCATATTGTAATTTTTAAACAATAGTTGGGTTAAATAAACCATTTAACCCAATCCTGCTTAAAATGTTGTAACCCAAACGCTGGGTTTGTCCATTTTCAACCCAACTTGGGCTGTTTTATCCCAGCATTTTTTTTAGTGTAGACTAATAGTAACAACAGGGAATTGGACATAGCTGCTTGACTGCATGGGAATAAAAATGCCCAAGTTCCAAGATATATTGTTTGTTTAGTGCTGTACACAAACAGATTGTCACTCATTACATGAGTATTAATGATGAATTTAAACAACCTTGACAAGTCACGGCCAAACAAACACTGCAGTCAATATTTTTAACTTGTCCTGGGAAAATTAACTGGTCAAAAACTTTCAAAGTCCCAACAGAGAGTTGGTACATTTGTTCTAGGGGAAACTACAGCTGCCTCAGACAAGTTTTTTTTTCTCACAAGAAAAAGCTAAGGGTATTTGGACAACATGTACTTCAATAAACCCAAGTTGATCTGGTTTTTAATACTCTATTTGGACTCAAATACACCCAACGGCAGCACACCGCTGATTTTAACATGTCTTCATGTGAACAAAACAGCAGTGCTAAGGAATGATTCAAGTCCGTTTCACATTTAATCTGCCCATTCACTCCTCAGTTTTGAAAAATGATGAATAGCCAAGGCCTCCACACCACCTCCCGCCCAATTCAGCTCTTCCTTTATTAAAACACAGGTAGATAATCTAAGTTTTCAGGGTCACTGGCTTTCATAACAAACACAGTGTACGTCACTTACAGCACAACTACGCAAGGACATGCTGTACAAATCGTCTGCACTAATCTGTGCTCCGTTATGGTATGTTACATAACAGCAGCAAGGCTTATATTCTATTTTAGGAGTTTCATTCATTTTGCAATGGAATTTAATGGAGGTAAACTTCCATTTAGTCTGTACTCGTGAATGCCTTTTGAGGAAATGCGCTGGTTAGAATTCCTCTTCCATGACTTCATCTGGTGCCCTAAGACTCAGCTAGAAGACTAGTGAGGAATTTATTCGATAAATGCAAAAACAACTTTCTTTCACACTGAATGTGGAGTGCATAAAAGAAGCAACTAACAGAATAACAAACTTTGGTGTGTCAACGTCGCATAAGAAAATGGAACAGAACTTGAAGTGCCAAAACTGTTAGTCTTAATTTGCACAATCAACAGAAGGTCCATGATGTCATTCACTCTCTCGAAATGCTACAAACAAACGCTGCATTCTTAGTTCTTCCTCTTGCCTCTTTTCTCTTCTCTTGGGTCTGATCCTGGCGCTGACTGTAAAGATTAGCCCCAGTGCATTACAGAAATCTAACGCTCTGTGATAACGCTTAGCATGCTCAAGAGGTTATAACCTTTCTCTAATCCAGCTTAGGGCAGATTTATCATAAAACCAGAGATGGCTCTCATTCAAATGAATATACATACATATTCAATGCAGAAATCTATTGGCAACACATAAGTTGCCCATAAATTGTGCCCAACCCCACAGTTAAGCCCATTTACAATAATGTCATCAGATCTGTTGGTTGCTAGTAGGCATTCCCAAACGTTATTGAGGGCTGACTGCATAACGGGTCACAGCTTTTTGCAATTTTTAAACATACAGACACTCAACAAATCAATCTATTTTTACAGTGAGACAGATTCTTTGATCAAATGATATAAATTGGTGATGGCCACTGGCCCTGTCAAAATCTTAGAGAGCAGTGCTGCCAATGGGCAATGTAAAGGTGGCCTATACGAATGCTGCCAATGGCCTAATTTTATTTATTTAATTTATTTATGAATTTATTTATTAAGGCAGCAGCAACTAATCGATAAAATCTATAATAATTCTTACTGATTGACATTATCAATTAGTCGCGTCTGCCCACCATACACAGAGAACTTCTACTTCAAATTACAGCACTGAATAACGCATTTCTATGGACAAAATGCATCTAAAAATAGAGGAGGAAACGGAGTGAGCTGCTGCAGGAAAGGTACATGATCCAAGCTGCCCAAAACATGAGAAGTCTTTATTTAAAGCTTCAAGCTAATGTATTAGCATAATGTTGAACATGGCTTTCCCTGTCAGGCGCTTTGACAGATGTGTGGGCTGTTTAATATATATGTTATGTTTCCTCAGCGCAAAACTTTCAATTTAAGGTTGTATCCTTATCTGTAAGTGTTACAAATTCACCCTGGTATTTCCGTTTTGCATGAAGGCTCATCCTGAGAGTCTGCATTAAACTTCAAACTTTACTGAATGAGTGTCAAACAGATGGGACGCTTTGGAGAGAGAGAGACAAATTCAGAGCAAAATTTCTGTTGTTGGATGTTAAATTTAAGTCAACACGTAATTCAAGAATTTTATGAGAGTGGTAACTGTAAAGGGACAATAGCATGTAATTGACTATAAATGTAATATGTCTCTTACATTTACAGGATAAAGAAATGACACTAAGAGTTTACTGTGTCCAGAGTGAATGTGTGTTCCTGCAGAACATTGCTCTTATATCTACAGAGTTTTATTTTGTTTTAATTTGTTTGTTTGTCATAATTATCTTTATTAGTATCTTCATCTTCAATGTAGGGATTTAAACTTTTGCTTTATAGCTCTTTTGCATATAGCATAGATATATTCACTATATATGTGTTCATAGCATTCAGTTGGTCTCATTGCTAATCGACAACAATTCAGCATGTTTATTATTAAGTAGTTACGATCACAGCAGAACATTTAAATCTTTTTTGCGCAGACCCAAAGAGAGCAGTTGTTATCATGTAGCCTATGAAACAGCTCAACAAACACTCTTTTCAACCTCACAGAACCAATATTTTTTAGGGCTGCCCACTGCATTCATGATCTAAACAATGATGCTACTCACATGTAGCATCAACAGTTGTTTCTGGTTACTGGTTAAATTAGATTATTTCATTTCCAGATTTAATAAAAAAAATAAATAGTTTAACTGAGTTTAACTTTGACAAATTATGCTACATTAGACAATGCACAAACCAAAAACGGCAGACCGACCTAATGAAAATGTGAATTCACTCTGACAGTATGTGGTGCTTACAGGACAGCAGCAATTTAGTTTCCTTGGTTATCGTTGTACAAAAAGTTGCGCTGTGCTCATAAACACTACTTTATACAGTGGGGAAAAGGAAAAGAAAATGCCAGAAAAGACAAACCCATATTTTTTCCTGTATATTGTAGGGGTGTTGAATTGAACAGTTTCTTCGATACATCAAGATGCAGATGTGGATGATTCTGCATTGATGCAGTAATAGACCATAATCGATTATAGCCTACTGATGTTTCTTTTAGGGCTGCAACAACTAATCCATAATACGATAATAATCGATAATGAAAATCATCGACAACTATTGTCATCAGCGATTAGTCGGGTCTGCCCACCGTGCACGCAAACCTTCCACCAGTCTTATCAAATTACAGCAATGAATAACGCATTTCTATGGACAAAATGCATTTAAAAAGGAAACAGAGTGAGCTGCTGCGGTAAAGGTGCGTAAACCAAACTTCCCAAAACATGAGAACTCTTTATTTTAAGCTTCAAACTAATGCATTAGCTCCGTGTTTAACATGGCTTGATCTGTCAGGCGCGGTAGAGAGGGAGATAATTAATATTCAGCGCAAAAAAATTATTTTCGCTGAAATATCTGTTGTTGGAAGTTCAATTTAGGTTTAAAAGTCAGTATGTCATTCAAGTATTTAATGGTAGTAACTGAAGGGATAACAGCATGTAACTGAATAAATGTAAGACGTTTCTATTTTTTACACAGGATAAAGAAATTACAGTAAGAGCTTATGTGTGTGTTCCTGCTGAACATTTCTCTTGCCTGTTGGTTAACACTGAGTTTGTATTTTTGATTCTCTTTATTGTCACCTTATATAGTACAGATTTAAACTATATTCACTTTATTCAGTGCTTAAATTTATTATACCACTGCCACTTAAGGTTTGTGCCATAGCTGCCCTAAACTAACGCTACTTTTTAATTTTTATGTTTCTGTAATGGTTAATCCACCATTATGTGTAAGCAGTTTAGTCACAGTAGTATTTCTAACGCTAAAACATAAATATTGTCTTGAATTTTCGAATTTTCTGTTTCACAAGAAAGAATAATAAAATAGTAAAGCACTTTTTTCAGATGCCCAATTACAGTAAATAAGAACAGAGACTGTGGAAAAGTACATATAAATCAATGCCAGCAAGAATGCAAGCCATTATCAAAGCCAATGGAGGCCAAACAAAATATAAAGTGTTTTGGACATTATGTGTGAATAATGACTTTTTGTCAAATCCCTAAAATATTTGTTCTCTTTTCTGTGACAGGTGGTCTTAGAAATTAAGTACTGCATGTTTTCATAGCATTCAATTAGCACATTTGTTTGAAGGACATTGGGTAGGATGTGCAATGTGTTTTTGTCAATAAAATAAAAAAAGAAAGAAAGGTCGCACGAGCGTGTGTGTGTGCGCGCGAGTTTTATTGTAACTTAAGTACACTACTTGACAGTTCCATGCGCTTTTATATTTACTAGTGTTTATTAGTTCTTAATGCTCCTGTCCTAGGCTGACTGAAGATTTGTTTGATGTTCGCTACATTCAGGAAAGTGTACTTTCTTGGATCGGATCAAATTAAAAGAGTTCATATATCTGACTGCTTTTATTCATTGACAAAATTGTAGCCATGTGCAGTAATATAGAAAGTTGAGGATGCAACGCATCGTGAAGCATCGTGGAATCAAATCGCTGACATGATAATCGTAATCAACAGTCGAGCTTGTTGGGCCTGTTACAATATATTCTCTGCTGTCTTTGTTTGTTTTACCTGGGGACTATTGATGTAAATTAGCAATGTTGCTATAATCCGGTATGCTTACATTTTGTATTTTATACTGATGTTCATTATTGTGCATTGTCACTATTAAATAAAAAAACTAAACATAAACAAACAAGTAACCGTTATAAAACAAAATGCAATCTTAGTCATTCAAGAGATTTGTTCAAAAACATTGATTGAACGAAACAAGTGAAGTCTTTGAGCATGTAATTACATCATGCACTCAAACCAATTAAAAAAAAAAAAAAAACTGTCGAGTTGCTAGACACACCTGTATTCTATGGCCAATGAATGCTATTACTCAAACCGCCAACTCCCACTGACAAAGAACGACTTCTGGTTGCTTTGTGGCTGTAAGTTAGTGAAAATGTGATTTTAGGTCACAGCATTAATATTTGTGCATAATTCTAATTCCCCAGAAAAACTGTGATCAACGTTGTGTCACTGTCAGCACTCTTAATAAGAGATTTTTCTTGTGTTTGCTGAAAACCATATAAGGCTATCACTTGAATCCCCTTACAGTCATTAAAAAAAACTGTTACATTAAGTATGATCCCTCCAGTCATGACGTGCTACCCTGCTTAAAGCTGTCCCAGACAGCTGTGAAACTCCATTCTATCCATCAAAAACATTCTACCATCCAGAGAAATCATACAATAAACTACAACCAAATATGGCACCATTACAGTTATTAATCAACTGACAAACAAATGCAATTTACCATGATGTGTGCTATAGTATAGAGACAAACTTGTTGCAGAGAGAAAGCTATAAAAGACTCGATTCAAACTTCACCACCCTTTAGGTACTTGAGTTCCTTAATTTTGCCAAAAGCTAGTGTGCAATAGCAGAAGTTCTGGACCTCTTATGTGCGCAGAAACATTAGGCAACAGAGAACATGCCTGGCACCAAATCAGCAACAGGATGTGCAATAGTGAGATCACTAGTGTAAGAGAGTGTGACATCAGTGTTAAGGCCTGATTCGAAAAGGCTGGTTGAAGTGCGAGTGTGTGAAAGCTTAAAAATCCACTAGTACAGTTTTGTTCCCACAAATAGCAATTCCTCAGCAACATCAACCTATTAACACTTTAGTTCTTGTAGAGCTTGATATAAACATTTACACTACCATTTAAAAGTTTGGTAGTGTAAAAGTTTTTTAATTATTTTATTCAGCAAGGACACATTGATTAAACTGGTGAAAAGTGACAGAAGACGTTTGAATCATTATGAAAAAAAAAAAATCCCTCTCAAATAAGAATCCTGGGGGAGGTTTGAAAAAAAAAAATTAACAACTGTCTTCAACATTGATTTCTTGAGCTTCAAATCAGCATATTAGCATGATAATATGAAGCTTTGTCATCACAGGAATAAATTATATTCTAAAATTTATTTTAACAGAAAATAGTCATTGTGAACTGGATAATATTTCACAATACTACTGTTTTTACTAAGCATAAAAGATTCTTTCAAAAACATTAAATAAATAAAAAATCTAACCAACCCAAACTTTTAAACAATAGTGTACAGAAATTATGACTTTCCCTGGTCTAGAAATCATACTTTTAAAATTCCGTCAAATGCATTAACCTGGGAGCCCCAATTCTTAAAAATGACAGTTGTTGAGTTGCTGCAACCTTAAACCATCTTGCAGCCTCATTTGAAAATGTGCTGAGGCCCTCTCGTAGGCATGACCCCTTGGATGATAACCACTGCACTAGAGATAGGACATTCAAATATGCATACAGGAATTTCGGACACTGGTAAGGACCCGCACTCACTACACATTGGGACAATGATGGCTCTATTTCCGGTGACATGGCAACATCTTCAATGTACAACTTCACTACTGGTACTTATGAACAACAGCACCACAGATATCCTTCTGACGTTAATTGTTTGTTATTTAAAAATGCTTATTACATTATGATAAATACTTTACTACACGTCTCTTCAACATTTCAGCCACAAATGTTAGCTACATTATGCGCATTACACGTCTAGTGATGTACGTTTAAGTTGAAATACATAAATAATGTTTTGGTTTTCTATCGCGTGGAACATAGCGAGCATCAGTGCTCCCTGGTTTTCAATGTGCGTTGTGGGACTTTTTTTAGGGAGCAAACGTTTCAATGCACTGGAAGGATGGCCCTTAAAATGGCTTAAAGTGCCCCGACTACTGAACTAGGGAGCAGATTAAGACGCACCCAAAAAGAGTTCACAAGCCACACCCGCTCCACTCATGGAGACAGCCAAACCATTCCCTGGGAATAAGAGGATAGCCGTAAACAAGTAAACGCACCCATATGCCTCAGAATTTTAGGCAGTCTGGGATACAAAAAGAAAAGTTTGTGGTAATATCCCTACCACACAACTTCCAGCACACTGGCTATTAGAATATCTCCATCTGGCTCCCAAAGGTTTACATTCCACAAAGTAAACGGAGCTCATAAAAGGATGGATTCCTGCAGCTCCCCCAAAAAAAAGCTGTCATTAGGAGGTTGGTACAGGACACGCTCATTTGACTGAAGACAAGTCGTTACGCAAAGTTACAATGCGAATGCGGATTACACAGACTTAGACACTCATTCACCTCGCTTGATCTGAAACCCTACTGTGACGATAAGCTTAGTCCAAGACCTTACAAGAGGACTAAATGATCTTCATTTTCAGACCGCTTTGTGAAGTCTACAGTCAAGTCCACAACTTTAGGGAAGTGAGGCAGTCTTGTAAAGTAATTAATACTTCATGAGGCAACTTTAAATAGACTGTCCTACATCCAGTAACCAGCATTACATATTTAGAATTCAAAGCAAATGAATCCCAGGTCATTTTAAGTGCCATGAAACATGAGAAGGCTGTGCAAGAGATGAAGTCATCAACTCCACACAGGTATGACATACGGTAATACTTAAATACTTGGCACTGTATCAAACAGTTGACAAATACCTAAAACGCTTTGCTAACCATCGACACACTGTTTCGTTACTACTGACCTTAGCCACTAGTTCTCACAAAATCACATGACAACTGAGAAGCTTGATCCTAGAAAAAATAATAGTACACACAAAAAACTTCATTATGCATCACATGGACTTTCTTCACCCTGAGGTCAGTAAGTCAGCAAACTTTCCACATTATTAAAACTTTCAAAAAGGCAGCCAGCATGAACTGAAACAAACAGTTCCAGTTTCACTACTAAGACTTCACGATAAATGTAGCCATGCATGAAGGTTCACAGCTATCACAAACACTATTTCAGACCCCACTGACACTCACAGAGTGTTTTGACAGAATATTATCACAAGGTTCAGGGTCCTGTGAAGTAATACACTGATAGGTTCAACAGCTGACTGAGACCAGAGAGAGCTGACTGAGCCTGTTAATCTTTTTCCAGTGAAAACACGCTACAAGTTTGAGAGAAACTTTGTTGATCGATAAAACAGAAACAGACTCTTCACTGCTAGAGCTGTCTGGATGGATAGTAGAGGTAGAAAAATCAAGTAGGGTTTGAGGAAAAAAAAAAAAAAAAAAAAAAACACTTTGACCTGGTCACTGCACAAAAGGGGTCCTTTTGTGTCCCTCATGAACGTGTAAACAATAGCTTTAACAATAACAAGCTGACACCAACTTCTGTGTTGTTATAGGTAATTCTCTTAAAACATCAGCAAAAGTACAAACTTCATGTGTTCCTTCTCATACATTTTTGCACGAGAAAACATGAGGTTTTGGGGTTTTTTTTGTTGAAATAATATTTTATTATAAAGACTTGCAGCACCCATGTTGTGGAATGACCCCTCTAAAGACAAAATCTTATACACTTTGTGTGAAATAACAAACTGAATTCTGAACCTATAATACATACCAGTTTTTTGTTTTTACTCTCATCCTCATTGGATTTCTTTTTGGAGGGTTTGTTTGGGTCTTCCCCTCCAGCTGCCTGCTGATCCATCTTTGCAATGAAAGTTCACTTGAACAGTAACTTCGCTTAACTTCCCACAAGTTTGCAGACACTTATGAAAAATCACATTTCCTCAAAAGCCATGCCATCCATAAAGAAAAAACACAAAAATATGAGTTGGATCCAGAACTATTCCATGCACGTATCCAACAGACTATGATAACATCTGTGTATGAAGTTGTCCCAAAAAGAGGGTGTGATTCCAGTCCAAATCAGCTCCTCGGGGTCTGTCAGAAACAAAATCCAATGTTATAAATTACATTTCAGAAGTGTTTTATCATATAAAACACATAAAGAATAACGTCAATAAGAAATACAGGGCTGTATAAACGCTGTCAGTTCAGAGCTCGTGAACTTTTGTCGACTTTAATACAACAATGTAATATTAAAACAGTCACTGTCGACACACCATTGCCATTTTAACAATGCGTTTAATAAATTAACGAAATATCACATTCAAGCAATTATATAGTAAGTCTATTACAAAATAAACTTATTTCAGAGTCTCATTAAAAAAAAAAATCAGAGGGGGTCTGGGAGTTTTATAAAATATAACATGATATTTTGTAAAATGATTTTTTAACTGATTTTATTCAAAGGAGAAATGACCGCTGCTATCCAGGCGGTTACTTTCACACAGGAAACTGTTATTCCAGCGCTTTGAGGCTTAAAGTAAAAGTGTACAATAAAGACATGTACTCTAAACGCCACGTCCGCTTATATGGACACAAGCGAATTAATATTAAACAGCAAAATAGTCTCACAATGATATATAAAACTCACAAAATCTCATCCAAGGCTTACCTACACAACCAAACGCACGAGCCAGGCCCACCATTCCCCCGCCTATCGACGCTTCCCAACTGCTCACAAATGGTCACATGGTAGTAAGATGCCAGCACTGATTGGCCAATTGAACTGTATATCTGGACGTGAGGCGGGGTTTCTCCACTTGTGGGGTGGAGACTACTTTCACTATACTATACAACTGACTGCGATGTATATGGATGGGCTTCAGTCAGTGGATGCCCAACATTGTTTGTATAGCAGTGAAATCAGTGTATTGGTGTAAAGCAATTTTTATTGTGGAAAAAAACGTTTGCTTTTCATTTCTCTACAGGCTTGCATTAATGCGTTTAATCTTCATGTGATGTTTCATCTTTTCATCATTCTTAATGGCTTTGTTGTTTCTTTTGTTACACAATGTATGATGTATGTGGAAAATCCCCTCATTTTCACAAAAAAAATCAAACTATTAATTCAATTGAAACTTCTGTTGCACACTCACCAGGAAAACAACAAAATAAGCCCACAAAGTAACCATGCCCACCGTCTTCATGCATGAGAACTGTAATACACCAATCATGTATCATGTGTAACTCCAAGTGCTTATCAACTTCAGTGTTATACAACAACAGATTTCTTCATATTACGTAACTTTGAAAGATATTTATGTCTGTATGCACTGTACACATTTTCCTTGGCTGTGTTTACATATTCAACAGCACATGTATAGTTGCATAAACAGTAATTAACTTGCAAGAATTCATATTTACTTACTTGAACATACATTTGCATTTTGCATTTGTGCTGTGCTGTTGTGTACTAAAAGGCTTAATGCCGTTAAGAAAAATCTCCAAATCTCTATTGTACGCCTATCACTCTTTCTCTTCTTCTCACGCCACACACAGGTTTGCTGCATGGTGTCACTAAGCAAGACTCATGTTCAGTTGCTTTCACAGCTGCTGACCTAAGGTGTGAATGCAGAGCATTTAAAAAAATGACACAAAAAGCAATGATAAGAGGGCAAACGTAAAATTCACAGTCGAGATACATGTGTCAAAATCACTTTAGCGCTCATCTGAAAAGTATAGCACTAAAAGGATTGAAAAAAAATAGCTCAAAGTACTAAATGTTTATTTGGTCACAAGAGTTTAATCAAACAATGAGTATTGGGGTGGTCTATAGCATAACAGCTGAGAGCATAAGCTTCACACATTGTGCATTGTACAGCGGAGAAGGACTTTGAAGGGTGTGCTTTTATTTCAGCCACTCACTTTATCTTTAATCTCCCAGACGGGAAACGCCACATTAACTGCCTTTCAAATACTCTGAGTCTTGCATTTGGTACATTTTGGACAATAAATGATAAGGTTAGGACAATTAATACATTCAAATACCTAATAAATGTGCTTGTTCAGCTAATTAACTGCACATGTTACAATGATTGTATACGTTATATATTGTGTTTTATTTATTCATTTATTATAGTTTATTTATTTATTTATTTATTCAAAAAAAAATACTGGTTTTATTTAACCAAACTATTGTTTAAAAAATTATATATGTCTGGCTTAAAATGAACCCAAAAAAAGGTTAGAAATTAAAAATCAGACACATAATTACTAAAGGCAACAATAATAATCAAAAGGTGAACATTTGTTAATAATAAATGTTTATTGTTCAATTATTACTCATCAAACTTTATTAATAAACGTTCATTTTTGGTTCATTAAGCAATACAGCAATTTTTAAACAATTACACAGTACTTGAGTTAAATAAAACTACCCAGCAGGCTGGGCATACATTTAACCCAACCACTGGGTTAAAACAGCCAAATCGCTGAGTTTGTCCATTTTCTTGGGTTGTTTTTGACTCAGCATGACCCAGTGTTTGATTAAACATTCTATTAGCGGCTTGTTGGTTTTAATTTTCTCTTTCAATTTGGACTCTCTCAGTATTTCATAGTGCGGTTATGGGTGTAACCACAATAGACAAAAACTTGATAATCTGGTTGTCACCTGTGATACATGCTAACACCATGCCACTTCCCGTGTGCTTCTTCAGTCGAACTTCTTCAGCTGTTCTTCAGAATGGATCATTATGCTTTAAATAAAATTAAATGAAATTAAATAATTAAATAAAGAAATAGCAGAAAGAAAGAGAGCACAAACATCCACCAATAGAGATTTCTTCATTATATAGAGGATTTATTGTATAAAACAATGTAATCAAGCTGTGTTACAGAGATACTGTTGTCATATATTCTGCTCTATTTGTTTTCGAGAGTGGTTTATGCATGCAGCATCCTCATGCCAGTTCTATAATTAGATACCACAGCCACTTTTCCATAATGGACAGTGATTTCCCATGGTTCGCTCCTGCCATTTAACTCAGTCCTGCCCATATGAGACTGTCGCTTTCCGTTTTTGTTCCTGTTCAATAGGCTCTGTTGAGTTATTCCTAATGTCAGAGGGCAAGACAATGAATTTCCATTTACAAAAGATGAACAGTAAGCCTGACTTGTGACTTATAATCATATGAAGGTCTACTCTGATTACTGAAGAATGGAGATAACCTTTTGTAGAGTGATGGAATTGCTCTAGACAAGTTCCTCATATTATTTCACATAAAAGTACTAGAACACAAAATATTTCTAAGCTTCTAAAAATATAATTCCTGATGTCTTAGTCAAAATGACGAAGCGTCTTGCAGTTGACTTCATTTACTCAGTACACATTCAATGGACCCTTTTCGTGGACTGTGATGATGCGTTTCCAGTTGTTATCAACACCACAAATCTAGTAAATTTCTTAATATTTTCATTTTTAAAAAACTCAATACATATTTAAAACGCTACACTATCTGTTATATTAGCTTAGCAATATGACCAAAAAAAACTAGTTAACGCTGCTGCAAGAGTGTACGTGGCTGAGGGAGAAAATTTGATAACTTTCTCTCTTCTGACTTGCTGCAGACTCTCCATATTTTTTCCCTCTTTCGGAAAGTCATGGACATGCTATTATAGATGTTTTTGTTTGTTTGAGAGCAAATACGAATACGAAAATGATATTTGGTGTCATCTCCTGGTCACTGTTATAGAAGTTTACCAAAATATGATGATTTCCGCTTCTAAGAAAAATGTCCATAGTTTGATCAATCCAGAAATCTACTAGTGTACAACTTACAAACTTCCAGCCATCCACTGACTGCCATTCATCATTAGAAGCTGCACGTCTGTTAGGGTTATAGACATGTTCAGCTGCTTCAGGCCGTTTTGTAAGCTTAGTGTTTAGACCTGGGAGATAAAAAGAAATACATGCTACATTATTTATTGCCTTTCTATCACACTTCAGAAAAGACCCACTGACTCCAATGGCTAGCTTTGTAAGAACCTGAACCTCTTGCAACATCTGTAGTGAGCAGACATTTAAAACTTTTTAGTGTTTCACCTTTTGGAGGAGATGGCTCAGAAACACTTAACCCTTCACTCTAGGCTAATGTCTCCTATTTGTCATTACTTATTCAGCACTGAGAAGAGGCCACTTTCTGATAACGGAGAAACTGGAGGTAGTTCAATACACTCAGTTCAGAGTAGTTAGGTACTCTTTCACAAATGACTTTTCACTGCAGTTTTTGAAGGTACTATCAATAACTGCTGAAACAACACCTCCTGAGCCATGGGAATTAGCTTTGTGTTTGTAAAAAGAGGCGTGGAGGTTGACGAAGGTTTGGGAGAGTTACGATGTGGGCATTTGTTCAGTAAGTGCCACAAATGGTCAGCTGTTAACCATGTTGATCACCAAGTAATTAAGTGAGTAAGAAAGGACAAGAACTACTCATACTGGGAAGGAACTTTGTATTGATCAAAATATCCTTTACACTAAAATATTAAGCAGCGCAACTGTTTTCAACAATGATAATAAGAAATCTTTGAAATTAGCTTATACTTTAATCCAAAGAAATGTATGGGGAAAAAGAGAGAAAAGAGAGAGAGAAAAACTAAAATTATGCCATTATTTACTCAACCTCACAGCATTCCAGTCATGACTTTCTTTCTTCTGGAGGACACAAGAACTTATTTCATAATGTCTTTGTGAAAAGTGTCAATGTTTTTGTGTTTGTACAATGAACTTCATTGTGGTCCCATGTTGGACACCATTGATTTTCATTGAACAGACAAGAACATTCCTCAAAATATCTTCTTTTAGGTTCAAAGTCATACAGAATTTTAAATCTTTTACTTAAACGTGCCTGGCATAAAACAGGTTTTTGTTTACTGGCTTTCAAATGTGTTCCAGTCAGCCACCACTAGAAACCACTTGAAAACTATGCGGTAAAAGAAAGATAAATTAATCAAGAGAGCTGTAGAAAACATATTTTATTCACCATATACGTGTCTACCTGTGTATTAGGGCTCATATCAGTTTGTTTTTATAGGTATGAAGTGCTATAGCATGTGGCATCTCAACTGCCTAAACAGCAGCTTTCTTAGCTTAAGAAACGCCTTATAAGGCAATCAACATGCCCACAGACACTGTGCTTTACCACAGCAAGAATCAGGCCTACGGGTTTCCATGGCAGCTGTCTACTTGAGGATTCTGCTCTGGGCCATTTTTTCTTTTATACAAGTGACCAAGATGAGAGATTTGAAAAGTTGAGCTCCATTCACAGCTGAGTGCTAAACTATCTACGTTTTCTACTGGTAACAAGGTTAACATGTTAACATGCTTAAAAATAGATGTATTATTGTACTTAAAAAAGGAAACTCATGTCAACGGCATCTTGTGCCTTTGGGAACAAGTTTCAAGTTCAAAAAAGTGACTGTGAAGTGTTTGGGAGTGTTGCAGCTGTTTGTGTATATTATGTTTGCATGTTGTTTACACACTACAGATCAAAATATAGCTCCTTAGAGAACTTAAAGAGGGAAACTCTTTAATGGGAATTGAGTTTCTTCCCATGTTGTCACATCACAAAAAAAAAGCTGTCATTCGAAAACTGTATCCTGGCTATATTTTAAAGAGGCCCTATTGTTTAGGTTGGGATCAGTTTATGCAGGACATACTTTTAGTTTGGCAAAATATACAGACACACCTCGCACAATTTCCTCAGTTAAAGGGTCATTACTGTGCTTAATATTACATTTTCTTGGGGAGGAATGCTTGCAAATGGGACTTATGTGGCAACTTTGTATAATTCCCTTATATCAAGCAATGAGACAGAGTGCAAGGGAAAAGCCTCAGCTGTTGTTTCTAATTTGTGAAATCTCACCATGCTTGGTATGGAAGTCATTAGTCTCTGTGTTGTGGGGAGTTTACAGAGGAAAGGCCACACTGCTGCATTTATTTACAAGTAGAACTGAGGAAACTACTCAAACTGTATTTTGCTGCGCAAAAACTGCACCAGTGCACCTCTTAATTAGAAATCACTTAATGCTTGACATGATTGCAATCAAAAAGCTTTAATTAAAATGCAAATTTAGGGTCGGTATAATTGTTGCTAAGAAAGTTTCTGTTTCACCAGAGGATGATTTTTATTTATGGACATTCTCCAGAAATATATGCTCCATGCACTCGTCGTAGTTCACACTGTATCGCCACGGTGTGGAAGAACGGGCCCAAGTGGATTATTGAAGTCTTTTGTCTCAAAAACAAAAAAAAGCAAATTGCTTCAGGATTCCATGAATACATTGTCTCTACATTCTCTGTATGCATGCAAAACATATCAACACAATCTTGCTGCTATACTGCCATGCTAACAGAGAATTGGAGATGGATAGATAGATAGATAGGTAGATAGATAGATAGATAGATAGATAGATAGATAGATAGATAGATAGATAGACAGACAGACAGACAGACAGACAGACAGACAGACAGACAGACAGACAGACAGACAGACAGACAGACAGACAGACAGACAGACAGACAGACAGACAGACAGATAGATAGATAGATAGATAGATAGATAGATAGATAGATAGATAGATAGATAGATAGATAGATAGATAGATAGATTTGGTTATCTTTGAAGGTGTGCAAACTTTCTCATTTTAATGAGTTAAGAAGGACATGAACAGGAAATCCAGATGGGTTCTTGGTTTAAGAGAAGTGGTTCAAGATCAACAGGGAAAAAGGGCAGAGACCTCCCTCTCTTATCGTAAACTTCACTGCACTGCACACTAAACTCTGACTGAAGCAGAACACTTTCACACATGCTTTTAAAGACTTTTAAAGGTGCTTTGAACTGCTCAGGTTGTAATTCATCTATGGCTCCATACCATCATACCTTTGTCTCGGGTTCATTATTAATGAACATTAGAAAGTGGATCTAAAAGCCCTTGCAGGAAATTACTGTTGATAATCAGACTGGATATATTTGATTGCATTAGTGATCTACTCTCATTTTTGCAATAACAATATAATGAGACTCTGTCCAATTGCTCTGTAGAGTGCTCTAATGTGTACCTGAACATTTTGATTTAATTTCATGTAACGAGCATCCAAATTGATGCTCTAAATGGTCGTCTAATTGGTAGACTGCTAATCAAAGAAAATAAAAGTGTAGTAGAAGAAATCTTTAGAAGTGGTTTATGTTTACCAAGTAAATATGTTCCGTTGTCTCATTTGGATAAAGATTTTCTTTTTTAAGCAGGAAAAACTGGTAAATTCAGTAATAAACTACATACTAGGATTGCAACATTTATACAGTGGTTTTATACAGAATGCATTTAAATATCATGCAAATAACGGAAATATAAATGAGGAAGACCCAAAGAGTGTCCAAATGATCCCCTTCAAAAGGTAGAAGAAGGATGTGACAGTGCTTCTTTTTTATACAACAGTTCAGTAAACAGTAAGTTAACGCTATCGTTTTGCTCAGTAAACAACAATGAATCCAAGCAAAATCACAGCAGAACTGTAACAACATCAGCGCCGTTTACTTTCTGAATGGTTTGGTGTTTTTTTTTGTTTTTTTTTTAACAAATCGGTTGAGTGAATATTTCAAATTAATCATCCATAAATACTTTTTTAGGTTCTGAATGAATCAGCATTTTTTAACAACTCTGTAGATAATTCAAAAGACTCAATCATATGTCATTTGTCACCACCTATTGGTGTAATGTTGTGCTATTGAACAGAACTGAATCAGTACTGAACTGACTTGAGCTAAAAAAAAAAAAAGACATTTTTGTCTTCTATATAGCTGTACCATTGGTTTGCATTATTGATCATTATTTTTATTACTGTTAAATTGTTTTTAAACAATCTGTATTACACACAGTGCTATAGAAAAAAAAGTGACTAATGATGTACTAATGACTTGACTTATGATGTAATCTGCAGAAAGAATTACTGAAAAATCCCCACCATCATTAAAAACTGATTCAAACCATGAAATAAGTCCCAGTACTGCTGGGCTGTTAAATGAACAATATTGACACACTTCGACCAATCAGATTCAAAGACCGAAAATAACTATTGAATAAAATTTTTTAATAATTATCAGATTTTAGAGGAATTTTGTTTTGTGCAGTGAATTATTGGCTGCTAAAAGCATTAAACAAAAAATGTGCATTTAAAAAAATTTTGTTCAGCCTATGAAATGCTGGTGTTGGGACACCACTTGATGTCCCAGGATCCTGAATCAAAACCACTGCTCTAAAAGGTCACTCTCTTTCCCCCATCGCTTTCATTCTGGGTCTCTCACCGCCTCTCTTTTTCACTATGTTCCCACCAGAACAGTGCTGTCTCTCTCTGACTGGCCCTTCCAATGACCTCCCACTTACATTCATGATGCTTCCTGCATTCACAATGCCTGTTAAACCAATCCACTGAATGAAACTTCCCTAGAAGCTGAACAAAGTTAGCTTTCAGTAGTCCACGGATGGCTATGGAGTTAATCTGATAACATTATCACTAATGTAGGTATTGATTTGTAGGTACTGCTATTACGCTATCCGTTCTTTCTTTTACAGCCTTGGCTCTAGTGGTCTGAGAAAGTCCCCGAAAGCTCATGGGCTTTCATTTTGTACAGAGCCCATAGGGACACGGTGATGGGGAAAATAACGAAATGGGAAGAAAAATCATTTGTCAATTCTTTTGCATTTTCTCGCAAATGTTTTATGTTCCCCCAAGAAACTTTGCATTTGCTCTCAAAACTTTTGGGTTCTTTGTGAACGAACGCAGAGTTTCTTGGGAGTGAACGCAAAGGTTTTGTGAGTGAAAGCAAAGTTTCTCAGGGGAACGCAAAACTTTTGTAAGAGAACGCAAAAGCATTGAAATGGGCATTTCCTCCCATCTAATTTTTTTATATCACCATGTCCCTTTATGGGGCTCTGTGGTTTTTGTAGTGTTACTTCAACAAAAATATCAACATATGGTTTGCCTCTTGTGGTTATGTGAAAAATATGTTATAGTTGTGTGCTGCATTGGTGTATGAATTGGTGAACATGATTTCACCCAGTACATGTACCTAGACCAACATATTTGTTGTTCCTTGAACAACATTCCAAACAACCAATCAGGTTTGAGGGACAAATATACAGTTTAAAGTCAAGTTTAGGATTAAAACCAGGGTCAGGTGCTTCTACATCAGTGTTATTCACCTATCATTTCTTGTAACATTATCATATCATTTCAATTTTCCAACAGGAATTTTGTTACAGGCTACCCAAGAATATGTCTAACATAAATAAGGATGACCATATAAATGATAGCATGAGGTTTTACTCAGCTGGTTTTGTAATCTCAATATGCCAACATCCTGAGACAAAATAATAAATTTAATTTAATTAAATTAATAAAATAAATAATGTGCACTCTAATGTGATCAAATTGTAATAACTTGTTCTTTCTCTGAAATAACTTTCCTCTCAGGCCAGTGCATTGCATAATAGTCTATTCCAAACTCACGCTCTGTTCTGATATGTAACACCCATTAAATGAATTGTTTCACTCTGAAATACATCCGATTATGGAAGTAAAATGTGTTGCAATGAGCAATTCATGTTGACACTAATAAAGAACTGCACCTTTAAAAATATACATGGTTAACAGGTTGTGCAGATTGTGTCTCAGTACGAATTCATAGAGAGGGGTGTCGGGCTGCATCAGTGCTGGTAGAAAACAATTTATCACAGGACCATTACAGAGTTTAGACTTTCCTCCTACACCGCTACCCTTGCACACCTATTCCAACCGCTCACAGACAGGAGCATTTATTGATCATGACATTGATCTCTGTCTGTATAATTCAATGTAAGTGTCTCACTACAGGACAGAGGGGGAAAACTATTCTTTCTTCACTGGAAAACCATTTTGTGATTGAAGCAACCCATAAAACACAACAAGTGAAAAAAGAAACTATCCTAATTGAGGGTATAAGTGTGAAAAACCACAATTCATTAGAAGATGAGATCTGAGTTTTCAATGTGAAATTCATGCACATGACAGTATATTATCACAGTTTATTTCACAGGCTTCAGTATTTGTGGAAAAAACAATAACAGCAGGGAGTGCATTAACTCCATGCTGATTTCATGTACTTTGCCAAGTGCATATTGTCAAAACCAGATTTATTGGCAACACAAACAGTGGACTAATATCAATTACCATTTAATTATTATTATTTTTTTTTTGCATCAGTAGAAGTGAGAAGTAACATAAAACTGTAATAAATAGTGAATTACAAAGAATTACACTATTCTAATGCACAGAGAACAATTAAGGTCTCTATTTAAAAGATTGAATGTTATGTTACAGCACCACTGAGAGGACAAAACTGAAATTACACCTTGTCGACAAAACAAAATTCTGAAAACATAGATGTACATATGCTTAAAATAAGAATGTATGTACATATTATAACTAATTTATTAAAAATATATAAATAATATGCATATATTACAATTAAACTGCTAAAATGATACCCTGATTATTTGCTTTGGGCTATTTTTGTGCCAATGCACTCATCTGGCACCGTAGCAGGGGAGCGTTGGCCATGGAACATGGATTCCAGTATAAACCCATTAACTGTGCAGTCTCAACCCACCCACTTAGTCACACACTACAATAAAGTACCGATCAGTGGCCTTCTCTCCCAGGCTAGAAATAATACACCAACCAGATACATGAGCCATTTCCAGCCAAATGGCAACCATTCGACTGCAAATTACTGTGTTTAACCTTCGCGAGGTCAAGAGTCTCTTCTAAGACTGGCTAAACTTTTTTTATAAGAAAACCTTTGGGCATTACACATAAGTTACTAAATATGTAAGACAACACAAGACTTAGGGGATGACTTGAAGCCATAATAATAAGTAAATTCCCTCTGCATTAGATCTATGACAATGGAGTTTAATATCTTTCTTATGCCTTCATTGTCCTCTAGGGGTAACTAACAAGCTGGCAAAACAAAGCTTTATTGCAGTGTTTTAATACTATTAGCTGCTCTCATTGATTTTAAAGTGCTTGAGATGTGACAGAGCAGCTCCTTTAGGAGAGCTTGTGTCTGGTTTCTGTCAAGGTCAGGAGTTATCAGTGCTGGACCGTGGCTCCTGTTAGTTGGTCCGGGTGGGAGCTATAGCCCATTTAATGTTTACTTTCCTTTACGATATTAGAGGAGTTCAGAGTCTGTGCTGGTCCATTAGGATTAGATCTCTCACTCTCAATCTGCTTTTTTTCAGTCTTTTCCTTTTTCCTTTCTCCTTGCACCTGTCAGCAGTTTCTACACAGGACGGCTAATCCCAGCCCCAGAGAAACTGTCACTAATGGCTTCAGGTACCACCACCAGGGTCTAAATGGAGCTAAGACCTCGCAACAATTCACACGTACACATAAACCCCTTAGCTATATTCTTTAATCTCCCCTCTTGGAACAAACCCCCATCTTCATCGCCATTCACTCCCATTCGCTAGCCCGTCTTGATGGTTATGGCCTCGGGTCTCTGTGGAGAATGGAAGTGCAATCACAGCCTTTCTGAAGGTTATTACCCAGACCTCACAGGCTTTTCATGGCCCCTCGGACGCGGGTTGGGAAATGACAATGGTCAGCTCTGCCGAGTCAGAGAAATGGCTGCGGTAGAACAAGCGCTTCACGCGTGGAGAAGCCGGAATGGCAGGACAATAAAGGAGGGAGATGGCTCTCTCCCTCATTTCGGAGTTGTATAGGTGCATCTGCCAGCACATCTTCGGTGGAACACAACAAACACGGCGGAGGAGAATGTGTCACGCCAGGACTTGAAGAAGTGTGATGGAGTATTCTTATTAAGGCACAGAGGAGACTAAATCAGCATGAACTGTGATATGAACAGGGATGTTTTTCTCACATAATCGCTGATGACACAATTTAAAGCTCATAAGACAGCTGGTCTAAATAAGGGGTTTTCAAAGTAAAAAAGCTCAAATGTTCATGTATATATTAAAAATAATGTCTTGTTTGCAAAATTAAATTTAGAAAGTATACTATATGACTATTATAGTAGATAATGTAGATACATTTTATGGATTATATCACTTATAACATTTAAAAATTAATCAAATGGTGCCTTTCACACTAAATACCATTCTAAATCATTCACACAGTTAATGTTTGACAGGCCTAAAATATACTTTATTATTTCATTTCAAATATATATAATGTGTGTGTGTTATAAACAGGTGCTGGTCATATAATTAGAATATCATCAAAAAGTTGATTTATTTCACTAATTCCATTCATATCCATTCATTACACACAGACTGCTATATTTCAAATGTTTATTTCTTTTAATTTTGATTATTATAACTGACAACTAAGGAAAATTCCAAATTAAGTATCTCGGAAAATTAGAATATTACTTAAGACCAATACAAAGAAAGGATTTTTAGAAATCTTGGCCAACTGAAAAGTGTGAGCATGTACAGCACTCAATACTTAGTTGGGGCTCTTTTTGCCTGAATAACTGCAGCAATGATGTGTGGCATGGACTCGATCAGTCTGTGGCACTGCTCAGGTGTTATGAGAGCCCAGGTTGCTCTGATAGTGGCCTTCAGCTCTTCGGCATTGTTGGGTCTGGCATATCGCATCTTCCTCTTCACAATACCCCATACATTTTCTGGCCAATTAAGAACAGGGATACCATGGTCCTTAAACCAGGTAATGGTTAGGGTTAGGGTTAGGGTTATCTTCCCCATGATTGTGTAGCCTACATAACTAGACTGAGAGACCATTTAATGGCCTTTGCAGATGTTTTGAGTTAATTAGCTGATTAGAGTGTGGCACCAGGTGTCTTCAATATTGAACCTTTTCACAATATTCAAATTTTCTGAATTTAGGATTTTCCTTAGCTGTCAGTTATAATCATCAAAATTAAAAGAAATAAACATTTGAAATATATTAGTCTGTGTGTAATGAATGAATATAATATACAAGTTTCACTTTTTGAATGGAATTAGTGAAATAAATCAACTTTTTGATGATATTCTAATTATATAACCAGCACCTGAATATTACTTCTACACTATCCTCATCAAGGCTGCATGTATTTGATTAAAAATACAGTAAAATAATAATATTGTGAGATATTACAATTTAACATAACTGTTTTCTATTTTAGGCTATATTTTAAAGTTAAGTTTTTCATGTGATGGCAAAGCTGAATTTTCAGTAGTGATTACTCCAGTCTTCAGTGTCACATGATCTGGCAAAGTAGGCAGGCAGGCCAAACCAATCCTAGAACAGAAAGCAAAGCAGAATATAACCCTGACAATTAAATATTTTATCATTTTAAAATATACATCTTTTTAAATTCTCTTTTTTTTTTTTTTTTTTTGAGGACCTTCCTACCCCTTTGGGGTCCCTGGATCCTGGTTTGTAAACCTCTTGCCTTCAAATGGACCATAATCATGCTCACTCTAACATTTTTCATTTATTTATTTATTTTTTTATTTAGGAAGCAAAAGCTCTTTTGCCAACATGTCAGACCCACATAGCCGACCAGGGAAAATGGTCCCTAAGTGGTCCAGACATAATGTAACTGATCTAAATGTTCTTTTTTGCCCAGCTTTTCTGCCATTTTGCCAGTGAAGGAAATGAATGATAATAGCAGTAGCAGAGAGAGCGGCTGCGGACTGCTATCCCTGGCTCAGAGCATTGAGGCAATAACTCAACCTAAATTTACATACCCTAAAAACCAAAAATCTTACCAGGCACTTAGAACCGAAGCCAAGCAGCTCCCAGTTTCGCAGCCTCCACCAAACATCAATTATTACATTTTTGTTTGGATCAAGTTTTCAAAAGCCACCCAGATGAGAGGAAACGGCAAAGGGAGGGGTCTGATTCAGTCCAACCCAACTACCCATTACTTTTATCAGCCACACTAAGAAAAGCACAGACGATCAACGTTTCACATCCAACTGAAGCGGGGTGGAAAATCAATATTTGACGTGCAGCGTTAGGGTGTGGGGGTGGGGTGGGGGTAAAAGTAAAAAATGATCCTCCCACCACCCAGTGTTTGTTTGTGAACTCGATACATAAACACAAGAGACGACGAGCGAGCAGAGGGGGAGCCCCTGCCGAGCTTCTGACATCTGCAAACTTAGAAGTGAGAATCTGTGCTGAATTATAAATAAAGGCTGCAGGCAGTAAACATGGGATTATGAGGTAAAATATACGAAAAAGAAATTACGCCCGCGATATTGGAAAGCAAACCAAAGTGCAACCAGAGCTCTTGATGCATACTAGATAATTAACATTTCTAAATGACTTCTTCCATTGACAGCTGGATGCTTTTGTTATTATTATGCAGACGAGAATTTTTTGCCCCCACGGACTTGTAATCATCCTGTGGAGAAGTCTGAACTGAGAAATATAGCTTTGATTAATATATATGACCAAGATCATTGCCGAGTATTGATTTGTGTTCCCTTATGCAATTAATGCCTTCATGAGCAGCTCAGAAGGGGGAAATTCACTTCTGACACATGAGAAAGCAATAACGTGAGAGCACGAGAGCCAGAGGAAGAGCAAGAGAGAGCTGACAGGGGCCATAACGGAGCAGCTGTCTATCCATAAATTCACCTTTGAACACAACATCTGACTTACAGCCTATTTGCTAGAAAGATTCATTTTATCAAACACAATAACCTAGCAAATAAACGGGAATGAATTCACCCCTATTATTGTACTTGTCATTTCAGTGCCTGTGAAATATGTACTTGCCTGGTTCCACCAGTCAGTCTTCTAGAAAATAAATAAATAAATAATAATGTCACCTTTACAGAATGAGTTTGCCAAAGTTTATTTAAATGAACTAAGGAGTCGTGGTACACTCTTAACAGACTGACGTGCAGGTAATTTAATAATATGTATTTGATAATAAAAATATTATCTCATAAAAATTTAAATACATTATTATTATATTATATTATATTCAAACTGGCACCATGGCCGATACGGCAATACTTCTAAAAGACTGCATAAAATGTGTGCCCTGAAATATGTAATTTTAAGGAATGAAAGAGAATTAGAAGCTGTATTATGTTTGACGTCAATAAAACTTTCTTGTCATTTATGTTCTGCTCAAGAGGTCCTTAAAATCAAGGTCATCTCGGCTGATCGCCATTTCTCTTTATTTGTAAAAATCAATACCATCTATCTCATAGTCCCTTAAAAACCTAAGATGACAACCTCTTTGATGAGTGTGAAACAGTGTTGTTTCAGCTCCGATTCAAGATGAGTCTCTTGTTAAAAAGCCTTGAAATGATGTATTTGCAGCTGTGTTTTCACAATTAATCTGTTATATACTGTGAATAGGGCCTTGTCCTTGTGAACACACTAGAGACCTCTCATACTCAGGCTGAATTTAATCAAAAGAGAGATAAATAATTTTCTTGATGTGTGAAGGTTTTCTGATTTGCATGTCTTGAATCAATTTAGAGATGAGGAGAAAGTTTTATAATTGCACGTATTTTGAAAGCACTTTCCAAGAATGTAGTATAAAAGGCCTAAAACTCTTATACAACAATTGTTTTTTAAAACAAAAAGTTACTGAAAGGAGCTGCTTAAGGTTCAAATTATAACTGTCAACTTCAGTACAGCTCAAACAAATTTTTATGGAAGTTTTATTTTCATTTTCATTTTATATGGGGTTTGTTATTTGAAGCCTTCTAACAGGGTAACATGAAGCAACAGGGTGCATGCAAAATGGGGGACATAGCTAAACATGACATATTTGGTCATTGAAATTAGCAAAATTTATATTCAAATGATTATGTCGAAATTAAGACATGATTCTAATAGCTGGATACACACAAAAACATGACATTTATGCCTCTAATGAGATACCAAAGTGTACTGTTTTCATGGTATGTGCCAGTTTTACTAATTTCATATATCAAGCCGTAATTAGCAGTGCTTTTCTGACAGGTTCTCTATAATTATATGCAATACTTGTTTTATTGCTGTTTTTGGAGACTAGTAATAAACAAGCTGTATGGCCTTCATTTGGTATATTAGAAAAATGAACTAAAGTTTACTTCATGATTATATAAAGCTGGTGAACAAACACACACAAAAGTCTTCTTATATATTCTCCAGCTCTCAAAACAAGTGGACAGAAAAAAAAGAAAAAAGAAAAAAAAAACCTGGAATGAGGCTTCTTTCTGTGTCACAGTGCTATCTAGTGGTTTCCTGACAAAACATTTTCAATGTTTAACAAATCCTTCAATATCCCAATCGTTCAGGTTAATTGCAAGCCATTGCTGTGTGGAGGGGACGTGTACATTTTTCTGGAGCACACCAATGAGAAAGTTACCGGACAGACCGTTCTAATTTTCTGAGATATTGAATTTGGGCTTTTCCTTAGTTGTCAGTTATAATCATACAAAATTAAAAGAAATAAACATTTGAAATATATTAGTCTGTGTGTAATGAATGGATATAATATACAAGTTTCACCTTTTGAATGGAATTAGTGAATAACTTTTTGATGATATTCTAATTATATGACCAGCACCTGTATATACATGAAGAGTTGTATAAAAACAATAAATTAAAAAAAAGGTGATTGTGGAGCTTATATGATGAGAAACCAGCACATGCAAAAATGTCTGAAATCTAGGTGCATGACATAGTACATAAAATTCATTTTTTGGGGGGGAACAAAAGTGTGCTGATTTTATTTTGCATTTTTATAGGTTTATATCACACCCAATCATGAAGAAAACAATAGAGAACTGTGAGATTGTGGCTTTTTCCAGTTTAGGTTTTAAACTAAATAAAACTTTTTGTGAAATCATATATTAGCACACAAGCCAAGCGAACAAAGATTGCAATTTTCAATATGCAGACTATATATATATATATATATATATATATATACATATACATATACATACATATACAGTCGTTGTCACGCCGGGATGAAGACAGGAACGGGATACAAGAGTATAATTGCAATAAACAGGTTTATTCCAGAGAGAGCCGACACGAAACAGCGTGATACACACAAACAATAACCGACACTGAAGACATGAAGGCAGGAACTTAAATACACAGATAATGAACACTAAATGATCGCAGGTGATAACACTTTAACTAATAGGACAAACGAGGACAGGTGCAGACATGACGTAACACTGAACTAAACATGACTGAACTAAACACGTGTGACAGTCGTGGCCAAAAGTTTTGAGAATTCCATAAATATTAGTTTTCACAAAGTTTGCTGCTAAACTGCTTTTAGATCTTTGTTTCAGTTGTTTCTGTGATGTACTGAAATATAATTACAAGCACTTCATATGTTTCAAAGGCTTGTATCGACAATTACATGACATTTATGCAAAGAGTCAGTATTTGCAGTGTTTGCCGTTCTTTTTCAAGACCTCTGCAATTCGACTGGGCATGCTCTCAATCAACTTCTGGGCCAAATCCTGACTGATAGCAACCCATTCTTTCATAATCACTTCTTGGAGTTTGTCAGAATTAGTGGGTTTTTGTTTGTCCACCCTCCTCTTGAGGACTGACCACAAGTTCTCAATGGGATTAAGATCTGGGGAGTTTCCAGGCCATGGACCCAAAATTTCAACGTTCTGGTCCCCGAGCCACTTAGTTATCCTTTTGCCTAATGGCACGGTGCTCCATTGTTCTTCACCAAACTGTTGTTGGATTGTTGGAAGAAGTTGCTGGAAGTGGAAGTTTATACACTAATAGTCAAGAGGTAGAAGTAAGTTTCATTATTATGAAAGCACATAATATTGAAAGCAGCTGCCAGGAACAGGTTTATACATACTGCAAACATACAGAAGTGGTTCATAAATAAAGTAATCGTATGTGCCACCACTAGATGGCATACTTTCTATTATTATCACATAGAATGGAAACTCAGGAGGAACAAGCAAGTATATCTCAATATGATATGTGTCAAACATACATACATACATACATACACACACACACACACACACACACACACACACATATATATATATATATTCTGTAAGCAATGTTTGAGATAATAGCATATAGATGTTGTCTTCATATTAAAATAATAATAATAATAATAATAATAAAATGCTTTAATCTTTCATTTTCCAGTGTGCACTCTCATTTTTGGCATTTTTTTTAGCTATTACTAGCAACACTTGGCAGTAATGGATGTTTTATTGCCAGCAGTGCAGTGGTGCCAGACTCAACACATGGAAGGTAATCACAACAAAACAAATGTTTGAAACAGGCCTCTGATTTGGATCAAGACTGCTGATTTAAACACACACACACACACACACACACACACACACACACACACACACATTTTTAGGGTAGATTCATAATTTGTAACTGTTAAATGTGGCACATATGAAGCATTAATCAATGATTGATGGGCTGGCAGGACATGAGCATCTCTGTTGTTGTTTCACATGGGCTGAGACAACTGCCTCTGTTATACTGGGAAGCTCTAACATCCATCTGTCCTATTTTTTTGCATATGAATGCCAGAGACATACCCTTGAGATTCCAGACAGGAAAAGCCAGTTCCACGCACCTGCCATCGCATCCTGGTGGTAGCAAACATCAAAGACAGCCACTGTTTAAAACCCATCCATGCTCACCCTCTCCTAAAACGAGGGAATAAAACAAGATTAAATTAACAGCGATAATGTACAAACCTATGTCTTTGCAAAAATAGGTATATGGAAGAAAAAAGGATGGTATGTTAATAAATCATTTAAGAGTTCAGGGAGACATGTTCTTGGTTACAAAGAATGAACATGGAACATTCACAAAATACACAAAGGTACTTTAAAGCACACTTTCATTTAGCCTGGCCTGTTTTCATGTGGAGGGACTTTACATGACTATGAGTCACATCACGGTTCAATTCCTTCATTTCTGTGACACAGTGGCTGCCTAGCATGCCTCCCCCCCACTTCCACATCCTCATTTGTTATAACAGATGTCTCTGTTTATGTTTTTCAATTGAGCAGAGAATGGGGCAAAAGTCAAAAAACAGATATGCTGCGTATATTTTATTGTGAGGCACTAATGAGACAATAACAAAGCACCTGTGTAAAACTGCAAACAAGTGTTTCCAGTCTGATTAAAATATATGTTTTACACGATCCTCTAGAAATGTTCTCATTTACAAAATGAGATGGACATTTCGTTTTGGCATATACCTTATGAACTACAAATGAAATATTTCCACTGGGGGAAAAAACAAAACAACAATACAGCCCAAGTGCTTGGCTTTCAAGGCTGGCTGAATCGAGACTGATCATTATAGAAAAGCCTAATGTACAATACTCACGCTAAGCAGCCCACAGTCTAGAATATTGATTTCCTTTACTGCAGAGAGCAACTTTAATATTATTACAATTCATCGTATGCTTTTTACATCACCAGAGTCATCTAGAATTACTTTCTAATCATCTGCTCTATTTTTTTTTTTTGCTGTACAAACAAACCTCTCCTTGTTTCTATCAGTAGTAGAATGAGATTACGACAGATTGGCCTCAACATATGCAGATACAGTAAAAAATAGACACAGGATTTATAAATTCAAAGCATTGCAATAAATAACGTGCAATACGTTATATTTTATTCAGTGGCTATTATTACTGGAAACTTTTGTGAGTCAATTTGCCATGAATATCCAATTATTTTTATAGCACAATTGGCAGGAGCCTTTAGGAAGTGCTTGGATTTTCTCATTGGTGGAGGCACATAATTCTCACAGATGGTCATTATATTTACTTCCTCTCTTCTGCAGTAATGTAGCCTCAAGGAGTGTGTGTGTGTGTGTGTGGGGGGGGGGGGGTACTGCAGGTAATCAGCCATCTTTAACAAACCAATGAGAAGAGAGAGAGATAAATTTTAGATTTGAGACTAGATCTAGGAGTCATACATTTGTTTGCCTGTAGAGGGCTCAGCTGCTTTAAAATTATTTAACTGTGCATTTTCTCTCTGCTGTTCACACTAGAACTACCCATTTATCTTCATAATACTTTGCTCCACCAGCATAAGATATGTATTTACCACTATTAATTATTACGAAAACACATTAAAGGGATATGGCTTTTAGTAGCAGCCTACAGTAGTCTATATTGGTGCTGTAACAGTTATTAGCCTATATTACAGATTTTTTTTATTTATCTTTTATATATTTCTAATTCCTCACGATCCTCATTTTTCTTACTATAGGCTACAAAATGTAAAAAACAAAAACAAAAAAAAACGTTTTATTATTTTCTTAAAGCGCATACTCTCTCTCAGTCAAACGCACAGCACACAAACACACACACATACACAGTATGCACACACACTCTCACAGAATCGTGTTGTTGTCTACACTGCGCTGACGAATTAATCAGTAAAATAGTTTAGCAACTGAAAAGCTACATGACCAGAGAGGTAATAACTATGCTGTTCTTGAGGTAGATAAACTTACAGTTTCGCTATTAGTAGAGACAATGCTGCCGTGAGAGACTAAGGTAGGCTAATTCACAAATGCTTATACTCTCTCTCTCTCTCTCTCTCTCTCTCTCTCTCTCTCTATCTCTGTCAACTGCTTTAATAACTGTATTAAGCCCCATTCACACGGGATTAGTATTATCAGGGACCTCTAGTCATTTCTAATAATCACGGAGGTTGTCTGTGCGAATTGGCCAAGTCTGTAATTTGTAAAGTAAAAATTTCCCCGCTAATGACCTATAATAGTTCGCCGAACATCGAGGTCCTGTGATAATATTAGTCCAGTGCAAATCGGCATCTCTATGATTTGGCAAGATCGTAAATGATTTTTTCAAAGTTTTTGTTTCCCTATGCGCCTTTAGAGTGTTTTGATAGTATTTTGAGTGCTGGGTCATATCCCTATACAAACTATATAATTTGCAGAAAGAAAAAGAAAGAAAACCATCAGAAGAGCAAAAACAAAAAGAATTATTAGATGGAAATGGATGACATATAGCAGCATGCGGTAAGGAACATTCTTTTGTTTATAATATATCATAATCATACAGCTAGACTTATAAAGACAATACATCCTACAAGCATATCCAAAATAGTGCACAATCAAGCGAGGGGGTTCAGATCATAATTGGAGGTTAATGTGTTACAAATAAATCAAGCGTAAAGCTTGAGCTGTTAGATTTCATTCTGGTGAAATGTAAATGACATCATATCCGGGAGATAAATCAGTAAATTCAAGTAAAATCACAGGCTTTGCTTATTCCGTGTGAATGTGCCACACGAAATTCAGATGTGGAGGGGGTAATTTCTAAATCACACAAGGTTCCCAGATAATACTAATCCCGTATGAATAGGGCTTTAGTCTGCTATCAATGGCTCAAGCCTAGTTCTGAAATGATGTTTTGGAATTAGCATCGGAGGCTTGGGATGAGATGTGTAAGAAATTAGCCCCACACACAAGACTGTTTTATGACAAAAAACTGACAAATGTCTTGAAATACAACATCTGAACGGTGTCTAGAGGTGTGGTAACCGTAGTATAAACGGAACTATTGACTCTAGACCATTGAATAATTGGAAAATAATGCTAACCGGAGGTGCAACAGCCTCAGGTGAGCATTATTTTGTAAAAATTCAACGGCCCGTCGTTGATTATTTCTTACATAATGTCTCTACTCTCAAATGCACACACATGCATATGGCCACACACTCTGCTCTGATGCAATAATCATTAAAATAGTTTAGCAACTTAAAATCTACATGGCATTCATGTAGACTCACCAGCAAGATAATGACAGTCTGGTTCTTAAGGTAGATAAACGTAACATTTTCGTTGGAAATTTCGTGGAAACAATGCTGCCAAGCACTATTGAGAGGCGCACAGACTCATGTAGGCTTCACATTATGTTTATTCCTCCAGAATGATGTGGTGAGACTGATAATGTCATACTCATACAGAAAATGATTACTTCGAGTTATTGCTGCTTAAAGGGTATCTATAAGCAATTGAATCATAGGGTGTGCTTACTTTGTCACACATGGCTTTTCCATCTTGGCTTTATTTTTGTTAAATAAATAATGACACAGTGTGATATGCCATGTGTTGTTGTTCATCTGAGGTTTTATTTTCCCAATTTTAAGACCTGCCAAGGACCAGATGATTTTTTTTATTATGTCCTTATACAAAATACACGTGGAATTCAATAGGGTGTCCTGACTGTTTAAATTTGCAATAATTTTTAGCATGAAAGAAAGAAGGAAAGAAAGAATGATGTCTTACCCTATCTGGTTGTCTCTATCCCATAAATAGTTTGGCAGGCATATACAGTAGAAACAGCAGTGCTCATGGGGGATCCTTTCAATGTTTCTCCGCTCTATACTCTTATCTGGAAAAAGGCCTGCCTCTCAGTTGCCAGTGTTTGCATCCCATGTGCCTCCCCGGCCTGGTAAAGGTTACACAACAAACAGTACTTGCTTTCTCTGCATATAAATGGGCAAAATGAGCTGGAGAGTTTCCAAAGTCACATTTGGAGAATCAAAACTGGCTAACACATTTCCCCGACACATCCAACTGCATATTATTCATTCACAATTAATTTCCACGAACATCGGAGGAGATAAAAAATACTATGTGAAATGTGAAAAGGCCACAGTGAAAAAGAACACCATGAAAAAAAAAGACATTCGAAGGACTTTGTTGGTAAATACAAAGGTTGCTTTCATTAAAAGTCCCTTTGAGAGACATATCGGAGGCAGCGGGTCACATGCACAACACTGACAGCATCATAATATCTATCTTCCTTTTTATCTAAAACCCTGTGGCAGAAAAAACCAGAAAACGTTGCAAGTTAACTCAGTGCATTGTTACAGAGCACATCAAGTGCTGCGAAAACTCATGTGATGAATGACTTTCGTTTCTCAGATTCTCCCGTCATTCCTGTATTGTTTGTAGTGCGGAGATCAATATCTCCTTCCCTTTTTTTATATGTCTCTTTGTTGCCTCCGTGTACTCTTTAAAGCCCTGAGGTTCCTCCCCAATTATGAAGGCGTTTTAATGAGAATATTTTTTATCTCCAGGGGCTGGTCATGGGAAAGAGCTGAGCTGAAGCTTTCGGTCCAGGGGGTTGTTGGCAGGTCTATATATTCCAAGGAGAGTGTCGACTACACTGTTTTACACGTTTTACTCATCTTAACCTTGAGAATGACACTGGAACAGGCACACTGCACAGAATCAATTGATCATTTTCACTTTTATAACACGTTCATATCAAGATCATATATTATAGTGTATGTTCATTGTAAACAAGAGTTATTCCTACACTGTTAAATATTATTGTTGGTTTAACTTTTAAAAAAGTAAGTTACCTGGTTGCCTTGAAATTTTTAGTTCATTAAAATTAGTTGATTTGACAAAAGATTGAAGTTGTGATAACAAATCATGAAAATATTTTTTTCAGGACCTATTCACATCAGACGAAACTAAAATATGTGTGCCGACAAACTGCCATGAGCTTTTGTTCACGTTTTTACTGCATGAAATCCCAGTAGAAATGGCAGTAAACAAATATTATGTAAGCTGTTTAATACACAGATTCTTGCTAAATAAATAAAAAAATATGCGACATGACATGAAATAATTCTTTTATAATTTTACATGTACAGTATCTTAAAGTTTCCTATACGAAAAAAAAAATAGCCATTGTAAAGCACACAGCAAATAAAAAATAAGCCTAGCAAAAGTTGAACGCCACAACAATATTATACTAATATTAAAACTGAAGTCCTCTATGGTCATTTTCACTGCAATCAATAACTGAGACGCAAGATGACAGCATTTGCGTTTTTATAAAACAAGTATAAACGAGTCAACGGTGAGATGTACGAGACATGAAACCGGTAAAGCCGGTTTCAGTTAACACTGTGAGTGCAGTGGACAACAGCATATTATTTGAAAATATCCTTATAATAAGTAGTCGTATTCAAGACATTTCAAGTAAAGCATTTCTGACAGTACATAACACAGTTGTTTGTTTACATGTCTGTTTAATTAGGTATTGTGTCATTTCCAGGTAAAAGGTTAATGAAAAATAACACTGCATTTGCTTGTCATTTTGACAGTGTGCGCATGTATGTGTCTTCTTTCTTAGCGTTCTTTTGGCATTCTCTAATGGTTTAGGCTTTTGTTAACAGGAGATGAGATAGAGAAACACATCCCCTACAGACCAGAAACCCTGAGGCCTGTGTGTGTTTGTCTAACAGCAGGGATAAATCCCTCATATTCCTCTGTACAAAAACAAGTCAAACTCAGGAAGTCTGCCCTGCAGGCCTTGTCATAAGAAGCATCAAAAAGAAAAAAACAGTGAGGAAAGAGAGATGATTTTTTTTAAATTCACACAGTTGACTATAGCATCTACACTGGTAAAAAAAAAATACATACAAGTGAAATATGGTCATAAAAATAACTCAAAAGACACAATTCTTCAGCTCAAATACCATATTTATCGAAGCCAGAAATCAACTGTGATGGTGCTTTTTATATGGTTAACTCTATAATCACAAACTCTAATCCTCTTACAATATTTGCTGCTCATGCATTTTTGAATGCAAGACTCAACACCATTCACGTTAGCTAAGAACATACAAATAACATAGATAACAATAAACAAGTGTCAGTATTTGGCCCACTATTGAGGAATGAGGGAGATGTTTTGCATTATGAAGGCTTATTTACAGTCGGTGCCATCAGAAAGCAATAAATATAGTGAATGAGTCATTTTAGGCGCACAATAACAGCTCCATTATAATCCACTAACTGCTGTCTGAAGGAACAATTTAGCTTTGATACATACAGTAAATCTCCGCAGGACAAATGTATTCAGGTTGGACATGATGTGTTTATGCTGAAAGCTGCTGGAAAGCAGCTCATGTGTAGGCAATGTGGCTTATTATATATATATTGATCTCTTGTGTCAAAATTAGACTATGCGAAGTGATTCAAAACTGTTTGAAACAGGGGAACAATAGGATTTTGATCAATTGTAGGCTCCACCATGCAGCGGTGGAAGTTGTAAATGGAAGTTGTAGAGCCAATGACACTTAGATGTCATTTGTAGCTTAGAGTAATGATGTATACAGTGCCACATTGTTTAAAGTCGGAGGACATGCAAATAACAAGAGGAAACAAAGAAGACATATGTAGCGTGTTTAAAATCCCAGTGTTCAGTCCATTAATGCTGGAGAAATGAAATGTGTGTGATTGGCAGATACATCAGGAATAAATTATTTAAAAATCAGACAATGTGGATATTCTGGATTTTTTTTCTCATTCTGTCTCTCATAGTTGAAGTGTACCTATGATAAAATTACAGGCCTCTCTCATATTTTGAAGTGGGAGAATTTGCAAAATTGGTGGCTGACTAAATACTTTTTTGTCCCACTGTATAATCGGAGCTCATGTTAGATATGGTGGGGCGACCTTAAAATCTGGAGTTTCTGAGGCAAAATATAACCTGTATTGAATTTTTTTTTTTTTTTTTTTTTTGTATAGTACTATAAAAACAATTTTGAAAAAAGAAATCAGAAAAAAATATGTATAGAAAAATTATATATTAGCATTTTTAAAATTAAAAGCTTTTTGCAAGTCATAATCTCGCAACTATAGTGGCTCCAACATGTCGCGAATGCACCTATTCTGGATTATTTTGCTTCTGTTTAACCCTTGACTACAAATAGTTCAGATTCTCCATACTCTGACAACTAGCTTTGACTTGACCTTGCATGACCAACATTGTGAAAGTATTTGCTGAACAACCTGAAATACTACAAGGAGGAACTTTCCAGTATTTCCGCATATATTTGAAACGGTTATGAAAAAAGAGAAGGTCACAAAACCAAATCAATGAAGGGAAAAGGAAAATCAGCTTTAATTGGCTTTTAAAGAGAGCTGTGAATCACATTAGATCTAGTGTCAGCTCCCACCAGGCTGTTGGTGATAACAGCAGGACTTCATGGCTCTAAGCTCCTCTGATTGCTCTAACACCCAGAGTATTTACCATTTAGACCTTTCCTTGTCCACAAGACAGAAAGAGACAGAGAGGAGAAAGAGACGAAGCATGTGACGGAAGAGAACTTCTTCTTCATTCTTAAGGCAAGTCAAGCAGAACAGCATACTAACAGAAAGGACAATCCTTTATGACCAAAGCCAACCATGTTTATAACAATCCAAGCATTGAAGAAGATGCAGCATGCTCACATTTTGAAGTCATGATTTCAATTTTTTAAAGTCGATATAGAGCAGCAAAGCAGTAGTGTTCCACCACAGCAGAATATTGAGCTCATGGTGGAAGAATTGTGATTACATTTATAAGGAATTATAAGGGTTTGTGTTGTTTAAAATAAGTAAATACACATACATGCACAGGGCTGCGTAGGTTACTTTTAAAATGTATTTCACTACAGATTACAAAATACATGCTATAAAAAGTAATTTGTAACGTATTTTGTTACATTACTCAAGTTTAGTAACTTAATCTAAATACTTTAGAATACTTTGGAATACTAATAAACGTGGAACAAACACAAAAAAGGTAATTGCGAGTTTTTATCTCACATTTCTGACATTTTCCCTCAGAATTGCGTGATATAAAGTTGCAATTGCGAGTTATAAAGTCAGAATTATGAGATATAAACTCACATACTAAATTCACAATTGCAAGAAAAAAAGTCGGTATTAAAAGTTTATATCTCCCTAATCTGACTTTATAACTTGCAATTGTGAGTTTAAATCTCGCAATTCTGAGAAAAAGAAGTCAGAATTGTGAAATGCAAACTCACAATTGTGAGGGGGAAAAACAAATTGTGAGAAAAAGTTGCAGTGACCAGTGAATTATAAAATGACTCACAAACAACTATCACAAAACATGAAAACAGTCGAAAACATGAAACTTAACTCCGCTTTTTCAGACTGTCAGAGTCAGAGAATCACAAATTGCTGTTTAAATGACATTAAAATTCAAAGTAATCACTTTGGTAATCCAAAATACTTCTCAGATGTAACTGTAATCTGATTACCACTCATTTAAAATGTAACTGTAATGAAATACAGTTACTCAAATTTTGTATTTTAAATACGTAACTAAGTTACTTGTATTTCGTTACTCCCCAACCCTGTACATGCATCACACTAATAAATAATCAAATAGGGATCAAAGCATATACCCTGTGTATAGCATGTACAATGACACGAGAAAAACTGAGGTTACTCCCCATGAGCTGAATAACTACAATAATAAATCATGCAGTGGACCCAAATGAATCTGACTACATACAAACCTCTGGTCTCTGGGCACATCTGGTGCCGAGCAGCAGCAATCAGACCTGACTCTCTGTCGAAGAAGGGAAAAAGAAAGAAAACCTTTACCAGAACAGCACTATGTAAAGGCAGAAAGAGGGACGCATCTGGTCATGGACATAATACAACCATAAAAAGACCAATCAAACTTTGTTACAACCTGAAAAACACGTGGCTGACAATTTGTCAAAATCCCAAGCAAACAGAGAAATCGACTGCGAGCAGCACCGTTCTGCCATGTATAAGCCTGTGCAGAAACTGACATAATTCGAGGATTTTTTTTAACTTTTGTGGAATGGAGCACTCTGGGAAAATATTGTACCCTTTCACAGTGCATTCTGTCATCAAAAAATAGTAGCCAGTTTTAATGACCAATTAAGTGTGTTTTTTGCTAACAAAGTCAGGACTTGCTTATCCACTGCTGTACTCTCATGAGATATGTCAGTACTATTTTGTTTAAGATATAATTTTAACATTACTTATTTATAATCTTGTTTATTTAAATATTTATGAATTCTATGATAGTAAATAAATAAACAATCCAATCCAAGGAGAAGGATCTCTCTGAAGTAAGCCTTATGGAAGTAATGAAATGCCTCTAAAAAAAACCACTATAGCAAAATAGCACATTGTCCATCTCAAAAGTTGTAATTCTACCGCTACACCAAAACAAAATCATTACAAATGAAAAAAGAACTGATTAAATTAAAATGAGACATTTGAGCTTCGTTTGATTATAAAACAAATGTTTACAGGGTATTGAGCTACAGCCCAGACTGAATATTCATGCAGTTATTCTGTGATATGGTCCAGTGCTGATTGCCAGTGAATGTATGAATTTGCAATTATGTATTTAAATCCCTTTGCTAATCCTGACCATTAATGCTGTTCCCCAGGGATAAAAAGCCCATTAGTGGGGTTCAGTTTTTTTTTGAAATACTTTATTTTTCACCTTTTAAATTCTTTCTTTTCTCATTTTCCTGATATATAAAGACCATATGAAACAAGAAAGAGCCTCAATAAATGAATGAAGTTCAACATAAGTAAAAAAAAAAATTAAAAATCACTGTATATACTGGTGTTACCTAAATGTAGATCATTGGGTAGTACATTACATTTCACTGACCTACATACCACTAGTCATTCTTCACTTACTCACAGTGTCTTCCACCAATTTGCTTTGATCAACAGTGTGGAAATAAGAAACGCTGGGCCATAATAAGTGTCCAGCCTCAAAGCAGCCGTTTGAACTGGCATCTTTTACATGCACACTAGCTATTTATAGTTGATGAACACAGTGGATTAACAAGGATCCCCAGAGTCCAGTTGGAAGAAATTACTTTTAGGGTTTTGGCAAGGTCCAGTAGTCCATTTCATTGTTCACAGCCCAGCTGAGCATCAGGATTGGGTTTGACATTCGTAACACTGACTATATATAGACAGACACCATCTGATCATGATTCTATGAGAATGAAAAGTACTGTATGCTAGAAGCCGACAATAAAACCAGCAAGAGGGAGTCCAGGTCTGGGTACTAGATTCTAAATTTGATGGATTGTTTTTTGTTTTGTCTGACAGCACCTATTGCATCAGCAATGTCAGTGATAGTGCATTGTCTGGCGTAACACCTACTTCAGTCTTGCATGGAATTGCACAGCAGTCACTGAGACTGCTTTTAAGCATTCAAGGGCAGTGTAAGTCTAGAGAATTAGCTGGAACAGAGAAGTGCTCGGAGCAGAGGGCAACCCGGATGTTTTAGGCAGCTTCGAGCCCTCATCATTAGCCATGTATCTATGGCATGATCCCACGGTTGAAGCTTTATTTACTTTTTTCATTTGTAATATCTAAAGAAGAAAATACTAGGGGAAACAGGGCAGCTATAAGTAATATAAAATATTAGTCATGTTCTGTTTCACTGTATTTAGTTTCTAGACTTTAGACGTTTTCATTGCTGCCTGAGTTCAAGTCATTCATTAGTTGTTATGGTTTCTAATTAGTTCTCAACTGTTCCCTGTTCTGTTGATCATCATCCCGCTATGTATATTGTTCCTCTGTTACTTCAGTTCATTGTCTTGTGTTAATGTTATGTAGATTGTGTTGTAATCTTCTTTTCTGTGTTTGTTAAAGTTGTTTTACTGTTCATTCTGAGTCACACATTATCCTTGGATTTTACTATACCTCTGATGGTAATAGAATATAATTCTGCAAATCATAATTCATAACTCTGCATCCAACCATGAGGCCATTGGACCATGAGGAACAAATGCACACTTCCGAATCTCGTCGGATATCATCTTGGTACTTTATGAGTACTGTGAATTAGGACCTTTTTTTTGCACACTTTATAGTAGGGAAGTATGTGATTTCTGACTCACTTGAGTTGTTGAATGAATCGGTTGAATAAATGATTAAATTACTCCCTCATAAAGAGTGTCACTTGTAAGTGAACCTACTGGCGAAATTATGCAACCTACAAAAAGAAGCTTAGCTTATCCCTTCCTCCTCTATAGTGCATAAGCTACCTTTGACAAGAAGACAACGAAGATATTTAAAAAAAAAAAAAAAAAAATCCCTATAGGAAAAAATACTTCTGGAACCATCGCCGCTGACATATAGAGCTGTCATTAATGCACGCTATAAAATCAGTTGATACGTGACCTATTAGAATGAATAACTTACCCAAATTCCTTGGTTGATGCTGTCATCCAGATTGCTTATAATTGCTAGGGTTGAAATTCTTTCAAACACTTTGGCTTTCTGCCTCAAATTTAAGCTCAGGAGTAGATCTTTGCCGATTAACTCCAGCTTTTCCTTAAAAGTAAATCTTGAAAATGGTGCGGATAATAAATTAGAAGCAATGTCCTCCTTGCTTACAATTTCCGATCGTGTTCCCCACTGTGGGCAGAATAAAGTTGGTGATAACAAGCCCACCCATTTAGAAGGACCATATGATTGGTCTATTTTTTCAATTATCATTTGCTTGACCCTCTGTAATTTCATTGCTGGACCACCAATCACAGAGCTGAGACCATAAGGCTGAAAAATTGTAATATGGAATCTACACAACACAACATAAAGTAAATAGGCAGATTTGAAGGGTTTATTTCCTCAAAAAGATTTAGAAATAAAATAACATTAGAAAAAAAAAAAGAATTTTTATCAAAAAAAGCTTTTACTTTTCAAACTATTAAAAGTTTGTAAATATTATTTTTATAATGGTTTAGGGCCTCTCTGATTGCCTATGGCCCTGACAGTTCCCTTCTGCTAGACTTCCTCTTTGTGGACAGGTTATGCTGCCCTTGTGTTTTGTCCTTTCACTTGAGAGGACTGATACAGTGACCAGCCATGCAAAACAGTCCATTCGCATCCAGGGACTGAGGTGATATTTTATATTTATCAGCTATTCACTGAAGATGCTGGGCTTGCTATACAGTCATAGCCTAGGGCAAAACACTGAGAGGTCTCTGGAAAGACTACGTTTATAAACAAGACTTTAAAGGTCATTTTTTGAGTATAAACATACAATTTTGGAGTATTTTCTATCAGATATTTAACCATACGGACTGAAGGGAAAACAGTCAATACCAAACCTCTAAAAGAGAGATATCATACAGAACTCTCAGAAATCATTACAGAGAGTAGAACATTAAAAAAATAAATAAGTAATGAAAAATTAAAATACCAGCCACAAACATTAAATATAGAAATCTATGAAAATCAGTCGAAAAGGTTGAATGCGAATCCAATCCACAAATTAATGCAATTCCGTGCAGCAAAGAATGTACTTTATTATTTATATGCTGTATATCATGGAATCACCATTACGCAAGGACACGCATTCACCTTGAAATATAGACTTGCAATTCCCATCTGTCCCTGTTGGGATCAATCTGTCTGGAATCTGATCTGTAATAAGCTGCTGGTGGGACCAAAGGGGCAAAAGGAACAATGTTCAAAGGCAACTATGTGAACATTAGCCTGTAGTAGGACAGTGTAACACCACACTTTGTCTCCAGAGACTGTTCTTCTGAAGGTACGCTCAGGGAGCATTAAAAGCAGAGCCATTCACTCTCCGTGCTTAAGCATTCACCTCTTTCATCTCATCGTCTTTCGATTGTACCCCATGCTTCTGGCATTGTTTCAATTAGCTCTAAAAGGGCATCCCTTTGAGGAGTACACCAGGTCACACGCTGCCACCTCCGTTTCAATGTTTAATGGTGGCTGGAGAAGCACAAGGTCGAAGCAAAAGCCATCAGAAAGTTCAGACAGCTATTAAGATTATTTCCTGGCTCATTTTCTCCCGTATGGAAGTCTCCGTCCCCCCCCCCCCTTCTGTTTAAAAAATGTCTTCATTTTGTTACTGCTTCCTCCTCAATCCATCTTTTCAGAGCAGGAGATTAACAAGGCAGAGCCGAATCTGCAGGCTGTGTGCATTTTCTTTGAGCACAGGGGTAGAGTCCTTAGTGTGGTTCTTGGGCTTATACAAGCTGTTCCTCCATGCATGAGCCATACTCCATAACTATGGAGACATTAAATATGTAGTAAAATGTGGCTTCAGGTTCAGGAACATTCTGAAACACATTGATTATTCAGGTTTGATGTCTACATGATGCACAGCAAAGCTCTAATGATGTATACTGTACCTCAGAGTTTCAAAATGGATTCTGAATGGAAATATTGAAGTGAGAGGTCGAGATTTGGTTGGTTGGTGTGGTCATATCCTACTGGTAGGTACTACGTCATGTCTTCTCATTTATTCTGACCAGAGGTCACGTTAAGTGAATATTTTCTGTCATTGACTGAATTTATTTAGCAGTGATGGAAAAACTGAAGGCAGTCCATCATTTTGACACAGAGGGTAATCTATCATAACATATAACTGTAATTCTCATTTCTGTTCAGTTGGTGGCGAGTGTATCTTATTGTGGCCGCAAAGTGCGGGTTCAGCCGCAAGAACAAAATTAAAACTGCCACATGAAGGCAAAGACGCAAAATCTAATGGCAATTGCCTCTGCATCAGTCTCCCTTGATGCATTTGATCACGCTCAGTCGAGCATCCTCGATGAGTACCAGGGGGAAGATCTGAATAGATAGAGATAGGCAGATAGAGAGTATCAATTGAGTTTTGTTCAGTTTTTTTTTTTAACGTATTTTAATCTGAATTGTATTTTGTAATCTATTGTATTCATTTTGCCTGTTCAGGCGCTAAAGTTTTTAGGTCGTGTTTAGGGTACGTTTACATGGCATTGATGTACTAAAAACGGAAACGTTTTTTCTTTGCTTTTTTTGCGTAGAGACAACATTGTCAAATGATCCTCGCTCACAAGGATCCGTGAAATGGACTAAAAACGTTGTATTATGCATTCCAGGCCACTACACATCTGTAGACTGAACACATAATATGTATGCGCATGACGTCACCAGTTTTACAAATGTGTGTTTTTGTAGTTTACATGGAGACGATAACAGTGTTGTTTTCATAAACTTGCAATTTGACTAACGTTTTCAAAAGTTTGCATTTTCAGGCCCCCAAAACACCATTGTCATGTTAAAAAAAACAGCCAAAAAGCATAAAAACCTTTCCGTTTTTCTTGAAAATGGTGTTGTGTAAACAACCCACTAAGTGACCTCCGCTGTTATCTGCTTTGTATGATGTTGAACATGAAAAGTGACACAGTCACTGTTCTCTTCATAAATAAATAAATGCATAATATAGCCTATATGCACATCCTGTAAGTTCATGATTAAAAATGAAAACGTTAACGAAAACAAAAGCTATCAATGCGTCCTTGCTGGATAAAACTGGCAATTTCTTTAAAAAAAAAAAAAAATCTTTAACATGAAATATGTATTTTTTAGCTGTAGTCTTTCTTCTGCCTTTACTTTTAAGTCAAAACTCACTCCTAGAACTTCTAGTTCTCCTTGGCCCTTGCACCCATGTTTGAAACTAAAAATATAAAAAGCATAAAATGTATTGACATTATATGAACAGTCTGCATAGTGAAACGTAATATGACTCATCTTCTACAGAGTGTAAAGTTGTGCGGGATGAAAAAAGCATGAATGTCTTAACTCAAATTCATTCTAGTTGGAAAGAATTGAGATTAGACAATGGAAATATACATTCGAGAGCCAATAACGTACTGCAGAATCAAATGCAATACTTGGAATCACAAACAACAGAACTGTAATGGGCACCATATTGTGACCCCATGCTGATATAATTGTACTGCAAAACCACTATCGAAAGTACTGAAGCAAGAAGTAGGAGAAAACCTCTTTCTCCTTCACATATGTAAATACGGAGGTAAATAAGCCAGTCCATTGGTTGCCTTCTCCCTGTGTTCAATTCACTCCTCCCTGGAGCTATTTGTTGCATAGAATGAAAGAGGCCCTCAATGCTGTAAAATGTAATTTCTTTACCAGCCCGCCTGCAGCGTGCACAGAAACACATTTCAATTTAGAAAGACCTAAACAGCTTCATCAATTACACGCTATACAGGTAACTCAGAGCATGCTAGGGCATCATTTATGTAGTCAGAAAAACAATTCAAAATGAACAAGATCTTATCCGTTTTTTTCCACACAGTGAAGGTGTTCATAAAGCAAAGGTTTCACAAAGAACAATATGTGCAATAATTTTGTAAATGTCTAAGATTAGGTACTTTTTGCAATCCAGGAAAATAATGTAACACTTTGTTTCGGCTGCACAGCAGCTCTAGTAGAAAATGGTGTCATTGTCCGGCCTAATTCATTTTCGTTGTAAAAAATCATTAGTTATTAATTTAGTTTATTTATCTATACAGCGGCTCTGAAGAAAACAGTGACATCATCATCCAGTTCAGTTCAGTTTGCATACAATGGTGTCAATGCAGGCAGGTCAGTAATATTGTTGAATATTAAGTGTCCCCGACTAAGCAAGGCAACAGTGGCAAGGAACCCAAACTCCATCAGATGACAGAATGGAGAAAAAAAATAACCTTGGGAGAAACCAGTCTCAGTTCTCCTCTGGCCAACAAACGAACACGATTTAACAACTCAGAAGTCAGATTGGGATTGGAGCCATTCTTGGAGCATTCAAAATATTTAATCCAGTTCCATCTGGTTGATGATCTTGTTCATCACGCCGGTATGGTTTTGCTGAGGATCTGGCTTTCATGTCAATGAGGTTAGTTTAGTTGACAATCTCTGCTGATACTTCAGGGATGTGTTGTGCTCCTGTTTAGCCGAAGGTCCTCCATCTGACCTGTATATGGTCCGGGTCCGTCTAACTACGGCACACCTCGGAGATAAGAGAGACTAATATTAGAGTAGATGCCATTCTTCTTATGATGTAAAAAGTACATCGGATGTTATAGGAATTGTTCCTTGTTCCGGCTGACCTAATTTATGCAGCCTAACAATCAATTAACTCATTTAAATAATAGAAATTGACAATGTGTTATGTATGTGCCAGGTTAAAGAGATTTGTTTTTCGTCAAGAGTCCGTCTGCTTCCTGACCAATGGAAGACTATTCAAAAGTCTGGGTGCTAATGTAACGGAGGATAGCTAGTAGTTGCTGTGCGAGTAAACAGATGCTAGGGGTTGCATCTTTTCTTTGTTAGAGCGTCTGACTCCCATGTCGGAAAACCTGGGTTCGAGGCCCGCTTGGAGCGGGTTGAGTAGGACCTGGGTAGAGGGCTTACACTGGTGCCGTGACCCGAACGGGAGTGAGGTTTAGGGGGGTGAGTGTGACGGAAGCTAGCTAGTAGTTCCTGTGCGAGTAAACAGATACTAGGGGTTGCAGCCTTTAGCCTCCTAGTTAGAGCGTCCGACTCTCTTGCCGGAAGACCAGGGCTCGAGGCCCGCTCTGAGCGGGTCGAGTGGGACCTGGGTAGAGGGGTTACACTAAATAGGAAATATATCTACTGCCTGCAATAGATTTTTTATGTATATTATAAACTGGACAGAATTTTGAGATCTCAATAGAGAAGGACTATAATGTGCTAAGAGCTCGCTCAGTCATGCAGTTTGCAATGAATGATGACTATACTGGAGCTTGAAAAGCAGCAATGTCCGATTTGTGAAGAAATCATTCTGTTTAGTCAAATCTGTACAATGAATCAGGAAAATAAGCAAAAAATGTTTCAGTTCTCAAGTTCATTTCATTGACTCAACGATGTAGTCACATGACGGTGAGTAAACTATCCTATTTTTGGGTAACCAATTCCCTTAATCTTCTATTCTCCAAATCATCATATTCATTTTCCACACATGAAATGTCAATATAAATATACCAAAAGTACAGGGATCAGCTGATTTATCTAGCTCATGTTTCATTTTTACACAGCATAAAGAGAATATGGCAAAAACATAACGTTGATTTCATACTGTAGGCAAAAGTACATGTCTCATCTTTCCAGCTCATATAGTTTCCGAATGGTTGCATCAATACAGTTTATCATTTATCGTTCATCATGCATTGTGGAATATTGAGTGCCAGCATCTCTTCATATAAGATGCTAATGAAATACAGTCATTAGGCAGGAGTCAATTTCCACTGCGATGTTAAAACCGTGCCCTTTTTTCCAATTTTAAACTCAGTCAATAAGTTCATAGTGTTGTTAGATGTTGTGTCTTAATGTGGATGTAGAACACTTCCACTTGGATGAACACAAAGCCCAGTGCGACGACTTTCTCAGTCAATTGGTTCACATCACCATAAAAAGACCAAATCAATGTCCACAGACTTGCACTGAAGTGCATTTTATTGAGGTACAGATGCAGTGGTGTGTCTGTTGTCAATTTTTTAGGGCTAATTTCCCAGCATGCTTTTATACCCAGATCTAAGGTAGCATGAGTGACAAGAATGATGTCACTGCAGACCTGTTCATTCAATTATAGTCGCATCATTATAGTGCACAATTGCAGTAAGCTCCTCTCTTGCTCTCTTTCAAATATAGGTTTTCAAAGTTTGCAAACAGGTATAAACTTTTGGCTAGTAACTGTAGATGTGTCAACCTCAATACATATACACACAGCCAAGGAAAAAAGCTGATGAAAATGTATTTCATCAGCACAGATGTTTAAGTCTTGATTAATGAGGAAAGGTATCTGTGCTCTCATTTTAGATGCTTGCCAATAAGCTGATTAGTAAAACAGTGTTGGTGAGTGTGATGACTTGGGTTAATAGAATAATACGACCCAGCCTGAGAAAACATTATGCAAATATTTACCTTTTCACTTCCGCAGAGCAAGGCAGAGCTAAATCTGCATCACATTTGCATCACAATGCCTGGAGTTCAGGACCAACTATTCCAAGCCAACAACACAAAGTTTAAAATTAATATTTAAATAAATAAACACAGCTGTTTATGCTGTTAAGCCAACATTGCACATTAAAAAAAAATTATAATAAAACTGGGATTAACCATCCAGAGTATTGAATTATTTCAAAGTCAAACTGAAAGGATTAAGTCTCTAGGTTAAGGACTCACTAATTGTTAATTCTTTCACCCACGTTACATTATTGATGTTTAGTGTATTTATCAGAATTCAGCTTTCTTTTTTCATTATTTATTATTCTTCATTATTTATAGTGAGAAGTGCCATCCATATAAATTGAATTGAAATGAAATTGAATTTAAAACCTTTAGTGAAGGTTTCCACAAGACTGACACAGCCTGTCTATCCTTTATTGACATGCACCACAAGTCTATTGCGGTGGCGTTCCTCCACTCAATGTCACTTTGAATCAAATTAGAATTCTTATAGGATGTCAATAAATGACCTTTGTTTGGGGCCAAATAAAAATAAATATCATGCCATTAAGAAGCAGAAAGGCTGGGTAGGGATGGGGTGCTTTTAGAGGCTTGTGCATTACCTCATCCAATACAAAGTACTACGGTTTTTATCACTCGCTTTTCTTCCTCTGTGTCCCCGTGGGACTTTGACAAGGACTTTGGAAAAAGGGAACTACATCGCAGGAGCCATTTAAGACTAGTTACCTATGATTTTTTCACTTTTGTGTAAAAAAACATACTGTCTGTCAGCTGAGGAGACATTGATATGGAAAGTCATTTGTTAAATCTAGTGGGGGAAGCTTAATGAACTCTCTCAGCAGCCTGTCAGATGAGTTTTGAGACAGCTGCATTTCTGATGTACACAGTACAATAATAAACCAGGTCCATCTTTATCAGCGATTCAAAATGAAAAATGCAGAAATGAACCTGGGGGTTTGGCTGAGGTGTAACTGATGATGTGACACTTCGAGCTATTTGAATACAAACACGTACGCAAAGGGGGTTCTCAATCTGCGCAACACCTGCAATGCTTTCTTTTATCATCTCCTTCCTGTCAAGTTATGCCTCACTTTTCTTTGATACAAACATAAAAATGATGATTTAGCTCATGCAAAGGACTAGTTTGCCAGCAAACAGTATTGGGTTTTGGATGCGAGGCATTTTATTGTTCTTTGGCCTGCTTTTTTGAAAGCTTTCAAGTCTCCGCAGGAAATTTCTACATGTCTCCAGATCAAACGGAAAGGCCAGGAAATGCTGGTGTTCGCATGGCCTTTATAATATGCTGCTTCAGGCCATGATGTAAGCAATCACCCCTGCTCATTCACTTTGATCAGAGAGAGAGATCTGCTACTCAGACATGGCAGCAGAGTTACATTGCAACACTCATTTTCTTCTATGAGAATGTGAGCACTGAACAAAGAAAGAAGAAGTGCTGGGAAATTTCAACAAAGATAATCACAGCCAATGGCGTATCCCAAGGTTAGAATCACATGACCAAAACACATACACTTAAAGCATTTTCAAAATGTACATTCGACTTAGTATTATCAATAACACCTTTCCGTCCCACAGCGATATTCTAAAGCTATGCAAGGACGATCAAGCTTTGAAGTGTAAAATATGTAAGGAATATATGCAAATTATTATTTTTAACTTTAGTCACAGCTCTCCTACTAAACTCTTCACCCCAGTCTCTTGTAGCCAGATTTATGCAAAAAAATATGGGAATCACAGTAGCTTATTTTGACTGTTTACATAGAGCATGCCTGACTGACATGCAAAGCATCTAAAGTCAATTTGTTGTGTGTTTTATGTACCATTTTGGGTCAGGTTTTTCTGGAATAGTTTACACCAAAGAAGTCTGTAATACCTGGAGAAAGATATCTGTTAGCATTCCCATTCATCTCAATGGTAGTTTCTTGGCTGAAAAGTGAATCCGGAAATATGTGATTTCAGTAATTGCTTGCCATTTTTGTGTGCAATATCCATTCGATGGTCAATGCCATTCACTTGAAAATCAAAAAACATCAGTGGAGAGGAGAGGAGACTCATTTTAATGTATAAATGTAGAAGAATATACACAAGTGTTTTTATTTTTAGTTGCGTTTACTGGTAGGATCAAAGAGATCTTCAAAGAGTAACTTCTTGCTCTTCTCACCATGCATTACCAGCTTACTTCCAGATTTTCCATTTATAACTTCTCCTCACATCCAGTTATTAATATGTACAGGTTAAACTAGTGTTGACCTAGTCTATTTCCAAGTGAGAATGTCACTCACGTCACCCCTAATATGCTCACTGTGGTACATTCCACATAAAGGTGGACGTAAAGGTCGTATATCACTGAAATGGGAGACTATGAAATATGACTATTGATTGCTGAGGGGTGACAGCAGTCTTGAAGGCCTTATTAATCCTCAGAGAGTATTCAGTCAAGCAGGGCTTTTGTAACCCTGAGAAATGGGTCTTCATTACCGCTCAATTACCTTGAAGAACAATTTAGCATGTAATTACTAAAAGGGTTCATTTAACGTTGATAATATACATTTTAGAACAAAGGCATGTAAGCGATTAAACAAATATATCAAATTGGAGATAATTAAATGATTGCAGAAATGAAATGGTGTTTTCGGGGGGGGGGGGGGGGTAAAAGCATTTGTTAAACTGTTAGTAGGCACCAATTCATTAATCAGAGTACTTCATCAAACACTTTGTTCAGCACCTTCCTCGTATGCGATAATAATGCAGTCAGAACTGTAAGACATTTACATTTGTAGATTTACATTCAAAATTGAAAGATAATTTAAAGTCAAAATTTAAAAAAAACACAATTGTTTGATATAATAAAGCCACATTGTGATATTTAAAGATGAATTCTGAGTTTTAAAATCACATTGTGCAATATAAAGTCAAAATTACAAGTTATAACAAGTAAATTACAAGTATATATTATTATGCAGTTATAACTTTATATTGCACAATGTGATTTTAAATCTTACATTGTGACTTTAAATGTCATTAAACATAAACATAAAACATAAACATCTTGTATAACATTTGGGTGAGTAAATTATCAAGAAATTTAAATTCTGAAGTGAACTAATCCTTTAATGTTAAAATAATAATGTTACAGTGGCCACACATCAGTGGAACCACCTGATAGAGCTTCTTTTTAACCCTAAGGAGATATGTGGCACTGGGGGCCATGATGGATCACACCAGTAAGGCAGAAGCCACCAGACCCAGCACATTACACCTTATTTCCCCCACCCACAAAGCAACAGTTGTATTTAACTCTCTTAAAGCTTGTGAAAAAGAGAACGGATAAGACCTTGACATTCACATTCGCTACAATGTTTCATCCTCACCTACATATATACATGTATTCACACATAAACTGCCGCTTATCTCACACAAGAGAGCTGCTACCTGTCTGAGCCTCCTGGGGTTCCGGCGTTGATTAATGACACGATCGACTCACTAATTAACACCTGCACTCCGAGTTTCTAAAATAAGCCAAAAGAAGAGCGGAGGGCCAGGTTATCGATTTCCTCTCCCTCGTCACAACCAGCAACACCTCCGAATTTGATTCCAAGCAAGACAGCAGGGAGGTCATTATTGTACTCTTTTACAATCACAAGTCTGTTGTTGTTCTAGGGTAGTATTCATCTCTGTGCTCTCTACATCATGGCGCAATCGTTCAAGCAGAGCACAGTGATAAATGATGCTATACCTTTATATATGAGACATGCAGCAGACAACCACAATTTGTCGTACTATACAGCATCACTTCACTGTTGTGATTCAGAGACTGGAATTGGCTCTTTAAAGATGCAAAAATGTTGAGCAAAGTGTTGACTATCTGTTTGGATATGTGCCATGTTATAATGCTCTTCTCAATCATTTTTATGCATGCTTATATCTGACACAAATTAAAGCAAATGATCAGTTCAGACCTTTTTTCCACCTTGCAGTTCTGAGAAAAAAAGAGTCACTATTACCTATTACATTTTTTTTTTTTTTTTTTTGTAGCGGAAAAAACAGGAGTGCGAGATCTAAACTCAGAATTCAGAGGAAAAAAAGTCTTAATTGCAAGATGTAAATTTTCCAAGGGGGAAAAAGTTACAATTTTGAGACATAAACAAACTAGAAGTAAAATATGCACTCACAATTGTGAGTAAAGAAAAAAAAAAAAACTCAATCGCGAAAATGACCTTGTTTATTTTTTTTATTATATGGTAATAAATATTTGATAAATTTTTGTTAATATTCTGACAAAATACCAATGACTTTAAAAAAAATAAGAAGAAGAAGAAAAAAGTACTTTGTGCAAAAGTAGGACAAATACAGTTCACTAAACTCTAGATGGCACAGACTAATGGGTCCTTAACTAAATCTGCTTGCAATCATCTCTATTGGGCACAGCTGATTGGTTCCTGCTGTATCAGTAGCCAATTAGCTCACTGTTCAGACTTCAAATACTTGGTCAGTATTTGCTGTAGCAGTGTAGCGAGCTTTCAGAAACCCTCCACCTTCCCCAGCTTCCCCTGTATAGATCTGCTACAGGTAATTCATGTATACTATATTGTCTTGTTCACAGCTGCATGTTGTGTGTGTATTGGCTATAGCAAGTCCAGTATATGCTTTGCAGCAGCAGCAACAACCAACCTCAGCAGCACAGCAGATTTATTCTTCCAAGACCAAACATATAAACTTTGTCATATCCATTACCAAGCCAAACACTCTGAGAGTTGTCATGACAGAACTTTATAGAATCTGCCCTGTCTCGTTCTCATTAGTCCCGTTCTCATTAGAGGTAAACCTTGATTAATGTTTTTGTTGACATAATTGAGAGAATGTTGCATAGAAAATGTGTGCATAAACAGTACAAAACCATTGTTTAGAGATCCATTAGCATTGAGCTAAAGGCAGAGCAGACTTATTCATCATACTGTCACAGGTATAGATCATGGGTCAGAGTTCATCCTCTCTCTTCTGAGCCTCATCACCTCAAATCCCTGGGGAGAGAATCTCCTCTATTCCTCCGTAATGAGTTTGAGAACGAGGGCCGAGGGACACAGTCTCCGGTAATCCTGTATCATATGTTCGCTTTGCTCTGGAGGGAGGATGCAAACGCTTTTCTAGTCATGGAATAAAAAGGTGGGCAGATTTGAGGGAATCCAAAAGAAAATGATCAGATTAAGGATATGCAACATGCAGGGCAATATTACACATTATGCTAAATTCATAATATGATATTGGTAAGATTTTTTTTTATGTAGCATTTCACAATCTACTGTAGTGAGAAAGTCTTTGCAAACAATCTTAAAGGGATTGTTTACCCAAAAATTTGATTTGTCATCATTTTATTTATTTTGAGTTATTTGAGTCCACAAGAGTTGTTCTTAATTTTTGACTCAAAGATGAACGCAACCTTTCAATCTTTTTTAATGTATTTTTTTAAAATATTGCATATCTATTAATTAAAATATTAAAATATTGAATATAATTCTAAAGTAATTCAGCTTGAATTATTCTTGATTCCATTCTTTCTTTTTTTTTTTTGGATTTTATTTAGTTAGTTTTACATTTAAATTATTTAAATGATTTTAACCACTGGTCCAAAGCAACATCTGACACCCTTTATTTTCACACTCACAGACACACACACACACACACACACAGAAAGAAAAGAAAAGAAGAAATTGATACAGGTTTGGAACAAAAAGCAAGGGTGAGTAAATGATGACAGAAAAATTTCAATTTTTTCAAATTTCATTTTTATCTAAACTATTTCTTTAAGGAAATTGAAAGGATTTGTCAATTGCTAAAAATACATAAAGTATAAAGAAAAAAAAGGTATTTATATAGTATATCATAGTCACTAAGAAACATACTGTACCGATCTATAACAAAGCCGTAAACAAGACATCGAACTAGCAATGTAAAAGGGTTATTTGCAGCTCTGGGCAACTGAGGAAATGCCTAATTAAGAAGTGAAAGACATTACATTTCCAACACTCAAGCAAAAAAGAAACGTTTGATATACAAAAAAACAAAGCTGCCATGGGGATTTTCAAGAGCTGCAACGCAAACACGGAGCTGATGATTAAAACATTCAAAACTATGTCCTTTTTTAATCATATTTCCCACTGCTTCACTTAAAGGCCCTTTATGAAAAATATACCAAAGTGAGATGTCAAACAACTTCAAACATGCAGGGAAAGTCAAGCTTTGAATGTCTAATTAATTCATTTCGATTATGGAAACAGCGAGTTGTCACAAGTACAGCGCATAAGAGTCTTGCTCAGCGTCTTCTGGCCTCAGACAAACTAATCAAACACCTTCTGTCCCCTGACCTAATATGCACTCCGTTCTACAGCTGACATTAGTTTGTGCTTCTAAAGCAGATAGGTGGCAGAGGACCAAGATATAATTAAACTTAATTAACGTCAGCCTCTCCATTCTTTGGTTTTGTTAGAGACTTTATTACCGGGGGCACACAAGGAAGAACTCAGTTAGTGAAGCTTGTAAAGACAGAAATAGGCCAAACGTGGAAGTACTCTAACTGCACTGCCCACAGAACAAATCTGTCGCAGTATTAGCTGTGACAATTTGCTGCCCTCTCCTCATTGATGAAGTTACAAGTCCTCATTCAAGCAACTAAAATTGCTAAAAGCATCAAACCAATGACTTTGCAACAAATGTAATTTTCTTAATTAGTATTTTGTCTCGTTTGCAGCTAAAACATGTAAACCTCCTTAAAACAAGAAATTGCATTAGATTTGTTTTAAAAGAATATATCTTAAATTATGTTATTTTTTCTTACGCTATTGCAAATCTGTTTTAAGCCTAAACTTCACAAAAATTTTGTAAATTTATGCTGAGAATTAGCAAACAAACAAACAAACAACTTGCTCAATGGTCCAAGTGCCTCATAAGAAAAACAAACTTACTCTGAAAAGATTATTTGAAAGCAAGTCTCATTGTCATACATAATTTTAGGAGAGTTTACCCAAAAATGAAAATGTAAGAAAAACTAAGATCTAAGACTAAAAAACTAAGACTTTCTTCTGTGAAAAACAACAAGAGAAATTTTGAAGAACTGTAATTTTGATTTAAGCCGTCCTAATGATTGATTCATAAATATTCATGAATTCATCTACTCAGTGGTCACAAGGTTATCAGTAAAAAATTAAATTTGGGTCTGTTTCTTATGCCAAGTTATTGAATGGTTTCAGAAGACTTGGAAAACAGTTAAAGTTATGATACTAATGGTGGTTTTGTCCTTTTCAAAACTTTAAAGTTTCAAATAAATTGCACAGAAAAGAACAAGCAATTCTTCAAAGGTTTCCTTTTTGTCTTCCAAAATAAAAAGCCATACAGGTTATGAACAAAATGAGGGTGAATAAATTATGACAGTGTTTTCATTGTTCTGGGAATCAAGTTTTTTTTACTGATTGTGTCTCCCCTTTTTTGTCCTTCATTGCAGGTCTGTGTTGAAAATCTCTGTTCCTAAAAAAGGAATTGAATTGCATTGTTTTGATGGCATGACGTCATTAATTTACATACGCAATCACCCCCTGGACTTAACAAATCAATGTTTTTAGAAAATAAAAAATCCACATAGCTGCAACTCGCCTTTACATTCATCTAGAGATGGTGCAGAGCATCCTGGGCAAGAAGACATAGAATATTTATCATCGCATCTAAAATTGACCCCCCTAGATTTGGTTTACTCAAAAATGTGATTCACTCCACAGAATATTAAACACATGGAATAGTATTTCACTTGCAGCAGACCACAATCCCAGAGTGAAGAGTGAAGACAGTGATGTCTGCACTAATTCACACTATATTAATCATGTGCTGTGTCCTGGTATATCTGACACCTCCTCAGTATATGTGAAGGTGTCTTACTGAAAGTCACAACGAGAAATGGGTCTGACAGCCAGGGCTCCCACTCTTTTTTTTTAACTGAATCAGAGATGAAACTAAGTTGTACACCTATTGATTACAGCAGGTTACTTTTTCCCCTCAAAACCTCACAAGAATCAAAGAATGAAACATGAGCTTTCTACATTATGCATAGATCTTCCATGGACATTAGCGCTGTGCTAATTAAAGGGACGTGTTTCCAAGCCATAAGGTGAACCTCATGGGAAATAAAGAGCTCTAACAGACTGAGCAAGCACTGGAGGTATTTGAGTGTTTACATGCCTGCAGTGATTTGTAGAATGCAACAATTAGGGGGCTTAAGAGCTAACTAAACAAAAGCTATATGATGAGCGATGCATGATATATTTGTGTCATTATGGGAGATTAGTTTATATTAGTCTTTCAGTCAATATTTTATTTGCAATTGTTAAAGTTCAGCTCCACCTATTTTTACAATTTGATGACATTTGCCTTCATCTAAAACAGTTCATTAATGTTGTCTTGTATAAACTTTGAAAAAAGCAAAGTGATCTGCTGTATAATGATTATTTCTCTTTATCTGTATGTTTATTTAAGCATTTCTATTGCAGCGATCATTATATATACTATCTGTTTCACCCCAGCCTGCATACAGTGATGGATACATTTCATCTTATTTCCTGTCTACCATCTCAGCTCCAGAGATAATAAACCAAAATAGCAAAATGAAAAAAAAAAAAAAAAATGGGGCTTGTAATAAATCGGTTACATAAACTGATACATAACTCATTGTTTTCACTGCATGTCTGGCAAAGGCGAGGCATATCTTTCACTGTTAGGCAGAAAAATCAATGTTTGCCCTTCACAATATGATGAAAATCTAACAAGTAATAAAACAGACTTTCCACAGCTTATGTGCATAGAAACACAGTTGACACAATTCTTCTCTTTTTAATGAACAAAATAATCTATTTAGTTTGAATGGATCCACACTTTAGCTCTTTGGCTTTTCTCAAGCTTTTTAATCAGAGTGGACAAGAGCAGAGAAAATCTCTGTTCTCATCTATTAGGATGCCCCTGATAGAATCCATTCTGAGAGTCAATGAACGAAGTTGATGAGCTGTTAGAAATCCAGTCCTGATGAAGCCTTCGTAAACTTAGTTTTCAGCTTTAGGGCAGGTGTTTGCACTACAATAGTCCTTTTTGGGTTCAATCTGTCGGACTAAAGCTTGCAACCTGTCTTTAACCATGTGAGCAATATGAGACATTTAAATTGACCAATGAGCAATTATGCAACCACAGATGGCTCCCACTGCACTACAGATGTTATGCGAGTGGGGAGACAACTGAGAAACAAACAGATCGCCCCAAACAGCAGCTTCGTAAGATTCCAAACAGCCCTCTTGATGGGAAGGCAGAGGTGGTTCCAAAAAAGTGAATCCTTTTGTTATAATTTTCCCAGCATACTGTCTATTGATGATATTAATTTATACACAGTTGCCAAGACCTTTCTCTTTTTTGTGGCCCAATAGTACCGAATTCCCCCTATATAGAACAAAGCATGACAACAGTGCAACATCATCCATCAAACAATGGTAAGACATAAAAATGGAAATTGAAAGGGCCTGCAGGGTGAAGGTAAAAATATACCTAAAAAGTGAGCTGCCTGAAGTTATTGAAAATGTTGTGGACAATTACCTGCATGTCTGCACATTTTAGACACTTATTCAAGTTTGTATCACTGGACACATCGTATGCTAATATGTATTATAATGAAACATGTATTTTGCTAATCAAATGGTCATGTCATATCTTGTATGTGCTTAACGTATGTATATAAATATATATTTAAAATATGCATCTTAAAGAATATTCGGTATACACTGCTGGAGGGAAAAGCATTTTAAGCCAGTCAATTTTTAGGTTTTTAGCTGGTTTAGCCAGTCAGCAAACTGGTTTCCCATCCTGACCAGATGATAAGTGCCCAAAACTCCCTTAAAACCAGCAAAATAGACCACCTAATCAGCTTAGGCTGGTTACTGCTATTTTTTTCAGCATATTTAACTAAAGTTTATTTCTTGAATTTCATTACAATTTTATCCATCTCCACCCCATGCTACTTTTTGTCTGTTCATGACTCTCACGGTTTGGCTTTCCTCGTCAAAACAAACCAATGTTAATTCCCCAAACTACAGAAATTTTAAAAAGAAATGCTGGCGCATGTGAATGGAGAACTCATGATGAGCTCTGGGAATCATGGGATTGTAGGTCCATGTTGAATTAATCCTTAGAGCTGTTGGTAAATGTCCAAGTGAATGTCTGTCCCCTCCTCACCTTTCCTGTCCCTTCCTCACCTCTCAAGGGTGAAGCTTTATCAGCATGGGCCAGCTCTCTCACTCCGTCCGCTTATGCCCCAATCTGCTGCTGAGTTATAGGGTACATCTTTCTGGCACCCTTCAAAGGGCAACGTGGTGTAGAGGCGGGGCCCAAGCCGATAGCTGGAGACACACCCCATCTGTCAATGTCAGACCCCACTCTACTTCTCCATCGCACCGCTCTCCAGCTAGATGCCGCTTTCATTTATATGCATCTGAGCTGGTCGACACCCCATAATAGGAAAAAAGGTCTCTCCATTTGCTCTGTGATCGTTACGCAATTATAATTGCACAAACAGATACGCTCCTGTGATATTTCCCTGAATATAAAGAGCAGAAATCAATTAAAAAGAAAAGGTATGATTGGGACAATCAAGACAATTATTTTTAGCATCTGATTTCGATAACACATTGGACCTTTTCACGGTTAAAGTGTAAATTATACGTTTTCATCCCATCAGTGGTGGAATAACGACTTCAGACTCCCAATCTTGGTCATTTATGAATGAAGAGACAGGCTCTTGAGATTATTATCCGTTTCCTAATTGAAATCCCAATTCACTCACAGGCTTATCATATTCTCATCAACACCATAAGGCATCGGGGGTGTTGAGAATGGCATATACATTTCCGAAACTGGGTAAAATATTCCAATTAAGAGAGATTTATTCACAGAGACACTCTGCAGTGGGTGTTGATTAACTTCTTGCTATATTCTGTGAATACAAAAAAAAAAAAACAGTTGGTTGTGAGATCCTTTGTGTCTTCTGTTACCTTGCTCAAGTGGAAAAACAGGTTAAAGTAAACTATTCCTGTTCTGGTGATGTCAGGGTGAAAATAATATGAGTTTTGTGGTGTCTGAATCACTTAATTATGGCTTAAACCCCTCCAAATAAAGTCAAACAAAAGTTCGGAGAGTCTTAAAAGTTTTTTTTCTTTATTTTAAATTGAGGTTTACATCAGGGCTCTGAAACAGTTCAAGGAACTAAAAAACAAAAAACAGAAATGAATGAAAACAAAAATGAAAACTAAATCAAGTTTAATCGCTCTGAACAAAAACATTTATTTGAAATTACCATTAACCGGTTAATAATGGTATTTTATTTTTCTGTTTAATGTTTTAATTTGGCAGTCAATTATGAATTCAAATAGTACAGCCTATTTAATGTTACGTTGAGGCATCCAGTGAAATGCCCGAGCTCAGTTGTCAAGTTATCATAGGTAAGTCGCAAAGGCAATGCACTGGCATTAGCTTTTGGATCTCCGGAGTTAACCAACCATTAAATCATTACATTTAAGTGAAAATGAATGGCAGGTAATATGCAATGTGGTGTGTGTTTTGAAACCAGCAAAAATTAGAGGTTAGTGTAGAACCGTTACTATTCAGAAATAACTGTGATTTTTGAATAAAAAAGTTAGTATTGTGGCTTTATGTATGGTCAGACACTTGAATGCGTTATCATTTTATTAACATTTCATCAAAATCAAGTTCAACTGCGTTACATTCACCAGTGAATGTTAGAGATTTGTGTTTTGTCAGCTATTACAACGGCCTCATATGAGGTAGTAAAGCCTTATTCAAACTCTAAGTCCAAAACCGGTTTTTGAGCATATCTGATTGAAATCCGATGAGTTTTAGCAAGAGTGAAATGCAAAAATCTGTTTCATCTACATTCATATGTGGTTTGAAATCCTATTCAAAGAGCATTCTGATTAGATTTTGACATTTTCATGGCATATAAAATGTAAATGTCTGATATTGTTATAGGAAACATACTGAAAGTTACTGCAGAAATAAGATTGTGTTAAAATGACAATATAATGGCAGGCCTAATGGGCAGAGTCAGACAGGTAACCCGAAGGTGGCGAGTATGATTCTCAATACCAGAAGCAAATGACTGAGGTGCCCTTAAGCAAGGACTTTATTACTATAATGCCTGCCCACTGCTCTGGGTGTTTGAGTCCATGGTTTGCAGTCTGTGAAGTACTCACTAATCCTAATGTGTGCACTAACTTGGATGGGTTAAATACAGAAGACAAAATCTGAGTACGGGTTACCATAATTGGCTTTCATATAATACTTTCATATAACGGAGACATGTTTTGAAACCGGTGGAGACGACAGCATGAAATAACTACTGTATGAGGTTTTGCAGTTTGAGAATCCACTGGAGTTACGAGGTTTATTCACACTCTTGTATAAAGTACAGGCAAAATTAAAAAAAATAATAATAATAAATAGTCAAACCATTTTTGGAAAAGTATTTCCCGTTTCAATATCTTCCCTGCCACATCTGGAGGGAGATTTAAATATACTAATTGTTTTCTTTCATGATTATTTATTGTATTTCAATGAACATCTTAATTATTACCAACCCTGAAGAAGTAACCATAGCAACAGCAGAGTGGTCGAGCACTTAAACATCACCATCAGATGAAGCACTGAAAAAAAAAAACATAAACATTATCATTATTTATCACTTTCTTATAGATCTTCAAATGACAAATAATCCAGAAAATCTTTAAAATAGTTTACAAAAATGTGCCCCCTCGACAGACGTTGCCATTCACACACGGGTTGATGCACACCTTCTATGCTTCTCATAAGGAGAATAAACCAGAAGCTTTTCAATCCACTGATTGGTATGCTAGCAGGAGTGCAGGCTGTCTGGATTGCCGACATGTGAGGACGATTTTCTCATGCAATGTCACAGATTATCCTAAATAAGCCTGTCTAAGCCCATCATACCTGGCCAACCCACAAAGCCAATCAGTGCGGGTCTATGGCAGGTTTTTGCAGCTGGAAAAGTCGCCCATTTTGGAAGCACACATAGTCATCTGCATTTCTTTGAAGTCTGATATTCACCTCTCCAGCAAACGCATGCTTACGAAGATTACAAGCATAACTTCAGGATATAGTCATCACTGCGAAGATATGTCAATTTGCAAGCAAAGAAAATTGCATTAAAGGCTTTTCATCTACACAGAGAGACACCTACACTTGTTCACAGCCTCAGATTCCCTGAGACCTGCCTGCTAACCTGCTGATTTGGAAAAGAGACACTTAAATGACTTAAATTCTCTAGGAAGTCAATTATGAGTTGTGTAATGGAGAGGTCAGGTCTGTGCTGACCAGCCAATTTTAAATTAGATATGGGGAAAAAGAACATGTCAAGGAGAGAGAAGAACGGAGAGAAAACGGGAGGGGGCGGGGGGGTGACTGTGGAGGATACACACCATGGAAGAAGTGCTGCAGGCACAACGGCAGCAATAGAAATGGAAACGCACCCCTATCAGACCTCTGAGCCCATTCCAGCCGTGTTACCGTGTCACTCAGAGTCCTGTCAGACACTGAGACCTTGACACCATTAGCACTATAAAAGAGAATTAAAGACCTCACACAAGCCTATTTCTAACAGTTATAGACTTTTTATGTGAAGACGTCCGTGACATAGGTGAGGTGATGCATTTCTGACGTTCTTCTCACAGCATATTAACAGAACCAGAGGAACAGGCTCTTTAGGTGAACCTGTAAATTGTGACAGCAGGAACCTTGTGAAAGCTTGACGTGGGTTTGGGAAATTGCAGCAGTATCCGACGATTTTAAGATGTGTGAATTGGTTGAGCTAGGCCCGAGGTGGCATAGAAAAGCACTAAACAAATAAGTCCAATCTTCAAAACTTTGAAGTTCTACTTTGCATACTGAATACCTCTCTCCTGCCTGAAATTGAGTCACCTTCAAAAAAAAAAAAAAAAAAAACACATTCTAAGAAATGCCGCTGTCATAGTTAGGGCATATAAGCATTGCACATCTAAGAGCGCATACATAATATACCGGCTCCAATCTTCCATTAAATTGTCAAAAACATTAGCATGTTGACAAAAGATGAATTGCATTAGCTACTTTATAATCTTAGATCAACTTATTACACTAAAGTATAAATTTATACAACCCTACTGAGAACAGTTAGGAGTTCGATTTATTGAGTTAGAACAATTTCATTCATGACATTTAACCAGATTTGCAGTCAAATTTCAAGAAATTTCACAAGAACATGAATGTACATGCATCACTTAAGATTAATATGCCATTTGCCCTTATCTCGTACATTTATTATAGGCACAGTTCCCCTCTATCTGTAAAGGTTTATAGCATGTTTTTATTAAACATCCATCTCAGAGATAGTTCCCTCCCGCTCTCTACAGAGCAGAAGAAGAGCGAGCAGCACTCAAATATGGCTTATGATTGCATCTCTCTCTCAGCTTCTGGCAAGGATTCTCCTATTCTGAAGAGATTGAGAAAGGCAGATCTACACTGTTTGCATATCTTCTGCCCTTGATAAATCTAGGAAAAGCCTGACAGGTAGATCTCCAATCCACATAAACACGTGTGACAAATCTCTCTTGGGTTCTCCAATCATGTGTGGGAGCTCTGTTCAAAAGAGAATTTGGGACTATTTAATTACTCTTCTCAGGGATGGCAACAATTTGAATTCAAGAACTGTCTAGTTCATGAGCTGGGATTTGAAATGGCCACATCATAAGGATGCTGAATTGGGATTTGAATTGGAATGACAGGAAGAGGTTTTACTGATGGAATCTTCCAACCCACTTCATGTTGTTTGGCTACATTTTGAAGAGTTTGGAGAGCATTTAAAGAGCATTCTGGAAAATAAATCTAAATTCTGAATTCATACTGATATAGTGAAAGTAGTTTAAGAGATGAAAAGTGAAGAGGGCCTATTTGTTCTGTCTGATCAAAGATCATTGCATGTGTCTAAAGGTTTTGACCTTGTACAGTCATGAGCTCAGATGAAAACAAAAAAATGTGAATATTGACAGCACCCTGCCTAAGATCAAACAAGCAGTCAAACTGTCAACTCTTTTCCCTCTTTGCCAAACGCGGTACTGTAAGTCAACACTGTGTGACATGCTCGTTGTTTGGAGAATGCCTGCATATCACAATGAACGGAAGAGCAAACAAGCATCCTCACACTGTACTATAAATAATGCCTCGAATACAAACAGAAATAGAATGTAAAAATGTTACAGTAAAACATCTGTTTAGTTAATAAAAAAGAATATATTTTTTTATAATATAAATAATATATACCATGATTATAAATATTTAAAAAAATATATAAATAGTCTACATATAATAAAATAAAAATATTTTTCGATGCAAGATTGTATACCATTGTCGTAGTTTTGTTTGAATTAGTTTTCATTACTTGCTATGCTGTCTGATTAGTTCATCTTTGTCCAGCTGTTTAGTGTCCTCATTTGCTAAGTGTATTTATCTGCTTTGTTCAGTCCTCGTCGGTTATTGTTTGTGTTTACGTGCAGTTTAGTATGCCATCACCTTTTGATCTTCTGGTTTTTGCTTTGCTTCATCCTTTATTCAAGACTGCTGCTACTTAATCCTTCTTCTTCTTCATTGGATCTAAACCGATACATTAAATCTGAATTATGTTTAACAAGAAACAAAATATACTTTTATAGAAAAATCTTGTGAAAAATGCTTTCTGATAAAAGGACATTCCCAGAAGTCAGATAACATCAAGAGCTACAACTATTGAAATAGTGCTGGTATGCGTATATTGAAAATCTGCCAGTGTTTTTTATTTATGTTTTTTTACAGAGTGTAATTTACGCTTACCAATATGTCATCTACAGGCAGTTATATATGCTTCAGCACAAGTCATTTAGTCAAAAAAATAAATAAAAAGCAAATATTCAAACATCCATCACTCTAACTTCACACTTCATTAAAAGATCAATACAAAAGCAGTGGGTTAATGGAAAAATGCACTATTGCCGGTGGGGTCATGTAGAGCTCTATTTTGGGGAACACCTAGTAGGAGTTAACAGCCTCATAAACCATAAAGAGCACCCCAGTCCTTATGTGCAGCATTTCTAGGATCACATGTGGGGCACACGTCCTTCAGTATCACACACAACTGTAAATCAGCCAGTCAGTACAATCAACCTCGTGTTCTCCACACACGTCCATTACCTCAACAGCCACACAGCTGTGGGTGAAATTCCACTCCTCGCTTTTTGAACATCTGAGCGTGCTATGGTTACAGTTGCCATAGCGATACAGAGGGCAGGGAATAGCTAAAACAGTTGCAATGAAAGAAATTTGAAGCTGTGCCTCAAATTATATACGTTGCATGCTTTCAGTGAACCCTATGTACTCTGCCATTTAATGTATGAATGTAATATCGTCTCTAATGGAACATATTTTTTAATAATGTTTTTACAATCAGTTGAGGGAAACAAGGTTGTGCTGTCTTCTCCATACAAGTGTCGGTATAGCCACTGCTGCCGACTTAAACAAACAGTGGATGTTAAGTACAGAAAATGTCCAAAATTACACATTTCATTTGTTCGAGTGAACAAAGTCGCCACATAATCTGGGTACTTCGTATACTACATCACATTGCATTTTAGTATGAACACACTAGTCGCACTACTTAACTTAGAATAGTACAAAAAGATGCAAAATGAGAGAGACATTGAGCTCTTTTTGGTGGCCATCTACCCACCCACTCTTTATAGATGCAAACAATCATGAGCCAGTGCACAAATAACAAGCTATTTAATCATCTTTAAACAGTTTCCACTCTTCTGATGGATCCCTCAGCTGTCATACTCAGTCTTCCTCTTATTGAAGTGTTTTACCCTGGGTTGGCATGTTCACCCATTAGCCATATTTATTGATGCAATATCTCACTCTGGAGACCCAAGGAATGATAGTATGGCCCCCAGCTGCTTTGCAATCAGGCCATTAGTCTAAATGTGTTTGTAGAAATGTGTAGAGCTCACACAAAAGTTATTACCGCCAGCCACAATTGCTTTATGATTTAGGCACATTCACTTGTAATGAATGGTTTGGGGAATTTTTGGAACCTCATTTTGGTGAAAATTCACAACAATAATCTAATATGTAAATATTTACATTCATTAGAAAATAGCTGATGATACTCTTATGATTACTGTGATAATGGATTAATTGCTGGGATTAAGACCAACATTTGTAAATGGGATTTTATCTGTCCTTCCCTAACTTTCTTTTAAAACATATACACAGAGCTCATCCTAAATCATAGCTAATGAAGTCTACTTCCATTAGGTTATTTTATGCTTGTGTGAAAGGATTATGTGACTTCAAATTGGGATGGTAAGCAGTATATTCTTCTTGCTTGCAAATCAGTTACAGATCCATCATTTACATGTTTATCTGGTACCTTGACACTGCATTCTATATTCCTCCAGCCAGAGCAAGGTGGCACATGGACAGTCTGTCTAATAAAGAAGGATTACATCCATCTGCCCAGTTTTGTGGAAAACTTGCTTAATTCTGCTTTTTTTTTTTTTAAATTTACTCTGCAGTTTATGTATTATTTAATAGGATGAAAGTAAAGTAAACTGTACAAACAAGGACACACAAGTGTTTTTGTGCATGGATATATATAAAATAACCTTTCTTTTTAATAACTGTTCCACATCATTTTCTCCACAGAGCATTAGATAGCAAGAGTGTTTAATGGCAGTATCAAAAATTCTCTCTGAGGTGAACATGGTTTGCTCAGGTGAAGTGAGGAACGTGTCTCAAGGGGAGTGCTCATGGTGTGTTGAGGGATCTGGCAATGCTGTGACAGCTGTGGGAGTAAAGTGAGTGAAAGTGTGAAAGCGAGTCTTCTGAGGTGTTTTCAACCTTTCTAGGATGTCCCAGTGGTTCAACAGCCTGAAAGTGAGATGAAAGTGGAAAGTTTGAAAAGCTTGGACAAGGAGAGAGAAATATTCAGGAATTCTATGTGGATACTTGTCATTGTGAGTACAACTTCTGCTAAAATGAATGAGAGAATATTCCAGGTTTTGTTTTATGAATATTATTCAGACCTCAGAAACAGTCTCCTGAGACAAGGGACTTCTGAAGTAATAGGACGCACTGTTAAACAAATCAAATGCACTTCAACAAGCGGAGAGCTCTCGATGGCTTTTCCACTTTAGTTTTTTACTGCACCACAGGTTGAAACACACCTGATTTAATTTAAGTATTGGTATGTTCTCAAGTAACATTTACACTTGCATTTTTGTACGTTTAAATTTAAAACTTTAACGCTCACGTGGGCAGCAACAGTTCTACCTGGAGGGGCGTGATTGGGAGGAACGGCCCCCCTGATCTGAACCAGAGCGATTTTCTGTTATTGGACTTCTGTGCTAGTCACAGTTTGTCCATAACGAACACCATGTTCAAGCATAAGGGTGTTCACCGTTACACGTGGCACCAGGACACCCTAGGGCGGAGGACGATGATCGACTTTGTAGTTGTTTCATCTGACCTCCGGCCGTATGTCTTGGACACTCGGGTGAAGAGAGGGGTGGAGCTATCAACTGATCACCACCTGGTGGTGAGTTGGATCAGATGGCAGGGGAGGAAGCTGGACAGACTCGGCAGACCCAAACGTACTGTGAGGGTCTTCTGGGAACGTTTGGCTGAGTCCCCTATCAGATAGATCTTCAACTCGCACCTCCGGCAGAGCTTCAACCAGATACCGAGCGAGGCTGGATATATTGAGTCTGAGTTGACCATGTTCTCTACCTCCAACTGCAGCCCGGGAAGTTGTGAAGGCAAAAACTCGGGTCTGGGAGGAGTTCGGTGTGACCATGGAGAAGGATTATCGGTCAGCCCCAAAGAAATTCTGGCAAACCGTCCACCGCCTCAGGAAGGGGAAGCAGTGCCCTGCCAACACTGTTTACAGTGGGGGTGGGAATCTGCTGACTTCAACTGGGGACATCGTTGGGCGGTGGAAGGAATACTTTGAGGATCTCCTCAATCCCACAGACACGTCTTCCACTGAGGAAGCAGAGGCCGAGGGCTCAGAGGTGGGCTCACCCATCACCCAAGCTGAGGTCACTGAGGTAGTTGGAAAGCTCCTTGGTGGCAAGGCAGCGGGGGTGGATGAGATACTCCCTGAGTACCTCAAGTCTCTGGATGTTGTGGGGCTGTCTTGGCTGACACGCCTCTGCAGCATCGCGTGGCGATTGGAGACAGTGCCTCTGAACTGGCAGGCCGGGGTGGTGGTCCCTCTTTTTGAGAAGGGGGAACGGAGGGTGTGTTCCAACTACAGAGGGATCACACTCCTCAGCCTCCCCGGAAAAGTCTATACCAGGGTACTGGAGAGGAGAATAAGGCCGATAGTCAAATCTCAGATTCAGGAGGAACAATGCGGTTTTTGTCCCGGTCGTGGAACACTGGACCAGCTCTATACCCTCTCTAGGGTGCTGGAGGGTTTATGGGAGTTTGCCCAACCAGTCCACATGTGTTTTGTGTATCTGGAGAAGGCATTCGACTGTGTCCCTCGAGTATGGCGTCCGGGGCCCTTTGCTAAGGGCTTTCCGGTCCCTGTATGACCGGAGCAGGAGCTTGGTTCGCATTGCCGGCAGTAAGTCAGACCTGTTCCATGCTGCATGTTGGACTCTGGCAGGGCTGCCCTTTATCACCGGTCCTGTTAATAGTTTTTATGGACAGGATTTCTAGGCGCAGTCAGGGGCCGGAGGGTGTCTGGTTTGGGGACCACAGGATCTCATCCCTGCTTTTTGCAGATGTTGTTGTCCTGTTGGCTCCATCGGGCCAGGACCTCCAGTGTGCAATGGGACGGTTTGCAGCCGAGTGTGTAAACCATTGTCTATTGCTAAGTGAGATCGGGACTCTTATTTTGAAATTGAACGGAGGACACTTATAGAGGAGTTGCGTCGGCGCCCTCACAGGTGTTGGGGATTGTGTGCGACACAGACATGTTTGGTCCTGTTTACAGGTATGACTTTCTCAAAAACAAAACAAAATGCCCATGAATCATTTATTTTGTATGTATATTCATGTTACAAAAATATATTGTGTATAAATGTTCCGGTTTATGAAGGTATTGAATATGCATCAATTGTCCGCTATTTTGTGGACCCTGTGAAACGCACGCTTGTGCATTTCTATAAAATGGACGCTTGTGATGTGTATGTGAAATGCACTTAGTTTGATTCATACTGCCTCCGGTTGCCAGGTTATGTTCTTTATTTGTTTATTCATATTATATTTGCAAATGCTTAATTGGAGTTAATGTGCAAACAAATGCTATGCAGTTCTGTTTCCTTATTGCAGAAGAAAAATGTTAATGTGACTTGATGGCCATTCTGATTATAAAAATCAGTTACTATAATGTTAAGTGCGTGTGGCTACATATATTATATAGAGTTATGAGAATCTCAAATGTATGTTTTTTTTGTGAAGAAAAAAAGGGAAAAGTGTATATGTGATGTTCATTGTTTTGACAATAGAGAATAAAATAAATATCCGTTTGATAATGTTTTTTTGAATTACAATGAGAAAAAAAAAGACTGGGGATTATGTGTGACAGACCTGTTTGCTCCGGTATTCTCAATTTTTCCTGTTTTTACAGGGACTTTCTAATCTGCTAACTGCCCTCTGCATGGGGCCTGTAACATATGCATTTAAATATGAATAGAATAGATGGATGGATGGATGAACAGCCAATGCAGCAATTAACTTGAAATTTTGACCACACATTGGTAGTACTGTAACTCAAGAAATCCACAGATGGAGAAATCTTCTTACAATCTATAAAGTTATATTTAAATCAGTCCTACCTGTGCAAGAATCATCTGAGTGAATGTTAATAGGTTAGAAAAAATCTTCACCATCTCTGGATTTAAATATACGAACATTTCATTATGGGTAGAGGCAAAGAGCTCTCCCAAGATCTTTGCAACAAGATTGTTGCGCTAGAATGGCACCAGTCACCCTCGGATTCCACGACACCTAAATCCTCCTGTAAGCACCATTGGGGCCAGTATCCGCTAGTGGAAGAGACATCACTCCAGCATCAAATGGATTTCCTTGCGAAATTTCTGGTCAGGGAGACCACTCGGAAAGAGCTTTAGAAAGACTTGAAGGAAGGAGATACAGTTTTCACAGGGGAAAAAAAAAGGTAATACAGTACCACCATGGCCTCCGTACAGTTGACGATGTTCAGTTCCGATGTTGACTGTTGCCCTCCACCAGGTTGATGAGGATGAGACATGAGTGGACTGTCCAGGAAAACAGCGCTCCAAAGCATACTGCAAAGGAAACTGAATTGGTGGAAGAAATTTGTTATTAGAATCGTCCAGTCAATCACCAGACTTAAACCCAGGGCCACCCAAAATATTCAAAATTTAAAGACTGTATGTTTAGAAGAATGGACCCAAATGGCACTAGAGCACTTAGTTTGTTCATACATAAAGGGTCTTTAATCTGTCATTGCAAGCAAAGTCTTTTCCACCAAATGTTAAATACAACTTCAGTTAGCCTGTTCAAAACTTTTTTCCTATGTCATTTCACTTTATTACACAACACTTTTTATGGATTGTAATATCATGGCTTATTTAACTGTGTAGTTTTCATGAGATAATACCAATGTCTGGTCAAAATTTCCTGTGAATTGCTGCATTGGGAGTGTGTTCAATAAAAAAATAAAGTTACATTTACATTACATTTAATCATTTAGCAGACGCTTTTATCCAAAGCCACTAACAAGTGAGGAATACAAACAAGCGATTCTTCATGAAGAGGCAAATAGACACAGGAAGTGCTCACAATACATACATTGCTCAGTAACATAAGCTAGAGTAGGAAGGGAAAAAGGAAAGGATAGATTTTTTTGAAGTTGATGTTAAATACTTTTTTTTTTTTTTTTAATAATTTCCCCCAGATTGCAGATGGCACTTAGTTTGATTGTTATTCAATGCAGACATGTTCAGACATGTAGGCCTAAGTGATTGTAAGTGTCCAAAAGCTTTTTGCAATCCCTCTGTTTCTGTTTTTTGAATGTATACTGTCACATATCAAAGCCACCTCGAAAGTGAACAGGTTTACTTTCCTTTAATTCACCTCCTCCCTTATGAATCTGCAGACAAAAACATGTCACACACAGTGGGCCTGGCGCGAAACCCAAATCAGCATAACGTTCAGCTCTGCATATAATTCCTCTGCATGCATCCCTCCCTTCACACTCCTCCCTTTCTGTCTTCTCTTCCTCCTCCTCCGGGGTGTCAGGGGATCTTTTAACAAAACGAATCTCAATGCAACGTTGAATTATTTCCACTTGACTCAATGATGTATGAAGGGAGCACTGCAATTAGCAGCACTCTTTGATACTTCTCTCTCCAGTGAGCCAGCAGACAAATGCATTACTATCCTTGCACCCCATTTTCACTACTGCAGTCCACATATTTGGAGGTGGGTGGGAGTGAAATCTCAGCTAAATCCAAAACTCCTCAATGCCAAGAGATGTGCGCTCCTGGGAGCACCAGACGTCTTATGTTGGAGGCAAACAGAAAAGGGCTTAATGAATTATCCAGCTAAGGTTGGAGGCAATTAACCTACATTAGTTTGTGATGTGGTCCTAGCTGTCAAACAGTACGCAAGACTGTTTGCTTCTGCAGTCAACTTATACCAGAGTGACACAGCGTGCGCTTCTGAACAGAAAATTGTTTAAAAGTGTAGCTCTATACTCTGATGAGCAAAAGGAAAGATTTTTAGCTATCATTGTTGGCATCCTTGTTTTTAATCCATAGTAGTCTAATTTCTGTCACGTAGAGTGATGAAATCAGATATTGTATATCTATATACTTTTGGTCCTATAGGAGTGAGTCATAGGCATCATCATGATGCCAAGTAGAGCTGCAACTAACAATTATTTTCTCTGTCGAAAACTCTAACGATTATTATTTTTTTTTATTAACCTAGTGATCTTTTTTAAAGTAAGAAGTTAGAACTAATTTAGCAGCTCATTGAGGTGTAGAAACACTGGGACACGACATTATGTAATAATACGATTTGATTTTGATTAAAAATAAGCCACTTATGTGTGGTCGTTCAGTGGTTCACGTTTGAACTTTAAAATGATGAGTGTCAAAGACTTTCTATACAGTCTTAAAAGGAACTTTGATAGTGTTCAAGCCATTGAACAAACGTCGCCTAAACCATGAATTTTTCATCTTCCGCTGTCTGTAATGCAGGGAGTCTTGTGATTGGTTGTCAAGGGAGATGAGGCTGCTAAATTCTGATTGGCTGGAATTTTCTCCATTTTTAACGCTCGTTTGTGCGCTTAGCAGGCCGGGTATCAGGAGCACGACCAACTGAAACCTTGCACGCGCGAAAGAGAACGTTCGCGCACATCCAAATAAACTTCTTTGAAATGCAAAACTGATTTTTGTTCACTCTAGATATTTTCTTATTTGCGAGACGAAGATTTTCTCCTCAACTCAGTTCACGAAAACTGGACTTAGTTCACCTGAAAATTATCCCATGATTTACTCGCCCTCAAGCCATTAGTGAATATGACTATATAAACTCAAATAACTAGCTGTCTGCCAAAAGATAGTTATTATATTAATAAGGTTTTAAATATGAATATTTTCCTTTAAAAAAAAAACATTCCAGCTCATTTAATAACTAGAAGTGCATTGGGGTCAGAATCAGACTCATTTATATGTGTAACAGAACATATAGATTTATAACATTGTCTTAAGTCATATCAAAGACTTGTGTTTCCACAGAAGCAAGAGAATCATACGGGTTTGGAATGACATGAGGGTGTAGAAACGGTGACAGAATACTAATAACTTAATATGACGCAGTTCTGGAAATTGTTATTTTATCTTGACAAGGAAAGGTCATTTGAAGTCACAAACTAACAAAGGTAAACATTTGACAGTAAGAGCAAATATGTCTGGAATAAAGCAGACAGCATTTGTCTTTGTATCGGAGAAAACACTTTAAATTAGCACTTCATTTATGCACAAATGTTTAATTAACAGATCTCAGCATTTGAAAGCATAGGTTAATTAAGCAAAATAGGAATTTATTTAATATTTAATATTTTTCATACTCCTACATTCATCTCCAAAAAGAAAAAAAAAACACCTTTAAAACCATGAATGGCAGATTTATAAAGAGACTAGTGGACCCAGGTAGTCTAAAACCTGACTTTGAGATTCTGGTCATCACTTGGAGGAATGTTCTGTACTTATTCAAGTGGAGGACTTCCAGCTTATAGCCAGCCAACGCATGCAGTCTCAAAACATCTATGACAAGGTTCCTCCCTTGATGATAAACTATATGAGAATCATTCGTTTGAGAGAAAAAAAGGTCATGACCACAGACTCCTTTATTGGAAGTTCCTTATCTGGCTTCATCTCGGATCTGGTCTTCTCCTTTAAACCGGGGGTAATTACGATACGAAAGAATTTGTGAAGTCACACATTATTCCCATATCTGCCTATTAAGTTTCTTTTCCGAAGCCCCTCTTCACCTTTCATGCACCAGTGTTCTTCCCTCCGTCAATAAGAATCAGAGAAAAAACAAATGAACTCTAAATCCCTTAATGCTCCTGACCACACAAGAATCCATAGACGCAATGTTAACCAGGCCACATTTTACACACATTAATTTCACACTTGATTTGCTTAGTTTGTTTCTGTGCATTTGGCTTTATTAAAATGTGCACGTCATTTCAAAGACATGAGCAACACAAATATAAGTGATCAATATGAAATTATAATGAAGGAGCAGACTAAAATACACGTATTTGGGGATTCATTGGGATTCTCTGCTCTTTGTCCGTACAGAATCACAGCATGTCTCCAAGTTCAGCTGCTGCGTCACTCACATCATTGCATTTCATTTGGAGCCGCTTACTCTTTCAGGGCAATGTGGTAAACCAATTTCACATCCCTTTTTCATATATCAGCCGTTAGGGGACCTTATCTAAAATGCTTTACATGGCAAAAGAACACCATCATTCCTTGACAAACATGACAACATGACAGCTATTTTCCACAATGGGCTCTTACTCATACAACCTAGTTGACGCAGCAGCAGCCGATAAAGAACAGCTGCAGCATAAACACTGAGGGGAAGTCAACATCTCAGACAAGACGGGATGCAGGATGGCCTTTAAAGCTATTCTCTGTAACCTTGAAAATACTGTATATGTTCACAAGTGTATGTTCTACCCTGGAGACTTAAAAGTGTAGTGCTTAAAAATACATATGCTTAATGAAAAATGCATGTTTGCAAAGATCGATTTTCTATCATTTTTACAAAGGAACCACACATCTGGGACAAACAAAACAAAAGCTTCTGGGAGTGCAGAAGGAAAAAAGTATTGAGGCAATTGGTGTATACTATTAACCGGAACATACTATTAACCCACTCGAAACAGTTACTCTATGATGTCCTCACAGCCAGCAACAGAAGTTCAATCTAGTAATTACTTAAATACTTTGACACTTTGACAGTGTGATGCATCCAAGCAAGTCAACGTGGCTCAAGCTATGGAGTATTTTTACGGCAGAGGGAAAAAAGCTTCACAGCAATTTATGCTCACATTTATTTAAAAGTGAACATGCCATTTTATTTTACCACCATTATATTTTATCCAGAAAATACTGGAAGATCACTTCTTTTTGATAAAGTAATAACAATAATACATTTTACATCTCTTTAATATAATATTCAGGTCGGCATGGTTCCTGGGGGGGGGAAAAAAACAAACAAATTAAAATTGTAAAAAAAAAAAATGAATCCTGTTAAATTGTATGTACAATACGAAAAATTACATAGAATTTTGAATATAATACTTACAATTATTCTCACATCATTCTACCACGTGTAATATTTGTGTACAAATAGAATCTCCAAGATCAATGTAAATAAATGAAACAAATTATTGAAGTGAGCAAAGCAGACAACTAAATTGTTCTTCACAATTATTTGATTGGTAATAATAGCCAAAATCTCATACTCGTGACAGCCCTATGTGTATCATTTTTTAAATAAAAGGATAAATGAATCGAGATTTGAATTGAATGTAAGCAGTAAAATGTTTTGGGTTTTCTGGAAGCTGGTTGACCAGAACAAATTTCAGTTGTATTATTAGTTGAGGATTATTATGTGAGTTGAGTTGAACAGGAAGCAACAAAGAGATAACTTAGACCATGAAGACAAATGGGCCTTTAAAGAGAACAGCACTGGTTGATTTATACTTGTCTTCCAGTGCTGTAAAAACGTACACATGCTGTGAACAAAGCAATTAGACTCACATCTCTTCGATGCAAGTTGCTCACACCTTGTGCTTAAAGTCTTGCCAGCAAGCTGCCAGAGACCAGCGAGAGGAATATCTGCCGGTGAACAAGAACTCTGGGTTATCTTCATACGTAAGCCACTCAGTGGTTTATTTAAACATTTTCAGTCAAACATGACAATGGACACTGCTGAGCAAGGGAAAAGTCCGAGAGAATGTAAATAGGGACAAAACACATTGAAAGGGTCAGAGATCATTGAATTGGCATGCTGACTTGGCCTAGTTGTACTTGAAAGGCATTTTCGGGTGTGAAAACACAATCAAGTTTGAGCCACAGAAAGACTGAAAAGTGGAACATCTGTGAGGAAAAGACATTTAATGTCTATAAACTTCTTATCTGTAGGCCATTGGCTTTCTTTATGCCACTGTCAAGTGCGGCTCCTGCAAGCAGGAAGATTGTGTATTTTCATGTGAGAAGAATGTGCAACTCTGAGGGAAAAAAGATACAAAATTCCAATGAAACCTCAAGATGGAATTTCATAGCTTGTAGATAGGATACAACACTTTTATGGAGTGTTGGGAATACTGAGTTAACATTCTATAAGTGGGAAGTCTGTTCTCTAACTGACTTCTGCCACTGAGCGACCCAGCGCAAATTTCAATATGACCTTTCCATGTCACGTTGAGCTTGTCCAGCTATTAATGTAAATGCAAAGCTCTCAGCATTCATATACAGCACAGCTGCTAGGCTCCATCAGAGCCTGACATGTAGGAAAAGACAAAGTGGTCAGCAGCAGAAAGGTCAACATAAAGGGAAAAAGAGAAGGCCAGCAAGTTATGTGACTGCCCAGGCCCATATGTAATGCTATCGCTATCCACCTTATTTTTAAAGTAAGAATAAACGGCCATTTTCACCTTGCAAAGCTTCAGGTGTCAACCACTTCCAGCTCTACAAAAATATAATTTTTTATGCTGCTTGATGTTGCAAACTATTATATAAAACTATATTTTATGAATGTATATATACAAAGTGCTGCACTGTCTTTACTACATCAACAGCACAGGAGAATGACAGGGAAGAGAAGAAATGGTTGAATAAAGTTGCTATTTTTGTTTGTTTTTTGTAACAATGTCTTTACTACTTTTCTGGGCCTTGAAAGTGGTAATAGGATTGTAGTCTATCAGAGGTCAGAAAGTTTACAGATTTCATTAAAAAAAAAACTTAATTTGTGTGCAAAAACAATGAGTAATGAGTAATGGGTGAACTAACCCTTTAATAAATTGTACTTTGAAACATGTTTATTGTTATGTCATTTTCAAATTGTCAAATCTCACAATTATATCTGCAGCAAGTAAAGCTCTGTTAACACTCTGTTAAGCTATTTACTACAAAATTAGTGTGATTTAGAGCAACTAAATAAAACAGTATGAAAATGCAGTCATTTCACTTTTTTAGTGTATAGCATCTAATGAATTAGAAGTCTCACACATTGACAAGAAATAGCTTACTTCCACGATTGAAAAATAGGGTGGATTTGGCTGTTTGTGGCAAGGAGGAATTCCCAGCAACCCCAGTTTTATCTTCACTGAAGGACTGGTGAATATGGCTTTCTAGAAAGGTTATCATTCAGCTTGAGTCACATAGATTCCAATGTAACTACATGTCAGCCAAAGGGAAGAAATATCAGCCTCAAAGCATAAAATGTGTGCAGCCTTTGCGCATTTTTTTAAATACTGAGATGTAAAAGCATGACAAAGACCTGTTATTATACTGAAGTGACAAATGAAATGTGCTGAGATGTCTTATCCTGCACAAGTATTTATTAAGATGGACAAGATACCATGTGAAACCCCACAGTTTCACCGAATTGAGGAGAGCTGGGGGGGGTTTGCTGTATGATTTTGTACAACTTACCAGTATGGAACTGACAAAGCAGAAACACCAGACAATTAAATTTGAGGCCCACCCACATGCTGGCTTCAGTAACAGTACAAGTGGATCATATTTTTCTTTATAATGCTACAAAAGCAAATAATATCCATCCATATCAATCAATTACCACTGAGCTGATACTGCATAGGCTGGAGGATCATTTTTTATCATGTACGCTACATATTAACAGACAAGCCTTTCCCTGCCCGTACTTTTTCATTCCCACCATCCAGTGATTGAATGTATCACCACTAACATTGGCCACTTTGACATTTTCACAGATTAATTTATGCCATCAAAATTCAAATACTTAAATATTAAATATTTTCAATATTAAATGAAATATTTAATGTAGTATAATAGTAAACATAAAAATAATCTTCCACCATTGACACAGCACATGACTTGAATTATTGCATATATTGTATATTTTAATCTTCAACATGGCTCATCCAATCTGACTTAAAAGAACTTTTTATATCATAATTTAAACCCTCAAATTTTAAGTGGTATTTAGAATTTCACTCCCACACTGATTTCAAAGCCCAATCCAAAACCCTTTTTAAGGAAGTTCGTTTGAATGCTTGCCCATATGGTACAGAAGGAATTACATGTTTTCTGTCAGCGTTAATGTTAAAGAAAAATGTTCCTCAATCAAGTGCAGAAGTAACTAGTTCAAACAGTGGAAGTGTATGTCTAATCACACACACAAAAAAAGTTCCACAGTAGTATGAAAATGCATGTGAGAGAAGATAAAAGCCACAGAGATTGGATTTAAAGAGGAGAGTGGCATCTTTATGCATGAGGGCTTGAGATATGAGCAGGCACATACTCTTCACAGTGTGGCTCTCAGCAGCCTCACAAAACCTTCTGACCCCCAAAATCGCATTCAGATTCATATGAACACTTTTCTTAAATACCATTAACGAACTGAATTTCCAAAGACCTGACTTTCTTAGACTATCTAAGACTAATTGTATGGATCTATAAGAGCACTTATTCTTGACATTAAACAAAATCACCAATCACAAGTTTGGCCAATTATTAATATGAAGGTCTGATATGTAGCAGCAAGCAATTAGCAATCAAAAAGTTTAATATGTAATGAAAACAACGGCCATTCTGATGTAGTTTGAAAAAAGATATACTAAAAAATCTCAAGGCTTCTACTGCCCTTTGTAGGCTGTCTAAATACCGTTGAAAAAGGAAACCATAAACCTTTTTTGAAATGAAGCAAGCTGCTGGCTATTTAGCGTGTCATTGTGGATCAGGAAGAGGGTCATCAAAGATACTTGAGACTGTAATTCAGCCCTCTCTAGATGGAAAATTACAATCAAGCTTAATTGTTACGTGCACCATATTCAAATTTCTGGTTCTCTTAAAGTGACAAAAAGGGATATCTGCATAGCGAGCCAAATGAGTGAAGATGTAAAACATTGCTCAGCCAAGTAAGAATTTGATTAGCTGTCAAAATATGTAAATGTATACTTAGTCACAGCTTTTATGTTATTTTTTATTTTGTAGCTTTAAGAATTTAGAGCAGTTAGAATTATTTGAAGTCTTTGTGGTCACAGCTTTAACTCTGACTACCCAGTGTGAATTCCTGTCAACAACTGAGGGGAAAAAAACTAAATTGCTCAACTGTTCTAGTTAAGATGAAAATATAAAATTTCTGTCAACTCTGTCAGGTTTTATGTCTAATGGTGTTCACTTGTAAGCTGCATGGAGTTGACAAGTGCTCACAAAAACTCTTGCTATGATATAATAATCTAATGCTGTTTATGATTTTTATTTGCAAATATATTTGGCCTGACTTCCCATATACTTATATCCATACTGTATTGTTAAAAGAAGAAAAAGACTAAATGAAATTAAATTTTTGTTATCTTAATTTTTTGTCTTCTCAATTAGTTGTTTAAAAAATATTTGCAAGTAATTAAATATTGTAACCTTAACTAGACCTTTGTCAACAGCCTTGGTATTTGTCAACTCCGTCAGATGAAAGTTTTTGAAAGTCGTGACGTGTTGTACAACTTACCAGTATGGAACCGACAAAGCGGAAACACCGGACAATTAAATTTGAGGCCCACCCACATGCTGTCACATTACACGTGTTGTCAATTTTGAAAGAAATAAATGTATCTTTTATCAATTTATTTGTTTAAAATATTAAAAAATCAACTGAACTACATTATATTATGTCTTATTGACGTATGAACATTGGTTATATATGCTTAATATTAAAAATAGGGTAGAGAATTAAGGAATTCGAAAACTTAAATGTTAAAAATAGCGTAAAAACAGACAAAAGATTTTGAGACTGTATTTTATCACTTAGCTCTTTTACTGAACACCATTATTACATAATGGAAGTTTTTACACTGTTATTGGATGGATCAAATTAAAATATCATGCTTTTTAGTGCGTCTGATGGAGTTGAGACAAATTAAGATATGAATTGAATAAATGTTCATTTTTAGAAGAAAAAAAATCACAAAACTTTTATGGTCCATTACATGAGACCTTTAATTGTTTAAAAAAAAAAAAAATCCATTATAATAACGTAGTATTAAAAAAAACATCTAAAACATTCTTTTTTGTCCCTTATCTCAAGAATCATCTCATTTTGAGGTGTTGCATAAAAAAATACTGGATGGACATGTGCATAATACTCAACTGAGTCAGAGACATTTTTTTTTTATCCGAAAAGAAAACATGCGCATAAACTATGATGAAACCACATTTACTGAATAAATTCCTCGATGCGCATCAAAAAAGACGTGACTTTGTGATGGTTCGGCATAACTGGACCGACCACTGGACCGATCTCATTGCACAGCATCTGAAATGATGTTTTGGTTGTTCTGAAATGCATGAGCAAAGTCTGCCATCAAAGTGGTTCGGTATAATTAGCTCCCAGAACTGTCTTACACGACTGCGTTCCCAAACAGCAGGCATCCGCCTCAGAAAGCAAGTTAGAGTTTCGTCTCCATGCTCTGAGGAGTGATGTTATTATACGAAAATTATTATATACAGTTGCTTCTCCTACTGTATAAATTTCCATTTTTCTTAGTGATATTTATCGCTAAACTGATAAGTTTATCAGGAAGTGACGATTTTGTTCTCTTCGACTTACTAGACGGAAACTCTGCTTTATTCGCAAATGTTTTATGCGACATAAATTTGCAACTTTATTTAGAAACATGGCTAGTGAGCTATACAAATATTCTCAGAAAAGCTACATTACACTAATGCATTAATCAGCATATCCCTTTGTAATATGCACAAGACAAGTCTAAAACTTTTGGATCAGAATAGATTTGCGAATAAATGCTCATTGCTACCTGCTGGTAGAGTCATTGAGATCTGCTGTGCTACAGAAGAATGAATCAAGAAGGTAACAGGACTCCTGGAGCTATGAAGGACAGAGACACAACGTGTGTAAACGAATGACCTAACAACTTGATTTGTGGCCAAGAAATAGCAGCCAATAGGGCAGAGATGTCACAGCAATTGATATTCAACTATATTTGGTTTCCACTTTGGTATACCCCTTCATGGTGTTTGGTCCCAGCAGAGTGACGAATGGATCTCCAGGCCCCATATGTCAGCAGTCCTATAGGGCTCTTTGTGTCAGCCTACAGCCATGTAAGCACCATACACAAGGGAAACCTGAGAGTCAGCTCAGCATAAAGGTGCTATGCCAGTTTTGGCCCCTGCAGTCCAAATATTTTCACCTCAACAGCCGATGCTATTTATTCTACAGTATACAGTACTTTTGTCTATATGACAATGGAATTAGTGATAAGATAGATAGATAGATAGATAGATAGATAGATAGATAGATAGATAGATAGATAGATAGATAGATAGATAGATAGATAGATAGATAGATAGATAGATAGATAGATAGATAGATAGATAGATAGATAGATAGATAGCAAAACAAATTTAATTGTCATAAAGAAAAAAATGAAGAGTTGCTTGTGTTTTCAAGCTTCTCCCTTCTGATTCATTCATTTAACAGACTCTACTGAATCTTTCATAAGCCAGGCGGTGTACACCAGGAGCACAAAGATAATTGTAGAGGTGAGCGTTTAATCTCACGTTTTCCCCCGAAAAGATTAAAAAGAGCGAGACCTTTATCTCCTTAGGAGACGGTGGTATCAGCAGTGTCATCCGCTGAGAAGATGAATGACTCCAGCTGAGGTAATTTGATGGTCAGGAGCCACAAGTAATTTTTCATTCAGAATGAAATTTCTCATGTGGTGCCTTTTCATCTCGAGTTTACAAAGCCAAAAACAGCCCTTTCAAACAATTTTTTTTTTCTTCAACACTGAATGGTGAATGGAATTGTAATGCTGGCCCTAGCTGATTTTTCGTTGACTGAATTGGTCATATGTAATTAAAATGTAATTTAATCAATCTTTCATTTATTAAAACAAGTCTTTTGTAATAGAAATTCTTCAGTGAACCCAGGTGGCATATACTGTATGTGTGTATATCCATTCGTACATATTCATATATGCCCATTATTACATCAAGTTACATAGTATTTAACTGTATAAACCAGACTTCAAATATTAATATGAAAGCTAGCATTTGTTGTAAGCACATCTCTTGCTCTTTTGTTTTTGCGTCTCCTTCATTCCTTCAATTACACACTGTGCAATGAAGCAAAGCCTTAAAGTGGTTAGTCCTCCACACGAGAGAAAGAGAGAGAGAAAAAACTAACATAAACAAAGCCAGAAAAACCTCCACCCCCCTCTCTGATCTCCTAGATCCTCCTCTACTCAGTGGGCTCACCACACGCCATCTCCCTGCCTTCAAATGCGCGGCTGGCCCTTTAAATCCTCTCCATTATAATTCCTGGAGCGAGCAGCTGGCCATAAAAAAGAACGAGAAAGAAAGGGAAAAGCACATAGTCTCTTCAAAACACAAACCCAGACACACAGACATGCTTGCGCTCTCACCTACTCTCACTGACATCTGAAGGGGGGGACACTGTGGAGGATTTTCCAGCCAGCAGAAGTGAGCAGGGAGGAAAGCAGAAGAAGTTTCTTCACAGACAGGCTCGGATCACTCTGCAAGACAATGCATTCCTGTCGAGTTTTACCTGCTCCTCTTTGGATTTGGTAATTCTGTAGAGTGTGAGTTCTTCAAACGGACTGAGAAAGAGAGAGAGAGACTGAGCAAGAGAATGCTCCCTCAGGTCTTAAGGATTTTATACATCTTGTCTTTTTTCTTTTTCCAAGGGGGCTTTATCAGGTAAGAGAAGCAGTGGTTTCAAAGAGCATGCATGTGTTGGTTGTGTGGTGTGGTCTTATATGGTCTGTTAATTGTAAGAAATGTCACATTGAAATCTTTTCTGAGAGTATTTCAGCGTTTTTCTTGAGGGAAATAGTTGGGGAAAATTTTGGGTTAAACCTGCAATATATACATGCATACATATGTATATGTGTGTGTGTGTGTGTGTGTATGTGTGTATGCATTACTTTGTGAAGTGACTGTTGTATCTTGACACTTCACTTTAACTAGATAAAGTTTTTAAGTTTATTTTTATAATTAAAGAATTCATTTCAAAATGATGGCTTTCTCAACACAGATAAATCAGCCTATGGAAATGTGATTGAAGTCAAACTGACTGCAAAATCCAGTGCTCCTCTCCTGCCAATTTAAGCAAAACATTTTTTTTTTTATCATGGACAGAGCTGAAAGCTGCTGAAATAAGCTCCTTGTAAAATAACATATATTAAATTTATTTTGTCTTTTCCCTATTAAAGGGGAAAAGTTTGATCAATTTTGTTTAGCAGGGAAAAAAAAAAATTATGATATCCTAGAGTGCCTGAACAATATCCAACACCATAAAAACACAGTGAGGGTTATGTCTCTGTATTTTATTAACACACAAACAAAGCAAGACTGTGAAGATTATGAAAAAATATATAGAGTATACCAGTGCTATTTAAATGTTATGATGGCTCTCTTAAATAAAGAATTAAAACCTGTAACAATATAAAGAAGGAACATTGAGAACTTTAAAAAAGCAAAATGAGATTTTTCTCCCCCCTCTCTGAATGAAGAAAGTGAAAAGTTTTGCAGCGAGTGCACTCCCTGTTTCATGCCCCATTGCATCCAGGTGTGAAGAGGTTGGAGCTAAATTTGCATAATCCCAAAGCCTGGGTCTGGCGACGAGCATGTGAGAGTGAGAGAGACACTGGCGGGAACTCCATCGAGAATGAGGGATGAAGAAAAGATTGAGACAAGTCATTCTAGATGAGATTACAGGAAAAGTGCTAGGAGTCATGATGATGTAACGAAAGGTACATCTAGTGAAAGTAATAGATAGAGGGCATGAGACAGCCAGGGACAGGGTGACTGGCAGAGGAACATGTTGTAGATGTTGGTATGTCACATGTTACAAGCACACATGAGCACAAAAAGGCTTCGGTGTCTCCGAATGGCCCGTGGTGTGACTTTCGGGTGGGAGATGACATCCCTTAGCGATCATACTCACTGGCTCAGTGTGTCAACCTGCAGACACTGTGTGGGCGATTCAGAGCGGAAAGAACATGGAGGCAGAGATGAGCGGGGTATGGGCTGAGCTGTCCGAATCTGAGGTGAGGGGGCGACAATGGCTGTGAAAGGAGCCATGCAGAGACCTGGGTAGAAAACCAGCAGGTGGCTGATTAGCAGGTAGACAGGTCACGAGCATGGAGCGACAGGAACTTACAAAATGTACTATGAAGAGAAGTGACTCTGAACAGCCTCAGCATGTCTGTGTAGTCTTACAGGTCAGCTGTGTGGTGATTGAGTGAAGATAAAAATGAGTTTTCACAGACATCTTTCAGTTTTATATTACAAGTTTTGAACTCAGCATAACCTCAGGGAAAACATAGGAAGAACATTACTTTGACAAAAAGAGACTAACGTAGTTTGAAAGAGCAGCTGGCACTGTGCGAAAGACATCTGTCAAGACAGAAACAGTGGGATTTGCAAGGGAATACATAATATGCTGATATGGAAAACAAAGGGGTTTGTGCAGCTCAAACTTGGTCCCTTATTAATAATTAAGCAATACACAGATTCAAGTTTTCAACTCAGGGCTATGCACAAATTTCAAGCAAGAGAACACCATTCCAACCAATCAGCAAGGAGAATGTGCCAAATCTGACCCCAAAGTCACACGAGCACAACTCCCTGCAGTAATAGAAATTCAGAGGTCAAGGGCCCCTGAGTAAAACACTGGTTAGATTTATTGCACGAATCAATAGAATACTTGATTCTGATTGGCTGTCTGCATCTGAAATATTTCTGAATAATAACAATCGTCCAGGGCAACACTATTTCACGAGCTCCACATATTTCAAAACAATAAATATTTTAAATTCTAATCAATATTCCACCCACACACACACACACACACACACATACACTCAAACGCGCTTGCTAATGCCGTATTTATTTGAAAAAAAAAAACTAATATTGTGAAATGTTATAACAATTGAAAAGAACTGTTTTCTATTGTAATATATTTTTTTATATATTTTAAAATGTAATTTAATCCTATGATGTCAAACTGACTTTTCAGCAGGTATTTTCTCCAGTCTTCAGTGTCACATGATCCATCAGTAAGCATTCTGTATGGCACTCAATAAACATTTCTTTTTATTATCCATGTTAAAAACAGTTGTGCTGCTTAATGTTTTTTGGAAACTCTGATACTTTTTAAAAGGTATCTTTGATTCTTCTACTGTCACTTTTCAATTTTATGTGTACTTGCTGAATAAAAGTATTAATTTCTTTAAAAAAAAAATAATTGAAAACTTTTGAATGGTAATAAATGAACCTCAAAATCTCAAAAACGCAAATCAATATTTCATTTATTTATGTACCATGTAATTAGATACTACTGCATACAAAAAAGTATTTTGCTTGAAGCTCAATATAATAAAGATAGAGCTTTTATCTTTAATAAATAATCATATTCTATAACAAACTTTTTTAATGACTAATGTTAAGTTTAGAAACACTTTTTTAGTTGATTTTTAAAGTCTTCTAATCAGGATTCAACAAGCAACTCTAATACAACATTGTTATTCACCGGTTTTGCTCACAACAAACCAGTGCTTGCACCTCTCCCACAAATATTTGTCTGTCAACCTCAGCTGCTCTACTGTGAAAACAAAGAGAGCATACAACAGTATGCTGAGCGGTAGATGGTGGGGCAGATTTAACCCACGGTTTGCAACAAAACTGTGGGAAAGCAGCACAAGTGGTTCAGTGATGTGAGCATGAGCACACAGCGGAGAGGTGACAGACTGCTGTGCAGCAGTGTGAATGATTGTTCCTGGCCAATTTCACTCATCATCGAGGTGTGAGAAAATTGCGTGCCCTTCGCTTTTTACACAATGACTGAAGTACTGCATGTGGGGCAACTAAGAGAGGTCTAAAAGGACAAGAGATCTTGTTGAGAGATCAGCTTTGAGTGAAAAGCCAGTGCATTTATTCCCAAACATAAACAATTCCCTTACGTTTTTGGTACTTGACTCTTAACCTGGCAAAAATGATTTTGAGCTTGAGTGCATAGCCAGTGGGCTGTAGTGAAATGAATTTCTTTCCACTGCCAGCTACCATACAAAACCGCTGCAAGAGAAGCACAACATGAAGTGTAACTAATGTGGTTGGGCCACAGTGCCTCATTTAAATGAAGGGCCTGTGGGATTCTCCTCCTGCTCATGGTTTGACAGATTGAAGCTCTGTTGGAAAAGCCCTACTGGAGGTTGCAACAGTGAGCTATTACTTTCAGTGCAATTAAAACCACATAAAAGAGTTGTTTTAATTATGTAGTTAAATGTAGTTATTATTAACTACATTATTAATTTGATGACAGCAAAAAAGGTGAGAGTCCAATTAGATTGAATGACAGAGAGATTGATAAAGAAATCTACATACATGTGTATATTATTGCTCTGTTCCAGAATGTAAAGAAAGGCAACACATTTCATGGGAAGTTGCCTTCTAAGGCAGCATCAATACTACCATGGAACCATATACGTAACCGACACTGAACACTCTTACATAAGCAGCAAGTCTTTGCACTGGCCAAATAGCAGGGCGTATGGGATTAGTTTGATGTTAACATCTTGCTAAGATAACAATACTCTCATGAGCATTTAAAAATATAATTTATGATTTATTTTTAGTTGCACCCAACTATTTTATAGCTGTTTTCATGACTAAAGTGTTTTCCACAGGATTTTGTGAGACCATTCTGGGTGGACCTCTGACACTCTAGGGCAGGGATGTACAAATTCGGTCATAGAAGGGCCACTGTTCTGCAGAGTTTAGCTCCAGCTTGCCTTAAAACACCTGCCTGGAAGAAAGACCTTGATTAGCTGGTTCAGGTGAGTTTAATTGGGTTTGGAGCTAAACTCTGCAGGACAGTGGCCTTCCAGGAGCAGGTGTTCTAGTGTGATCCAGATGCATGGTCCCCTGTAAGAAAATGTTGTACATTTTAAAATTAGGATGTTGCCTTAAAATGTCGCCTCTGTAGTGAGCTCACTAGGTTTTGGAACAGAGCATTTGTTTTGCTGCTGTGCATGCTGGTCAATTTGTCACATCCAATGATGGTACAACAAAGTTGTTTGGCTGAAGATCTCATAACAGCTGGGCAGCTTTGACTCATCTAATCCTGGGGGAAGATCTTTCAAAAAGATAATAGGAAGCAAACAGAGGTCTTGGCAGGCGGTGCTGTTTCTAATAAAAAAAATAATAAACTGGCAATGCCATTGAGAACAAATGAGCACAATACCTGCAGATGTGGAAATTGAAGCATGCAAACAGCACTTCCCCAGACTGTGCTACATGACACAAGGTCATTTACTTTAAGGATGGATAGTAAACACAAGTAACAACACCCACCAGGACACATCAGTCTCTCTGTCCCTCTATCTTTATCTTTTGCTCCACTTTCCTGTTCACTAGCCTATGTCACGCATGGCTGGTGAAGCAGTTTTGGGAGGTGGGTGAAGGGAGATGGAAGCTGAAGTGGGGATTACAACTGTGCTCGTCAGATAACACAATGTCAGGGAGCGAGGCGGCACTTTTTTCGGCATGAAATGAGAACACAAGCACACTGGAGCCATGTAATTCCTCTGAACGCTGAATAAATTATTACCCTCTGCGAGGGCACCCCTTGACTCTGGCCCACTATTGTAGGAACAAATTAAATTCAATAGTGCTAATCACAGCTTTTCAGTAAATGCCTGACTAACGCTCTGACCTCCAGACGGGCTCAGAAACTGGGCCGCGCCGACCCAGTGTTTGGTTTATTGATATTTCTGGTGTCATGGTAGTTACGAGAGCACCGATGCCAGCGACTGGGGATTTGCTCTGCCGGTCAGTTGCCATGACGATTGTGGTTTATTGATCTATTTAGCTTATGGCCTTATCCATTAACCCTGCGTGACAGCTGATGTTTTCCTAATGGAGAAACGGAAGCAGCCACAGCTTCTCAAGAGCAAAGCAACAGTGGTCTAGGAGGATGCAAACGGCCTAAGGTCATGCCACAGGCGTCTGAAATACGTTCATAATCATTAGCTTGACTGATGGACAGATGTACAACAGGTCATGAGGGACGGAACCACTGAGTCTGAGTTGAGTGTATTTACCGTAAAATACTATTGCTATATTCAAGACAAATATAGATATAGCCATTAAAGAGAACATTATGTCAGTGCTTGTTACTGTACTGCATCAGTCTAATAACCAATTCAATGCTCCTGGTACAAGTATAGGTCAATATCTTTATGCTAAAAACAATCATGTTTGTCTATTTCCTTATGCCTACAGAAAATAGACTCTATTTTGGATTCTCTAGATTTAATTATTTAATTAGGGAGTGGAATGCAAATCATAAGCTTGCCAACCCATACCATTATGCATCTTGACCGGGCCTAGTTGTCATATTTCTGACTCCATTAAATATTTTTAGAGTTTACTATAAAAGTGCAGTGACATTTCCCCTGTAATTGCCCAGGAAAAACAAGTTTACTAGACACATGCTGATCCCTTACAGTGGGTTAAGTTGTCACAATGTAACTTGACAATAAATATTGTGTTATGGTTTTTAGCAGACACAAAACAATACAGATGGAAATCAATAGGGCCCATCAACTGTTTGGTTGCAGACCTTCTTTAAAATATCTTCTTTTGTGTTCAGCAGAAGAAAGAAATTCATACAGATTTGGAACGACAGGTTCAGAATGTGTGTAAATGATGCAAATTTTCAGTAACGTTTTATTTTACATTGTCATTGTTACATATATGTTACAGGTGATTACTATGGTAATAACTATAAATTATTCATAATTCTATGCAACTAACCCTAAACGAAACTGAACCCTAATCCCACAGTAAGTATATTTTTGGGAGAACTATTCCTTTAAGAAATGTTGTGTTGTATATAACCTGCATACTATCCCTCCTGTTTGCTAAACAGCTGAAGCCAATAGGTTAAATTAAACATACATGACCATGTTTACTTGCTCTTTATCTCTTTCTGCACAACCAGCTGCAAACCATCTATTACTCAAGAACTCCACTATCAGCTCATCAGCTTTTCCCACATCGCTTCCCCTTTTTCCGTTTTTTCTCTGTCTTTATTTTCACCCTCACCTTGATGTCCAAGAAGAAGGTTTCAGGCCACCAATCTTTCTGACCCAAGCCAGACTGCATCAGACACTGTTTGCTGCTCTGACTAATGGCTCCAGTGCAACATTCCAGAGAGAATATTTGCATCCGACAATGGAACATTTCTGCCTGTGTCACTGTTGTCTTGTCAGTTTACCTTCTGGATCGGACTACATTCGCTGCTAAAACACAAGAGTTATTAGTAGTTAAATCAGTGCAAAACCATTCAAATCATGGAGCATGGTGGCTTCATCTGAAAGACTGTTTATCAAATACGATTGTACGCATTTTACATTCCAAACGTTCATAAAGATACATTAAGGGAAGATAAGAATTTAAAAGTTAAGAAATGAAACAAAAGTAGTGGTAGATCTTTTAATCCATATTATGAAGTGGTGTTGTCAAAAATACAAACTTTGTTACCAAGTCGGTACTGAAATTAGAAAAAAGTGACACTATGAGCGCTGTTGAGTGGATTCGTAGACCTCTCTGATTGGCCATTGCGTTCATGCTTTCAAGTTATATGCTCTGTGATTGGCTACAATGATCAACGCACGGGAGCGTTTGAATTTGAAAGCGGGTCTGTTGATGGACTCCTGCTTTCAAAGTTCGATACCAACTTGGTATCTATTGTATTGTATCAACACTATTATGAAGTACAATAACGGATTGCTAAAAAATCAGCTGTTGACTGGATTTTGAGATGTGAGCATTGCACTCAAAAGTGCAGATGAACATGAGTTTGCAGTAGGCAAGTTCATCCACAACCCCGGTTAAATCACTTGCCCACTGCGGCACCGCCCCCACCATTCTTTTGTTTTTTTTTTTACAGTAAAAAAATAATCTGGTTCAGTTTGAAAACAAAGACTTCAATTAAAAACCGAAGGCGTCTGCTCAATCCAGTGTGAGCCGTACAAGAATCACGGCACAGATCAGCAGCAGGAGTCAGTTTTCACCTCTCTTAACCTATTCTGCCACGCACCTGACTGACAAAACGATGATGGAAGGTTTGGTTTCAAATTGAAATGTAAAAGTATCTATTTAAGCGAGTTTGTAATTGGAGCAAAGCGAGTGTTTTCAGTTAATTCCAATGGAAGGTGAGCTTCCATTAATTGCATAGTATAATAGTGACTAATAGTGGACACGCACCGTAAACTATTTAAAAGCCAAGTGGAAAAAGAGGGGAAACGCCAACTCAAGATCCCCCATTAATAACATGCATTTGAAAATTTTCATTTCATGCCGATTTGACATTTGACTCAAGTTGTGTATCATTTCTAAAGCAAAAATTTTTCAGAATAAAAAAACAAACAAAACAAAAAACAGTGAATCATGAATCATGTTTCACTGTTAACCCAACGATTCACATTGCTAGGAAAAAACATTGCATCTTCACCTGGCATCTTCTCCACAGCTGTCCCTGGTGCTTGTGATGACGTACGGATGGTTTAGAACCAAAAGTGAACTAATTTGAACCAAGCAATCAAACCAAGTGTGAAAACAGCCTCATAGCAAGAGGAGATTAGCTACTGTCTGATTTTACCCACTCACTGTTTATTAGATTTCACAGGAAACGACACAATATAAAGAATGGAACGATCACAGAAATTTGAAGAAACATCATTGAAATAAATTATCACGAAGTGAAAAGGAAAAGAAAACTTCCACTCTGTAGTTTTCTGTTTTTTAGTTGGAAGCAGTCTTGTCCTGAACATAGTCATTTAGACTTATAGATGTGCTTCTGGGAGTGAGGCCAAACTTCGTCTAGACTTTGGATTCCTTTACTCCTCTAAGCAAAGTATGGACTTGACTAAGTGCTTCTAAGATGCTTGTGAATGACATACCACCCACACCGTGAGTGAGCTCAGAGGAAGAGAGCTATCTCGTTCTGTTTTTACAGATTAATCACAGATCTTCCCATATGAAGCAGCTCCAAAATGTCCTCATTTGCTGTCGGTCAACAGTGCCTAAGAAATAATTTGTCACTGCACTGCAAGGTGCATTGGAGAGTGCTCTAATCAAAGTGGTTATTTCAAGTGTGCTTGTGCAGACTATCTAAAGCCCTATGTGTCTCACTCCATAAAGGTGAGAGGAATATCCTGAGCTTACTATGCTAGCATGAGTACCTGACACCACATGTTGGAACGGCTCATCCAGAATGTTTGTTATCATTTGCCACAGTACCAGGTTCAAAATCCGATTCAGATGTACTACTCGTACCACATTTGAAAAAAAATCTCAGTGTGCACCAACCATACCGTGCATAGTATACAAATTGTTTTTACGCATGGGACATCCAGATGACACACTGCATTCATCAATGTTTAAAACTTCCACTGCAGCCTTCAGAAAATGATGAACATGCTAGCATTTGGAGCATTGTTGTTTGACACTATCAGGAACAAGCTACTGTGGGAAGTTTTAATACAATAAGACAGAGCAAACAAATCATTCATTTGAACCGGCCGTAACATCAACTCTGCAGCGGATATGAATATACAAATTACAATGAAAACACTTTATTAGCAAGATAACCAGAACAGCAGTTTGAGACATTGAATTCGTAAGCACATAACACCAGAACTTAACTTTAAATACAAATGAGACTTTATTGATTATTATAACACAAACTAATCTAACACATAAACACCCACACACACACATATTCATACAAGTTGCAGAACCAAAGAAAGAGAGGAAAGAATGAGATTTAAGAGTGTGAAATGATGAAATCCCAAGTTTCTAGCAATTGATGTATTTTACAAAATCTGACCTGAGTGAACCACCAATCATTAATTTAACCCTTCTATCCTTTCTTAGGCAGGGTTATTACATTTTATATCAATGCATAAGTTTAGCTAAGAGGCATTACTTGAATTTGTGTCGGTGTCTTTGAATGGGGATTCCCTTCATGGTCCTTGGTGGAGAGTGTTTTTTTTTTTAATTTGCTGGCGGTCTCATCGTGTCTTTCAGTGACGTTTTTCTTGGGAAGCCAATTGTGTTGGTGTGTTGGTGGATGAATGGATGCGGAGTCTCCCTCGTGGCGGGCAAAGACTATGGAGTCGTTGATTGAACTTTGCGGCAAAACTTAAATTAGAACATGAGACTCTCAATGGAAAAGAAAGGAAACTAAATAAAAGAAAGAAAGTAAGTGAGACAAGAGTTGTTAGATGGCTTAAATGAAGCCATTCGTTCTTAACCAAGTTTCATCTCCCAAATCTGTTTTTTTCTCTACTCATCTTGTCTTTTAACCTGAGGTGTCTGTCCGGCCTCTTTGAGAAGTTCTGAACAATTAGGTATCATCTTTGGTTCAGAGGTGGTCGTTGCAACGTATATGACGTAAAGCATGCTCTGGCTCAGAACGTTAAGTGCAATGTGAGCGCAGGAGCTCGGGCTCGCTTCAAGGCAACCGTGCCTAGTGAGTACACCCTCAGTCTCTGTGGTTTTTAAGAGATTTCAATCCTATTTTCAGAGCTCAGGTCAAACAAAGGTCTTTGAGATGATGGTCTGTCTTGTCTCTCTTGTCTTGGGAGATCAAACAATCTCTGATGTTAACCCATGGTTTTCCTCATGCGAGTCAATGTGTCGTCACTATTTCACACTTTGAAACTTGTGATACACGTCAATTTTCATGCAAAAAATAATAATATGTATATTTATATCCAAAAAGGTCTTGACTGAATTACAGTTCCATATCATTTTGCCAAATTATTTCAGTTATTTCAAAAGGATTAAAATGACAAATTATTTACTCATTTTCCCCTTAAAATTATGTTTTATCTATAGAAGACACACTCTCATTCCCATACAAACGCATACACATACAGTACAACACATGTACAGAAACCTGTGAACACTGCGCCGTGACTTTCTAAATAAAACTGTGAGGTAATGTCACTGTTTTTGAAGAAGTTAAACTTACAGCTTCTGCCAAACAATGTTGAGGGGCACACAGACTCATGCAATTCACATTTATGCTGCCTTCATGTGCTATAGGAATTACTGTAAATACGAGTTTCTGGTAATTACAAGTTAAAAATTGGACATGAACTCAAGTTGTATTCACCACTGGGAAGCTCAGGATAATTCTGATACCCAAGTTCTCCAGTAGGGAACATTAACTTTAACTTTAAACATTGTGGAGGGGAGAACGATTGCTGTTGTGACTGGAATTTTTTATCATTTTTTCCATTACAGCTATATTGCCTTGTCTTGTCTTTAAAGTAGTGCATATTTACATATATAATTAATCATTTGAAGTGTATTTTATGTTTTATACACAGTAAAAATAGCCTGAATTTTATCGAGGTATTTCATCAGCACCAGGTGCTTTAGAGGAAGGGAAACGAGATGCATGATGATGTTTAAGCTGTGATACCTGGACGGTAGGATTAATTTTATAATGAGGTAGGTTTAAATGATACGTGATATCATTAATTTGTCACTGAATAGATGAATCGGGGACTCAGTAGTCCAGACCTTCTGCCGTGGATGGTAAGTGGGTGTTGCTGCTCTTCCTGCATCAGCCTGGCTCTTATGTCTCACTACTGCCCTCTGAAGGTGGATGTGAGCAAAGGCCCACACCCTCTCGCTCTCCTGGAACCAGTAGTTCACAGCTGGAACATTTGATGAGTCTCCTGACCAGGGAAACAGGGGCGGTTGGTAACTGAGTATGCACTGGAAGGGAGTAAGCCCAGTGGTGGTCTAGCGAAGGGAGTTCTGTGCATATTTGGCCCATGGTAGAAAACAGTTCCAGATGTTTTGGTGGTTGTGGCAGTATGACTGCTGGTAACATCCAGTTTTCTGTAGCTTGCACTCCATTTATTTGTTTGTCTAAGGGTGATATCTTGATGACAATCTTACCAACACACCTGTGAAGTAAACTGTGATCTCTTATCTGATATTATGTCCTCCAGTGAAATAATGGCTCTGCAGTTTCCAGAGCGGTTGGTAAACCCATAAATGGGATGAGTTTTACAGGCCTTAGAGAAACAACAACTGCAACCAGGCTGCAAGTGTTGGATTCAGAAGGAGGTAAGTCAAGGACAAAGTCGATGCCGAGATGAGAGCAGGGTCTGTTGGGAATTCGCAATGGTTGCAGCATTCATCCTGGAAGGTGTCTCAGGGTTCTGGAAATAGAGGGCCACCAATAATATTCACGGAGGAGTGAGATGGTTTGCTGGTAACATGGATGCCCTGGTCCTGGAGACAAGTGCACTGAGTCCATAAGGGTAATGCACAAATTTGATGGTACAGACGTGCGCCCCACAGGACCTCCTGGTGGAGCTGGCTACTCTCTGGTGACTACAGCAGTCTGTTCGAGTAAGAGAAGTGAAGGCGGCTGTAGGGAGAATAGGATCAGACGATTGTGGAGGTTGGTCTGGGAGATGAAGATGGGAGAGAGTGTCAGCTTTGGTGTTCTTGTGTCCAGGATGTTAGGTAACCTTGAACTGGAACCAGGTGAAGATTCTTTGAAATGAAGTTTCCCACTGAGTCATAGTCGAGAAGAGCCTGAGCTGTAACAGTACACTGAGGAGTAGTTACTAAAATAATTGTGCATTGTAATGAAACAATACTGCATATGTTCAAAAAAAAAAAAAAAAAAAAAAAAAAAACCTATTTGAAACATATACAGCATGTCATACAGATGCCACAGTGCACCACAAATTCCTCTCCCAGAATCCGGGAAGGCTCTGAAAACCGCACACTCAAGCCAATGTTGTCTTCAATTTATTTCATGTGAAGCAGAAGCACACAGTGATGGTGAGGGCAGGAACAGCTGGAGGCTCTAAAACACAGCAAGTGACCTCCCCACGCACTTTCTGCCCAAACTGGCACCAGACCTACAGTTATGTTGGAGACAGGTGAAGTGTTGTGGAATCCATATGAAGATAGAATGAGTCAGGACCACCTGAGGGAGAGCTAGTGAAAACAGGGAGAGGAACTGTGAACTACCCAGCACAACTGCAAGCACATCACAGGCCCTGAGGCGACCAGACAGGAGGGCCTCATTACCTGAGCAAGCTGGAGATAAATGTGTAGACAACAAGAAGCAGATCTTTGAGTGGATGGATGGTGTACAGAGACCTGTTTAAATCCGTGGAAATAATCCAGAACCCGATGAGAACTGACGCATCCATATTCATACAGAACATTCACTTAATGAACCACATTTATCATCCTGTGGTAGCATGCTGCAGGTCCTAATTAGACATTTATTGTACATACGTACACGTGTGAGATGTGTTTTTGGGTAAGAGCAGGAAATGGTGTGGTTTGTCCCATAGAAGGGAAGCAGAGACAGGCTACTGCTCAACTTCACTCATTAAGTTCTTCCGTTTCCTGGCCTTCATTTCTCTGTCACACCTGAATTCCAGGCCAATTTCTCTGAGCTCTCATTTCATTAACCTAAATGGGAATACAGAGAAAAATCACAGCAGCACTCATCTGCCAGGAGCCTAATCTTTCTTCTCTGTGGTGACGTCTTTGCCTTGAAGACAGTGGAGGAGAGAGTTTACATTTAGGTCTCAAAAAAAAGATGAATTTCAGACCAAATCTTCATTGCAGTTTATGACAGATTCTGAATTCTGAATCAGAATTTTTTAAGAATTAATACTTTTATTCAGCAAGGATGCAGATCAAATTGATCAATATTAACAATAAAAAAAACTAAAACTTTTACATTGTTACTAAAGATTTCTATTTCTAATAAATTTCTGTTCTTTTGAAGTTTATATTCGTGAAAGAATCCTGGAAAAAAAAAGAAATGTTTCTCGAGGACCAAATCAGCATATTATTTCAGGATCATCAATTTGACAGAATTACACGACATAACATTATTTTCCCACTATTGCTGTTTTTACTATATTTTTGATGTAATAAATGCAGCCTTGGTGAGCATAAGAGACTTCTTTCCAAACCGTTTTCACATAGTATGTATTTTCAGACTTAATTGATTTTCTCATGTAAGGTTGGAAGAAAAATCTAAAATTATGGATGAAAATAAAAACTTGAGCATACCTACTAAATCACTCAATATTGAAAAGTATCAATAAATGATAAATTGCAGTAGGCAGCGAGGCAGCTAATAATAAGGTTTTGGAACAGAGCTAACATCCTGGTCCTGGGTAACATCCTTTTAACTAAACATCAGTTACCACAAAAAAAACAAAAAAAAAATGAATGAATGAATAAATAAAGTGTAATGAACACTCCAAAACAGGAAAGGTCTAAGACACTGAATGGCAGACTTACGGTACTGAAATGCCATCCATGGCCCCTGCTGAGCGAGATGGGCCTATGGGACCCTCTTGGGAGGGTGAATCTGATAGGCTTCGCTGCTTATTGCTCTGACAGAGCCGATCACGTCACAAAAAGACCCATCAGAGCTCGATGTCAGAGAGCTGGCACCATCAGACAAGTAATCAGAGAAGTTGGAGAGCTGTCTTACAGACTGACAACAGACAATCCCCACTGAACCAAAGTCTGTCTCCGTAAGGGAATAAGATGAAAGCTGAGAGGACAACAGTTGATATTGAGAAACTTTCTTTTACATCTAACTTTTATAATGGTGCTGCATCCTAATGGTAATAGTATTCATATATGTGTTTGTTTGATTGTCTACAAATTAAACTGGAAAGGCATGTGGGCTCATTTGTTGTCCAGTTTTGTGAGATGAAGTACCAATTAGCTATGATATTGTTTGGTTGCAATTAATGTAAATAACAGGCTTGGTGAATAAAAAAAATATTTGGATTTCACAAATATTACTTGCACAACAAAGTCCATTCTATTAATTCATACTTTAGGGGTTTATGTAACCTAGCAACACTGATGACTTTTTCTCTACATACTGTACCACCAATTATGTCTACTTTTTTTGACAACGTAGTTGCTAGAAGATGAAATGTGCTTTCAACTTCACACTTATCATTCAATTAATTCATTCTTTGATCAGAAAGAGTAAAATAAAGGCTACAGCAGACATGATTAGATTGGGAGAAAACTGCTTATAGTATCACGTTTCCCTGCAAACCAGTATAAACTTCACAAAAATAGCTTCAGTGTCTTAATTATGGCACACCAGAGGATTAAGCTGATAGCTCAGAAAAGCTACAGCTAAACCACAGTTTAAACAAATTGTGAATCTGGGGGGAACGGTGGCTACGGGCAAAGAGGAAGATCAGATTAAAAATGAGACCATCATGGCATTAAACACATTTCTCAAGGTTTTCAGCAACACAGAATAAATTTAGCATTGAAACATGATCTAATCTAATGGGTCTTCTGAGATGTCAGACCCAGCCTCCCCCAAGGTTAAAGATTGCATTATGAATTAAAATGTATAATCTGTGGGTTGTGGTGATTTTCAGCTGAGCTCGACTTTTAATAAAGTTATGAACTGAGTTTTATACTTGCGGTAAGCTAGTGTGATATACATTTCCACTGAGTTGCTTTTGCACCACGTCATAGATCTTGTTTGAAACAATGAGTTTTCTACAGACACTAATAATGATGCAGGATTTGTAAACAATGGGGAATAAGCCTACTTGGGAAAGACCTATGAAGCAACACTAATGATTTTAAGAGTTATCAAGCTCTACTCTAAAACCAGATAGATGAAAAAACTTTTATACGTTAAAAAAATGTTTGCAATATACTCTTAATTCACCCTGAGCATGACGTGTATGGATTAATTTCCACTGGAAAATCAATTCTGTTGCCATCTTCCAGGGTAGGATATCAGTAAAAAATATGATGATGCACTGACTATATTTGCACATGTGATTATTTCCAATAAACAGAGTAAGGACTTAATCACAGTAAGATGATTATGTGACACAAGCAAACCTTTTTAGTCCTGTTTACATAAAATTTTCTTTATTCTCATTATTCGCTAAGAATTGTGGTTATTTTTCCTGCCATTACACATACCCCAATGCACTGTACAATCGATGAACTCACATACAGTAAGCGTGTTACTGGGTACTGTTTTAATCTTCTTACATCAAATCCAAAACACATTTCTATGGACGTATTGGATTTTTTTCTGTGATGTTTTTGTTTTCTGCCTACAAATGTCTTCACTGCAATTTTTTTCGACCATTAATACACTGCATTAGAATTGTCACGCAACGTCGTCAACATAACCTCAATTTCTTCAGCATCCTAAAAAAATTTTACCGCTGTGATTAAGAATCTGTGCATTACAGCATTAATTGTGTATATCACAAGCACATGCACACTTTCTCTGAGTAGAATAGTAATTAAAGTGTTTATATGCCTGATTATTGTGATTAAAATTGGCATTTGCCACATATTTTACAATTATTATGGTTACTAACATTATGAGCTTCATTACAACAACTTGATCGAGTTTACATGAGGTAAGTTTAATCACAATATTGCTTAAATCTCATTATAATCGCATTATGAGAGTGCATGTAAACATTTTTAGGTAGGCCCAGTGAATGCACATACATGTTCTGCAGAAAACAAATGCTATTAAAATGATGATTAACTGAAGGTAGGAATTTCATTACAGCCACCATATTTAACACTCTGATTTCCACATGCTCCGCCTCTTCTACTTCGTTTTATTTTTGCTAGTTCATACATGAATGTCAGAGTAGAAAAAAATAATCACACTGAAGGCTTGCAATATATTTCTGTGGTCAGAATATCACAAACAAATGTAGTTTATTCTAGAGCTTTTTTCACTTCCATGTTCGCAAAAGGGCATCTTTGACCTGTATGCGTGAGTCATGTCAGATTCCACACATGTTTTTTCTACTAAGGCACCTGTCCAGTCAGTGCTTAAGGGCAGTGGGTGATTGAGTCCACATACCACCACAATATCCTCCTGTGTCTCCATGGACACGGGGACATTACCACAGAAGGGGCATAGATCACATCAGCCATGACAAATGCACCTCGGAATATTGCTGGGTGAAAACCAAATCCTGTTCCCTCAATGATGCTGATCAAAAGAAAAGCGTGAAAAAAATAAGCATCTTTCATGGGTATACCAATTGAATTAAAGAGACTGAAATTGAGGTGGGGGATGGGAGAGAAACTGACAATTGAGTCCATTTAACTCAATCGGCCATACTTAAACCCCCACCAGAAATATAGCACTTAAAAGATGTAAAGATCCAAAGTGAAAAATATGCTTGAGTGTTCAAGGAAATGGGCAGAAATGTGTTTTGATGACAGGTTGCGAGACCTATTAACAGTCTGGGTGCCAGGACACACAACTTCAGGGGCGGGGGGACATATTTCTCAGGACTTCCCGTCCATCGGTTGAAACCACGGTTCGGGGGTTCCCGTTCAGTTAAAATTGCGGTTTAAATGTGTTAACCTGCCTGTTAAACTCCAATTCATATTATGCTAATAGCCCTAAAAACCTGGAAATCCATCCATGGACATCTAATGACCATCATTTCCCCCGCCTTTGGTAAAAAGTGGCCACTTTGAAAATTAATGTTTTCTGATCACTGGCTCCCAAATGAAAAGCAATTAGCAGCATATGTTTGCAAGTCATGTGCAAAGTGTATGCTGGGACTAATTGAAACTAGGGTGGTACTGTGATTATCATGCTCTGTGATATGCTTAGTACTGGATTGGCTCAAGCTCGTTGAACCAGCATCTAAAACCCGACATATTTTCAAGAGGTTTACTGCACAATTACGTTGGTTAAAGTTTCTATGTTTCCATGACAAACTAGTTTAAAAATACTTAGGTGAAAGTCATCATGGCCCCAGAATCCTGAGAGAGATGATCCACCAAAAATGAAATTTCTGTCATCATTTACTCACCTTCATGTTATTTCAAACATGTTTGATTTTTTTCATCTGTGGAACATACAAGAATGTTTCAACTGTTTTTGTCCATACGATGAAACAATTTGAGACCATTTTCACAATGTGTTCCGCAGAACACAGAAAGAAATTCAGGTTTGGAATTACAAGATGGTGAGAAAATGATTATAATTTTCTTTTTTTTGGTGAACTATCCCTTTAAGGATTTGGAGCCATGATGAGTGAGATGAAGAAAATGAGGGGCTCTATACAGACAGTTCATTTCTTCAATTAAATTAATTTATTAAATATGAAACTGTAGGGTTGCTGTTGTCTAAAGGTTTAAAGGTTTAAAGCTAAGAACGTGATATATTCTACAGTTCGTTTTGAGATTTATATGGATGTCTGTGAGACAAAGATGTTCAATGAATCTTTTAATGAATATCAATGGACTGTGAGTGTGTTCATATAAAACCAGTATTAAAGGAGTAGTTCTCTCAAAAATTAAAGTTCTGTAATCACTGAATCACACTCATGTTGTTCTGTGGAACATAACAGAATATTTTGTGAAATGTGAAAATCAACTACTTTAAATAATAATATTCACTAGTCCTGACAAAGTCTGTATTTTTAGCATTTATCTCAAAATGATTATTACCCGTACATCTGTAATAGTGGTTTCAGAGCCCACGAGGGAAGCTTGCACATGCCGCGGGTCACATGCGGCCCTGTACTTACTGTGAAGAACATAAGGACTCAAATCATGTGTATCAGCAGAGTCAGACCTCTTATGAAGCTTCTCATTCCAGCATGTTGCCCCAAGGTCTGTCTGATAAAATTGCAGCTGACTGAGCTGAAATCTAGCCAGATTTACTTTCCTCTAAAATAGTTGGCAAATTATAGCACTATAAAACGTGCAGAGGCTAAATCTTTCCCGTCACAATTAACCAACATCAAATATGAGCTGATACTATGCACATTTGAAATGTGCGAAAGATGTGTTTTAAAACTTGCTTTAATAGATGAATAGCAGAAATGTAACAAATAAAAACATAGAAATAAATATGTTTGAAATTTGACTGTATTACAGTTTTATCAACAACATATGCAAATAAACAGCATTTTTATTATCCATCAGAGATGTAGCTAAGTATTGTTAATTGCAAATCCAAATTATATTTACAAGCTAAATGAGATTTTTTTTTAATGTGTAGCAAGCAGGGCGGAGCGAGAGCCGTGAGGGTAATGAGCATCAGAGTGATAATGAGCATCAGCTCCGCGCTGCACCGGTCTCGTATCTCTCACGGAGGAACTCCGGAAGCATAAAACGGGGAGAGACGACAGTGAAGGACTAGAGAGGACCAGGACCAGTTTTGTTATGTTTATGTGGGCGGCAGTCGTCCGCGAGTGACTGCCGCCATTTATTTTCGTTTTGTTGTTTGTTTATTTGATATATTAAAGTACGTTGAATGATTCCTGCCTCCTTGTTCCCGTACTTATGAACTTTGTTACATTATTATCATTATTATAAGCCAAATTATGACTTCAACAAAACTGGGGCACATTAGGCTACTGTCACTTTAAGACCTAATGCACGGATCCAATATACTGTTGCTATAACAAATATTACTAAAACAGTTGTGCTCACATCTTTTGCAGTGTCTTGTGCATGACACGACATTCTAAAAGCGTGGCGCTCAAGTTAAAAAAAAGTTTAACTTTTTTTAAAAAAGTGTCTCGCGCTTTTTTTTGTTCCACCGACCAGGCTTTTAACAGCAGAAACTGTTCTGTGTGAACTGGCCTTTAAAAATTTTATATTTCAATTTAAACGTTTTATATATATATTTCAGCTGTTTCACTTAAGGCATAACCAAATATGTATACGAGGATACTTGCCAATACAGGTATTTTGACAATTTTGTGTGAATGTGTCAGTTTAAATGCAAGAACATGTGAAAGAGGACTCAATTCAGTACTTGCGTGCTGTCTGAGAAGTGGCTTTCTGGGCACGTGCTTCAGGTACGTATTGCGCACACAGAACTTCTCAGGCAGTGAGCACCGAATTGACTCCTCTTTCACGTCTTCTTGCGCTTGGATGTTTAAATTGAAAAGGCTTTCGTGACAATGTAGCACAGTTCCGTGTCGTTTACGCTGGCTCGGCTCATCGGGCAGTCCTTATTGTCAAGCCCTGCTTATTGATAAGCTTAATAGACAATCATATTAAAAAACAATGTCTATTACAATGTCATCACAATGATTATTTTCAAGTTAATGATAAAACAAGAGAAAACTGAGCTTGTGTTGACTGAGGAACGAGTGTTAAATATTCTTGTCGTTCCTCAGACAGGGACTCAGGGATCAGACAGAGGTATCGGTCCCTGAAAGGTCAGGCTCATTAAAAGTCCATCTTGCATTTCAATGATTCAAGAAAAAGCCCAAGCTTTCATTAAATAGGCCTCCACAGGTAGCCCTGCAAAGCTTCCTGCGGAGCCATTACACAGCAACCTCAACGGCCTTTTGACCAGCCCAATATATACTGCTCCTGTCAGACGAGAGGCAAACACTTCACATTAAGTTTAGTTAATTACTGTTTTTCTCTTCATTCATTTTCAGATGAGCCTTTTTTTCTTTCTTTCTTTTGGTCAGGCTGATAGAGAAATTGTCTTGGCGTTTCTAGCTCCTCATTTCATCTCTACAACAGTGGATCTGTGTTTACCAGCTGCCCTCCTGGGAATCCCCTCAGCAACTCCCCTTCACTGTATCCCATCATTTCTACACCTCAGGAACACTCCACTCGCACTTTGATGAGTAGCTCTCATGTTCGCACATCTACGTGACTGGATTGCTGCGCTGGTAGTACAGTTCTGTCTTATGGGAACGGATCTGAGATACTGTGAAGTGAGCAATGGGTAAAGGCAGTTATTATAAATTCATGACGGCTGATGCAGGGGTCCACCATTTCTCGAGGCTTACAGTAAAAAAAAATGTTGTGGTCATCAACCAACTGAAGGCAACAGCCCGGCATGAAACAAGCTTAGATCTGCCTCTGTTAACATCCCCCCAGTTATTTCCCTGCTCTCTGAAAAGTTTAGAGAAGGGAATTTTATTCTAATCTTTAATTGTACCCCCTTCTAAACTTTTCTGCGTTGTCGTTGAAAAATTAAGCATGCTATGATACATTATGCTGATGTATTCACCATCTGAAACCATTTTTGATGACTAAGAACTCATGGGGGGAGGGGTAAAATCCAGTCTTGAATCTTTCCACATAATCATGACAAAAATAAAAAGATATATTGTAACAGACAGTTCATAAGATTCAACAAAAAGGCACTGTGCTTCTCCATAATCAGTGCAATAAAACCTCCAGACAATCAATGTTTCACAGGGCTGCAGGTCAATCATAGAAGTTAATTAATGACTTTTTAATTGAACACGGTTGACAGACTGCTTTTGTGAGAGATGGCAGGTAATCACATGTGACTGACTGACTAACTTAAACGGACAGATTTATTACACCACTCAAATCCACTTTTTTTCAGTTGTATCATGCTCTCTGAGCTTGTCGTCTTCGGCTATGTTCATTCCTGACACAAACTCTGAGAAATAATTGCTAACATGGCAAATTGTATTAAAGATGATGAGTTTCATGTGTCAATAATTCAAGCAGACTAAAGGGATAAATGTCATAAGCAATTGTCTTTTAATTTTTTTCTCTACATACAGCCCCAAAATACTTTTTCCAAGCTGTCATATGTAAAGAATGCAGTAGATCTATTTCCAATAAGCATTGTAGCCAATGATAGTCTGTTGATGAATGCAGTGATTGTCATTGCAGTGCGCTAAGAGTGTCACTGATTATAATGAGAGTTATAAAGTTCATCAACTCTTTTCTAATGTTGGGATCAGAAGGAATGCAATCGAAAGACTGTGTTTTCTACAACTTGGCACTGGACAGCGTTTTGTCTTCAGAACCATCTTTGTTGTTTGATTTCTGCATAGATCTGCGTTTACCTTTCTTGTTACATACATGTGCAAATCGGTGGGCGAGGCTAAATAGGCTGGTATTGATCTACGTATTTGTTACTATTACATAATAAACAGTCCAAATTGACCTTAAAAATTACATGGGTAAAGGTAAAAACAAGGAAAAAATTATCCTCTTAATTATATTTCATGATATTTGCTATCAAATGCAAATCTATAACATAGGTCCGTAGAACTGTGACTGATAAAACTTTCCACACATGCCACTTGCCAAGGGATAAGCTGAAGACCGGCATTTTGACATTATTTTGTGTGTATTTCACTGTTTAAATGCAATAAGCAGCAAAAAAGAAATCAATTTAGTACTGAGAGAAGGCTTTACGTGTGCGAACTTTGGATGTGCGCACAAAATCTGTGGGAATGAGTAAAATTATGCACAATAAACACAATCCTACACCGAAATTCAAGGCACTGCAGAAAAAATGGCTGCCCACTGTGCAGTGTGTGTGTGTGTGTGTGTGTGTGTGTGTGTGTGTGTGTGTGTGTGTGTGTGTGTGCATTTACTGACTTATGAGGATGCAAATTTGTATAAATACATAGGTATTACACATGGTATTATGACATAAACATTAAATATGAGGACATTTCAATAAATGTCATACAGTAAATGTACAGTTTGTACTGTATAAAAACCATTACACCTATGGAATGTCCTCACATTCCTCCGTTTGTTCACTATTCACTGCTCCTAATGTGTATGCACTATCTTGGATGTTATAAATGCAGAGCACAAATTCTGAGTATGGTTTACCATTCTTGGCCTTCACATTTCACTTTCATATGCAGTCAGGTCTAGTTGGTTTATTTATTTATTTATTTATTGGAATCTCCATGTGGTTCGGTATCACAACTTGACTTGTTTAAAATGCAAACAAGCTCTTTCCTGTTGTAAAGTACACATACTATTCACTGTGAATTCTGAAAAGTTTTTATTTATTTATTTTAATGGGTGCTTTGGTGTGCAAATATTTATAAATTATATGGACTCCCTATCATTTGGCTATTTGGTGTTCTTTTGGAGTCCCTAAATTTACCAGAAAATACAGTTTTGTGAGACTCACCCATCAGTCTGATAGTTTACTTTGCTGGCTATAACAAATGATGACAAAATGAACCTGTTACACAAGTGTGTATGCTTAATTCACAAAATGGGGTGTGATTAATCACAATTTTAAAAAAAATAAGTTTTGTTTAAAATATAAAAAAACATTAATGATGCATAATCCCATTCCAAAGATTTACCTTTTTTTCCCATTTTATTTAGTTATAACCCAGCCAGGGACAATATTAAAAGTTTTCAACAAGGACCATGGTATTTCTTGCAAAACTTCATATTGCAATTATTTGAGCCACTGGCACAGCTTATTCCACATTACCTGGGAGATATACAGATTATACATAGGCGGAGTGGATACTGGACACATGGTTTGGCATGGCAGCAAATTTGAAGAATAAATAACCACAGCAACACCTAATGCAGCAAAACAAAAGTTTTATTCAAATTCTGAATGGATTAAAAGAGTGCAACGTTTACATTCATTAAAAAGCTGTCACTAATCTCAATTTATTGCGATCTCTCAGAGTTTTGACTGCACAATGAATCTCTTATTTAACCTAATGTCGTCTACATTTTGTTATAACGAGAGGGTTTGCGAGAGTGCTTAACTCGCACTGGGCAAAAACTCTGCATTTGAACGGTGAGTGGATTCTAAGGTAAACACCTCTGATTGCCCATTGCATTCAAGAAATCAACAGATATGTTTGTCACTGGCTACATTGCTCAATACTGCAAAAAACATGTCATAAATAGAATCATCAGAACACCAAATCTCTTTTGTCAATATGGTATAATTACAGAGAAAACTGATCAGTTTGTGCAGCTTTTCCCTCTAAAACCAACTAGGAGCAGCAGCAATCAGTGTTTGAGTGAGAAAATTCCACACTGGCCAAGGGAAAGCTAAGCCTTCCTCAGCCTTTCACACACTCCACCTATGAGTTTGGAAAACATGCTTCATTTAATAATTCATAGAAAATCTTTGAACAAATAATGTTCATGTTTCATACATTGCCAATTTACCAACGTGTATGATAATATTTTTAGACCTCTGTGTTTGTTTTAACAAAATTCCTTCTGACTACCATATATTTTATACGCAAAAGAATGCTTTTAGTATGAAAAAAAAGTCACTCTTCTCATGGCATCTCTCATTGGCAAATGTGTTTCTCTAAATATACGGTATGTAAAAAATACATAGAGATATTAATATATATATATACTCTTTTTCACCTGTTTTTTTCAAGGACGGATCTGGATTCTACCACTTTATATAATTAAAACATTTCATTGTCCCATACAGATAGAGAATATATACTATAAAATGTACAATACCCTTACACCCACCAGCGCTTCACAATGGATACTGTAAACATGTAGACAGTCTTATCACTTGCCTGAAATGACAAGTTGGTGCATTTCAAATGCAACTACATAATCTCTTTGAAATATTTGAATACCAGACAACCAAATCAACAGAAACCATGGATTACACCCAGCACAAACACAAGCAATGGACCTTTGCCATGGCTTCTTGCCATGTTCTTGTGTGCCTGAGCCACATATTATATAAACCATTTTACTGGGGATTAGAATGTAATCGGACTGTCCGTAATACACTGTGGTGTTAAGTAGAACATTGATTGTTAAGGTGAGTCGGAGAAAAAGGGAGAAAGAGAGAGAAAGTAAAACATATGGTCTTTTAGAAAGACTTAGATATGAACTTGGCACAGTTGAGCATATCAGCCATAGAGCCATAAGGTTTATAAACACAACTTGATGTTGATGGTACTTGGATGCAAACGTGAGTCAGACACTCAAGGCTGAGAAACAAACTTGATGCCTCCCCTCTCCTGCGACTCTTTAAAAATGCATGCTCCGCTCTAGTACAGTCTCATCATAAAATCTTTTGGAAAAAAAAGTGGGAATGTGAGATGGACCATACTAAAAAAGTGGGAGTTATTCATTTAGCAGCCTTTCCTTTCTTTTTCGTATAAACAAGAGCTAAGCTGGATGATGAGGAAGCCCTGAAGCCTCTGAGGCAAATATAAACCCATATTGCACTTTTTCTCGCTCCAAGAGAGATCAGTATCGTTGAGGGAGAACACGCCTCTGGTTACATATTTTTTCCAAACACTATGCAATCCAAGTACGGCAATTCACCTGTGAGTTTCCACTAAAATTCACTTCACATTTTCTGTGGTAAAAACAGTTAGAAAAACTCACTGATCAGAAAGTTTGGCGTTGAGAGGAGACTGGAAGTCTGATGACCTTCTGTTGCTCAGGGGCTGTGACTGGGGTCATGACTGATCTGCTTAAAACTGCATCAAAAGCGAAGGGAGAAAACACTTCTTCTGAAGTGAAAGATCCAGAAAGAGAAAGATCCAGTCTAATCCAGGGCTCCAGCCTCTGGGATCCACTTCCTCAAGCCACTTGCTTGGCAGGTCTGTCAGGAACAGACGGAGTCCCGCTGGAACTGGAATCAAAGTCATCTCCCCCTAACTGTGACATTCACAGCATTTCAATTGAGCCATCAGTCTGTCAGACACAATGCCTCTCCCTGCCTAGGGATTTAGGGGGTTCGGTTTTTCTTTGCCATGATCACTGTGTCAGGCTTCTGTAGAAACACAGCATGAAGAATGTATGTTTAATGCATTATGCCTCTGTATTCCTAGTGGAAAAGACCAGTATTGTGGGTCACAAGTATAATTTTGGATTTTGTTTTGCTACTTCCAACAGCTAGACTAACGTGAAAATGCATGCTGGTCTTTTCAGTAAGTCTATTTGAACAGTTCTTTATAAAAGTTCTGTTAAAACTATTTATGACGCTTTTCTGTCTCATTATCACTGACTGTATCTATCGTCCTTTACCTAACCTTTCTCTTTCTGGCTTCATTCTACGTCCTTTCCTTTTTGCTTTCTCTATCTCTGGCAGACTGGGCTCCTGTAAAGAGGAGATAAAGTCCTCCAGCAGGCCAGGCCCGAAGCCTATGTCCCCATCGGACTTTCTGGACAAGCTGATGGGAAGAACCTCCGGCTATGACGCTCGCATCAGACCCAACTTCAAAGGTGTGACAGAACATAAACAAACAGGCTTTTGTTGGGATATATGCAACATAGCCTAGTGTGAAACTGGTAGCAGCTTGACAGTAGTGGATCCTGGAAACTTAAATGAAGCTTAAACTTGTATGTGTGTGTGTGTGTGTGTGTGTGTGTGTGTGTGTGTGTGTGTGTGTGTGTGTATGTGTGTTTGCGCGTTTTTGTGACATATCAGGACACAAATGTGTATAATGACATGGGTATGACACTGGTATTACAACTTCAACGTAAAATACGAGGACATTTCATATGTCCCCACTTTTCAAACAGCTTTAAAAACATACTAAACAATGTTTTATTAAAAATGTAAAAATGCAGAATGTTTTCAGTGAGGGATAAGTTTAGGGGTGGAGGGGTGGGGGGACAGAATGTACAGTTTGTACAGTATAAAAACCATTACGCCAATGGAATGTCCTCATTTTGACAGCAAAACGAACATGTGTGTGTGTGTGTGTATTGCTTGTTTATAGCTTTAATTTTTTTGTCATTTTAGTACTTATTTTATTTCAGTCAACATTTCTAATTTTGTAATATTGTTGTAATATTGTATGTTTGGGTTAAGTTAAGCTTAAGTTTAAATTTCAATCTTACCTTACACAAACATTTTTTTGTTCCCAAAAGAAATAAAATTAGATTTTTGCGATAACTATTTTTTAGTGAACTAGCCCTTTAAGTTCCACTAGTACCACTATTTATTTTTCATTCACTCTCCAAGCATTGACAAAGAAACTTCTCTTCTCTATTTCAACAGGACCACCAGTAAATGTCACCTGTAATATTTTCATCAACAGCTTTGGATCTATTACGGAGACAACTATGGTAAGTTAAAACACTGGTTCATTTTAGTTTAAAATCAAATATTCAGCATTGAGCTTGTCTTGTCTAAAATGCAAATTCTTTTTTTGGGCTGCACGCTCTGTTGTATTTCTATTATATTTCTGCCAGGTGAGCTCTAGGTGCTTGCCTGACTTCTTGAGGAGCAAATCACTTAGAAGTTTAGAGTCCAGTGGGTCAGCTGATGTGCTGATAATGAACTGTCCACCATGCAATTAAAAATGAAAAATTGGGAGAACGACCAGGAACTTAATGGGGAAAAAAATGAAAGGGTGATACACCCCATCCTCTCAAGCCTGTGCTTAGAGCTAAGTGTCTCTGTCAGCATGTTTCACTTGACCGTTACAGATTGCCATTGTTAGCGGTCTGTTAGTCGGTTAATCTGGGATAGGTCACTGGAAATGGAGGATTTACAACAGAAATGAATGCCAGGGGAGAACAAGTTATTTACCTGCAAGTCAAGAGCATATTTGGTTTAGTCTGTGTATGGTTTGCAATTTAAAAAAGAACATTAGGTCCATAAAGAGCATGATTAATTAACAATTCCAGAAATTGAACTAGATTTCAGGACCCAACACATTCATTCTTATTCCTACAGGATTATAGGCTTAACGTCTTTCTACGCCAGCAGTGGAACGACCCTCGATTGGCCTATAGTGAATATCCTGATGCATCTCTAGACCTGGACCCTTCTATGTTAGACTCCATATGGAAACCTGACTTGTTCTTTGCTAATGAGAAAGGTGCAAACTTCCATGAAGTCACGACAGACAACAAACTGCTGAGGATATTTCAGAACGGGAATGTGCTTTACAGCATTAGGTAAGCAGAACACTTGCACAGTTACATATTTTGTTCAATTGTCTACTTACATTATCCTAAATGTTTCCAAGAATTTGTAAATTCAGAGAAACTCACAAATTTCACTTGTCACTGTTGCTTGTCAATGACGTAATATCTGCACTATCCCTGGTTTCCGCTTGTACTGTCATGGTAACAATGGCAACAGACACGGACAACTGCGTAACATCTAGTGCCACGCTGTTATTGTTTTGTTCAAACATTATGGACCACGTCAAGCATGACAATGTTTTGAGAGATTAGCGAACCCTATCGGCAAAAAAATACAGATTGTGCCTTTAACAAGTAGTGCAGAAGGGCGATTTGAAAAGATCCCTGCAAAATATTTTAAAATACTGAGTAGGGCCAAAATAAATAGGAATGGTTAACAATTATTAACAAGAATGGATGTAATTGAAACTAATTTTGCCACAGTCCCTCTTTGGAAACTACAAGGGGGGTGGGAAGCCTAAAAAGGTTTCCACATCAAAGTAAGTGTAGATATTTTGGGGTTTGAATTTAGGGTTATCACAGCACAAAAGAAATTGGCTCTTCAAAAAAAGCACTGGTGGCTTTGTCTTTCTCAGAGGCATTGCATTACAGCAGGCAATTACACTGTTTCCTCTATCCAAACTTTCAAATAGAGGTGTCTGATCTTCACGGCTAAAACTTTAATGTATCAGCAGCATGATAAACAAGTGTAAAGAAAATATAATTTGCTAAGAAGGCATTTGATAAAATCTGAGCAATTCACTTTGCTATCACAAATCAAAGGGAAAAGTAAACGACCATGGGTCTGAACTCATGCGAAGACTGTTCTGAAATTGTAATTCTGCCGCTACAAGAATTGTTCATGGATGAATAAATATGAAAATGATGTCAATTTACTCAAAAGCATGTTGTTCCAAAACATTTTGGCACACAAAAGAAGATGTTTTAAAAATGTACTGGTTGTTTTATGCATATGCCCTTTTTTATGCATATGCACTCAACTACTGTGGTCTAGAGCTTTCAAGGTCGAAAATTATGCAAAAACATCATTGAAATATTGCAAAATATTATAAAAGTAGTCCATACAACTTATGCACTATATTCAAAGTCTTAAAATGGCTTTTTGCCACAAACAGATTAAAATTTCAATCAATGATCAACAAATGATTAATTTGTTGACCAGATCAACTGATTCATTCAAAAATTATTTTTTTTAAACAATTCCTTCAAAAGATTCAAAAACGCTATGACTTCAAAAGATGAAAGATTCACTTTTATGATATTTTTATGTTTTTGTTTTTTTTTAAGCTTGAAAGCTTCATCCTCATTCACTTTAGTTCTATTGAAAAGAGTGGTCAGATAATTGTTTAAAAAAAAAAAGAAAAACACAAGGGCCAAAAAATGAGTAAATAATGATAATTATTTTCATTTTCAACTATCCTTTCTGTCTCCGCTTCTCCTCCTCAGTGTTCCTTGCAATTTTTGGTCTTTCTCTATCCTCTACTTAACACCTTTTTCTTCCCTTTGTGGTTTCACTCTTTCCATTGACTATTCCCCACTTTCTGCTTTCCTGTTTTGCGCTCTGTCTCAGGCTAACACTCATCCTGTCTTGTCCCATGGACTTGAAGAATTTCCCAATGGACATTCAGACCTGTACCATGCAGCTAGAAAGCTGTGAGTACTCTATATTCTTCTGTTCATCTCTCTCTCCCCCATCTCTCCTCACCTTCCCCTCTTCACACCTTCCCCTCGATCCTTCTGACTCTGTTTAGCGTATGCGTGATAGCAATCGCCATGAAGGTTAATAGTGAACAAATTATTCTTCATGTATTTCAAAGCCTTCCTATGTATATGTACGGTGAATGTATACACTACCGTTCAAAATTCTGAGGTCCGTCATGTTTTTTAGCCTCATATGCTCACAAGGCTGTATTTACTTGATAAAGAATACAGTAATAATGTGAAATATTAATACAATTTAAAGTAACTGTTTTCTATTTTAATATATTTAAAAATGTAATTTATTCCTCTAATGTCAGTGCTGAATTTTCAGCGTCATTACTCCAGTCTTCAGTGTCACATGTTCCATCAAAAATAATTCTAGCACGCTGATTTGGTGCTCAATAAACATTTATTATTATTATTATCATCATCATCATCAAAGTTGAAAACAGTTGCACTGCTTAATATTTTTGTGGAAACTTTTTTTCAGGATTATTTAATGAATAGTAAGTTACTGACCCCCAACTTTTGAATGGTAGAGCACATCATGAACTGTTGCCATTAATATCCTGTTAAGACGGCAATGACTTTCAGTAAACTTTCAGTTTATTTCTAAATGTGACCCAGATAACCTTGAGCATTATGGGATTAAAAAAAAAAAAATGTGTAGAAAAGAAATAATTCAGAACAGTTTTCTATGTTTCATTGCACAAAAAGAAGAACAATCGGCAAGAGGAAGTATCAACGATATACAGAGAATCCTCATTTTAAAAACGTGCGTAGTGTCCTTCCTTATTACCTTGATAAAAAGAGAGAGGCAAAGACTATTCACCACCCCAGTGCCCTCAGAGCAGATAGCATCTTAACTCCTAAAACCAATTTAAAGGATATCAATAATGAAACTTTCATTTTGTGTCCCCTTTATTATGTGACCCACCTCAGTTGCCCGAGAGGATTTTATTTCACCTCCCTGAGACAAAAGAACTCCCCTTTTTAAAGAAGAGCCAAATGAGATATCCGTGTAATGCAGAAATGCACTGCACATGCCACTTAGCTTGACATCTGGATTTGCCTTTTGGATGATTTGATTTAAACCCCAATTCATGTGTGTGATGCCCAAAGACATCACCTCTACATTCAGTGACTCATATGTTTTAAAAGATTTAGGGGACACACTACACCAAGACAGCGTGTGTTACTGTCCTTTCTGTGTCCTCTGTATGTCTACTGTATTTATTCAATGAGTGGAAAAAGCCCTCCTCCCTAGCTGCAGTTAAAATTTGCCCTCTTCTAAGGAGTAGGTTCAGACAGAGTGAGACACACACAGGAAGACAGGCAGGTTTAACTGTCTAAGAAAGCCGTTACGGAGGGCATACTCATTTCCGATTAGACAAGAGCACCTTTTTAGGGCTATGGAAGGGCCCGCTGAACACTGTTTTGACAAGTGTTGGGACGCAGCCGAGGAGTGGGATCACCTTGTCTGGAAAGGACACATCTAGGTAGAGAAATCTGATGGTGAAGTGTTAAAGCAAAGGTGTAAGCAGAAAGACAAAGGAGGAAAGTAAGTTCGAGGGACTTGGTATGAAAAAGTGTACAGGACACCACTGTTAAAAACTTTGGGGTCAGTAAGAATTTTTTCTAATAAATTAATATCATTGTTGAGCAAGAATGCATTCAATTGATCAAAAGTGACAGCAAAGACATTTAGTGCTGTCAAATTTAGCGTGTTAACGCATGCGATTAATTTCTGCAGTTTAACGCGTTAAAAATATTTAGTGCAATTAACGCAGCATCTGTTTTTTCTGTCACGATTTGACTAGCGTTACATCACATGATCACACTCTTATTCACGCAAATGCTTTTAAACTATTCAAGAGCCACAAGACTAAAGAAGAACGTTCTGTCAGCGTCGTGAGAAAATGAGATGTACGTCAGATCTATGTCATGTTCGGCAGCGGCAGGTCTTAAATTCACACCGGCCTAATAAATGTCTGTCATTAATGTTAATCAAAGAACAAGGGTAACACGGAAAATTGTATCGCTTTAATAAGGATTCATCTGTATTTAATTTATAATTTATGCAGTGAAGACTGTAAAGTGTTTGATAACTTAAATAAAATGAAATATTTCCTACCTGTCAGACAGGTAGAAAAGCCACATGATATTTATAATAATGGGTTTATGTGAAGATTGTTTTGTTTTCATGTAATTTAATAGTTTTTTAGAAATTAATAGCTTATAGTAATGTTGAATGCCTATAATTAATGTTAAAATAAATTTCATTTAGACATCTGTACCAGTTTTAGTATCAGTGATACTGGCCTTTATTCATAAAAAAAATGTAACATTACACAAATATTTAAGTTGTTTCTACATAAATTTGTTTCATAGAGTAATTGTGAAATTATTACATTATTAAAATATGAAAAACTCCAATGTTTTTAATCGTGATTAATCACAATGCTTACAGAAAAAAATGCGTGATTAATTAGGTTTTTTTTTTATTGATTGACAGCACTAAGAGAGAGAGAGAGAGAGAGAGAGAGAGGGTGCACTAAATAAACATATTAGAATGATTTCTGGAGGATTATGACACACCAAAGAATATATTGCATAATATATTGTCCTTTTGATATATAATGGCACTTGAGGCTAAAATAGGCACACAAAAAAAAAAAATCATGTTGGAAAAACATTCATATTTCTTGTACTAGTTTGAATATAATGTTTGAAACCACACCAGACTTTTCAATGACACCAAGACATTCAAGGACTTCATCCTTTTTTCATGGGTTTGTTGTTTTGAAGACGGAGGGGGACGGGAAGGTTTGTGAATAATAGAACATTCCTGAGGGTCTCTGATAGACATCAATATTATTCAGATTTGTCAAGTATTCCACACTGTTATTGCATGCCTCATGCATTTTTAATAGGCCCCTAATCTCACCGTGTACTGCGGAGAGAGGGACCTGTTAGAAATTATGTGGGGGATGTGAAAATTTTCAGGCAAGGAGTGAATAAAGAAAAAAATAATAATATGAGAACGAAAGATTAATTAATTTGCTCAAATACATGTTGGTTGTATTCCGGATGTAATTATCCAGAGTATATAAACATTGTCACTATTCAAAGGTCAATACACGACATTCAATATATCCATCTACCACTTTGGTTTGTTGTCTGTCAGGTGACCTTTTATGCAGTGTACAAAATATGGGATGAGAGTGGACAGGTGCAATTCACACTTTTATGCACATATATGCATTATCTCTCCCTTTTCACAGTTGGCTACACCATGAACGATCTGATCTTCGAGTGGCTTTCTGAAAACCCAGTGCAGGTGGCAGATGATTTAACTCTTCCTCAGTTTTTACTAAAGGAGGAAAAAGATCTCGGCTACTGCACTAAGCATTACAACACAGGTACGCGTACCACTATAACCTTCATGCATGCCAAATGATGTCTACAGTATATAAAAATATCATCATATATACTGTTGCTTACAGAATTGTTTTCAAGGTCCTCTAATGGATTTTTAAATGCATATACGTTGTTGCCCCTACACAAACCAGCAATACGACAATAAATAACTACAAGTAAACAACAGTGCATTTAAAGTTGCTACACATAGTTATTTGCCAACTATGAAACTCTTTGTGTTCCCCTAGGTAAATTCACCTGTATTGAGGTGAAGTTTCACTTAGAGAGACAGATGGGCTACTATCTCATTCAGATGTACATCCCCAGTCTGCTGATTGTCATTCTGTCTTGGGTATCTTTCTGGATCAACATGGATGCTGCCCCTGCTCGGGTAGGCTTGGGTATCACCACTGTGCTGACCATGACCACCCAGAGCTCCGGCTCACGAGCATCTCTACCCAAGGTACATAACCAAAATGACTCAGCTCTGTGATAAAAAATAGAGAAATATTTGAGAAATCAGATGAGTGAAATAAATGAAACAATCAATGAAAATGCGGAATGAAAACACAAGAGAGATGAGAATAAGCTTGAAGTGCCTGTTTTAATTATTAAAAATAATTGCTTCTGTTTCGCAGAATAAAAGATTCAAGAATGAATTCTGAACAATAGAAATTCTATAATTCTATTTAAAATTATTTTCTTTTTTAGCCTTATGTTGTTCTACATGAATTTCCTCTCACTGATTTCGGTTCCAACTGTTCCATTTCATAATCAGTTCTTTTAACACTTTTAAAGACGTCCAAAAAAAACTTAAACTCAACTTCAGACTTCAGAAATCAGACTACTAAATAAGACTACTATCAGATCAGGTCTGCATCTCAAAACTATGTGTGCCAAGTTGAACCATTGCCACCATAAGCATCGATTCCATGGGGCTCGAGCACTTCAGCTTCTGACAGATCGCCTTCTGACTTATGAAGAAAGTGCAACGCCTCTTGCAATGCCTTACGTTACGTCCTACGGCTTCCATATTCAACTTACGAAAAAACTTTTTTTGCAAGTTGAATACAGAAGGCGGTCAGGCGGAAGCTAGATATTTTACTTTATAATTTGTTAAATATGGATATTTTTCTTACACTAACACATTGCTTTTTGATTAGTTAAAGTGGAGAATATCTCATATTTTTCCGTGGGTGCTCAGCCATTCAGGAATCGGTGCCTAGGGTGGCAAAGGTTCTACGATCTACTTAGGCTTACAATGCTTTTGGGAAACGCAGCTCAGGTCGAGTCAGTAAGTTAAACTTGAGAACCCCTGAGATCAGTACGTAAAGTAAATCAACTGATTCAGTGTAAAGATCAGAATAAAAATTTGTTCACAAAGAGAAAAATGCAATTGAAAAGATTTTATTGATATAAATTATTCAAATGTATAATTTTTTTTTGTGAATTAGTCATGCAACTTTACAAAAATATGAATTAACGAAAACAGAATTTTGATTTTCAGGTGAACATAAGCTCTAATAAACATGTGAATGGTTGCAATTATAATTTTTGGGGATGTTTTCGACTTTATGCTGATTAAATGTAGGCTATAAAGTATTACTTCTTAATAGATCATTCATTTTGCTGAATCCAAACTGTCCCTTACATGATTCCTGTAGGTCAGAAGAACAAAAAAAAATTACAGAGGCGTAAAACATGTTTAGTACCTAGTGGCCAACTTCTTTCAAATTTTGCACAGACTTCTAAGGCCATGAGTTGAACAGGCCCACTGAGTTTCATCCAATCAGCCATTGTTAACCTTGTCTAATAGGTGCACTAACTTCATTGGCTGATGGTGGGCATGCTTTTTCATATTCGCAAATGCCATTTTCATGTATTTTTTCCCTGCTATAGCGCCACCAATTGGCCAATCGCCACAATTTTTCATGTGACCAAAGATTAAGCCCATACACACGTGTACCAAATATTCCATTCACGAGTTAAAGCCATTTTAGTGAAACTGGCTCCCCCCACTTCAAACGTTTTAGCAGCCCTTAAAACCTAGGACTAGTTCGCAAAAAGTAGGTTTTTCAAAAAATCCAAAATACACAAAAAATTCTGCCAGTCTGTCTTTAGTCAAGAATTCCTACGCCTAACGGGTGAGGAGTTATGAGCGTTTTCGTACTTTTCACCGCTGTAGCGTCCCCGTCAGGCTGATCGTGGTGAGCCTTGTTGATGTTGTAGCCTGTGTGAGTACTACCAGCCCTCAAAGTTTCAAGTCTCTACGACTTATGGTTTGGTCTACCTGATCACTTTTAGGGGAGAATACTGATCCTTGGAAGTTTTAACAAATACAATCTACGCGCTTGAACCCCTAATAATTGTAGAATGGCACAGACCCCGTTTCAAACTAAGAAATGTTTACTTTCATTCTTTTTTGCCTATCATTTAATCTACATGTTTATTAAAGTATGAGATTTTTAAAAATGAATTATGTCCTCCTCAGATGTTGTAGCCCTAACGTCTCTTTGTAAAATATGCTCTTTTCTGTGGAAAGGTGTCATCTCGTCGGCTACTGAAAAGGATGTGCCCAAAATCGACACAACCTCATTATTCCTAGCAATGCCCTTATTGATTATCTATTGATTTTGCTTTGACCTTGTGCATCCCAGGTGTCCTACGTAAAGGCCATTGACATCTGGATGGCCGTTTGCCTGCTTTTCGTGTTTGCTGCATTGTTGGAGTACGCAGCAGTCAACTTCGTCTCAAGGCAACACAAAGAGTTCATCAGGCTGCGCAAGAAGCAGCGAAGGCAGAGAATAGTAAGTGCGATGAACACACTCACACATACACACGCAAACAAATACAGGCTGCTCTGTCACCCTGGATTACCACTTTGACTTGCATCTCTTCTCATTGTGCTCAGCCACATCCAAACACTGGCAACGGCCACACTACAGCTGGCTGTCACATCTTGTGTGGGGGAATTCAGATCAGCTTGTTTCCATAGTGAGCAGTCCCTTGTGCTGAGCCCACCATTTGTGCCACCTTGTAAAGCCTTGCCACAGCCAATTTCCAAAGGCCAACAACCTGCTTCCTGATCCGAGATCACAGACAGAGCCTGAAATGCTAAAGAGGCTTCTAAATGAAAAGCTTCGGAGAGTCAAATCAATATGAAAACAAAATGTTAACAGAATTTAAATGCAATATCTATAAATACTGCAATGTAAAATTCTCGACTAATAAACATCAAAGCCCAACAATCACATTTAAAACAGTTGGCTAAAACATCTAGGGCACTCTCCGGGCTTGTACAACAGCACTTGCTGTCCAAGCTCGCAGTGCTGGAGATTTACGAGTGTGTTCGTTGGATCTGAATCAATAATGAGAGAAAAATGAGAATTACTCGCTTTAAGAATGAGCCCGGTCTCCTCCCCCTCCTGCCTAGGAAATCTTGGCGGCCATTACTCTTTGTCCCATTCTCTCCCGCCAAGAAAGTCTCTGGTCTGAATGATCAATCTGGGTGGTATCGATGCATGGGTCACTGGCTAAGAGAGCTGTTAGGCTGATGGACCAACTACTGGCCAGGATAATCAATACAACAAATCCTTGGCTTCATCCTGCTTTAATAACACTATAGACAAATTAGGCCACATGTTTCTGCTCAAGAAAACACTAACAGATGGGAGGGGACTGAGCGGACTTAGAGGAACATGCCTGCTTTTCGGATGCACAAAACTACATTTTTTCAAAATTAACCCCTTGTGGATTGCCTGAATGACTAGTTAACCTATTGGATGTAAGATACCCCTAGGTGTATAAAAGACGCAATTATTCTTTACTAAGTATACTACAATTATTTGTTATTTTTAACAAATAACAATTTGTTAAATAATTTTAACCTAATTGCTCCCCTTGTAAGTCGCTTTGGATAAAAGCGTCTGCTAAATGTAAAAAAATAAATGTATGAATGTTTGGTAAACTAAACTGTTACACTTAAAGTCTGCAAAATTAGAACCACTATTTTTGTACTTAATGCACTTTAATCGTCCGGAAGTATTGCTGAGGTCGTACTAAAGCTATACTTGAGTATGTTTGATTGTGCTAAAGTGGAAACATTACTTTAGATACACTTCAAAATATCTTGCATTTAAAGACTGATATTATACAAAGATCATACAATCCTTATTAATAGTGAAATAAAAATTTGGATTTGACATGTACTTTTAGTAAACAAAATCTACACTGAGCGTTGCTGCATTCAAAAATATCTAGTTGTGTCTGATTTGAACATCAGCATGAACATTATCCACATTATCCACTTGTCTAAACTTTATCAACTTTATTTTTGCTGAAGTGTCTGAAAGATGGTCAGATTTAGCTTGAGTGTGCACTCTATTGGAGTGTCCCTCATCAACCTGCAAAGAAGTGTACAGTCACAAGCAGTGTTGCCTAGCAACTTGGTGCTCGAGAGCAGCGACTTGATAGCTGTTGTCTTTTAAATTCTTGTTGAAGTATTTACACACTTGCCAATATTAATGAAAATGAGCCTGCTCAGCCTGCCTAGAAATGTTATGCATTTGATGGTTGAAAGTGCACTGAACTGTGCAAGATACATAAGAATGACAGATTGATGGATGGATGGATGTGCTCTATTGATCCCCAGAGGTTAATTTAAGGAACGAACAAGGCAAATTTTCCAAAGAGTTATATAAGAGGAGCTAAGAAACAGGACATTTCATTCCTCTTTGATTGATGTTCGAACCAGGCAGCCAGGAAGCTTTGACTCACTACGGAGAGTGAACAAGCTTCCTAGTAATAGCACCAGCAAACTCAACTAGCTCTGCAACCCCTGTGCCAGGGTGAAAATACCATCTGTGTCCCCATCTTATTTGCCCATGGGCAAACACTTGAGTCCCATAAACCCAGAACCCCCGGCATCCTACTGGCCCAGTTCACAGCTGGCATGAACATATTTTCAAGTGAACCGCTTACAATTGTCGTTTATTCCTGATAGTAATGGGTCTCGTGTGACCACTAGTTGTGATTGGATATAGAAATGGATGTTAATGCCAGGTGTAAAATGGGACATTAGTCTTCTCATACTTCCCTTATACCCCTTAAATGTACAGCGATTCAAATAACACAAGTTTTTCTGTCAACAACAGTTTGCAAATTCCAACCTGATCTCACAGAAAACTATGTTACGAGGTGCCGATTTTGTATGAATTCATTCAATGTGAAACTTATGATTGGTAGAAAAAAGCAAGCATGAAGATCCTCCCTTAATGTACCCGGCACTGGGATGTGGCCAATCATACAAAAAGGTACGGATTCGGATGAATTAGCCACCGATTCTCCAAAAGTTAGGAATTCAGCATATGTGTGTATAAGCATATTTTCAAATTACTCCTGAGCAAATGTGGACATTTGCTAAAGCTAATAAATACATTTCGCAAAGGCTTGTTTCATACTGAAAAGTTTTTGCAGCAGAATTCTTTTTACATGTTAGACTCAGATTGTAAGAAGTCTGGACATGGCCTGGTCATGATTAATAAGGTAAGCACTGACCTAAGCTCTGTTCATAGGTGACATTCACTCACTTTAAGGGCGCCTTTATCTTTAACCAAACACATCATTAGTCCTAGGCATGTGATTGACTGGACTGTTTTTAAGTGCAAGCAGAGGATTTAATGAAGAACTAAACGAGAACTTAATCTTCTTATCCTCTCGAGGAAAGGGGTAATTTGTCATAGATTGACAGATAAACTGAATCAAATGACTAATTTATTTGGCATTAGAGGCAAGAACTAAGCCAAAGTGTGACAAGTGAAAAAGTAGAGGAGAATACTAAAGAACGAATGTCTTTGTTAGGAAAAGCACTCTTGCGTCCATCTTCACAGATTTTTACATTTTTTCTGTTTAACAACATGTGAAATTGATAATGATCGTTTGGATGCTGTGCTAAATTAAAAACAGTTCAACTGTAAAATAAAGAAGAATTTAAAAAAGTGTTACACTGCAAAGACAGTGTATTTTTTTATATAAATATCTTAAAGCGTTCTTAAATCAAGATTCATTTACTTGCAAAATGACATTCAGAAATGTATCACAATTAAGTGAGTATATGCTTATAGAAAATCTCTGCTAAATGAGGTAAGAAAAAAACTTGTTTTCCCTTTTAGTTAAGTTTATTATTCTTACCGCATTGGGCGATGTTTTTTATTTTAAGTATAACATCACTATCTTTTTAGAAATAGTTCATGCTTTTTTTAAATTTCTTTTTCAAGTAAATGTTACTTTATTTAAGAATGTTTATATATTTGTACTGCAAACAAGACAAAAATACAAGAAACTGACTTTTTGCGGTAAATGGATCATGGTAAAAAGAAATTTAAATAAAAAAAATAATAATCGTTAATAACATTAATAATAAATAAAATCATTTAAAACATTCTTATGATGACTATGATTATGATTAAATAATTCTATAAGCTTTTTGTTATAATGATGCAAAATAAAATTCCATAAAAAGGATCTGAATGAAGCTGCACAGTTAGCATTAATAAAAGCATGTTTATCCCCTTTAAAACTAAGCCAGTATGTGCTTTGCTTTCCCACGAACAACTGCGATTTTTCATTGCATTTATTTGTAAGTGCCCTGAAGTCTACCAGTTTCTGTGATGGAATCACTTTTTAATGTACTTTATCAAATTTTCTTTGATGCCAGGCACTAAAAAACAATAAGAAAGCTTTTCTTCTGTTTAAAGGAGGAGGAATTTGTTCGAGACACCCGTGGCTTTTACTTCCGTGGGTACGGACTGGGCCACTGCTTACAAGCTAAAGATGGGACAGCTGTGGAAGGGTCAAACGTTTTCACCCCACCACCCCCAGTGCAAGTACTGTACGACGGAGAGGCCATCCGGAAGCGTTTTGTGGACCGAGCCAAGCGAATCGATACCATATCCAGAGCGGTATTTCCTCTCAGCTTCCTCATATTTAACATCTTCTACTGGATCACGTACAAAGTGCTGCGACACGAGGACATCCATGCCAACCTGTAATCACTCCTGGTTACGCCACTTGTTCATATTACTGCTTATTTTCTTTCCTTATATGTCCTAGTTTTAAACAAAACCGCCTGTCATACTCACACTAGAAGTGTATTTTAAAGGCATATTCACTCCAGAAATGCCGTCAGTGCTAAAACCATGTGCTCAGGTGTGACTTCTGGATTTTAAAGTGCCCACTCAGAGCGAAGGGGGCTCGTAGATGCAAATGCTGCTGTTGGGGATCTGGCTCTCCTCTCTTTCACATCTTCATTCGAGTGGATTGCACTAATAGCCAGTGCTATTGTCCTCACTTTATAGGCTCCATTTGAGTTATTAGCTGAAAGATTCTCGGTTGGATAGAAAATATTGACTTGAATTTTACCACAAGGCGCATCCTTGAACGAATGTTTTTGAAAACTTCAAAACAAATGTGTTTTTTACATCTTAAAATGCCAAACTAATGGGCTGTGAAGGGGAGGATAGGGATTTATTATTCATGGGTACAGTTACAGGGGAATGGTGTACTGTTTTACTAAATAATGAGATTATAAATATATATGACTGTATAAAGTGTATATATGCAGAGTTGTTCACAGACTGCAGACAGCACAAATGTGTATTTCTTTTTGTCTTTTGAATTTGAATAAATGGATATTCTACCAGGAGGTCAGAGTTGTTTTGTATTTCAGTGCAAAAAAAGCAATTAGATCTAGATTTAATTCAAGACTGATGTATTTCACACACTGTTCAGAGTAATTTTTCTGTTATTTTTCATTAACATTAATCATGCTATTTGGAAAATCTAAATATCTGAATCATTCCATCATGTGTTAAATCGCTTAAACTGATGCCCGAAATAAATGGATGATTTGTGACGCTGTCACTGTGGCAGCACTAGGCTTTAATTGTCAACAAACAGAGACATGTATCACGTATCACAGCCGTTTTTTATTATTGCTAGCCCCAAATGTGTCCCTCAGTCAAACATAAAAGCCGCTGTTTATTTTCCTGTCCAGAGAGCCGTTGTAGGATGTGCAGAGATGCAGGGTGAAGGAGAAAAGCTTTCGTGCTGAAGAAGGAAAGATGAGGATTTTAATGGGAATCACAAGGTGTTTTTTATCAGCTAATTAGTTTGAAAAGGACTCTGCGTTCTTTGCTAATGACAATGAATTAAGGCCGTCAACCTCTGCGCACAGCCCTTTGTCTGAGGAGTAACTAATCTAGTCTTCTGTATGCTAGTGTCTCAAGGGTGAGTGAGCATATGTACAGATGAGCCTGTGGAGAAGGAACCAAAATGCTTAGTGCAGGAAATGGTAGATGCAGATAATTGCTATCTCATTTGTTAACAGATTAACCCTGGCTTCTAACACTTAGCCAACAGAGTGATTCATCCATGCATGAACCAAAAAAAAGAAGAAAGAAAAAAGAAATGCTAATAATTTTTAATCAGACTGTCATAATTTTCCAGCGGAATGACAGACTTCTCTCTGGTGGCGCATGTTGAAGTTCAACAATAATTGTAGTAGCTTTAAACCCTGCCGCTTTCTTACAATTGACTGAAACTCATAATCTCTTCCTCCATTCAGTCCACAACTGATGATTAAAACCAAGTCTATGCTCTACTTTTTTTTCTTTTTCGATCACTCGTATGTACATTAATCATGACACGTGTCAGGACCCACTCATTGTCATAATAATACTTTAGATCTACAGTCGTGGCCAAAAGTTGTGAGAATAACATAAATATTGGAAATTGGAAAATTTGCTGCTTAAGTTTTTATAATAGCAATTTGCATATACTCCAGAATGTTATGAAGAGTGATCAGATGAATTGCATAGTCCTTCTTTACCATGAAAATGAACTTAATCCCAAAAAAACCTTTCCACTGCATTTCATTGCTGTCATTAAAGGACCTGCTGAGATCATTTCAGTAATCGTCTTGTTAACTCAGATGAGAATGTTGACGAGCACAAGGTTGGAGATCATTATGTCAGGCTGATGGGGTTAGAATGGCAGACTTGACATGTTAAAAGGAGGGTGATGCTTGAAATCATTGTTCTTCCATTGTTAACCATGGTGACCTGCAAAGAAACGCGTGCAGCCATCATTGCGTTGCATAGAAATGGCTTCACAGGCAAGTATATTGTGGCTACTAAGATTGCACCTAAATCAACAATTTATAGGATCATCAGCAACTTCAAGGAAAGAGGTTCAATTCTTGTAAAGAAGGCTTCAGGGCGTCCAAGAAAGTCTAGCAAGTGCCAGGATCGTCTCCTAAAGAGGATTCAGCTGCGGGATCGGAGTGCCACCAGTGCAGAGCTTGCTCAGGAATGGCAGCAGACAGGTGTGAGCGCATCTGCACGAACAGTGAGGCCAAGACTTTTGGAAGATGGCCTGGTGTCAAGAAGGGCAGCAAAGAAGCCACTTCTCTCCAAAAAAACATCAGGGACAGATTGATCTTCTGCAGAAAGTATCGTGAATGGACTGCTGAGGACTGGGGCAAAGTCATATTCTCCGATGAAGCCCCTTTCCGATTGTTTGGGGCATCTGGAAAAAGGCTTGTCAGGAGAAGAAAAGGTGAGCGCTCCCATCAGTCCTGTGTAAAGCATCCTGAGACCATTCATGTGTGGGGTTGCTCCTCATCCAAGGGAGTGGGCTCACTCACAATTCTGCCCAAAAACACAGCCATGAATAAAGAATGGTACCAAAACACCCTCCAACAGCAACTTCTTCCAACAATCCAACAACAGTTTGGTGAAGAACAATGCATTTTCCAGCACGATGGAGCTGCCATAAGGCAAAAGTGATAACTAAGTGGCTCGGGGACCAGAACGTTGAAATTTTGGGTCCATGGCCTGGAAACTCCCCAGATCTTAAACCCAATCAGAACTTGTTGTCAATCCTCAAGAGGCGGGTGGACAAACAAAACCCCACTACTTCTGACAAACTCCAAGAAGTGATTATGAAAGAATGGGTTGCTATCAGTCAGGATTTGGCCCAGAAGTTGATTGAGAGCATGCCCAGTCGAATTGCAGAGGTCCTGAAAAAGAACGGCCAACACTGCAAATACTGACTCTTTGCATAAATGTCACGTAATTGTCGATAAAAGCCTTTGAAACGTATGAAGTGCTTGTAATTATATTTCAGTACATCACAGAAACAATTGAAACAAAGATCTAAAAGCAGTTTAGCAGCAAACTTTGTGAAAAAAATATTTATGGAATTCTCAAAACTTTTGGCCATGACTGTACATTTAGATGTATGCACCATACTGTACTTCTCACATCTCTACTTCTGTTACTTTTTCATGACTTTAAGGTTGTTCTTTGGCTGCATACAATTCCAACTCTTAAAAGCACCTTGTGGATAGTACTCGGAATGACCTGAGTTCCCAACTCAAGGTCCCAAATGGTCCATTGGTTGATCCAAAATGACCCCCCCCCCCCCACCCATATATGAGAAACAATTCAATTCTGTTACATCTATGTAGGCAACATACATACAGTATATCCTAATTTAAACAGTTTATTTTACAGTGTTATTGTTACATGTTACAAGTATTTACTATAGTTATAACTAGACATTATGCATAATTCAAGGCAATTAACCCTAAACCAAACCCTCATGCTAACCCAAACCCAATAGTTAGTACATGTAATTAATTATTGTTACTCAGTACTTAAATGTATAATTAGACACCTTAAAATAAACTGTAACCTTTAAATCTTTGTAAATTCTTGTTTCAGTTATGATATAACCTTCTGGAAACATGTAAGTCACTGTCGATATGGTTACAGGTCACAAGAATATAACAATTCTCAAAGGTATTTGTTCATAAAGACATAAAACGCTGTGTGAACAGGACAATTCAAGATTCTCTCCTAAAACAACTGTCAATAAATACAGTTGAACGTTAACATAGCTAGTAAGATCATGCATATTGTGCAGAAATCCAATCCTCCTAGTCCATTCAGCTCTTCACTAACTGTGAAGATGTAGGAGTCCAATCAAGCTTGAATGCGTTACTGTCAAGATTTCAGCCCCTGCTCATTTCAAATAAGTGAGTGTGATGATGGGAATGTCTTTTTTTTTTTTTTATTCAAATACAAACCAACACCCCACTCAAACAGCAGCTAGCCTTGGACAGTTTAGGTTTTCTCAATTTGAGTGAATGTGGTGGCTTGACATATTCGTTTAAGCCCGGCACACATGCTTGACAGTTTAAGTAGATTTTTTTCCAAGAGGAAATCTGGGGGCAATTGGCAAATGTCAGAAAGATTGGCTATTGTATCTCACGATGTGCATTTTCCATGAGAGGCTTTTTGAGTTAACACAGTGGGATACTGCATTTACTGCCTCTGAGAAGGTCTACGCAGACCATCAAAGAGAGAATGTGAAAAAGAAAGACAGAAAGAAAGAAAGGATAGATAGATAGATAGATAGATAGATAGATAGATAGATAGATAGATAGATAGATAGATAGATAGATAGATAGATAGATAGATAGATAGATAGATAGATAGATAGATAGATAGATAGATAGATAGATAGATAGATAGATAGATAGAAAAGAAAGAAAGAATATATTCCCCAAAAAGCCTTAGATTTTCGGCGTTTCCTCCAGCCGTAACCCTTTTGTTACGTGGAGGTCTTCAGTTTGATTTTTAGGGGGCAAACTGTTCCTTTGTAGGATTTAAGAAGATTTTCTAAATCTGCAGCCCATGACTGACAAACACAAAGTAGGACCATGATTTATAGCATACAATGACACTCCTCCTGCCCTCCCTCGATCAGCCTATCTCCCGCCAGTGCTGCCTGTATCACAGATACAGAAACTTCTAATGGATTTCAATCGCAGAGGAAATCACACAGACGCCTCCCATGAGATTGCTCCGTGGCTCTTCCCCTCAATAAGCGCCAAGGATTCATAAGCTAACATCATTACACCCATATCCCCACAACATTTACTTTTACAAATGTGTGTATCTGATCTGTGCAGGTGTCCTGAGACTTCAGATAATGAGACCTCTGAATATGTGTGTGCATGAGAGGAAATGAGAGATGGATGAAAGAGAGAGACAGAAAAACAGAGAGACATGCATTCAAGGACATCCCTGAGAGAAATCAATAAAACAATATTCCTCTACATTAATTGATTCAAATACGCTGTTATGAATGAACTGAAGCCACAAATAAATAATTCGATATTTTGTTTCTCTCACTCTCTCCCTGAAGAATTCTGTTCAAATCACCACAATGCACAAGCCACATGCATTAGTCATGTTCTCTGGAGAGCAACTGAGGTCTTTGCATTTTATTGTTCATCTTCATGTAAGCACTCAATAACATGGGAAGTGGGCTGGGCTGTTGGTGTGATGAATGGGGGGCTCAGATCTTATCCTGGACCTGTCCTTGCACCAACCCAGGGGAATAATCAACATCCGAGTAGAATGTTAATAGATCCTTGGGGAAAGTAATAGTGTTGGATGCACTTTCTAATTCACATGTTCAGCTAGATCAAACTTAAATGGGGTTGAACTCACTAAATATACATGACTTAAGAATCCAACATTTATGCATACACAACAACTCCTTGGATATACCGTTCAAAAGTTGGTAATAGTCAGTATAAATTTGTTTTACGTTTTTTGAAAAGTATCCTATGCACACTAAGGCTGCATTTATTTGATAAAGTAAAAACAGTAATATTGTGAAATGGTATTACAATTAAAATAACTTTAATATATTTTAAAAAATATTCTGACAAAGCGGATTTTTCAGAAGCCATTATTCCAGTATTGATGATCCTTCAGAAATCATTCTAATATGTTGATTTGGTGTTCATGATTTTTTATTATTATTATTATTATTATTATTATTATCAATGCTGAAAACAGTTCTGGTGCTTAATATTTTTGTAGAAACCATGATACTTTTTTTTATATTTAAAAGAACCATATTTGTTTCAAATAGACTTTTTGTTTGTTTTTTAGATTTTAATGTGTCCTTTCTGAATAAATTATTAACTGAACCCTGAAGTATTAACTTTTTGTTGTGCACAAAAAAAGCCAAAAAAAAAAAAAAAACACAAAAGTTAAAAATCTAGGATGGGCTACAATATTGAACTTCTTATATTGAACAGTCACTAATCAAATAAGCAATTCTGTGACATTTGAGAAATCTGATGTTAACCCCCCTCAGTTATATCTCAAATTATTATGCTGATAAATTTCAAATAAAAACAATTGTTCTTAAATTTAAAAATTACATTTCCTTTAGTGGGCTCAGACTTTTGGGCCTTACTGTTTATATATTACGTTTAAATCCATTTTAATGCCCTAGTAGCCCTAAAAACAAACAATCTGTGAATAGTTCAAACTACCACATTTATTGAATAAAATACACAGTAACATCACTGAGTCAAATGAACTTTAAAAGTTATATACAATGCAATACATCCACAAATTGGAGAAAGGATACAAAAGAACGTTAAAATGTTGAGATACCACAATCTCTATCCAATTATCAGCAAGTGAAGACCATATCAAACCAAAAAATGCACTGCTTTTAAAAGGAATTTTCAAAAACAACATCTTGAGAGAGATGCCTCAGAGAGACAATTACTTTGAAAGAGCTACAGAGTTCAATAGCAGAAAAAACATACAAAATAACAATAATAATAGATAAATACATAAAAATACTGCAAGCAAACATGCTGTAGTTATATTGACAAAATGTTCATCATTCAGTACAACAACGACGCATTCAAACGCATTCTCAAATACTAGAGTGCCACAAGAAATGCAATAACCGATCAAAAAATACAACTCATTTTTAATAACACTGCATTTAAGATTTATGTTAAAATATAGAACAATGTAACATGAAAATAATTAAAACATGTATTTAAAATAAAATACAGTGTATTATTTGTAATTCAGGGAAATTAAAGATTTGGTTAAATGTCTGAACGCATTTGCAAGGCACCACATCATATCATTTTGAAGTGTGTGAAGTGAAATGTTTTATATGAGCAGGCTTATCAAAATGGATTGAAATGTATCTTTCATATGTGGTCATGTCACTGGCTTTCTTTGCCCTTGGGTGTAGTGTGGCGTTATCCTACTTCTCTGATACTCTGTCTTAAGATGTCCCCTGACAGGCTCATAAAGCTTCCTGTCAAGATCTATTTGTCAGTGAATGTCACATCTATATTAAAGCAACAGGCTTTAAATTACATTGACAACAGTCATACATATTATCACTTCTATAAAAACTCATACAAACTCATATCGCCTGTAAAAATATTCTGTAAAAGAGGAGTATTGGTTGATTTAAATCTCCCGTTTCTGTCCTCCTCTCACATTTACTATTTGAGCCAAGACATGTCCGCAGGGAAAGAGACATACCCATTACTGAGATGAAATCTAATTTTGGAGGCTAGGCATGCTTCAGGTGGTCTCCAAAATCAAGTACACAAAGAGGAAAGTGTTTTCCTCCTGACCAGCCACCCATTTGTCAGAGCCAACCCCAGGGTGGGTCCCTTAAAAGCCCCTGTAATTGATGGAGCCCAGAGGTCACGATGAGACAATATTTGATATAGAATATAGATTTTAAAATACACTGGGCTCTGTTAAAATGAAAGGAGGAGGATGAAGTGGAGGAGGGATGGGGAACAGACAGTCTTCTACAATTGTACCACCCTGACAGCTCAACTCTTTCAATCATTCAGCTAGAATTACTCATACGATTGATTTATTGCTTTAACACTACAGAAACTTTCACTGAAGCCTGAGTTTCATTCAGGCTCAGTCAGAATTCAAGAAAAGCAGATAAGAAGAGCATTAGAAAAAGATTGACTCCCCATACAGAAAATTTAAAGATATTCATCACACAAGCAAGTGCTGTGTTCACATGTACATAAAGCAATTGGTAATATTATTAAAAACAGCACATTCACAAGTGAGCTTGCTTTAAAACAGTTCAATAAACACAGAGTTGGTATGGAGTAACATACAGTACATTTTAGACAGAATATTCCCAGTTGAGGCATGTTCACACCAAGAATTATAACTTTAAATAGAAACTAATAACTATATAACTGGCCACACCAACGGGCAATGTTCAGTTTATTTTAAATGCACTCTGCCTTCGTGTCCTCTGCCCATTTAAATGTTCACGGTGTTAAAAGTCGGGTGGATTCTAATTGGCTGTGAATCGTTCTAAATTGTTCATCAGCTGGAAAAAATGTGATTCTCACTATCGTTCCTCTGTGTTGTTATTGTTTTAGGCCTTGTGGTGTGGACTTCCCTATTCTCGTAGAATTATAACGATAAAACTTTATTGCTTATTATTAATGGCCTTGAGAACAGGCCTTTAGTCTGTTTTTGCTTCGCCAGTGAGAAGAGCACCAAGCAGAAAGAACACTTACACGCTTCTGAACAAAACACAATTCGTTTCGGAATAAATCCGCGTTTCTGAGCGAATCATTTGTGTGAATCATTCATTAAGACAGCCATTTGTTTTTCTCATGAATGAATCAGCATATTTAATCAAATCGGTTCAGCAAATGATTTGCCGAATTAAAAATATAAACTGCTAATAGCCTACAGTCTTTCTGTAATACACTAACACAGAAAAGCCAAATAGTAACTGACCGGAAGTAACTTGTATAATATTTAATTTAATGTCACACTTACATTCATAGGTGGTTGTGGCCTAGTGGTGAGGGAGTCGGGCTTGTAATCTGAAGGTTGCCGGTTCGATTCCCACGCCGGCAGGAATTGAAAGTGGGGATTGTGAAGGAACAGCACTCTTGATACCATGACTAAAGTGCCCTTGAGCAAGGCACCTAACCCCTAACTGCTCCCCTTGTAAGTCGCTTTGGGTAAAAGTGTCTGCTAAAAATGAAAAAAAAAAAATGAAAATGATGTTAACAGCACATAAATAATAAAAATTGTTATAAACCATCCAAAAAATAGCTCACACACAAAGGAATTATTCACAGTAAATGGTGCGGATCTAAGTGATCTGACCCAGACCCAAACGGTCAGAAATCTCTTCGCTTCTCTCCATTCCTCCCACTTTTTTTGTGTAATTTCTGATTTTCTCTGCTTGTGTTAATGGTTTCAAGCAGGGCTGCCTGATGTGAGCTAACTGAGAAAATGATTGGAAATCATAAACCGGTTAGTGTGGTAAAAGTGTCAATTTTTTTAATTTCCTTGCCTTGTGAATTTCTGTATAGACCCATTCTATATCCAGTAAGAAAACATACATCTTCTGTCAATCAGTTGTTTTTCTCCATTTCAGGTGTGTCCATTTTTTCTTTATCTTTATACATTCAGCTGGAGAAACTGGCAAAAAAAAAAGCAACGTATCAAGAAAAAGAGAGAAGATAGCCCTGAAAAAATATTTTATTATTTACTCACTGTCACGCCATTTAAAACCTGTAGGCTGTTTTTTCCACCGTAGGATAAAACTAAAGTTCATTCTAACCACAGGCTGTCAAGCTTCAAAAAATAAATAAATAAATAAACATTTGGTAGAGACCAAGTTACTGACGCCCAATTTGTGCCATACTGCCATATTTATATTTGATTTAATAGCTGGAGGAAAAGATTAATAAATAAATCTACATGCATGCTTCTCAGTCAAACCTGTTATGAACTTCAGAGCATTTAACTTCTATAGTGCTTTTAATTTGTCCTTTTAGGATATTTACAGCCTGTACTGTACTATAATTTGCTGTTTAATGAGGGGAAAATATTTTTGTGTCCATTTGCTTTATTTTGAGGTGAAAAAATCATTTAATTCTTCCTTTTCCATGTTTTCTTGTGCCCCACTCCTCCTCAGAAAACCTCTCTTCATATGCATTCAGGGTAAACAGAGGATTTCTTCTCCTTGCTCTTTCTCCCCAGCCATTAGACATCCTTCACACTTTAATACCTTGGAGACAGCTGGAAAAGGACAACCTGTGTGCTATTCCTTCGCCATGTTGACACTGAATCAGCAGTGTGAGATGAGAAATAATGACTTTCTGTGGAGAGATGGAGGTGGATGTTCCTGATTCGCAGGCGGTCGGGTTAAAGTGCAATAGCTTTACAGTTCTTACCATTGCTGTAGTGAGGCCAGGACCTCGCCGTAACACAGTACTATACACCGCAAACTGACATCACTTGCTGTCTGTCACCATGACAACTGGCACACACATAAAGGGGCTTAACACACTGCAAATCCCACTTTATACCCAAAAGGACAATTTTTAGATATATCAAACGTCCACAGAAGTTCTCTGAATATATATATATATATATATGTGTGTGTGTGTGTGTGT